>CM055116.1:112131647-113331647 GCA_029206835.1 Rana muscosa
GAAAGAGAAATTCAAAATGGAGATGCCGTTCACAATCCGTCAGGCAATTCAGCCAGACAACTAACTTGTGTCCATACATCTGAAGGACGCCTACTTCCATGTCCTGATAGCAGAAGAGTTCCAGAAGTATCTTTAGGGCTCTTTCACACGGGGCGGATCCGTGCAGATCCGCCCCGTGAAGCTCCGCTTGCTCAGCGGGGATCGCTCCGTTGATCCCCGCTGAGCCGACGGATGACTGGGCGGTCCCCGCACACTGTGCAGGGACCGCCCTGTCAGAGCGCCGCTCTCCCCTATGGGGAATCGGATGATGACGGACCGTAGAGTCCGTTGTCATCCGATCCGCTCCGCCGACGGAAGGAAAAATAGGGTTTTCCTCCGTCACACTTTGGCGGAGCGGATGTCAGCGGACATGTCTCCGCTGACATCCGTGCCTCCATAGGGGTGCATGGAGGATCCGTTTCAGGTCCGCCTAAAAAACTGACAGGCGGACCTGAACGGACCTCCGTGTGAAAGGGGCCTTACTTTGCGATAGATCAAGTCCACCTTCAGTTTATCTGTCTCCCGTTCAGGCTTACAACATCGCCTCGGGTATTTTCAAAGCTCTTATTGGCTGTCGTGGCACCAATCAGGATCAGAGGTTCATATCATTATCTGGACGACCGGCTGGTACTTTCTCTGGACAGGGAACACTCTGATCGAGTTTGGTTGGCTGTTGGACAGGTAGAAGAGACACCTAGAACCTACACAGTCCTAGATATTCCTTAGGGCTCAATTCAACACACTGAAGAGCACCATCTCCTTGCCCCTGGAGAAAATTACGGTGATTCGGGACAGAAATCGTTTTGCAATGTCGTCTTCTCATCTCAGCGCCTCACAGTGTCTGAAGATCATCGGCATCATGGTGGCCGCAGCGCCTATGGTGAAATGGGCACAGAGGAAGATGCCGCTCTTCCAGAAGGGTTTCCTCCAGCAGTGGGATCCGGGGTCCCAAAATCATTCCAAAATCATTCCGTCTGGATAACCCTGTCCATGCAGGAGAGCCTTCCTTGGTGGCTGCAGCGGAAGAATCTCCTCAACTGTCACTCCATAGCACCTGTTTCCTGGATTATTGGCACAACGGATGCCAGCAACAGAGGCTAGGGCGCTCTCTGCCTGAAAGAAGTAGCCCAAGGCAAATGGAGGGATAGTTTTAAATGTTCTGGAGCTCCGGGCAGCGTTTTGCACTCTACAAGCATTTCACCACTTGACAGCAGAAGCCTCAGTTCTCCTAAGACTGGACAACACAACAGTAGTTTAATACATCAAGAGGCAGGGAGGTACGTGCAGTCTCTCCCTGCTGAAGGAGGTAGAGCCTATCATGTCCTGGGCCTAAGTGAACTTGGCAAAGCTGACAGTTGTCTATCTCCCTGGAGATCAGAACATCCAGGCAGACTTTCATTTGAGAGTATCTCTAGACAACAACGAATAGGCTCTCCACACCGAAGCCTTCAATTGGGTCCTGTCACTGGGAGTCATCCCGGAGGTGGACCTATTTGCCTCCCTGTGCAATTTCAAACTGAAGAGGTACTACATGAGGTGTCGTTGTCCCCAGGCCTTCAGGGTGGATGCCCTGATGGACCAGTGCTATTGGGACCCAGTTCATCTGCCCTCCAGGCCAGATCTCCTATTGCAAGGGACAACTCTACATCCATGCCCAGCCCATCTGCACCTGATGGCTTGGTTTTTGAGAGGGGAAGGCTGGAGGCCCTAGGTTGTCCAAGCAGGGCTATCTCCATTCTGCTGAATGCCAGAAGAGCAGGTACCAACAGGGTTTACCAAAGGATTTGGTCAAAATTTGCAGACTGAAGCCCTGTACACACGATCGGATAACCTATGGATTTTGTCCGATGGATTTGACCATCGGAAATCCCATGAAACTGTTTTTCATCAGTCTTGGCCACACACCATCAGTTAAAAAACCGACGGCAAGAAAACTACGGCACGTACAAAACGTACGACGCGCTATAAAAGGGCCGAACAAATCTAATGACGCCACCCCTTGGGCTGCTTTTGCTGATTTTGTGTTAAAGCGTGTTAGTAAAAGTTTGGTGAGAGCCGATTTGCGCTTTTCAGTCTCCGTGCTTTGCAGATCGTTTCCTGGTGTTCAGTTTGTGCTTGTGGGTTTGTATTTGTGATTCAGTGCGTGCAGTCAGGTCGTTACTGCCTTGCAGTGCCTTCTTGGCCATTCGTTTACTGTTTTTCAGGTCGTTCTTCTCAGGCCTTGCTGTTCCACGGTGCGTTCTGTTTGAGTGCGTTCTGACCAGCCGACCGGTTTAAAACCATGTTTGAAGTGCGTTCTCGTTCTCGAGCTCGTGCTGGCTTTGGACTTGGTGTTGCAGTTAACGCTGTAACCCGAGTTCAGTCTGTGAACAGGGTGAGGAGGAGTTCATGGACTAAGAATTGGTTGCTCCAGTGGGATCAATTCTCTCATATGCCTCTGCTGCGGGAAATCCATGAGAATAATCCTGATGATTTCAGGAATTATCTCAGGATGACGGACCCCGTATTTCACCGTCTGTTGGATTTGCTGTCCCCCTATATCACGAGGCAGGACACTGTGATGCGCCAGGCCATCACTGCCGAGCAGAGGCTTATTGCCACGTTGAGATACCTGGCGACTGGGAGAAGCTTGCAAGACCTCAAGTTCTCAACAGGCATCTCCCCCCAGGCTCTTGGGATCATTATCCCTGAGACGTGTTCGGCCATCATTCAGGTCCTGCAGACGGACTATATGAAGGTAATTTTGCTCCTTTAACCTCACATTATATGTTTTTATTGTTTTAGAATCTTCTTATTTTTTCCCTCCTAACCCAAATTTGCCTGTTTGTAATATCCTGGTAATGTCCCCATTTTCCCCATGCCTGTTTTTACCTGTAAAGCCCTTTTTGGGCCCTACATGCCTATTTCCCTTCACTAACCTCTCCAGCATGCTATCGTGGGCGCAAACCCAGCTAGCCTTCTATTTTCATTTAAAAAATTTTGGGGTCATTGCCCGCGTAGTTTGACAACCCTCCCCACCCCCCCCCCCCAAAGATGTAAAAAAAAAATGAGTTCTCAATCAAGCTCAGCAGAGTGGTTGAGCCTTTTTTTGGATCCCCCACAATCACCTTAGGCCCCCCCTTAGATTATTTTAGAATGTCCACTCAGGGGGGGTGAGGCATCTGCTAAGTGGGCCTTTGTTTATTGGTAGGAAAAACTCCCTTAAATAATGATGTTGGTCAACAATGTTTTGGTGTGTAATCTGCTTGCACTGTAAACATAAACCGTACTAATGTCTTCTTTTTGTTTGACTCCACAGTTCCCTAGCACACCACAGGAATGGCTGACTGTGGCCTCCCAATTTGCCCAGCGGTGGGATATCCCCAACTGCGGAGGGGCAATTGATGGGAAGCACGTCCACATAGTGCCGCCACCCCGTTCGGGGTCATACTATTTTAACTATAAAGGTTTCAATAGTATTGTGTTAATGGCGGTGGTGTCGGCACGGTACGAGTTCCTATATGTGGACGTGGGAAAGAACGGCCGGATGTCCGATGGCGGAGCATTCGCAGAGACGGAGTTTGCTCACCGTCTGCAGGCTGGGGGTCTTGCACTGCCTCCAGATGCAGAGAACGTGGAAGGGCTACCGTTCGTTTTCATTGCGGATGAAGCTTTTGGACTAGGACCACACCTCATGCGGCCGTTTCCCCAACGCACCCTCACCCCGGAGAGGAGGGTTTTTAATTACCGGCTGGCCAGAGCCCGGAGAGTTGTGGAGAATGCCTTCGGGATAATGGCTAGCCGGTTCCGCCTGTTCCAGACAGCTATACATTTGGCGGATTATAAACTCAACAACATTGTCTACTGCTGCTGCTTGTTGCACAATTTTTTACGCAAATTCTCGACAAATTATGTGTCATCAGTTGGGCCTGAGGCCGGTCCCTCTGAACTGATAAATCTGACCGGCCTCAGCACTGCCCGTACTGGCTTGGCCCCCCAAAGTGGCCGTGAAGTACGTCAGAAATACGTAGAGTATTTCACGGGTAGGGGGGCCATTGCAATGCCAGACCACATCTGACCTTTGATTGTCCCTTTTTTAAATAAAAAAAAATATTTGATTTACTACAAACTTGTGTTGTCATTCTTGTATTTGTGGTTTATGTGTCTCCCAGGTTCTAGTAGTGCCAAGTGTATTTGTCCTTACTAAATAGCATCAAATCTCAGAGGTAAAAACACTCTTTATGCATCTTCAGAACTGCTATTGAGCATAGAAAGAAAAAGGCACACCTTTTTTAGACTTCCCGAATGTTTTTATTGATTGCACCACAGTTTTGGTTGTTTTTCTAAATACTTTTTTTTTTTTTTGTGCGGCTTTTTTTGCAGAAACATGCATGGGTCAAAAGCCAAAATTTTTTTTCTGAAAAAGTAATAAAATAACACGGTGAAAAATACAAACAGGAGATGGGGTGATGTTACCCCTGATCCATCCCAAATGTGAAGAACCACACTTTATTTTTGGGGCTCAAATGGGTATCTTCAACATGATCCCATGGCTAAGGTAAACATGTGCTATCTGCCATCATGGGGGATCAATGGACGTGCTTTGGGGGTGAAATCCCTTCCTCTCCCCTACTTGAGGGAGGAAGAGGTTGCACCCCCAAAACAGGGACATAGATATCCTGTGACGGCAGATAGCACATGTTGAGTCTTCAGTGTGTGCATTTTCACATTTGGGCTGGTGGAAATCCCATAGAAAATTTCGGACGCATAACAAAACACACAAAAAGGGGGGGGGGGTTTCACACTATTCTCCCCAAAATATCTATCATGTTTTTATATTTTTGCTCAATCACAATCATTCTCTTTCTCATAATGTCCATTTCGCTACTGCATTCCATGATTTCCTGAATGATTATTTTGGCGCTGGCACTCGAGAATGGAGGATTTGGACTTCCTGACACACCCCCACGTTCAGTCCCTAAAAAGAAACAAATATTTTAAAACTATGCAGGCCTACATCTGTATTTACCTTGAAGTTGTGGTGACAGACACTGACCTGTTGTGCTGATAAGCTCTACCTCTCCTTCCTCCACCTCCCCTTCCTCCACCTCCGCTTTCTCCCCCTCCTCTTCCTGAACCTGCTGATCTTGGTCTGCTTTGTGATCTTCGGGGAGTTTCTGTGGTGTTGGGTTCCTCGTCTCCTGAGCATGGTGTCCTCCCAGTCTCCTCTCCCCTATGGGAATTGAAAAAATAATGTATCCTTTAGCACACAGACTTTTTAGGCCTGAAAATGGATTCTCAATGTTTTAAAGTGGGGTCCAATTGATATTTGGCCCTGAGTTTCAAGATGAACATATGAGATCTTGCAAACTCAACAGAGCAACATGTTATTTTGGAGGACACTCACAAATACACTTTGGATAACCACCAAGGTATCCACTGGACCACCTGTGTGTGACACCGTTAAGAAATTTGGTCATGTGGCCCAGAGTATAGTATCTTGATCAAGAACAAAAAAAAGTACACAACTGCTGGAGTGTCATCTCCTTTACCCAGAATACAGTTTATCCTTTCATCCACATTCTAATTTTCCTTACAACACATCATCTAGCCAACAATGTGTAGATAAACATTGTTGAAGTAAAATGAGGCATGCCCACATGTAGTTTACGTGGATATGTGCCAAACATGTTTGGGGGAAGAGCAGCAATTTTTTTTCCACACATTTAGAAAATAAGTGGACTCTCCACTTAACATAAAAGTTGAGATTTTAAAATGTGAAAACAGTCAAGCCAAGCACATGTTGCAAAACATGGAAGAATACATATTACAATGTGAAAGAACACAGTAAAATAAACTTACTTTTTTCAATGCTTTTTATAAGCTTCCTATACTGCTCTGGCTCCCTGAGCTTCAGGTCTGACCACCTTTTACGGAGTTGTTCCTTGGATCTCCTGACCCCATATTTTTTATAGAGAGTCTTCGCAACTTTGTCCATAATTTGTGACTTCCGGAGATTAGAGGTGTCGTATGGGCCATGCTTGCCGTCGTAATCCTTCCTCTGCAGAATGTCCACCATCTCCGCCATCTCAGAAAAATACATATTAGTCGCCTTGTATCTTTTTTTACTGGATCGTGACGTTTCCACCTCCGGGCTTTCCTCGTCGGTAATTTCTACTAAAGAAGCCACCTGTGTCTGCGACATGTCGCCGTCTCACACTGTGCGCCGATCGTTAAGGGGCGGGGAAATGCTGAAAAAGTCCGTCATGGGCGGGCGACGAGGGCGGAGTTACACGCATGCGCAGGGTTTAAAAAGGGGAAAGAAGTTATTAGGGATGCGCGGAGTAAGGACGACCGGAAGTGAACCAACGAAGTGAACTAAGGTAAGAAGGGAACTCGGGCCTGCAGTGGCCTATAATGGTTCATGATTGTAAAGGGCAATATTGTGATAAGTTGAGGAGAATCAATTCTGATCCTTTTCTTTTTTTTACTTTTTTTTTTACTTGCTGATCCAAAAAGATGCATAAACTACGAGAGCCGGAGGTGATGCTGATTTTTATAGAAAAATATAAGGAACAGCGCAACCTGTGGGAACTGAAACACCCTGCGTACCACAAGAGTGATGTACGTCGGGCAACTATTACCAAATTAGCAGAGGATATGAATCCATGGATCCCAGATGCAGACTACACTATGATCAATAATAAAATCAACAACCTGCGTAATTCCTATAAAAAAAAATACAAGGAAGTGCGCCAGTCAAAGAGATCAGGAGCAGCAGCCGACGATGTAGTAAAGCCCAAGCTGTGGTACTACAGACATCTTCAATTTCTGGATGACCAGATCGAGGCCAGGGAATCTATTTCCAGCCTTCCCTCAACCCTTCCTTCCACCCTTCCCTCCAGCGTTCCTTCCACCCTTCCCTCCACCCCTGCAGATGCGGAGGAGGAGCCTCCCGAGCTAGAAGAGCCAGATCTTCGCATCTTCAGCCAGGTATAGTATTTTTGATCATAATTATTGTCCACTAAGTAATATTGTGTTGAACTGTTTGGATTAGCTATAAATGATATCATCCCCCCCTCCCAAAAATAAAGAAACCAGTAATGAGATTAAAATTGTGTGTGATAGATTCCCCAAATAATCAAATTTTTCATTTTATTTTAAAAACAGGATGAGGCAAGCCAGGAGGAAGAGGGTCAGGAGTGGGGCAGGCAGGAGGAGGCAGGGCCAAGTGGGACTCAGCAGGTCCCCAGGCCTAGTGGCAGCACCGTCTCCCAAGTGGCTCCCCTCCACGTCAGACCACCAAAACAACGGCGGATGACACAAGTGGAGGAGGAGTCACTAAAGATGATTCAGGAGGCTGCTGCCATTATGAGGGCCCCCCTCAACCCTACGGAGGGCTTTAGCACCTATCTGGCGGATAAGTTGCTCAGAATGGAGGCGGGACAACGGGCCCTTTGTGAGCACCTCATATATATGGCCGTACACATGGGGGCGAGGGGGCTGCTGACTGAGGCCACCCATATCTCGCAGCAGGCCAATCCCTCTCCTCCTTCTCCTCCTCCTCCTGCCACATCACCACCCACAGTGGCCCAGCCTGCAAGGGTGCGTGGACGGGGCCGTGGAGAGAACGCTGCAGAGAGGCGTGGAAGGAAGGCTACAGGGAAGAGCAGGAGGTGATTCCCTGGCCTCGAGCTGCTCATCCAGAAATTGAAGGTTGATGGAGTACCACAGCTTGGGATGATGTATGTCTTTGGCTGATGCTCCTGATTTCATGCTGTTGTTGATTTTATTATTCATAATAGTCAGGTCTGCATTTGGGATCTAATGACTTGAAATTCTCTGCTAATTTCTGAATAGTTGCCCTTCGTTTTTTTTTGTTTTTTGTTTCGAAATAAAGGGAAATTTGATTTCAGCCAACATACATGCCTGATGTGTTTTTTAAATACAATGTGTAATTAATAACAAGGGACACCAACCTCCATGAGTAAAAAAAAAAATGTTGTTCGGAGAAATTGACACACCACAAAATGCACAACAAATTTAAAGACAAAAACAAAAAAAAAGGTGTAATTTGTGAGGTCGGCCTTGAAGAATTAAACTAATTATTCCTAAGATCACAAGAAAGAAGAAAGACATACGTTTGTCAGAACTCATGAGAAAGATCTGCTGCCAAAATGACATTTTAAAGACCGTTCTAAAGCAAAAAAACATGCTGCATTAAACGAAGCAATAACTTGTAGAACGACGAATGTGCTCTCTCCATTAGGAACGCTAGTTTTACCAGAACGAGCGCTCCCGTCTCCTAATTCAGTCTGAGCATGCGTGGGTTTTTTAACCGATGGACTTGCCCATAGACGATCGGAAATTACCATCGGTTTTTTATCCATCGGAAAATTTTAAAACAAGATCTATTTTTTCCAACCGATGGAAAAAAGACTGATGGGTACCATACACGATCGGTTGGTCTGATGAAAACCATCCATCGGACGGGTTTCATCAGTCAAACCGATCGTGTGTACGGGGCTTTAGTTTCCACCACTGCAGGTTCTTGCAATAACCCAAAGATACAGGATATCCTGGGCTTCCTACAAACGGGCCTGGATCTTTCCTTGTCAGTCAGCTCCTGGCGGGTTCAAGTCTCTGCAATTTCTGCCTTCACGGGCGTATTCTGGGCTAGACACCCTCTTTCTCGGCAGTTCTTCAGAGGAGCAATAAGGCTCAGACCTCAGAGAAAGCCAAGATTTTCTGAGTGGGATCTCCCCCTTGTCCTAGATTTCCTCTCAGGAAGAGAGATGGAACACACAGATCAGATCTCTATCAAGGAACTTTCTCTAAAAGTTGCTTTCCTGGTGGCCATAACATCGGCCAAGAGGGTCTCAGAATTTGGCTCTCTGGGATACAAAGAGCCATTCCTAACCTTTTTCCCTAATCGGGTAGTTTTGATTCCTATGCTGGGTTCAAACCTCAAAGTATCATCTGTCTTTCACGAGAATCAGGAGATTGCTCTTCCAACGTTTAGGTCAGCTGGGGACTCTAGTGTTCATCCTCTAGATGTTGGAGAAGCTCTGAAGCAGTATCTAGAAGCCACAGCTCCTTTTCGTCAGTCTGATTATCTGTTCATTCTGTTCCACGGGAAAAACAAGGGCTTGCGTGCCTCTTCCAGATCTGTTGCAGCTTGGATTGTTCAGGCCATTCAGTGGGCCTTTAAGGCCTTAGGCTTGACGCCTCCGGAGGCAGTGACGGCTCATTTAACCAGGAGCATTTCTACATTATGGGCGGCTTCCCGACACGTCTCCCCAGAAGTGATTTGCAAAGCGGCCTCATGGTCTTCAATTAATATGTTCATGGCACACTACTGCATAGAACTGGCCCCTTTGTCTTCTGTTAATTTATGTTGTGTATTCTGTTGACGGTGCCAAATAAACTTTTCTTTTTTTGCCAGCAATTGCCCACCTGGGTGTGTATGGCTAGTTATTTCCCATACTTAGGCTGCCATTGAGTCTGTCAGGAAAACTGAAAATTTCCTATAAAATACTCACCATCATTTTCCTTTCCTGATGGACTCCATGGTAGCAGGAGCTCCCTCCCATTTTCTGGAGTAGTCTAAGTTATGGAACACAGCCTCTGGCTCGGAGCAAAGATTTATGGGAGAAGGGTCCTATAAGGTATGAGAGGCGGAATATGCCCATACGTAGGCTGTCATGGAGTCCATCAGGAAAGGAAAATTACGGTAAGTATTTGATAGGAAGATTTCCGTTATAAACGGTCCTTTTTGTATTAATTTACCTAAAGGTGTATCTGAACTACACAAAAAAAATGTAATACGGTATATTGTGGAGGCCCTAGTCCTAAGATGTGGTAATTGAATTTCTTTTCTTTTCTTAGGTTTTTTTTTTTTCCATTATTTTTATCTAGTGACCCTACTAGGAACACATTTACTCTCCTAGTGTTGTTACCCAATGCTGCTTGCCTCTTATTTGGACTACAGAATAATCTCCTCCCCTCATCTCTATAACATAAGGGGGAGATGTTCTGTTCACAGACAACACCTATGGAAGGCTAATAACACAATTTAAAACCAGATAGCACTGGATTTCTGCTGGGATTAATAAATATATGTTTGCATTTCTCAAACAGATATAACAAAATGCTTTTAATTGCATATTTAACAGGCCAAAAAAAGAGCAAATAAGTTCAATTTAAGGGTTTACATACACTTTAATATATTTTGACAATGAGGGAAACCTGTGCTTTTCATAAATGTCTCCCATTGTATTTGTCTTCTTACAGAAAAAAAAAATCTATTCAATACTCAAGGGTACAAATCTTTGAAATGTATGCTTTCAGGGTAAGAAAAGCACAAAGTCTCGGGAATTGGTGACGTGAAATTTTGCACACGCTTCTGGAAATAAAATGGTCAGGATCAATGTATAAATATCGTTGTTCATTCTACGAAAAGGAAATTGGTCACAGGAACGAAAAAGGACACAACTAGTATGTTTCATGTATCCTGTGATTAAATTTACATATTCTGTAGTGCCTTTCCTGAAAAAGTGTCTCAATTACCGGCCTAGCTCTGATTTTTTGAATGGATACAGGCAGGATTCGTAGAATGTGTTCTTCCTTAATTAAGGCACATTTCTTAGAAAGGGTCTTGGATTTTGCCTTGATCTTATGATACGGTAGAAGAGAGAATTTCCAACTGCCAGAACTAGATTTTATTAAATAACTTAACCAGGCAGCTTCCAGAGCAAAGTACACACATTTAATTTAGTGCAATTGAAAGCAGTGATACATTCCAGGATGTCATTTGTTAAAAGAGAGCCTTGATGACATTGGCAGGCTGCAAGCTATTCTCTGTGCTAAACATACACCTGCTACAATCCAACATAAATAAATCAATTGAGATATAATCAATATGTCTCAAATATCTAGAGGAATTTAGAATCCTATAGAATCATATAGACTTCCTTAGATGGTTTAAAGATTTTCAAACAAGAGTAGTATGTTCTATATGATAAATAAAAAATCACTACTCTGAAGAATCTTGACTGGAATTGACATCAGCAAGCCTGGAAAAGGGATTCACAAAAAAAGAAAAGAAAAAGAAAATGCAATGATTATAACAAAAAGTAGAATGGCCATATGCAGTATGATTATTAGGCAGATGACAATTAGTTTACCAATAATTCTGCAATGATTAATAAGTAAAAGTGTATGTCATTCTTAGTCACAATGAGAAGGCTGAGGTTCTTGTCTCACAGATGTTTAATGTACATATCAAGTTCTACACCGACACTTACATCAACACCGTAGAACTAAATAAAGTGGACAAATATGAAGGACAAATCATCAGACATACAGTGAATTACATTTACAACAAACATGACTTGAAACTCATAACTAGAGATGAGCTTCGTGTTCGAGTCGAACATACGTTCGACTCGAACATCGGCTGTTCGATCGTTCGACGAAGATCGAACGATTTGGGCCGTTCGCGCCAAATTCGAGTGACGCGAACGGCCCACAATGCACTACGCCATCGCAGTGTCATCCAGGCGCTGTGATTGGCCAAGCATGCACTGTGACCCCGCATGCTTGGCCAATCACAGCGCCGGCAGCGAGGAGAGCAATGATTTGCCACAGGCAGGATGCCTGTGGCCAATTATTGCTGAGGGTGTTTAGTACACGCCCCACACTATAAAAGGCCGCCAGCACGGCGGCCTAGTGTAGTGTGTTCCGGAGCAGGGAAAGAGAAGCATAGGCAGGGACAGTGACATTTATTTTTTTCTTGCTTAACCTGGATTCCTTTAGTTTAGGGAAAGAGAAGGATAGGTAGGGAGAGTGTCAGTGTGTTTTACTGTGCGAATCCTTGTTTCTAGGGACAGGGAAGGACAGTGAGGGAATTCTCCTTGTGCTATAGTGTGCTTTAAAAAAAAAATTTTCTAGGGACAGAAAACTATAGGTAGGGAGAGTGTCAGTGTGTTTTACTGTGCGAATCCTTGTTTCTAGGGACAGGGAAGGACAGTGAGGGAATTCTCCTTGTGCTATAGTGTGCTTTAAAAAAACATTTTTTCTAGGGACAGAAAACTATAGGTAGGGAGAGTGTCAGTGTGTTTTACTGTGCGAATCCTTGTTTCTAGGGACAGGGAAGGACAGTGAGGGAATTCTCCTTGTGCTATAGTGTGCTTTAAAAAAACATTTTTTCTAGGGACAGAAAACTATAGGTAGGAAGAGTGTCAGTTTCTTTCACTGTGATAATCCTTGTTTCTAGGGACAAAGAAGGAAAGTGAGGGAAATTCTCCTTGTGCTATAGTGTGCTTTAAAAAAACATTTTTTCTAGGGACAGAAAACTATAGGTAGGGAGAGTGTCAGTGTCTTTTACTGTGTGAATCCTTGTTTCTAGGGACAGGGAAGGACAGTGAGGGAATTCTCCTTGTGCTATAGTGTGCTTTAAAAAAACATTTTTTCTAGGGACAGAAAAATATAGGTAGGAAGAGTGTCAGTTTCTTTCACTGTGATAATCCTTGTTTCTAGGGACAAAGAAGGAAAGTGAGGGAAATTCTCCTTGTGCTATAGTGTGCTTTAAAAAAACATTTTTTCTAGGGACAGAAAACTATAGGTAGGGAGAGTGTCAGTGTCTTTTACTGTGCGAATCCTTGTTTCTAGGGACAGGGAAGGACAGTGAGGGAATTCTCCTTGTGCTATAGTGTGCTTTAAAAAAACATTTTTTCTAGGGACAGAAAACTATAGGAAGGAAGAGTGTCAGTTTCTTTCACTGTGATAATCCTTGTTTCTAGGGACAAAGAAGGAAAGTGAGGGAAATTCTCCTTGTGCTATAGTGTGCTTTAAAAAAACATTTTTTCTAGGGACAGAAAACTATAGGTAGGAAGAGTGTCAGTTTCTTTCACTGTGATAATCCTTGTTTCTAGGGACAAAGAAGGAAAGTGAGGGAAATTCTCCTTGTGCTATAGTGTGCTTTAAAAAAACATTTTTTCTAGGGACAGAAAACTATAGGTAGGGAGAGTGTCAGTGTCTTTTACTGTGCGAATCCTTGTTTCTAGGGACAGGGAAGGACAGTGAGGGAATTCTCCTTGTGCTATAGTGTGCTTTAAAAAAACATTTTTTCTAGGGACAGAAAACTATAGGAAGGAAGAGTGTCAGTTTCTTTCACTGTGATAATCCTTGTTTCTAGGGACAAAGAAGGAAAGTGAGGGAAATTCTCCTTGTGCTATAGTGTGCTTTAAAAAAACATTTTTTCTAGGGACAGAAAACTATAGGTAGGGAGAGTGTCAGTGTGTTTTACTGTGCGAATCCTTGTTTCTAGGGACAGGGAAGGACAGTGAGGGAATTCTCCTTGTGCTATAGTGTGCTTTAAAAAAACATTTTTTCTAGGGACAGAAAACTATAGGTAGGGAGAGTGTCAGTGTGTTTTACTGTGCGAATCCTTGTTTCTAGGGACAGGGAAGGACAGTGAGGGAATTCTCCTTGTGCTATAGTGTGCTTTAAAAAAACATTTTTTCTAGGGACAGAAAACTATAGGTAGGGCGAGTGTCAGTGTGTTTTACTGTGCGAATCCTTGTTTCTAGGGACAGGGAAGGACAGTGAGGGAATTCTCCTTGTGCTATAGTGTGCTTTAAAAAAACATTTTTTCTAGGGACAGAAAACTATAGGTAGGAAGAGTGTCAGTTTCTTTCACTGTGATAATCCTTGTTTCTAGGGACAGGGAAGGACAGTGAGGGAATTCTCCTTGTGCTATAGTGTGCTTTAAAAAAACATTTTTTCTAGGGACAGAAAACTATAGGTAGGGAGAGTGTCAGTGTGTTTTACTGTGCGAATCCTTGTTTCTAGGGACAGGGAAGGACAGTGAGGGAATTCTCCTTGTGCTATAGTGTGCTTTAAAAAAACATTTTTTCTAGGGACAGAAAACTATAGGTAGGGAGAGTGTCAGTGTGTTTTACTGTGCGAATCCTTGTTTCTAGGGACAGGGAAGGACAGTGAGGGAATTCTCCTTGTGCTATAGTGTGCTTTAAAAAAACATTTTTTCTAGGGACAGAAAACTATAGGTAGTGTGACAGCAGGAAGGTAAAGTCACCTGGTTGCATCCAGGGGGGTAGATATATTTCGCCCAGATTCAGGCTTTACGCCGACTTATACAACTAGGTGGAGAGTTGTATAAGGCTAGTGGGCTCATGGATGACTCATACCTCTAGGGAGAGGGCTGGGCGTCGTGCAGACAGGGAGTTGATGAGACCAGCTGAAGCTTGTCAGCTCATTTAGGCCTCTATAAGAACTCCCAGCTTCATTAGATGTTAGCTCATGCCTGGAACCAGACCTGTGTGGACTGTCTAGGGAGAGTGAACCCCTGTGCGGTGAGACAAAGCCTGTGTGGCTATTTGCTTGGACATTTAAAACCAGGGACTTAGGGACTAGGACAGCACTAGGCTGATCCCAGTTGTTAGTTAGGAAACCTGTATGTTTAGTCAGAGGTCAACTTGACCAGGATTTATTTTGGTTATGTTTCTTTTGCTTTGCTGTGTTTTGTCACTGTAAATAGAAAATAAACCGCACCTTTTTGATTTTGAAAACCACAACCTCCGTTTGCTGGGCCTGTTTTGTGTGGGGAGCCCATCCCGGGGGTCACACACACCCGCTGCCGAGCTAACCCCCTCACAGTTGGTGGAGAATGCGGGCAGTTTTTTTTTAAGCCAGCATGGAGGAGATACTGAAGCAGCTGGCTCTAGCAAATGCCAATCAACAGCAGACAAATGCAGGTTTGCAAAAGAGCCTTGCAGCTCATCAACAGAGCCTTGCAGCTCAACAACAGAACTTCGCAGCCCAGCAGCAAGCTCATCAACAGAGCCTTGCAGCCCAGCAGCAGACAAACGCAACTTTGCAACAGAGTCTGGAGGCTCAGCAACGAGCCCAGCAGCAATCTGAGGCCCGCTTCATAGACCTGTTGCAGAAGCAAGAGCAGAGACTACAACAACAGATGGAAGCAGTAATGCAGCAACGTCCGCAGACCAGTGAGGAAAGCCGTCCCACTAATACCGCGTCCTTTGGGGTGAGTCGTTTATGGACAAAAATGACTGGAGAGGATGATCCAGAGGTATTTTTGACCACATTTGAAAGGACCGCTGAAAGAGAAAAGTGGCCTGAGGAGCAGTGGGCTGGACTGGTGGCTCCTCTGTTAACTGGTGAATCGCAGAAAGCTTACTATGACCTAGAGCCTAACCAAGCAAAAGACTATGTGATGCTAAAAGCTGAAATATTGGCAAGGCTGAGTGTCACCCAGGCTGTCCGGGCTCAGCGTGTGCATAACTGGACTTTCCAGCTTGGAAAACCCCCCAGGTCTCAAATGTATGATCTCATTCACCTGAGCAGAAAGTGGCTACATCCAGAGACTTTGTCCGCACCAAAGATTGTGGAACGTGTTGTAATGGATCGGTTTTTGAGAGCTCTTCCTACTGCCATCCAAAAGTGGGTAAGCCATGGAGACCCAGAGACGGCCGATGGTCTTGTGGATCGTGTGGAGAAATACTTGGCTACAGAGAACCTGACGGCCTCTTCCAGAGACACTCGGACTTTCCACCCTAAGACCAGACCATCCCCAGGGGCGGATAAGAGGATTCCAAGGGGTGAGGGTGGAGAGAGTGAGAGGGTGGGAGCTCTACCCCAAGTTTGGCGAGAACAGCCTGGGAAATCAGCGGCTCAAGAGGCGGCAAGAAGGATCGTTTGCTACCGCTGCCGGCAAGCGGGACATATTGCAGCCAATTGCCCGGTTGCAGTGTGACTTTCTGACGGGCAGACGTCAGTCGCTGTGTGCGACAGTCGCATGCACTGCCATTCGAGGAACTGAGAAACATTTATGCAAAATGTGTGTTAATGGTAGAAATGTTGTGGTATTGCTGGATTCAGGTAGCCTTGTGACCCTGATAAAGGCTGAGTTAGTTAAAACAGAGGTCTCTGGGAATAGCAAGGTAGCTGTTATTTGTGTGCATGGGGACACCCGAGAGTATCCAGTGACTACAGTGTGTTTCGAGACCCCCAAAGGTACCCTCTCTCATCCAGTGGGCTTAGTATCTCAGTTACCGCATGACGCCATTGTGGGAAGGGATTTTCCGAAGTTCTGGGAACTGTGGGATGATCCTGAGCCCCTCACTGGTGCCCCTATGTACCAGGAATGTGATAGCCAGAACTCCCCTGAGAGTGGTGAGGACTCTCCGGAATTTCCCTTATCAGTATTGGCAGGGGAGACTCAAGAAACTGGAGAGGAGCCCACCTCCTCAGACGAAAACCTACCGTCTGTGGAGTTTTCTGATCTTGAGGTTCACAGGGAAAACTTTGCCACAGAACAGTTGAAAGACCCCGCCCTAATAAAGGCACGGGAAAACGTAGTGAAAATAGATGGCGAGTTAGTGAACCCAGATAATACCTGCACTTACCCATACTTCAGCGTAGAGAAGGACCTACTGTATCGGGTGGCAAAAAGGGCAGAAGAAACCGTTGAGCAGCTTGTGGTGCCCAAACCTTACAGGAAGTTGGTGTTGGAGTTGGCCCATGGGCACATTCTTGGAGGTCATCTGGGGACAGAGAAAACCCGAGAGAGGGTATTACAGAGATTCTATTGGCCGGGGGTGATGAAGGACGTAGAAAATTATTGTTCCTCCTGCCCTGTGTGTCAGAGGTTGGCCCCGATGCCACATTTCCGTAGCCCGCTGGTCCCTCTACCCATCATTGAGGTCCCGTTTGAGAGGATCGCCATGGATTTGGTAGGTCCTATAATCAAGTCCGCTAGGGGGCACCAGTACATATTAGTTATAATGGACTATGCCACCCGTTATCCAGAAGCGATCCCTCTCCGAAATACCTCGGCCAAAACCATAGCCAAAGAGCTATCTCTTGTTTTTAGCCGGGTGGGTATTTGTAAAGAACTGCTTACGGACCAAGGTACACCCTTTATGTCCCGGGTTATGAAAGAGCTGTGTAAATTGTTCAAAGTGACACAATTGCGTACGTCTGTGTATCACCCCCAAACCGATGGGCTGGTTGAAAGATTCAACAAAACCCTAAAACAAATGTTGAAGAAAGTGGTGGATAGAGATGGAAAGGATTGGGACTGTTTACTTCCTTATTTGATGTTTGCTATTAGGGAGGTGCCCCAATCCTCTACGGGATTCTCCCCCTTTGAGTTACTGTATGGGAGACACCCAAGAGGGCTGTTGGATATTGCCAAGGAAACTTGGGAAAGTGAGAGTTCTCCCCACAGGAGTGTGATTGAGCATGTCGCCCTGATGCAAGATCGAATTGCACAGGTAATGCCCATCGTGAAGGAACATTTGGCCCAAGCGCAGTTGGCACAGCAGAGAGTGTACAACCGTGGAGCCAAGACCCGTACCTTTTCCCCGGGGGATAGGATATTGGTACTTGTCCCTACGGTTGAAAGTAAATTCCTTGCCAAATGGCAAGGCCCCTACGAGATAATGGAAAAAGTGAGCGAAGTGAATTACAAGGTCAGACAACCAGGAAGGCGAAAGCCCGAACAGATCTATCACGTTAATCTGTTGAAAGCCTGGAGGGATAGAGAGTCCCTAGTCGCAGACACTTGGTCACCAGCTCAAACTGGTTGCGTGATTCCTGAGGTTGGAATAGCAGCCACCTTGTCACAACCCCAACAACAGGAGGTTAAGGAGTTTGTGCTTCGCAACAAGGAGGTATTCTCTGAGCTGCCGGGACAAACATCTGGGGTAGAGCATGACATCATTACCCCGCCCGGTGAAAGGGTGAAGTTAAAACCCTATCGGATCCCAGAGGCTCGACGGGAGGCAATACGGGAGGAAGTACAGAAAATGCTGAACTTAGGGGTGATAGAGGAGTCCCAAAGTGATTGGTCTAGTCCCATCGTGTTGGTGCCTAAACCGGATGGGAGCTGGCGATTTTGTAACGATTTTCGTCAGTTGAACAAAGTTACAAAATTTGACACCTACCCCATGCCACGTATAGATGAGTTGATCGACCGGCTGGGAACAGCCCGATACATGACGACTCTTGACCTCACAAAAGGGTATTGGCAAATCCCCCTGGCCAAGTCGGCCAAAGAGAAAACCGCATTTGTAACCCCAGACGGGGCGTTCCAATATAAAAGAATGCCGTTCGGGTTACAGAATGCGCCGGCCACATTCCAGCGGAAAATGGACCAGATGCTGAGGCCCCATCGGAAGTATGCTGCGGCTTACCTGGATGACGTAATTGTCCATAGCACAGATTGGGCCTCACATCTGCCAAAAGTGCAAGCAGTCCTGGACTCTGTTCGGGAAGCGGGGTTTACGGCTAACCCCAAGAAGTGTACCATTGGGCAGGAGGAGGCCAAATATCTTGGGTACACCATTGGGAGGGGAGTAATAAAACCCCAACTCAACAAAGTCGAGGCCATCCAGAGTTGGCCACGTCCCAACAGCAAGAAGCAGGTACGAGCCTTTCTGGGAATCGCTGGGTATTATCGGCGATTCATTCCCCACTTTGCTTCTAAGGCTGTGCCCCTAACCAACCTGACGAAGGGGAAAGGGTCGGTCATGATTAAATGGACCCCCGAGGCTGAGGCAGCATTTCAATTCTTGAAACAAGCCTTATGTAGCCAGCCAGTGTTGTACTCACCCGACTTCTCTAAAGACTTTGTCGTACAAAGTGATGCGTCAGATGTGGGGTTAGGAGCAGTATTGTCCCAGGTCTGGAACGGGGAAGAGCACCCAGTCATTTACCTCAGCAGGAAGTTGAAGTCCCATGAGGTAAATTACGCCACCGTTGAAAAGGAGTGTTTAGCGGTGAAGTGGGCTCTAGATTCTCTTCGGTACTACCTGCTAGGTAGGCACTTTGACATGGTTACGGATCACGCTCCGTTAAAGTGGATGGCTCAAAACAAGGAAACAAATAGAAGAGTGAATAGGTGGTTCCTGGCCCTCCAGGAATTCAACTTCACAGTAAAGCATCGCCCTGGCGTTCAAATGGGGAATGTGGATGCTTTGTCTCGAGTACATGAATGCCTGATTGCTGGTGTTCCAACCCCGAGGTTAAAACAAGAGGGGGGAGGTATGTGACAGCAGGAAGGTAAAGTCACCTGGTTGCATCCAGGGGGGTAGATGTATTTCGCCCAGATTCAGGCTTTACGCCGACTTATACAACTAGGTGGAGAGTTGTATAAGGCTAGTGGGCTCATGGATGACTCATACCTCTAGGGAGAGGGCTGGGCGTCGTGCAGACAGGGAGTTGATGAGACCAGCTGAAGCTTGTCAGCTCATTTAGGCCTCTATAAGAACTCCCAGCTTCATTAGATGTTAGCTCATGCCTGGAACCAGACCTGTGTGGACTGTCTAGGGAGAGTGAACCCCTGTGCGGTGAGACAAAGCCTGTGTGGCTATTTGCTTGGACATTTAAAACCAGGGACTTAGGGACTAGGACAGCACTAGGCTGATCCCAGTTGTTAGTTAGGAAACCTGTATGTTTAGTCAGAGGTCAACTTGACCAGGATTTATTTTGGTTATGTTTCTTTTGCTTTGCTGTGTTTTGTCACTGTAAATAGAAAATAAACCGCACCTTTTTGATTTTGAAAACCACAACCTCCGTTTGCTGGGCCTGTTTTGTGTGGGGAGCCCATCCCGGGGGTCACACACACCCGCTGCCGAGCTAACCCCCTCACAGTAGGGAGAGTGTCAGTGTGTTTTACTGTGCGAATCCTTGTTTCTAGGGACAGGGAAGGACAGTGAGGGAATTCTCCTTGTGCTATAGTGTGCTTTAAAAAAACATTTTTTCTAGGGACAGAAAACTATAGGTAGGGAGAGTGTCAGTGTGTTTTACTGTGCGAATCCTTGTTTCTAGGGACAGGGAAGGACAGTGAGGGAATTCTCCTTGTGCTATAGTGTGCTTTAAAAAAACATTTTTTCTAGGGACAGAAAACTATAGGTAGGAAGAGTGTCAGTTTCTTTCACTGTGCGAATCCTTGTTTCTAGGGACAGGGAAGGACAGTGAGGGAATTCTCCTTGTGCTATAGTGTGCTTTAAAAAAACATTTTTTCTAGGGACAGAAAACTATAGGTAGGAAGAGTGTCAGTTTCTTTCACTGTGATAATCATTGTTTCTAGGGACAAAGAAGGAAAGTGAGGGAAATTCTCCTTGTGCTATAGTGTGCTTTAAAAAAACATTTTTTCTAGGGACAGAAAACTATAGGTAGGGAGAGTGTCAGTGTCTTTTACTGTGCGAATCCTTGTTTCTAGGGACAGGGAAGGACAGTGAGGGAATTCTCCTTGTGCTATAGTGTGCTTTAAAAAAAAAAAAATTCTAGGGACAGAAAACTATAGGTAGGAAGAGTGTCAGTTTCTTTCACTGTGATAATCATTGTTTCTAGGGACAAAGAAGGAAAGTGAGGGAAATTCTCCTTGTGCTATAGTGTGCTTTAAAAAAACATTTTTTCTAGGGACAGAAAACTATAGGTAGGGAGAGTGTCAGTGTCTTTTACTGTGCGAATCCTTGTTTCTAGGGACAGGGAAGGACAGTGAGGGAATTCTCCTTGTGCTATAGTGTGCTTTAAAAAAAAAAATTTCTAGGGACAGAAAACTATAGGTAGGAAGAGTGTCAGTTTCTTTCACTGTGATAATCCTTGTTTCTAGGGACAAAGAAGGAAAGTGAGGGAAATTCTCCTTGTGCTATAGTGTGCTTTAAAAAAACATTTTTTCTAGGGACAGAAAACTATAGGTAGGGAGAGTGTCAGTGTGTTTTACTGTGCGAATCCTTGTTTCTAGGGACAGGGAAGGACAGTGAGGGAATTCTCCTTGTGCTATAGTGTGCTTTAAAAAAACATTTTTTCTAGGGACAGAAAACTATAGGTAGGGAGAGTGTCAGTGTGTTTTACTGTGCGAATCCTTGTTTCTAGGGACAGGGAAGGACAGTGAGGGAATTCTCCTTGTGCTATAGTGTGCTTTAAAAAAACATTTTTTCTAGGGACAGAAAACTATAGGTAGGAAGAGTGTCAGTTTCTTTCACTGTGATAATCCTTGTTTCTAGGGACAAAGAAGGAAAGTGAGGGAAATTCTCCTTGTGCTATAGTGTGCTTTAAAAAAACATTTTTTCTAGGGACAGAAAACTATAGGTAGGGAGAGTGTCAGTGTCTTTTACTGTGCGAATCCTTGTTTCTAGGGACAGGGAAGGACAGTGAGGGAATTCTCCTTGTGCTATAGTGTGCTTTAAAAAAACATTTTTTCTAGGGACAGAAAACTATAGGTAGGGAGAGTGTCAGTGTCTTTTACTGTGCGAATCCTTGTTTCTAGGGACAGGGAAGGACAGTGAGGGAATTCTCCTTGTGCTATAGTGTGCTTTAAAAAAACATTTTTTCTAGGGACAGAAAACTATAGGAAGGAAGAGTGTCAGTTTCTTTCACTGTGATAATCCTTGTTTCTAGGGACAAAGAAGGAAAGTGAGGGAAATTCTCCTTGTGCTATAGTGTGCTTTAAAAAAACATTTTTTCTAGGGACAGAAAACTATAGGTAGGAAGAGTGTCAGTTTCTTTCACTGTGATAATCCTTGTTTCTAGGGACAGGGAAGGACAGTGAGGGAAATTCTCCTTGTGCTATAGTGTGCTTTAAAAAAACATTTTTTCTAGGGACAGAAAACTATAGGTAGGAAGAGTGTCAGTTTCTTTCACTGTGATAATCCTTGTTTCTAGGGACAGGGAAGGACAGTGAGGGAAATTCTCCTTGTGCTATAGTGTGCTAAAGCATTCCTCATCAACCATCTTTGAAATCCTTGTTTTTTTGGACAGTCAGGGAAATTGTCGTTGTGCTATTCTGTGCAAAAGCAATCATCCTCAACCATATTTAGAAATCCTTAAGTAAAGGGACAGAGAAGGACACCTGAAGGTAGCCCTTATTGCTTTTTTCCCATCTCCCTGCAGGCCATCTATTAGAATGTCTGGAAGGCAAACAAGGAGAGGCAGACAGTCAGGAGGCAATAAAAGAGGGCAAGCAGGCTCTGTGTCTGGGGGCAACAGTGCTGGTCGTGGACGCGGTGCATTGTCATCAGCACATGGCCATGGGACACGCTTGTCCTTCTTTTCGGCAGCTGGACATGTTGAGCCACATCATGCCGAAGACTTGGTAGAGTGGATGACCAAGCCCTCCTCCTCCTCCTCATCCTCTCTCACCCAGGCTCAGGGTACTGGAAAAGCAGCTGCCAAAGCGTCCTCTTCCCTGGTATCAATGTCAGACTCATCATCAGTCACTCCTTCCCTAGACCCACCATGTCCTCCTCCTGAGGAGTCCCCCGAACTGTTTGAGCACAGTGTTGGGTACATGCTCCAGGAGGATGCCCAGCGTTTCGAAGGGTCTGATGATGAAACCCAGCTAGAGGAAGGCAGTAGCGTGAGAGCAGACAGAGGGGATGCTCAAGAAGGACACCAATCTGGCAGTCATGTTCCAGCAGCTGCAGCATACTGCCAGATTGGCTCCAGTGATGAGGAGGGAGGGGATGATGAGGTCACTGACTCCACGTGGGTGCCTAATAGGAGAGAGGAGGAGGAGGAGGATGAGGAGGAGGCACATCTCCAACGAGGCAGGATGCCCTTTGGTGGCCAGCGTAAGGGCAGTACACCGATGGAATCACACCGCAGAGCTCCGCCTGTGCAGGGCGCTGCCTCTGCCCGTCATTCAAAAAGTTCTTTGGTGTGGGCCTTTTTTGAGGCTAGTGCATCAGATCGCACAGCTGCTGTTTGCAACATATGTCTCAAGCGTATATCGCGTGGCCAAAACATCAGCCGCTTGGGTACCACATGCCTGACCAGACATATGTTGACCTGCCATGCAGCTCGTTGGCAAGCCTACCTCAAAGACCCACACCAAAGAACAAAGCGGACCTCTCCTTGCACCGCATCAGCTGGGATCTCCAACCCCACTATAACTTTAGTCCTCTCTGAAACATGCACTGAGAGGAATGAAGGTGTAGAATTAGGTGTGTCACAGCCAAGTACTTGCGGCCACTCTGCTAGCAGTACACCGACGTCCGATTCTAGCAGGCAAATTTCCCTGCCCCAGCTGCTGGACCGTCGAAAGAAGTTCACTCCCAGCCATCCACATGCCCAGCGGTTGAATGCTAGCTTGGCTAAATTGCTAGCGCTTCAACTGCTGCCTTTTCAGTTGGTAGACTCGGCCCCCTTCCGTGAGTTTGTGCAATGTGCGGTTCCTCAGTGGCAGGTTCCCAAACGCCACTTTTTCTCACGGAAGGCTATTCCGGCTCTCTACCGGCATGTGGAAGGCAATGTCTTGGCCTCGCTGGACAGGGCGGTCAGCGGTAAGGTGCATATTACCGCTGACTCATGGTCCAGCAGGCATGGACAGGGACGTTACCTTTCTTTCACGGCCCATTGGGTCACTCTTTTGGCAGCTGGGAAGGATGCAGGACAAGGTGCAGTAGTGTTGGAGGTTGTTCCACCGCCACGCCTCCAAAATGCTACTACTAGTTGTGACACACCTCTCTCCTCCACCCCCTCCTCTTCTTCTTCCTCCATGGCCTCTTCCTGTGGTTTGTCCTCGGAACCAGCGGTGCTCCGTAGGCGTTCAAGGGGCTACGCAAGTACGCAGGCAAAAAGATGCCATGCCGTGCTTGCGCTGGTGTGTTTGGGGGACAGAAGCCACACTGGGGCAGAGGTCCTGTCTGCTCTGCAGGGCCAGGCCGAGAGGTGGTTGACGCCACGCCAGCTTAAGCCAGGAATGGTGGTTTGCGACAATGGCACCAACCTCCTCTCCGCCCTCCGACAGGGACAACTGACCCATGTGCCCTGTGTGGCTCACGTCCTTAACCTGGTGGTGCAGCGGTTCTTGGGCAGGTACCCAGGCTTACAGGATGTCCTGAGGCAGGCCAGGAAAGTCTGTGTGCATTTCCGCAGATCTTATAATGCCAGTGCTCGCCTGGCTGAGCTGCAAAAGGAGTTGAACCTGCCCAAGAACCGCCTTATATGTGACATGCCCACCAGGTGGAACTCAACGTTGGCCATGCTGCAGCGGCTGCACACGCAGCAGAGGGCCATCAATGAGTACTTGTGCGACTACGGCACCAGGACAGGGTCAGGGGAGCTTGGTTTTTTTTCTCCACGCCAGTGGGGCATGATCAGGGATGCATGCACTGTCCTGGCACCATTTGAGGAGGCCACGAGGATGGTGAGCAGTGACAGTGCATGCATCAGTGACACTGTACCTCTTGTCCACCTGTTGGAGCACACGCTGCGTGGAATAATGGACAGGGCACTTGAGGCAGAACAGAGGCAGGAAGAGGAGGACTTCCTTGCCTCTCAAGGCCCCCTTTACCCAGACAGTGTTCCTTCTGTCCCACCCATCGCACAGGAAGAGGAGGAGGAGGAGGAGGAGGAGGAGGAGGATTGTGTCAGCATGGAGGTGGAGGCTGGCACTCAGCATCATCAGCAGCAGTCTTTTAGGGATGATTTACAGTCCCAAGAAACCAGTGGACTTGTACGTGGCTGGGAGGAGGTGGCTGCGGATCATGTCGTCCTTAGTGACCCAGAGGACTCCGGAGCGAATGCCTCAGCAAACCTACGCTGCATGGCCTCCCTGATCCTGCAAAGTCTGCGGAAGGATCCTCGTATTCTTCGGATCAAGGAGAGGGACCATTACTGGCTGGCCACTCTCCTTGATCCACGGTACAAGGGTAAGGTTGCGGACCTTATGTTACCGTCGCAGAGGGAGCAGAGGATGAGACAACTCCGGGAGGCCTTGCAGAAAGGTCTGTGCAACGCGTTCCCAGAGACTGGGAGGTTACAAACTCCTGGTCCTGGACAACGAGTTGCTGAGGCTTCGGCCAGTCAAAGAAGGAGCGGTGGGGAAGGTGGCCGTCTGACCGATGCGTTCAGACAATTCTTTAGTCCGCAGCCCCAAAGTATGATCGGTTCCAGCAACCATCGCCAGCGTCTGATAAAGATGGTGCAGGAATATCTAGGGGCAAGGTCAGACTTGGACACCTTCCCCACCGAAAATCCTCTGGCTTACTGGGTCTTGAGGATGGATCACTGGCCAGAGCTTGCACAGTATGCAATTGAGCTACTGGCCTGTCCTGCATCCAGCGTTCTTTCGGAACGCACATTCAGTGCTGCTGGAGGATTTGTCACGGATCACAGGGTGCGCCTGTCCACCGACTCGGTTGATCGACTGACTTTCATCAAGATGAACCAGTCTTGGATCACCACCAGCTACCACACACCTGATGCTGATATAACAGACTAATTGATTTTAACATGTCACATCCCTTCAAGACTGATGCTGATGCTGAGTGCCTGTGCTGTTATGTTGACTGGCTATCCTCCTCCTCCGAGTCCTCAATGATACGATTGATGATGATAGCTTGGAAGATCATTTTTGTTTATGGGTGCCGCCACCAGTGGCTAAGGCCCAATTTTTCAGCCCCTGTTTTACAGGGGCGTGTAATTACAGTTTTTTTTAGCAATAATTTGCCATAGGGCTCATTGCTGTGCTCCAAGTACAGTATCTGTGAGGGGTTGGAGTGTTGTGGCACCAGTGCCTAAGGCCCAATTTTTCAGCCCCTGTTTAACAGGGGCGTGTCATTACAATTTTTGAAGCAATACTTTGCAACAGGGCTCATTGCTGTGCTCCAAGTACAGTATCTGTGAGGGGTTGTAGTGTTGTGCCACCAGTGCCTAAGGCCCAATTTTTCAGCCCCTGTTCAACAGGGGCATGCAATTACAATTCTTGATCTAATAATTCACAGCAGGGCCCATTGCTGCACCCACCAAGAGTAACTCTGAGGGCTTACAGTGTTGTGGCAACGCCACCACCACCACCACCACGAAAGGCCCAATTTTTCAGCCCCTGTTCAAAAGGGGCATGTAATTACAATTCTTGATCTAATAATTCACAGCAGGGCCCATTGCTGCACCCACCAAGAGTAACTCTGAGGGCTTACAGTGTTGTGGCAACACCACCACCACCACCACCACCACGAAAGGCCCAATTTTTCAGCCCCTGTTCAACAGGGGCATGCAATTACAATTCTTGATCTAATAATTCACAGCAGGGCCCATTGCTGCACCCACCAAGAGTAACTCTGAGGGCTTACAGTGTTGTGGCAACGCCACCACCACCACCACGAAAGGCCCAATTTTTCAGCCCCTGTTCAAAAGGGGCATGTAATTACAATTCTTGATCTAATAATTCACAGCAGGGCCCATTGCTGCACCCACCAAGAGTAACTCTGAGGGCTTACAGTGTTGTGGCAACACCACCACCACCACCACCACCACGAAAGGCCCAATTTTTCAGCCCCTGTTCAACAGCACATGCAATTACAATTCTTGATCTAATAATTCACAGCAGGGCCCATTGCTGCACCCACCAAGAGTAACTCTGAGGGCTTACAGTGTTGTGGCAACGCCACCACCACCACCACCACCACGAAAGGCCCAATTTTTCAGCCCCTGTTCAAAAGGGGCATGTAATTACAATTCTTGATCTAATAATTCACAGCAGGGCCCATTCCTGCACCCACCAAGAGTAATTCTGAGGGCTTACAGTGTTGTGGCAACACCACCACCACCACCACCACCACGAAAGGCCCAATTTTTCAGCCCCTGTTCAACAGGGGCATGCAATTACAATTCTTGATCTAATAATTCACAGCAGGGCCCATTCCTGCACCCACCAAGAGTAACTCTGAGGGCTTACAGTGTTGTGGCAACACCACCACCACCACCACGAAAGGCCCAATTTTTCAGCCCCTGTTCAACAGGGGCATGCAATTACAATTCTTGATCTAATAATTCACAGCAGGGCCCATTGCTGCACCCACCAAGAGTAACTCTGAGGGCTTACAGTGTTGTGGCAACACCACCACCACCACCACCACCACGAAAGGCCCAATTTTTCAGCCCCTGTTCAACAGGGGCATGCAATTACAATTCTTGATCTAATAATTCACAGCAGGGCCCATTCCTGCACCCACCAAGAGTAACTCTGAGGGCTTACAGTGTTGTGGCAACACCACCACCACCACCACCACCACGAAAGGCCCAATTTTTCAGCCCCTGTTCAACAGGGGCATGCAATTACAATTCTTGATCTAATAATTCACAGCAGGGCCCATTGCTGCACCCACCAAGAGTAACTGTCAGGGCTTACAGTGTTGTGGCACCAGCACCACCATCAAAGGCCCAATTTTTACTACCACTGTTCAACAATTATATGTAATTAAAATTCCTGATATAATAGTTGACAGCAGGGCGTTCCAGCACCAACCAAGAGTAACTGTGAGTGCTTACAGTGTTGTGCCAACACCAACAACTAAGGGGCCTATTTCTGCAGAGTATATACGGCAGGTCCCTACTTTCAAACATCCAACTTACAAACGACTCCTACTTGCAAACGCAAGAAGACAACAGGAAGTGAGAGGAAATCTACCACTAGGAAGGAAAATTCTCTCCTGTAAGAATAAATATGGGAGAAAGGTGTCTCCTCTGTACTGATGCTTTATCAGCAATCCCTGTTTCAAGAAAAACACCACATTTCAAAAACAGTTGTCATTGGGACGGAAAGTGAGGTGAAATGTTCTGAACAGGGGCACAGACAGCAAAACAAATGTTACAGGGGTGATAACCCTTACCTATGTTTTCCAAAAAGTTTAAAAATAGATTTTTGGGCTGGAGCTACACTTCAACAATGTACCTGTTCAAAATTACAAACAGATTCTACATAAGAACAAACCTACAGTCCCTGTCTTGTATGCACCGCCTGTATACGGCTGTTCAGAGTATATAGGGCCTTTTTTATTTTATGTGCGGGGTTCCCCTTAATATCCATACAAGACCCAAAGGGGCTGGTAATGGGCTGGGGTAGGGGGGGGTCATGGGGTAGCTATGCCATTTTTCTTAAAGATTTTCATCCATATTACCGGGACCAGACATTACATTAAAGCCGCAAGCAGTTTTAAATGGCTTTTTTTTCCTTTAGAAGTGTCATTTTGTGCAGGGACAGTTCTAAACACGGGAAACATGTGGCACTTCACAGGCATACTTTAGACACCCCCAGGTACGATATTTAAAGGAATATTTGACTTTTTTTTTTTTCACTTTATGCATCATTAAAATGACTGCTCCCGAAAAACGACCGTTTTTAAAACTTCTTTTTGCATTGATACATGTCCCCTGGTGCACAACCCGGGTTCCCAAACCCTTTTTAGGACAATAACATGCATAATAGTTGTTATAATTAGCACTTTAGAATTCGAACGTTCGCATCCATTGTATTTAATAGGGTTCTAATGTTCGTACGAACTTTCGGTGCGTTCGCGGGTTCTGGTGCGAACCGAACCCGGGGGTGTTCGGCTCATCACTACTCATAACTAGACAGAAATAAATCTAAAAAAAAAGTGACATGTAATAATGCATGATGGGAGAAATAAATGAACAAGTATGCACACATGTGCCATCTAGAGGAAATGAACATTATAGACACAGAAACTGTGTGCATGCAAGTACACTCCCACCATAACCTGTGATTCTTAATGGAACCCAAGTTAGCAGAAATAACTCAATATGAATCTAAAAAACATTTGGAGGATAATCATTTTGTACACATTAAACAAGTACAATGAAATTACTCTTATTTCCCTTATTCAGCGTCAAGTAATAACACTGTTTTGTTTATGGGTCTTTTTAGATACACTGGCTTACTTGTGTGTAAGAAAGTGTAATTTAAAAAAAAAAAAAACACACAGACACCGTTGGGAAAAGTCCTTTATTAAAAAAAAAAAAAAGTTTCCAGCGGCGGTAATCTACTCTTGGTATCCTGCGATGGGTGATCTCCTCTCCGGGGTCCAGCGATGGATGATCTCTCCTCTCCGGGGTCAAGGCTCCAACGATGATGTCCAGCGCAGCGAGGAACAGCACTCTTCACCGGAGCGGAGACACCCCGGGAATGACGCGGCTTCAGCCAGTGACAGCTCTTAAGTAGCTGAGGGCGGGACCACCCGTCACGTGACCACGTCCCCCACTGACGCAAGGGGAAACCCGGGCTTCCCCAGTGACGTGCGGGTGACCCCGCCTCCCTCTGATGTAACGCAGGTTTCCGTTGCATCAGAGGGGGGCGGGTCACCCGCACGTCACTGGGGAAGCCTGGGTTTCCCCTTGCGTCAGAGGGGGGCGGGGTCACGTGACTGGTGGCCCCGCCCTCAGCTAGTTAAGGGCTGTCACTGGCTGAAGCCACGTCATTCCCGGGGTGTCTCCGCTCCGGTGAAGAGTGCTGTTCCTCGCTGCGCTGGACATCATCGTTGGAGCCTGGACCCTGGAGAGGAGAGATCATCTATCGCTGGACCCCGGAGAGGAGATCACCCATCGGAGGATACTGAGAGTGGATTACCGCCGCTGGAATCTTTTTTTAATTTATTTTTTATTTTAATAAAGGACTTTTCCCAACGGTGTCTGTGTGTTTTTTTTACAATATTTTTACACATTCTTTGTGAAATGGTAGGGGTAAAATGTACCCCTTACCAATTCACATAGGGGTGGTCGGGATCTGGGGGTCCCTTTTGTTAAAGGGGTCTTCCAAATTCCGATAAGCCCCCCGCCCGTAGACCTCCACAACCACCGGGCAAGGGTTGTGAGGATGAGGCCCTTGTCCCCTTCAACATGGGGACATGGTGCTTTGAGGGGTCACAGACCCCCAAAGCATTCTCCCCATGTTAAGGGCATGTGGCCTGGTACGGTTCAGGAGGGGGGGCCCTTTCTCGTCCCCCCCTCTTTTCCTGCGGCCTGCCAGGTTGCGTGCTCGGATAAAGGGTCTGGTATGGATTTTTGGGGGGAACTCCACGCCATTTTTTTTTTTATTTGGCGTGGAGTTCCCCTTAAAATCCATACCAGACCTGAAGAGTCTGGTATGGATATTTGGGGGGAACCCCACATAATTTTTTTTTTATTTGACGCAGGGTTCCCCTTAATATCCATACCAGACCTGAAGAGCCTGGTTATTGAATTTGGGGGGACTCCCACGCATTTTTTATTTATTTTTTATCAATGACTTTTCTCTGTATTGCCTGGAGCCGACAATTCATTATAGCCGCAAGTGCTTTTAAATGACTTTTTTTCCTTCAGAAATGACACTTTGTACAGGAACAGTTTCACTGGAAACAAGCGCTGCTTTACAGGCATACTCTAGTCACCCCCCAGGTACGAAATTTAAAGGAATATTTCACTTTTATTGTTTCACTTTAAGCATTATTAAAATCACTGCTCCCGAAAAAACGGCCGTATTTAAAACTTTTTTTTTGCATTGATACATGTCCCCTGGGGCAGGACCTGGGTCCCCAAACACTTTTTATGACAATAACTTGCATTTTAGCCTTTAAAATTAGCACTTTAGATTTTTCATGTTCGAGTCCCATAGACTTTAACGGTGTTCAGATGTTCGAACAAATTTATTGCCTGTTTGCAAGTTCTGGTGCAAACCGAACTGGGGGGTGTTCGACTCATCCCTACTCACTAAGAAGAAATTTCAGTTTTCTGACCCTACCATCAGTTCCTGGGAAGACTTCTACTACTTTGGCTAGCTTCCACTGATTTCATGGTGCTAAGTCATCTTGGAGTAAAACAATGTCGTTTGGTTTGGCAATTTGTCTTCTCTTATTCCAACTATTTCTCTATTGCAAGTTCAATAGATATTCCTTCCTCCACCTGGTCCAAAACTCATTTGCCAGGAACTGAACCTTCTTTCATCTTTTCTGAAGATAAATATCTTGTCTCACAAACTCCCCAGGTGGTGGTGCAATGATAGTCGATTTCATTGTTAGTGAATGATTTGGTGTTAATGGTTCTGGTTCAGTTGGATTATAGATGATCTCTAAGGTTAATGGTCTACTATTCACAATCGCCATTGCTTGATACATAAACAGTCTTAAGAATGAACTGTCCAGTCTCCTGGCAGATTGGTCTAAGATGGATGCTAACACGCTCCTCACCATCCTAATCTGTCTTGCCCAGACACCACCCATGTGACAGGAAGCAGGTGGGTTCATGACAAAGCTACAGCCTAACTCTTTTACACGTTCATGGTCTATTCCCTTCATTAATTCCATGAACTCTCCCTTTGCACCAATAAAGTTGGTACCTTGGTCACTATGGAGTTGACTTACATTGCCACGTATAGAAAAAAAACAATGCAGCGCGTTAAGGAAGGCATCAGTACTAAGATCATCTAGTACCTCAAGATGGACAGCTCTCGAGCACATACAGGTAAACAAGAGTCTGTATCTCTTCAGCTATTTCCTTCCTTCTTTAACATAAAATGGTTACGAAACAATCCATACCACTGTAGGTAAATGGAGGGGTCATGTCCATCCCTTCAGGTAGTAGGTCAGCCATTTTCTGTTCTTGGTTGTGTTTTCTGAACTTTCTACAATTAACGCATTTATAAATAAGAGATGATACTTCACTACTACATCTCAGGATCCAAATGCCGTTGGAGTGGATTTCATTGATGGTCATGCCAAGACCTTGATGATGCACCCTTTCATGGAAGTGCTTTATGAGTAGATGAGATACATGATGACCCTTTAGGAGTATGGCTGGGTGTTTGACATGGGGACGGAGAGTTGCCTGTTTCAATCTTCCTCCCACCCTTAGGATATCATGGCCTTTCACAAATTGACTTAGTTTAAACAACTTGTTTGACTGGTTTGAATTAACATATTTTCCTTGTTTTAGAGACTTTATTTCATCACTGAACACTTCTTGGACTATACGAATTATGAATTGTTCAGCATCCTTTCTTTCTTCAAGCATTGAGTCTAGGGATGTCCCGATACCGATACTAGTATCGGTATCGGTACCGATACCAGGCATTTCCCCGAGTACTTGTACTCGGGGAAAATGCTCCGATGCTTCAGCCGATACTTGGGCAGTCAGTGATGATCGGTGCGGCGGGGGGAGTTACAAGCACTGATCACCGCTGTATAGATTTCAATACAGCCCGACAGCTTCTCCCGACCCCCCCCCCCCTTCTTTTCAGCTGTTTTAGTGAAATCTATACAGCGGTGATCGGTGCTTGTAACTCCCTCCAAAGCCGCACCGATCACAGCTGACTGTCCCTGTATCCTCCTCCAGTTCCCCCATCCGTGCTGCTCTCCCCCTTCACGCTCCATGTCCGCCCCTCCATGCTGCTGATGTCCTTCGTCTTTCTGCTCCCCCCCCGCTCCGTGTCCCCCCTCCATGCTGCTGCTGTCCTCTGTTATTTTGCTCTCCCCCTCCGCGCTGCTGCTGTCCTCAGCTCTGTGCCACCCTCCATATCCTCCTCCGCTTCCCTCTGTCAGGATGGAGAGCGGAGGTAGGAGCCGCTAAACCCGGCTCCTACCTTTTCCGAATGTACAGAGTCAGTGACTGACTCTGTCCATTCATATAACTGAAACATCGTAACCTGTGTTTACGATGCTTCAGTTTATGAATGGAGAGGAGCCGTTGTCTCCTCTCCATTCATTTTCAGTGCAGCTGAGAAAGGGACTGGGGAATCTGTTTCCCTAGTCCCTTTCTCTGTCTCAAAGGGGAGATGTCAGAGGTCTGTTAAGACCCCTGATATCTCACCAAAGCCCCCCAACAGGGCTAGAAATAAAAAAAAAATTGCAATAAATAATAAAAAAATAAATTGTAAAAAATAAAAAATAAATACACTGAGATCATCCCCCCCCACCCACTCCAACAAAGCATTGTAAAAAAACATGACAAAAAATTGTAAAAAAAATAAATAAAAAAATTGTAAAAAAAAAAAAATACTGACACATAAAAAAAAGTATCGGTATTCGGTATCGGCGAGTACTTGAAAAAAAGTATCGGTACTTGTACTCAGTCTTAAAAAAGTGGTATCGGGACAACCCTAATTGAGTCATTAGATCTTTCTTTCCGACCTTTGGCACACTTTGCACAACGTTTAAGTCTTGCTAAGGTATTCACTACCCTCTTCCAACCTAAAAAAGTTTGTAAGCGATTTAACAGAGGCCTTTCCTCCCTTGCTGTCAGGGCTGGGCTTGCAGTACTTTCTTCTCTGTGCTCAGGTTGCTCAGCTGTCAGTTAATTGCCAGTACTAATCCTTCCACAGTGGCTCACCTGTTGATTATCTCCTGCTCGTCAGTGCGTGGGCGCATACAGTACCTGGTTCATTGGAAAGGGTACGGTCTGGAGGAACCCTCTTGGGTCTCATCCTCAGACGTACATGCTCCTGTCCTCCTCCGTGCTTTCCATAGACATTTTCTCCTCAAACCTGTTGGTCCACCAAGGGGAAGGGGTTGTTGAGGAGGGGGCACTGTCAGGGCTGGGCTCTCTGCCCTTCCTTCTCTGTGCTCAGGTTGCTCAGCTGTCGGTTAATTGCCAGTACTCATCTTTCAACAGTTGATCATCTCCTGCTAGTCAGTCAAGCCCACAGCCAGCCCCTTCTGGCTTTTTAAACTGCCTGGTTCATTTCGTCAATGCCTTCGCCTTGGTCAACATATCTAGAGACTCTCTGCTGTGTTCCTGTTGAAGACTTGCCTGGCTGACGTCCCTTCTGGTTCCTGATCCTGTCTGCTGCCTCTGACTATGCTGATCTCTGGCTTCCTGATTTCCTAGCTTGTTCTGACTACCCAATTTGGCTACTGAACCCTGCCTATGTTTTGACTACGTTTACCAGTTGTACCATTTTTACCATTTTATTAAAGAAGAAGTAAACCCTGACTCATTTGTTCCTCAAAGAATTCCTGCATTAGAGGAGCATCTCCGTGATCTTCGTTCCACTTGGATGCAGGTCCAAGAGTCCTTGCAATGTGCCATTGAGAGGTACAGACTCCATGCTGATGTCTACCTGCGCCTTCCTACCAGGTTAGGGAGAAGGTCTGGCTGTCATCTCATAAATTCCAACTCCGTCCTCCCTCACTGAAACTGGCACCACGATTTATTGGGCCTTTCCGTATTCTCCGTAGCATCAACCCAGTGGCTTACACATTAGACCTTCCTTCTTAAAATACTTATTTTAAATATTTTCATGTCTCGTTATTAAAACCTTTGGTGTGCAACCGCTTCACCACCTCGGTACCACGTCCTTGTCAGATGCAGGTCAAGAACCGTGAGGAGTATGAGGTACATTCAATCATTGACACCCATAGGTTCCGTGGGCACATACAGTACTTGGTTCATTGGAAAGGGCACAGTCTGGAGGAACCGTCTTGGGTCTCATCCTCAGACATACATGCTCCTGCCCTCCTCCGTGCTTTCCATAGACGTTTTCTCCTCAAGCCTGTTGGTCCTCCAAGGGGGAGGGGTCATTGAGAAGGGGGCACTGTCAGGGCTGGGCTCTCTACCCTTCCTTCTCTGTGCTCAGGTTACTCAGCTGTCAGTTAATTGCCAGTATTCATCTTTCCACAGTTGATCATCTCCTGCTAGTCAGTCAAGCCCACAGCCAGACCCTTCTGGCTTTTTTAACTGCCTGGTTTATTTCTTCAATGCCTTTGCCTTGGTCAACATATCTAGAGACTTTCTGCTGTGTTCCTGTTGAAGACTTGCCTGGCTGACGTCTCTTCTGGTTCCTGATCCTGTCTGCTGCCTCTGACTAAGCTGATCTCTGCCTTCTTGATTTCCTGGCTTTTTCTGACTACCCGATTTGGCCACTGAACCCTGGCTATGTTTTGACTACGTTTACCAGTTGTACCATTTTTACCATTTTACTAGAAGATGTGATTTTTACTAGACATATGCGTCGTCAATAAATTTGTTTCGTTTTGTTCCATTCCATTTCATATTAGCCGTTAATTTGCATTTCATAATTCGTGTCCGAAATTCAATTTAATATCATATGAAATACGAATTTTCGCTAGGTTCATTAAATTTTCGTAACAATTACGAACATTCGTTATGATGAATTTAAAAAGCAAAACATACCTTTCTCAATATGGCAGTCGTCGACTCAATATGCTCTATAAGGGGCTCCCACCATCCCTGTGCTGTGCTGACTTCTTCCTGGGGCTGTACCCCTGTTGTGCTTATTATGAGGGGCTCCCATCATCCCTGTGCTGTGCTGACTTCCTGGGTTTGTAGTAGCCCGTTAATTCGTATTTCGTAATTTGTGTCCGAAATTCAATTTGGATTCGTACGAATTAAGAAAGTTCGTTAGGTTCGTTAACTTTTCGTAACAATTACGAACATTCGTTATGAGGGGCTCCCACCATCCCTGTGCTGACTTCCTCCTGGGGCTGTACCCCTGCTGTGCTCATTATGAGGGGCTCCCATCATCCCTGTGCTGTGATGACTTCCTGGGTTTTTAACTTCATCATAACGAATAATCATAATTATTATGACAATAATAAAACTATATTAACGAACATTCTTATTTTGTCCGATTCTGAATCTTCCATCGACTACCAGTACCAGTCTGAGCAGTCTCCCACTCCCAAAAAGAAATTTGTGAACGAAATTTCGTATTTCGTATAAAATTCGGAAGCATAGCAATTCGTATTTCGGATGCTTCCGAATGTACGAATTTTCGGAAATTCGTACAAATTTTCGATTCGTACGAAACGAATCGCACATGTCTAATTTTTACTGCATTTTCTGTCTCTGCGTGTTTCATGGTTTCTGACACTTTGATAGAATGTACCTGTACCGGTTTGAGTTTTGGGTCTCCATCATCAATCCATTATCAATCTCTCCCACATTAATTGTCTTGTTCTTCTTCAGAGAATTCTCTTTGCCATAGGAAACATGGCCCAGTGAACCAGTTTGACTCTACAAATTGCGCTGCAGTGAGTCCACGAGAGGCATGGTCAATTGGGTTATGTTCTGAAGTAACATAGCTCCATTGACTAGGCTTAGTGTTTGACCTGATCAGCTGAATTTGGTTGGCTACAAATACATGGAACTATCTTGCATCATTAATAATATAACCAAACACAGCCTTGGAGTCGGTCCAATAGCACTCACGGATACCCCACACGTATAGTTCACTCTTGAGCAAATCAGCCATTACAATCCAAATGCCAAATCCTCACTTCAAAACACAGGAACAAAACCTTGTCACAAATGTGGATATTGTCGATACCTATATGCCTCTCGTAGCATCATGCTACCAAATGGCATTTTGTACAAACCAAAATTTTTGGCTAACTGTCAAAGTATAGGCATAGTATAGATCATGACATGCACGTGTAAAGCCTATTACATAGGTAAAACCAAACGCCCTTTTTTCCACCGTATAAGGCAGTGTTTCTCAACTCCAGTCCTCAAGGCGCACCAATAGGTCATGTTTTTGGGATTTCCATTGATTTTCACAGGTGATTTGAGCAGTTTCACTGCCTTAGTAATTATCACAGCTGTTTTATCTGCAGGAAATCCCAAAAACATGACCTGTTGGTGCGCCTTGAGGACTGGAGTTGAGAAACACTGGTATAAGGGACCATGTCTCCTTAGTTCTCAAAAAGAGAATGGAAACACCCATAAGTAGACACATGGGACTGTTCCATGGTTTTGATGATTCTGCTATGCATTTTTTTGCACTTGAACATGTTCCACCCAATCCTCGTGGTGGTGACTATGATAAAATCCTCTTACAACGCAAAACAAAATGGATCTCAAACCTGGATGCTCTTCAACATCCAGGCTTGAATGATGCCATAAGCTTTAAACCTTTCCTGTAATAGCCACCGCTTCTTTTCTTCTTTTTTTCTTTCTTTCCTTTTTCTTCTTTTTTTTTTTTTGCTGGTTTATTATTTTCAAAACATGTGTATGATGTGTGGTAATGGTGTTGGCTCCAGCAGATTTTGGAGCCTATACCACTACCATATTGTTTTTTCATTTATAGCGAATGTTTGCCAAATTCAATTGGTATACATTCTCATTTTGTATATTAGGTTCTAATTGATGTGGTCATCTTTTGTTGCACCAAAACCAATTCTACTTGAAAATAGTTTCAAGCTATTATATTAAATTTGGCTTGTATTCCAACAATCCTGCGGTCCGGTTTTTGTTGTCTTTTTTGATGTTTTCAATCCAACCATATATATTTTTTTGAGAATCATATTTATTTGTATTGAATATCGTTCCAGCTGTGAAGATTCAGAGTTTCCCCTTTTTGGGTCTGTATGGATGCCAGGGGCAGGCATTTCTTTTTCTTTAATCATTGGTCTATTTTATGTCAGCCCTGAAGGGGTTACCCTTTTTGCCATCTGTCACGCTATGCTGTCTTCTATACCATCTGATAGACACAATTTTTTATGTTTCCTTGAATCCCCTGGGAATCACGCTTTCCAACTGCGCCTTCCCTTTCATGTCTTGTACATGATAAGGGATCCGGGGATTTCTCAAAATGGCCGTTCCAGCTTCTTCCGGCCCCATTTATTTAAGCATTAGCGTCCAGCTGCCGGGTATCGCCCCCACGTTATGCGTCCGCCGCACGGCAATGACATCAGACGTTTGCCGCGCTGGGATGAGTATAAATTGGCGGTACTTCGCCATATTATTCTGTCATTCCCCTTGCGCTGGGGACTGTGAGACTGCTTGGAAATCGTTTGGTTCCTACATGCCATGATTGCCGCGAATGCAGCGGCTTCAATAAAGTACTAAACTACTCTTTAAAGGTATGTGTTTTATATACTCATTTGGGCTGCAGGATGGATATGTACTTTAGTCTTTTTCTGACACTATGATATCCATTTACTTTTTATGCACAGGATCTTTATACAAATCTGTATGAATTGTTGCGGCTTTCAACAGTAAGATCCAGCACTGCTACTTATATTTTACTAAAATCAATGATTCGATCAATCAGGTATTTTCATATTTTTATATTTCCAATATAAACTTATTATTATATTTTTTGTGAATTTAACTAATGTTGAATTCACTTATATCATATTCTCTAATATATAATTTTTACTCATCTGCAGGTCCCAATTTAGGAATTTCTCTGTATCATTTCCAGCAGGATCATTATCAATACTGATTTTGTTGCCTCTCTACAAACAACGTTTGGGAGGGTGCGTTCATTTTATTTTATATTTTTTTTCATTAGCTGAGGTACTTTTGTGCTCATCCCCTTTTCCGCAGGTGGAGCTACAGGGCAATCCGAGATTTCGATCTTGAATTGCTAAAATACCTCCTTCATCTTTAACATTTAATTGGTAGGTGCCATGTTTTGACCACATCATTTATTGCTACTTTAATAGTGTATATTATTAAATACTTTGATAATGTGACAAATATTGCAATTAAAATTTGCAGTTTCTTGTTAACCTATTTTTTGTGGATATTCCAATAGATGTGTTGTATAATACAGTTTATGGATGTTCCTTTGTTCATTTTTTGTATTTCATTTTTAGTGTACTATTAGACCGTGGATCACTCCTGAAGAAGCTCCAATTTTGAGCGAAACATGTCGAGTTCAACGGTTGTTGTATATGTACCTAGCTCTAAATGTTGTATATGTTGAACTTTTAGGAAAATTTTATTTTCCTTTTTTATGAATATTAATAAATATTGTTTTATTTTTATATAAATCTACCGTCATTGGATTCCTTTTGGTTTTTCAATACTAAATCCTATTTTTGACACCGTAAAAAATCCCGAGGTATGTGACCTCAAGCCCATCTCTTTAAATCAACAAATTACTCGGATTTGGTGTCTATCTTGATTTGCTCACTCCTATTCCTTCAAAAAATCATCAATCCATTATCAATCTCTCCCACATTAATTGTCTTGTTCTTCTTCAGAGAATTCTCTTTGCCATAGGAAACATGGCTCAGTGAACCAGTTTGACTCTACAAATTGCGCTGCAGTGAGTCCACGAGAGGCATGGTCAATTGGGTTATGTTCTGAAGTAACATAGCTCCATTGACTAGGCTTAGTGTTTGACCTGATCAGCTGAATTTGGTTGGCTACAAATACATGGAACTATCTTGCATCATTAATAATATAACCAAACACAGCCTTGGAGTCGGTCCAATAGCACTCACGGATACCCCACACGTATAGTTCACTCTTGAGCAAATCACCAATTCTTGTGGCCACAACTGAAGCTGAGAGCTCCATTCTTGGAATTGTTATTATCCGTTTTGGGGAAACTTTTGCTATACCCATAACTAGGGATGAGCTTCGAGTTCGAGTCGAACTCATGTTCGACTCGAACATTGCCTGTTCGCCCGTTCGCCGAACAGCGAACAAATTGGGGTGTTCGCGGCAAATTCGAAAAGTCTATGGGAGAAATCTAAAGTGCTAATTATAAAGGCTTATATGCAAGTTATTGTCATGAAAAGTGTTTGTGGACTCGGGTCCTGCCCCAGGGGACATGTATCAATGCAAAAAAAAAAAAGTTTTAAAAACGGCCGTTTTTTTGGGAGCAGTGATTTTAATAATGCTTAAAGTGAAAAAATAAAAGTGAAATTTTCCTTTAAATTTCGTACATGGGGGGTGTCTATAGTATGCATGTGAAGTGGCGCTTGTTTCCCGTGGTTAGAACTGTCCCTGCACAAAATGTAATTTCTGAAGGAAAAAAAGTCATTTAAAACTCACTCGCAAATTCAATTACCAGGCCCTTCAGGTCTGGTATAGATATTAAGGGGAACCCCGCCGCAAATAAAAAAAAAATGTGTGCGGTTCCCCCCAAATATCCATACCAGGCCCTTCAGATCTGGCATGGTTTTTAAGGGGAACTCCCCCCCAAATAAAAAAAAATGGCGTGGAGTCCCCCCAAGAATCCATACCAGACCCTTATCCGAGCACGCAACCTGGCAGGCTGCAGGAAAAGAGGGGGGAACGAGAGAGCGGCCCCCCTCCCTCCTGAACCGTACCAGGCCACATGCCCTCAACATGGGGAGGATGTCCCCATGTTGATGGGGACAAGGGCCTCATCCCCACAACCCTTGCCCGGTGGTTGTGGGGGTCTGTGGGCGGGGGGCTTATCGGAATTTGGAAGACCCCTTTAACAAAGGGGACCCCCAGATCCCGCCCCCTATGTGAATTGGTAAGGGGTACATTGTACCCCTACCATTTCACAAAGAAAGTGTAAAAAAAAAAAAACACACAAATTTTTTTTTTAAATTTGCGGCGGGGTTCCCCTTAATATCTATACCAGACCTGAAGGGCCTGGTAATTGAATTTGGGGGGACCCCCACGCTTTTTTTTTTAATCAATGACTTTTCTATTGCCGGGAGCCGACAATTCATTAATATCCGCGAGTGAGTTTTAAATGACTTTTTTCCTTCAAAAATTACATTTTGTGCAGGGACAGTTCTAAGCATGGGAAACAAGCGCCACTTCACATGCATATTATACACACCCCCCCCCCCCCCATGTACGAAATTTAATGGAAATTTTCACTTTTATATTTTCATTTTAAGCATTATTAAAATCACTGCTCCCGTAAAATCTTCAATTTTTAAAACTTTTTTTGCATTGATACATGTCCCCTGGGGCAGAACCCAGGTCCCCAAACATTTTTTAGGACAATAATTTGCATATAAGCCTTTATAATTAGCACTTTAGATTTCGAACGTTCGAGTCCATTGTATTTAATAGGGTTTTAACGTTCACGCAAACATTCTGTCTGTTCGCAGGTTCTGGTGCGAACAAGCATGCAGTAGACTTCTCCAGATGTGGACACAGTTCTGAGATATGAACATACTCCATAGCTGGACACGCTAGCATCCGAAAAATGGTGGAGCTCATATTGCTCAACATCTTTAAAAGTTGTTGACTCATAACAACATGGTATCTTTACTGAAGACAGGTTATTATGAAGGTCTTGAAGCCAAGCTTCCCAACCTTCAGCACATTCTTCCTTTGGGATTGTGGCCATCACCTTCTTGCTGTTGGTGACAAATTTGTGCAAGCGAAGTTTCCAGGTATTGCAGAGATCCCTTGCTTTCTTCACAAGCTGGATAGCATCTGCCTCTGTGTCTACACTTGTTAGACCATCATCAACATAAAAATTGTGTTGTATAAACTTCACTGTAGCTTAATTAAACCTGCCTTCACCTTGTGTGGTAAGGTGCTTGAGTCCTAAGTAGGGATGAGCCGAACACCCCCTGGTTCGATTCGCACCAGAACCTGCGAACGGACCGAAAGTTCACGCAAACTATTGAACCCTGTTAAAGTCTATGGGACTCGAACGTTCAGAATCAAAAGTGCTCATTTTAAGTGCTAATATGCAAGTTATTGTCCTAGAAAGGGTTTGGGGACCCGGGTCCTGCCCCAGGGGACATGTATTAATGCAAAAAAAAGTTTTAAAAATGGCAGTTTTTTCGGGAGCAGTGATTTCAATGATGCCTAAAATGAAAGAAATAAGTGAAATATTCCTTTAAATATCGTATTTAGGGGGTGTCTATAGTATGCCTGTGAAGTGGCACGTGTTTCCTGTGTTTAGAACTGTCCCTGCACAAAATGACATTTCTAAAGGAAAAAAAATAATTTAAAACTGCTTGCGGCTTTAATGTAATGTGTGGTCCTGGCAATATGGTTGAAAATCATTGAGAAAATCGGCATGGGTACCCCCCCCCCAGCCAATTTGGGTCTTGTATGGATATTAAGGGGAACCCTGCACCTAAATTAAAAAAAGGAAAGGCGTAGGGGCCCCCAGGCCCTATATACTCTGTACAGCAGTATACAGGTGGTGCAAACAAGACAGGGATTGTAGGTTTGTTCTTAAGTAGAATCTGTTTGCAATTTAGAACTAGTACATTTTTAAAGTGTAGCTCCAGCCAAAAAAATATTTTTAAGCTTTTTGGAAAACATAGGGGGGAAGGGTTATCACCCCTGTAACATTTGTTTTGCTGTTTGTGCACCTCTTCAGAAGATTTCACCTCACTTTCTGTCCCAATGACAATTGGTTTTTGAAAATTTGGGGTTTTTAGTGTGTTTTGCTTGCGTCTATCTAGCAAGGTTACTCTGTGGTCTAACAAGGAAGCTGAGACTTCTGCAGTGTGTAAATGTGCTTTTACTATACAAAGATGCTGTACATAGAAAACTATTACAATCTTAGGATATAGGGATGAGCCGAACACCCCCCGGTTCGGTTCGCACCAGAACCTTCGAACGGACCGAACGTTCGCACGAACTTTAGAACCCTATTAAATACAATGGACGCGAAAGTTCGAAATCTAAAGTGCTAATTATAACGTCTAATATGCATGTTATTGTCCGAAACAGAGTTTGGGAACCCGGCTTCTGCACCAGGGGACATGTATCAATGTAAAAATAATCTTTTAAAACTGTCGTTTTTTCGGGAGAAGTGATTTCAATGATGCATAAAGTGAAAAAAAAAAAGTGAAATATTCCTTTAAATATCGTACCTGGGGGGTGTCTAAAGTATGCCGGTGAAGTGGCACGCGTTTCCCTTGTTTAGAACTGTCCCTGCACAAAATGACATTTCTAAAGGAAAAAAAAGCCATTTAAAACTGCTTGCGGCTTTAATGTCATGTCTGGTCCCTGCAATATGGATGAAAATCATTTAGAAAAATGGCATGGCTACCCCATCAACCACCCCTACCCCATCCCATTACCAGCCCCTTTGGGTCTTGTATGGATATTAACGGGAACCCCACACCCAAAATAAAAAAAGGCCCTATATACTCTGAACAGCAGTATACAGGCGGTGCAAAAAAGACAAGGACTGTAGGTTTGTTCTTAAGTACAATCTGTTTGTAATTTGCAACAGGTAAATTTTTTAAGTGTAGCTCCAGCCAAAAAATCTATGTTTAAGCTTTTTGGAGAACATAGGGAAGGGTTATCACCCCTGTAACATTTGTTTTGCTGTCGGTGCACCTGTTCAGAACATTTCACCTCGCTTTCCATCCCAATGACAAATGTTTTTGGAAAATTTGTGTTTTTTATTGAAACAAGGATTGGTCATAAAGCATCAGTGGAGAGGAGACACCTTTTTCACATATTAACTCTTACAGGAGAGAATTTGCCTTCCTAGGGGTAGATTTCCTCTCACTTCCTGTTGTCTCCTTCCGTTTGCAAGTAGGAGTCGTTTGTAAGTTGGATGTTTGAAAGTAGGAGCCTGCCATATATAGTCTGCAGAAATTTGGCCTTTAGGTGTTGTTGTTGCCACAACACTGTAAGCCCTCACAGTTACTCTTGGTGGGCGCTGGAACGCTCTGCTGTCAACTATTATATCAGGAATTGTATTTACATGCCATTGTTGAACAGTGGTAGGAAAAATTAGGCCTTTGGTGGTGGTGCTGGTGCCACAACACTGTAAGCCCTCACAGTTACTCTTGGTGGGTGCAGCAATGGGCCCTGCTGTGAAATATTAGATCAAGAATTGTAATTGCATGCCCCTGTTGAACAGGGGCTAAAAAATTGGGCCTTAGGCACTGGTGCTGGTGCCACAACACTGCAACCACTCACAGATAGTGTACTTAGAGCGCAGCAATGAGCCCTGTTGCAAAGTATTGCATCAAAAATTTAGGCTTTAGGTGAATGCTATGCAAAGCACACAGTAGTACACTAAGTGAAACACTGACTGTCTGCAACTAGCACAATCACCGGCCTGCCTGTCACAGTATAGAGAATAACTGTATCCAGGTGAGCTTTAGGTGATCGCTATGCAAAGGGCACAGTAGTACACTAAGGCCCCTTTCACACTGGGGCGGCTTGCAGGCGCAATTGTGCTAAAAATAGCGCCTGCAAACCGAGCCTAAACAGCGGCTGCTGTCTCTGAAAGCAATGGGAAACCGCGGTAATACCGCCGGCAATGCGCCTCTACAGAGGCGCATTGCCGGCGGTATTAACCCTTTTTTGGCCGCTAGCGGGGGTTAAAACCGCACCGCTAGCGGCCGATTACCTCCGCAATTCCGACGGTATAGCGCCGCTAAAAATAGCGGCGCTATACCACCACCGCACCCACCGCCCCATTGTGAAATCAGCTTAAGTGAAACACTGAGGCTGGTTTCACACTGGGGCGGTGGGTGCGGTGGCGGTATAGCGCCGCTATTTTTAGCGGCACTATACCGTCAGAGTTGCGTAGGTATTCAGCCGCTAGCGGCCGAAAAAGGGTTAATACCGCCCGCAATGCGCCTCTGTAGAGGCGCATTGCCAGCGGTATTACCACATTTTCCCATTGTTTTCAATGGGAAGGAGCGGTGTAGGAGCGGTAAACTCACCGCTCCTCTCACCGCTCCAAAGATGCAGCTAGCAGGACTTTTTTTCACGTCCTGTTAGCGCACCGCTCCAGTGTCAAAGCCCCCGGGCTTTCACATTGAAGAGACAGCAGCCGCTGTTTAGGCTCGGTTTGCAGGCGCTATTTTTAGCACAATAGCGCCTGCAAACCGCCCCAGTGTGAAAAAAATGAGGGGTGTAGTGGTGGCGCTGCTCTTACGTGAAACCAATCTGCTGGGAGCCAGATTCTGGTAATAATAGGTCTACAAATGAGAAACACAAAGGGGGTTCTCTCTGATATAATCAGAACCTAAGTGGGACCACACATAGAATGTAAAAATCAAATAAATAAATGAAATAAGTAAATAAAGTGGGGTGTCTCTGCCAGGTGTTTACTTGGCCTTAGCAATAGCCTTCAGAAGGTGATAGTGATAATGGACGTAAAGTGAGTGAAGGATTTAGTAGGAATACATTAATTAGTTGAAATAAATAAGTAATATGAATTTTCCAATTCCGGCTCGGCCGGGTGTTTACTAGCAGAGGATTAGCTATTGGAAGTGCTGTGAAGTAAATTGATGCTACCAATGTGGTGCTGTAAGAGATGCAGTGTAAACAAAATAAAAAACAATAAATTACAATGGATTGGGATGTTGTCTCGGCCGGGTGTTTACTAAACCCAACTGGAATTATACTCGGTCCCAAACAGTTAGAAAAAAGTGTTTACGTGATCCGTAATACACTCTGACAATGTACATCAAATGTTCAGCATAAAAATTGAAGTTGATAAAATGAAGTGAAGATCAATGGTGACAATCCAGAATATAGTGACAGAATAAATTGGTGACTTTGCTGCAGTGCTTGTTCTAGTAGCCTGTGCCGTGAATGTGATTATCCGTGATTGTTTATGATGTTGCACTCACCAGATTCTTCATACCCTCAGGGGGTATGGTGCAGTCACAGTATATGCCACTGTGTAGCAATCTCAGGAATCCAGGGTGGCTCCTTTGGTCCCTTGTGGTTCTCCGAGAAGGTGAGGGTTATGGAAAGGAAAAAAGGATACCCATAGTGTGAACCCGTAAAAAAATTGGTTTATTGATATATCGGGAAAAAGGGTACTCACATAGTATTAGACAATAAAAAGCATTAAAATGGCGCTTGGCCAGTGAAGAGCGATCCAAGGTTCAGGAAGTGATGAAGCGACGTGACTCCGCCCTACGCGTTTCGTCAGATTGACGTCATCAGGAGCGTAACGTTGTGCTTCACTTCCTGATGCAATTTATAGCCCCTCCGGTCACATGTGAGCATGTGAGAATTAGCATAGTGGCCATTTTGGGTATGATTTTGGGGACCAGAGTCCGGCGGCCATGTTTGATAGGTTTTGCAGACCGGAGCTCAAAGTCTATGCAGTACTATATTAAATTGGTCTCGCGGCCATATTTGGTTCGACTTGCAGACTAGAGACCGCAGATTAGCTACAGCTGGAACATGAAACCGTGGGGCTATACGTTAAAAATATATAAATGTAAATTTCCAAACGCACCTTACTCAAAATTAAAACAAAATACAAAATACAAAGAATATATAAAATGTGTAAATGCAATTGACATAAATGACATATATATGTATGTACATAAAAACAAACAAGTAAATTTGCTGCTTAGATAGAGGATATATGGTATGTGAAGATGCCTTTTTTATACATGCATATTAAGAACGCATGTTGGACGCATATAAACCGCATGTAAGAACGCATACAAGACGCGTATATCTAAAATATGGATAAATATATAAAGGACATGTATATGTACATAAACCTGCTGCGTCGGTAGAGGATATATGGTATGTGAATGGGGATTAAGGAGACATAAAATGGATGAATTAATGTCAAAATGCCTGTTTTGTACATGCATGGGAAAGCGCATGTGTGACGCCTATAAAAATGCATATAAAAACGCATATAGAAACATATATAAAAAAACACATAAAAAAACACATATAAAACGCATATAAAACGTGCTTTAAAAGGGCTAATCATAGGTGGAATCATACGAGATATTACTGAGTATTGTTTGAGGCATTGGGGAAGGGCTTTAAGGTTTTTGGGGAGAGTGTTAATTAAAATTAATAGTTGGTAAGAAAACAGTTCAGATCTAGATCAATGTTCATTCCTGCTGGTTGGAGAGTATCGAGCTGGTATATCCACTTCGTTTCATTTTGTGAAATTTTAATTTTCTTATTTTCACCCCTCCAATGTCCCTTAATTTTGTCTATGCCATAGAAGACCATGCAGGAGGGGTCTTTCTTGTGATAATCCCTGAAATGTCTAGACACACTGTGTTTGGGGAAGCCATTCTTGATGTTATTGATATGTTCTCTTACTCTGACATGTAGTTCTCTAGTGGTTCTGCCTACATATTGTTTGTGGCAGGGACATTTTAGCACATATGTCACATGTGTGCTGTGGCAAGTGATTAATTCTCTGATGTTGTGCTCAGATCCGTTGGAGGTTGAGATAAATTTAGATCTTTTCTTATCAGTCTTTTTGCTGGTTCTGCAAGGAAGGCATTGGCCGCATTTAAAAAAGCCTTTTAGGGTTTTAAAGATTTTGATTTGTTTAGGTGGGTCCAGTGCATTATGTACCAGTCTATTTCTTAGGTTAGGTGCTTTTCTATAAATGAATGATGGTTTCTGCGGTAGTATGTTTCTGAGGACCTTATCAGATTGTAGGATGGTCCAGTGTTTTCTGATAATCTTTTCTACGTATTTGTGTTGTCTATTAAAACCAGTAAGGAAAGCCATATCCAAGTTCTTCTTCTTGTTTTTATTGGCAGTGGTACCTGCTATCATAGTGTTTCTGTCCATATTTTTGACTTGTTGCTTTAGGGTGAGTAAATCCTTTTCTTTATAGCCTTTATCTATGAATCTGCTAATAATTGTGTTTGCTTGTTGTTCATATTAGTGATGAGCCGAACACCCCCGGGTTCGGTTCGCACCAGAACCCGCGAACGGACCTAAAGTTCGCACGAACATTAGAACCCTATTAAATACAATGGATGCGAACGTTCGGATTCTAAAGTGCTAATTATAACGACTATTATCCATGTTATTGTCCGAAACAGAGTTTGGGAACCCGGCTTCTGCACCAGGGGACATGTATTAATGCAAAAAGAAGTTTTAAAAACGGACGTTTTCCGGGAGCAGTCATTTTAATGATGCATAAAGTGAAAAAAAAAAAAGTCAAATATTCCTTTAAATATTGTACCTGGGGGGTGTCTAAAGTATGCCTGTGAAGTGCCACGTGTTTCCCGTGTTTAGAACTGTCCCTGCACAAAATAACATTTCTAAAGGGAAAAAAGTCATTTAAAACTGCTTGCGGCTTTAATGCAATGTCTGGTCCCGGTAATATGGATGAAAATCTTTAGGAAAAATGGCATAGCTACCCCATCAACCCCCCCCCCCTACCCCAGCCCATTACCAGCCCCTTTGGGTCTTGTATGGATATTAAGGGGAACCCCGCACACAAAATAAAAAAGGACCTATATACTCTGAACAGCTGTATACAGGCGGTGCATACAAGACAGGGACTGTAGGTTTGTTCTTATGTAGAATCTGTTTATAATTTTGAACAGCTGCATTGTTTAAGTGGAGCTCCATGGCAAATTCCTTTTTTTTAGCTTTTTGTAAAACATAGGGAACGGTTATCACCCCTGTCACATTTTTTTTGCTGTCTGTGCCCCTGTTCAGAACATTTCACCTCACTTTGCGTCCCAATGACAACTGTTTTTGAAATGTGGTGTTTTTATTGAAACAAGGATTGGTGATAAAGCATCAGTAGAGAGGAGACACCTTTCTCCCATATTAATTCTTAAAGGAGAGAATTTTCCTTCCAAGGGGTAGATTTCCTCTCACTTCCTGTTGTCTTCTTCCGTTTGCAAGTAGTAGTAGTTTGTAAGTTGGATGTTTGAAAGTAGGGACCTTCCGTATATACTCTGCAGAAATTGGCCCCTTAGGTGTTGGTGTTGGCACAACACTGAAAGCACTCACAGTTATTATTGGTGGGTGCTGGAACGCCCTGCTGTCAAGTATAATATCAGGAATTGTAATAACATATAATTGTTGATCAGTGGTAGTAAAAATTGGGCCTTTGATGGTGGTGCTGGTGCCACAACACTGTAAGGCCTGACAGTTACTCTTGGTGGGCGCAGCAATGGTCCCTGCTGTGAATTATTAGATCAATAATTATAATTGCATGCCCCTGTTGAACAGGGGCTGAAAAATTGGGCCTTAGGCACTGGTGGCACAACACTGCAACCCCTCACAGATACTGTACTTGGAGCACAGCAATGAGGCCTGTTGCAAAGTATTGCATCAAAAATTTTAATTACACGCCCCTGTTAAACAGGGGCTGAAAAATTGGGCCTTAGCCACTGGTGGCGTCACCCATAAACCAAAATGATCTTCCAAGCTATCATCGTTAATCGTATCATTGAGGAGGAGGAGGAGGATAGCCAGTCAACATAACAGCACAGGCACTCAGCATCAGCATCAGTCTTGAAGGGATGTGACATTTTAAAATCAATTAGTCTGTTATATCAGCATCTGGTGTGTGGTAGCTGGTGGTGATCCAAGACTGGTTCATCTTGATGAAAGTCAGTCGATCAGCCGAGTCGGTGGACAGGCGCACCCTGTGATCGGTGGGGAAGGTGTCCAAGTCTGACCTTGCCCCTAGATATTCCTGCACCATCTTTATCAGACGCTGGCGATGGTTGCTGGAACCGATCATACTTTGGGGCTGCGGACTAAAGAATTGTCTGAACGCATCGGTCAGACGGCCACCTTCCCCACCGCTCCTTCTTTGACTGCCCGAAGCCTCAGCAACTCGTTGTCCAGGACCAGGAGTTTGTAACCTCACAGTCTCTGGGAACGTGTTGCACAGACCTTTCTGCAAGGCCTCCCGGAGTTGTCTCATCCTCTGCTCCCTCTGCGACGGTACGATAAGGTCCGCAACCTTACCCTTGTACCGTGGATCAAGGAGAGTGGCCAGCCAGTAATGGTCCCTCTCCTTGATCCGAAGAATACAAGGATCCTTCCGCAGACTTTGCAGGATCAGGGAGGCCATGCAGCGTAGGTTAGCTGAGGCATTAAGTCCGGAGTCCTCTGGGTCACTAAGGACGACATGATCCGCAGCCACCTCCTCCCAGCCACGTACAAGTCCACTGGTTTCTTGGGACTGTAAATCATCCCTAAAAGACTGCTGCTGATGATGCTGAGTGCCAGCCTCCACCTCCATGCTGACACAATCCTCCTCCTCCTCCTCCTGTGCGATGGGTGGGACAGAAGGAACACTGTCTGGGTAAAGGGGGCCTTGAGAGGCAAGGAAGTCCTCCTCTTCCTGCCTCTGTTCTGCCTCAAGTGCCCTGTCCATTATTCCACGCAGCGTGTGCTCCAACAGGTGGACAAGAGGTACAGTGTCACTGATGCATGCACTGTCACTGCTCACCATCCTCGTGGCCTCCTCAAATGGTGCCAGAACAGTGCATGCATCCCTGATCATGCCCCACTGGCGTGGTGAAAAAAACCCGAGCTCCCCTGACCCTGTCCTGGTGCCGTAGTCGCACAGGTACTCATTGATGGCCCTCTGCTGCGTGTGCAGCCGCTGCAGCATGGCCAACGTTGAGTTCCACCTGGTGGGCATGTCACATATAAGGCGGTTCTTGGGCAGGTTCAACTCCTTTTGAAGCTCAGCCAGGCGAGCACTGGCATTATAAGATCTGCGGAAATGCACACAGACTTTCCTGGCCTGCCTCAAGACATCCTGTAAGCCCGGGTACCTGCCCAAGAACCGCTGCACCACCAGGTTAAGGACGTGAGCCATACAGGGCACATGGGTCAGTTGTCCCTGTCGGAGGGCGGAGAGGAGGTTGGTGCCATTGTCGCAAACCACCATTCCTGGCTTAAGCTGGCGTGGCGTCAACCACCTCTCGGCCTGCCCCTGCAGAGCAGACAGGACCTCTGCCCCAGTGTGGCTCCTGTCCCCCAAACACACCAGCGCAAGCACGGCATGGCATCTTTTTGCCTGCGTACTTGCGTAGCCCCTTGAACGCCTACGGAGCACCGATGGTTCCGAGGACAAACCACAGGAAGAGGCCATGGAGGAAGAAGAAGAGGAGGGGGTGGAGGAGAGAGGTGTGTCACAACCAGTAGTAGCATTTTGGAGGCGTGGCGGTGGAACAACCTCCAACACTACTGCACCTTGTCCTGCATCCTTCCTAGCTGCCAAAAGAGTGACCCAATGGGCCGTGAAAGAAAGGTAACGTCCCTGTCCATGCCTGCTGGACCATGAGTCAGCGGTAATATGCACCTTACCGCTGACCGCCCTGTCCAGCGAGGCCAAGACATTGCCTTCCACATGCCTGTAGAGAGCCGGAATAGCCTTCCGTGCGAAAAAGTGGCGTTTGGGAACCTGCCACTGAGGAACCGCACATTGCACAAACTCACGGAAGGGGGCCGAGTCTACCAACTGAAAAGGCAGCAGTTGAAGCGCTAGCAATTTAGCCAAGCTAGCATTCAACCGCTGGGCATGTGGATGGCTGGGAGTGAACTTCTTTTGACGGTCCAGCAGCTGGGGCAGGGAAATTTGCCTGCTAGAATCGGACGTCGGTGTACTGCTAGCAGAGTGCCCGCAAGTACTTGGCTGTGACACACCTAATTCTACACCTTCATTCCACTCAGAGCAGGTTTCAGAGAGGACTGAAGGTATACTGGGGTTGGAGATCCCAGCTGATGCGGTGCAAGAAGAGGTCAGCTTTGTTCTTTGGTGTGGGTCTTTAAGGTAGGCTTGCCAACGAGCTGCATGGCAGGTCAACATATGTCTGATCAAGCATGTGGTGCCCAAGCGGCTGATGTTTTGGCCACGCGATATACGCTTGAGACATATGTTGCAAACAGCAGCTGTGCGATCTGATGCACTCGCCTCAAAAAAGGCCCACACCAAAGAACTTTTTGAATGACGGGCAGAGGCAGCGCCCTGCACAGGCGGAGCTCTGCGGTGTGATTCCGTCGGTGTGCTGCCCATACGCTGGCCACTCAAGGGCATCCTGCCTCGTTGGAGATGTGCCTCCTCCTCATCCTCCTCCTCCTCTTAGGCACCCACGTGGAGTCAGTGACCTCATCATCCCCTCCCTCCTCATCACTGGAGCCAATCTGGCAGTATGCTGCAGCTGCTGGAGCATGACTGCCAGATTGGTGTCCTTCTTGAGCATCCCCTCTCTCTGCTCTCACGCTGCTGCCTTCCTCTAGCTGGGTATCTTCATCAGATCCTTCCAAACGCTGGGCATCCTCCTGGAGCATGTACCCAACACTGTGCTCAAACAGTTCGGGGGACTCCTCAGGAGGAGAGCATGGTGGGTCTAGGGAAGGATTGACTAATGAAGATAATGATACCAGAGAAGAGGACGCTTTGGCAGCTGCTTTGCCACTACCCTGAGCCTGGGTGAGAGAGGATGAGGAGGATGAGGTGGGCTTGGTCATCCACTCTACCAAATCTTCAGCATGATGTGGCTCAACATGTCCAGCTGCCGAAAACAAGGACAAGCGTGTCCCATGGCCATGTGCTGATGACAATGCACCGCGTACACGACCAGCACTGTTGCCCCCAGACACAGAGCCTGCTTGCCCTCTTTTTTTGCCTCCTGACTGTCTGCCTCTCCTTGGTTGCCTTCCAGACATTTTAATGGATGGCCTGCAGGGAGATGGGAAAAACAGCAATAAGGGCTACCTTCAGGTGTATATTGTGCAGGAGGCTTAGCAACAATGACACTGACACTGTCCCCTGCCTATCCTTCTCTGTCCCTAAACACAAGGATTGAAAATATGGTTCAGCAAAAAAGTTTTAGAACAGAATAGCACACTGACACTTTCCCTCACTGTCCTACTCTGTCCCTCCCTACAAACAAGATTTAGCACAGAATAGCACACTGATAATTTCTACGAGTGTCCTTCTCTGTCCCTAAACTCAAGGATTGAAAATATGGAACAGCAAAATTGGTTTAGAACAGAATAGCACACTGTCAGTTTCACTCACTGTACCTCTCTGTCCCTCAACTCAAGGATTGAAAATATGGAACAGCAAAATTGGTTTAGAACAGAATAGCACACTGTCAGTTTCACTCACTGTACCTCTCTGTCCCTCAACTCAAGGATTGAAAATATGGAACAGCAAAATTGGTTTAGAACAGAATAGCACACTGTCAGTTTCACTCACTGTACCTCTCTGTCCCTCAACTCAAGGAATGAAAATATGGAACAGCAAAATTGGTTTAGAACAGAATAGCACACTGTCAGTTTCACTCACTGTACCTCTCTGTCCCTCAACTCAAGGATTGAAAATATGGAACAGCAAAATTGGTTTAGAACAGAATAGCACACTGTCAGTTTCACTCACTGTACCTCTCTGTCCCTCAACTCAAGGATTGAAAATATGGAACAGCAAAATTGGTTTAGAACAGAATAGCACACTGTCAGTTTCACTCACTGTACCTCTCTGTCCCTCAATTCAAGGATTGAAAATATGGAACAGCAAAATTGGTTTAGAACAGAATAGCACACTGTCAGTTTCACTCACTGTACCTCTCTGTCCCTCAACTCAAGGATTGAAAATATGGAACAGCAAAATTGGTTTAGAACAGAATAGCACACTGTCAGTTTCACTCACTGTACCTCTCTGTCCCTCAACTCAAGGATTGAAAATATGGAACAGCAAAATTGGTTTAGAACAGAATAGCACACTGTCAGTTTCACTCACTGTACCTCTCTGTCCCTCAACTCAAGGATTGAAAATATGGAACAGCAAAATTGGTTTAGAACAGAATAGCACACTGTCAGTTTCACTCACTGTACCTCTCTGTCCCTCAACTCAAGGATTGAAAATATGGAACAGCAAAATTGGTTTAGAACAGAATAGCACACTGTCAGTTTCACTCACTGTACCTCTCTGTCCCTCAACTCAAGGATTGAAAATATGGAACAGCAAAATTGGTTTAGAACAGAATAGCACACTGTCAGTTTCACTCACTGTACCTCTCTGTCCCTCAACTCAAGGATTGAAAATATGGAACAGCAAAATTGGTTTAGAACAGAATAGCACACTGTCAGTTTCACTCACTGTACCTCTCTGTCCCTCAACTCAAGGATTGAAAATATGGAACAGCAAAATTGGTTTAGAACAGAATAGCACACTGTCAGTTTCACTCACTGTACCTCTCTGTCCCTCAACTCAAGGATTGAAAATATGGAACAGCAAAATTGGTTTAGAACAGAATAGCACACTGTCAGTTTCACTCACTGTACCTCTCTGTCCCTCAACTCAAGGATTGAAAATATGGAACAGCAAAATTGGTTTAGAACAGAATAGCACACTGTCAGTTTCACTCACTGTACCTCTCTGTCCTTCAACTCAAGGATTGAAAATATGGAACAGCAAAATTGGTTTAGAACAGAATAGCACACTGTCAGTTTCACTCACTGTACCTCTCTGTCCCTCAACTCAAGGATTGAAAATATGGTTCAGCAAAATAGTTTTAGAACAGAATAGCACACTGACACTTTCCCTCACTGTCCTACTCTGTCCCTCCCTACAAACAAGATTTAGCACAGAATAGCACACTGATAATTTCTACGAGTGTCCTTCTCTGTCCCTAAACTCAAGGATTGAAAATATGGAACAGCAAAATTGGTTTAGAACAGAATAGCACACTGACACTTTCCCTCACTGTACCTCTCTGTCCCTACAAACAAGATTTAGCACAAAATAGCACACTGACACTTTCCCTCACTGTACCTCTCTGTCCCTAAACTCAAGGATTGAAAATATGGTTCAGCAAGATTGGTTTAGAACAGAATAGCACACTGACACTTTCCCTCACTGTACCTCTCTGTCCCTACAAACAAGGATTAGCAGAGAATAGCACACTGTCACTGACACTCTCCCTACCTATCCTTATCTGTCCCTAAACACAAGGAATCCAGGATTATGTAAAGGAAAAATAATGACACTGTCCCTGCCTATGCTTCTCTTTCCCTACTCCGGAACACACTACACAAGGCCGCCGCGCTGGCGGCCTTTTATAGTGTGGGGCGTGTACTAAACCCCCTCAGCAATAATTGGCCACAGGCATCCTGCCTGTGGCCAATCATTGCTCTCCTCGCTGCCGGCGCTGTGATTGGCCAAGCATGCGGGGTCACAGTGCATGCTTGGCCAATCACAGCGCCTGGATGACACTGCGATGGCGTAGTGCATTGTGGGCCGTTCGCGTCACTCGAATTTGGCGCGAACGGCCCAAATCGTTCGATCTTCGTCGAACGATCGAACAGCCGATGTTCGAGTCGAACGTATGTTCGACTCGAACACGAAGCTCATCCCTAGTTCATATTCATGTAGGTTGCTGCAATTCCGGAAAATGCGCATTAGTTGGCCTTTAGGTATATTTCCAATCCATTTAGGGTGGTGGCAGCTTTTTGTTGGAATGTATCCATTCCTGTCAGTCTTTTTAAAATAAGTTCTGGTGTTCAGATTTCCGTCGTGTTTGTATATTTGCAGATCCAAGTAGTCTATACTTTGCTTGCTCCAGGTACCTGTGAATGTGATCCCATAGATATTCTGATTGATCTCATCAAAAAAATCCTGTAGTTGCTCCTCTGTACCCCCCCATATGATGACAATGTCATCTATATATCTTCTGTAGAGGGTTAGATGTTCTCTGTGTACACTAAAGACCTGTTCTTCCTCCCATCTGTTCAGGAAGAGGTTGGCTACACTTGGAGCATATTTAGCTCCCATCGCTACCCCTTTGGTTTGGGTATAGTACTCGCCCTTATACCAGAAGTAATTGTGGCTCATGGCCAGTCCCAGTCCTTCCAATAAAAATTTGATTTGTTCTTCTTTCATGTCTGTTTGTTTATACAGATCCCATTCCACACTACTGATCCCATCTTTTTGTATGATGTTTGTGTAGAGTGAGTTGACATCAATCGTCACCAATATGTCACTCTCTTTAACTCTAAGGTCCTTTATTTCCGAAATAAGTTGTCTGCTGTCTTTTAGGTATGATGTGCCTTCTGCCACCAGGGGTTGTAAAAATCCATCTATGTAGGAACCCAATCTTGAGAATAGGGAATCAATTCCACTTATGATGGGTCTGCCGGGTGGTGTAGTTTGATTTTTATGCATTTTAGGAACGTAATAGATCACTGGTGTTTTTGCTGTTTCTGGTGTCAGAAAAGTGGCTTCTTTTTTGGTTAGGATCCCCTTGTCTTCCCCTTTTTGGACAAGGGTTTTCAACTTCTTTTCATATTCTATTTTTGGGTTGCCCCTTATTTTCTTGTATGTGTCCTGCACGCTTAGTAGGTTATCCATTTCTGTCTCATAGTCTTTTTTCTTAATGATGACTAGGCCTCCTCCTTTGTCTGCCGGTCGAATCACGATGTCCTTTTTCTTTTCTATTTCTTTGATGGTTTTCCAGACCTTATCACTTTTTGTTTTACTAATCTTCAGCTTTCTAATATCTTCTTCAACCATCTTTTTAAAAACCAGAATGCTTTCATTTTGTTGCATTTTGGGGTTGAAGATCGAATTATTCTTTAGTCTAGAATGTTTGTAGTAGGTATCTGTGTTTTTTTCTTTTGTTTTGGGTTCCTTTAAGGCAAAGAATTTTTTAATATTCATCTTTCTTGCAAATTTTTGTAGGTCTATGTATGTTTCAAATTTGTCCAGATTTTTATCGGCTGCATACTTTAAGCCTAGATCTAAAATTTTGAGTTCATCCTCATTAAAAATAATGTCACTTAGATTAAAAATACCTTCTCCTATTATACGCGTCTTCTTTTTCTTGATGCCCCCTCGTTTGCCTCTTGTCCGTTTTCTCCTGCCCAGTATTGGGGCCTGTGGGTATAGTCTCTCCTCCCCTCGTATTGGTAGTCCTCAGGTTCCCAGTTGTTCTGTTGTCTCCCATATGGGCGTGATCCTCTGGGGTTCCACCATTGTTGTCCTCTGTGGTTCCTGGGGTCTCCCTGATATTGTTGATTGTTTCTGTCTGGGTATCTGAAAGGTCTCCATCCTCCTTGTGTTCGGTATGGTTGTGGTGGGCCATTCCATCCTCTGTATGCAGGGGGTCTCCATCTGTTTCCTCTGGTAAAATCCCCTCCCTGTTGTGGCCTGCCATAGGGGGTGTGTTGTGGCATGTATCTTAAAGGTGAGTATCTATTTTGGTGCCTAGGTATTCTTGGTGTGATCGGTGCTGTGTGGTGTTCTTGAGTTCTGTTATCGTTTATCTCTTGTTGTCTGTGGTTTCTACGTATGGGGCTTCTTTCTTCCCTTCTTGGTGTGTGTGTGGTTGTTTCATTCTGTCTGGTTCTGGGTGTTCTTTCAAAAGTGGTCCTAGTATTTTGCCATGGTCCTTTCTATGTGTGGTCCCACTTAGGTTCTGATTATATCAGAGAGAACCCCCTTTGTGTTTCTCATTTGTAGACCTATTATTACCAATATCTGGCTCCCAGCAGATTGGTTTCACGTAAGAGCAGCACCACCACTACACCCCTCATTTTTTTCATATCCTTGCTCCACCTAATTAGGAGGCAGCAATAAATAGAGGCAGCAGCTCTGACTACTACGTTGTGTTTGAAGTCCTTTTGCGTGGAGTCACCTACCTTCCTTCAACCGCCCCAGTGTGAAAGGGGCCTGACTGTCTGCAGCTAGCACAATCACCTGCCTGCCTGTCACAGTATAGAGACTAACAGGAACGGATCTATCTAAACTCAATACAGTGTATAAATATATATACAACACCTAGGATGCATATATATCCTCTACACACTGTAACAGCACCTAACTGACTCGCCTGCCTGCTCTATCTAACTCAATATAAATGACAATGTCTATCTCTCTGAAACTGCCTCTTTCACAAACGCCAACACACTACACAAGGCCGACTTCCAGGCGGCCTTATATAGTGTGGGGCGTGTACTAAACCCCCTGAGCCATAATTGGCCAAAGCCACCCTGGCTTTTGCCAATTACGGCTCTCAGTTTTTTCCACGCTGTGATTGGCCAAGCATGCGGGTCATAGTGCATGCTTGGCCAATCATCAGCCAGCAATGCACTGCAATGCCGCAGTGAATTATGGGCCGTGTCGCGCAACACGAATTTAGTGCGAATGGACCATAAAGTTCGTTCTTCGTCGAACGGTCGGTGTCCGAGTCGAACGTGTGTTCGACGCGAACGCGAAGCTCATCCCTACTTTGGAATACAATACAAGACTGACAGATATCTATAACAAGCAAAATGCCTAGAAAATAGAACAGCCTATGGTATATAACTACAAATACATTTAAATTACTTATCTTCTGTTACGGTATGTTCGTGATCTCCATTGGCAATGACTCTTCTTGGAGACCAGGTTCTGTTCTTCTATCATGAGTGGCTTCTTCTGATCTTACAGCAACATGATGTGTGTGTGTCCTAGCTTATGCCTTTTATGTGTCAGGCTGTTTACCATAGTTACCAAAACAACAGAAAACATACCTGTTTACTGTAGCTGTAGAAACAATGGACTGTTAAATACAACAATGCAATCTACCAATTGTCTACTCAAATCAAACCTGTCAGTAATCTAACAGTCTTTCTTTCAGTTTGAGAGTAATGCCTTACTTGTTTACTGTAGCTATAGAGACAATAGCCTGTTGAATACATGAATGTAGCCCTATTGTATGAAAACAGCATTTGTCTGAGAAATCTACTCAAACCAAAAAACTGACAGTAATCTGACCAACTCACTATTGTAATATTGTCCCATGTATCCTATGTCTGATTAATATAAAAAAAAATCATATTTTTAACAAACGCAACACATTCCGCCCTATGATTTTTTTTCTCTCAGACTACACACAGAAAATCTCTTAGTTACTAAAAACTCATTCTACACATGAATTTTCCTTAAATGCAACCCCTCCCATATTTCTGTCACTGAGAAGGTGTTTCAGTCTTTGGATAAAAGTTCATTAGAAAGTCCATTCTTGAAATACATCAAAGGCCTTGCTCTCCACAGCTCTTGCGATCTTCCGTAATTCTTTCCATCATGTAACCACTTTTCTCTGGTCTTCCTATGGATCAAATCGGAGACAGCCTGTGGAAAACAAAGCGGATTATCTGTTCCTTCTAACAATACATAAACAGTAGATCCTGGCCCTTCAGCTACAATCTCTCCTCTAAATGGCTTCTTGCCTGGATATCTGACCAATACTTTGCCACCTGCCTGTATGCACCTCTGACCATCCCAAAGAACATCAATATGGAGGAGAGGAAATATACTGATATTTGCCAGAAGATCACTGCTGTTTATTTTGGAAGGTTTGATGTTATGTAGCCTCACTTTCCACTCTTGCTGAGAAGTATCCACTAACCAGTCAGAGTCCCAGCCACTGTCTTGAAGCTTGTCTGTCAATGCAAATATAACTTCAAACCTTCCTGCCAGATTCCCTCTCATTCCTAGATAGGCTTCAGCTTCAGATACGTCACTCTTGGTTTCTATGTCATGGGAAGCAGTAACATGGTATCTGTTAAACCCTGTTCTTTCAGGAACCTTACATAAATACTGAACTCTGCACTCCAGCTGTGGAATCTGTGCCTCAGCCCCTACCATCCTCTCATATGGTGTGCTTTTGGCTATTGGCCTAGAATTTAACAACATGACTGCCTGTGTGAGGACCCGATCCCACCCCCTTAGTGTATGTGTGGGTGTAAGTTTGCGTATCTGGTCCTTCAATAGCCCGTTGTATCTTTCAATCAAACCAGCTACCTGTGGATGGTATGGGATGTGGCACAATCAGTACACACCAGAATCTTTGGCCCACTGCTGTACTGTTGAACAAAAAGTGCACTCCGATCAATTTCTTGCGAGGTTCTAACAGTCACCCTTCAAAGTCCCATTTGAGGAATCGCTCTCTTCGGAGTGCACTTTTTGTTCTATGTATTTAGGGATGCGGGTGGACTGACCTCCATATCCATGCATTTGAGACACCGCTTTTTGTACTGCTGTACTGTTGATCCGGTGAAGTGTGAGCCGTTATCACTTTGGACTTGTTTGGAACAACCATAAGCAACGACAAGTTTCTGGAGCAGTTGAAGTGTTGCGGCTTGATCTGCACGTTTGCCAGGATGAACAAGCATAAGTCCTGAATAGGTGTCCACTGCAGTGCAACAATATCTCAGTCCATTGTTTCCCCGGGGCAGGGGACCGATGAAGTCAATCTGCCAGATCTCTGCAGGCCTCTCACCCCTCTTAATCGACCCGGTGGAGTAGTTTTGCAATGGCCATTGTCGTACTTCTCCACACACTGTACAGTTCCCTATTACAGTCTTTATCATGTCCATGGATATAGGCAGTCCTCTCTGCAGTGCCCATTCATATGTTGCTTTCTGCCCCAAATGTCCAGATTGCTTGTGGGCCCAGTTGGCCAAGTTCATCAAAACAGGATCAATTGGCACAACTCCCTTCACTTTGGCGATTTCATCTGCAACTCTGTTATAGTTCTCAAAGTCTGGTACTAGGGGCACATGTGCATCAACATGCCCCACTTTTATGGTGTGGGAGTGAGCTTCCTTCCAGATGTAGTCCCAGACTTCCTTGCCTCCCCACACCACTTTTCCATTAATCATACATTAATTGGACTTCCACGTGGGCATCCAAGTTGTCAGTCCTTTAAAAATCGCCCAGCTGTCAGTGTAGATAGTGACATGGGAAGAAAAGTCCTCCTGAAGAGTCATCACTACAGCTTTCAACTCTGCATACTGACTGGACCCTTCGATACCGGACTCCTGCAGGACTGTGTCTGTACTTGGGTTGTAGGCTGCTGCTGTCCATTTACGCCCAGACGAGGCGACTATGGCTGAACCATCAGTGAATCACGCTGACTCCTTCATGACTTTTGACAAAGACTCAAAGGGTGGAGCCTCTTGAATGGGGGATGACTGCAGCACAGGAATTTCTTCTTCTGGCCGGGTGCTGGTAAAAATAACAAGCCCTGCCAACTGTTTGGAAATGTCTATAACATCCCCAGCTGCAATACCCCCTCTTTCTTGAAGGTACCACTTCCATTTCATCAGTGTCTGGTTCTGGGCTACAGCTGTCCTAGTGGTCAGTATATTATCTCTTACCCATCCTGCTACTGGCAATGTAGTATGAATGGTGACTGTGTCCTTTTCTGTAATGGTCTCTACATGTTGAAGTGCTGTGTAGGCCCCAAACAGGTACTTCTCTAGGGGCGTGTATCTCGTCTGTGCCCTTGTCAGTTGTTTGGACCAAAATCCAATAGGTATTGCTTTCACTCCTTTCTTTTCATTTGGCTGCCACAGACACCAAGATATGGTACCATTCTGTTCCACTACATCCAGGTACTCCTTGTCTCACGGGTCACAATCCCTAATGCTGCAAAATAGCTTCTTTAGCAGCCAGAAATGCAGTCCGCTGCTCTGAACCCCATGAGAACTCAGTCTTTTTTCTGGTAACATTGTATATAGGCCTCAGAATCAGTCCAAGATGTGGGATGAACGATCACCAGAATCCCACAACTCCAATGAACTTCTGTGCCTCCTTTTTGGTAGTAGGGGGCAACAGCGCCTGGATAGTTTGCACAACTGTCTCTGGAATTTTCCTCTGTGGCCCAGTCCACATCATTTCTAGGAATTTCACCTCTGTGGCAGGTCCTTGGACTTTGTCTCTGTTGATAGCCCACCCTCTGTTCTCCAAGTGCTGTATCAGCAGGTGCAGTGCTTCAGTTACATCTTCTTTTGTCACAGAGATCATGATATCATCAATGTAGTGAAACACAGCGACTTTCAAATTCAGGGTACTTAAATCTCGGGCAATCAGTCCATGACAAATCATTGGAGAATGAAGATAGCCTTGCGGAAGGACAGTGAAAGTGTACTGGCGGCCGTCCCACACCATAGCAAACTGGCCTTGACACTCTGGGTCTATCAAAATTGAAAAGAAAGCATTAGCCATGATATTCTCCTGCATCTTTAGCAATTTTCTCAACAATTGAGATCATATCTGGTACAGCTGACTTCAATGGAGGTGCCACTTTGTTTAGACCTCTGTAATCCACAGTAATTCTTTATGTCCCATCAGGTTTCTTTACTGGGAACACCGGAGACGAGAAAGCACTTACAGCAGTTCTAAGGATTCCTACTCTCAACAGTTCTTGAATAGTCTCCCCAATTTCTTTGTGGCCTCCAGGAAGTCTGTACTGCTTGAGACAGACTGGCTTCTCTGGTGGAGGAATGTAGACAGGGGTCCATTTCGCATGACCTCTGACCACAGCCTTCACCGCCCTTACCAGATACGCTTTATCAGGATACCCGAATGTGAATGTACCTCTTTCAGTCTGAATTGACTAACCTTGAAGTACATCCATCCCAAGAATATTTTCGGGTAACTCTGATACCAAAACATTTGTCATAAATCCTGATCCCTTGCCAATAGCCAATTTTACCCGTATCCTAACTGCTGGTGTAGTTTGCCCTCCCAAACCTTCTACATAAATCAATTCTCCTTTGTGATGGGAAGGATTTCCTTGCAAAATTGTAACTTCAGATTCGCTATCAACTAAAGCCTCTACATGTGTAGGAGAAGATGACTTCCCCCACCATACAAGTTCATATGGGCGTCGGTCTCCTGCTGTCACTGCCCTCACTGCTATTACAGGAGACTCACCTTCCCTTCATAAAGGATAAGGAACCTCCCAATCCCCTTTTCTGATTCTCTCTAACTCCTCCCCAGGATAAAGGGATTTGGGTTTGGGTTCATGTTCAGTTTTGGGAATTGGTTTGGGGCTAACAGGAGGGGTCTGTTCTGTTTCCTCTAAGTCTAGGCTGATGTTATCTTCACTAGGAGTAGTGTTTCTAACCCTGACAGTTTTACCTACTAAATGTTTCCACCTCTTCAACATTTCTGCAGTAGAAATGCCATCTATCTCATCTTTAGGTACTTCTGCCTTTAATAGGTCCACCCACATTTCTTTCCTAGAAATAACTAGCCTGGTTTTCTCTTCACCTTCTGTCTTCTCTACCCCATTCCGTTTCTTCTCTGTTCTTTGCTGCTTGTATTCTTCCTGTCTGGCCTTGACCTTATCTACTGCCTTGACAGGTTTTGTTTTAGTCTCCTCTATCTCCCCCAACTGGCTTAAAAGGGTTGTTGCTTCATGAATCTTGCTGTTTAATCCCAGGCCTCCCAACAAGGACAATAATGGAGCCCTGAGATTAAATGGCGCAGACTTCATAAGCTTAGAGCGCAGAGCAGACGTAAAGGGTTCCATATCTGGACCTATCCATTCTGGAAATATATTTAATCCGGTTATGCAACCCATCTCACGTAACCTGGAAATACCCTCTCCTATTGATCTCCAGGAGTAGGTATTTTCCAGGTCAGTAGGACTAGCGTATACTCGGACTATTCCATTTTTGACAAGGTCTAACAGTGAAAAATTCACGCTAAACTCTCAGGCTTTTCGCATTGCCTGACGCAATTGTGGATCATGGGTTAACACTCCCATAGTCACTGCTTCCTTACCTGACAAAACAACACTGTCCACCCCTTCATCCCATAAGCGTAGGAGCCAACTCAATAGGGGCTCCCCAGACCTTTGTTTGTATTGTTTTGCCAGCTCATGGAGTTCAGTTTGTGTAAACTCCCATACTTCTTCAAATTCAACATCTCTGGGGTTGCGATAATGCACCTCCCCATCTGCCATATCCTCTCTATCATGTTGCCATTTCCTATGCTTAGTAATGAGAGGTCTGGCATGCTTTTTCTTTGCCATTGGGTGATCATCATTTGAGGAGAGCACATCCTCACAATACCAGTTTTGGGATGTGACAATGGCACGTACCCTGGCTTTACTAACAGGTTTACGCCCCTTCCTTTTCCTTAAGGCATTAATTGATTTGGTCATAAGGGCTGCACACCGCTCTTGCAAATCATCAGCCCGACTAGCGGTTGAACGTACACACTCTGAAGCAACTGCTAGCTGGTCTTTTAATACCTTAACTTCTGCCTCTGCCTTCTCCCTTCTATGCGATTCGGTATAGAGAGCATGGAGGAAGTACTAACCCACTGTGGACACTGTCCTCTTCTCTTTTTTACCTAAATCCAACCCCTTAAGGCTAAAATCTACAAAATGGTCTTAGACTTTATCACCCCAAGTCAGCTTCAAGGGAGAAGCATACTTCACAAATTCTTTTAGCAAGAGGCTCCCACTCATTGTTTCTGGCCCAGATAGGTAATCTGCACACTTTCTTCTGGTCACCAGAACCCTCTGCAGTCTTGCTTTTCCTAAACAGCTTACGCAGCATTTTACCTAGCACAAGCTACACAACACACTACAGAAAAACAAGTCTGCTTCAATTGAATTATAGCACAGATCCCGGACGAGTCCCCAACTGTTTTGCTTGCGTCTATCTAGCAAGGTTACTCTGTGGTATAACAAGGAAGCTATGACTTCTGCAGTGTGTAAATGTGCTTTTACTATACAAAGATGCTGTACATATAAAACTATTACAATCTTAGGAATACAATACAAGACTGACAGAAATCTATAACAAGAAAAATGCCTAGAAAATAGAACAGCCTATGGTCTATAACTACAAATACATTTGTTACTTATCTTCTGTTATGGTATGTTCGTGATCTCCATTAGCAATGACTCTTCTTGGAGACCAGGTTCTGTTCTTCTATCATGAGTGGCTTCTTCTGATCTTAAAGCAACATGATGTGTGTGTGTGTCCTAGCTTATGCCTGAATCCCCCCTTTTATGTGTCAGGCTGTTTACCATAGTTACCAAAACAACAGAAAACATACCTGTTTACTGTAGCTGTAGAAACAATGGACTGTTGACTACAACAATGCTATCTACCCATTGTCTACTCAAATCAAACCTGTCAGTAATCTAACAGTCATTCTTTCAGTTTGAGAGCTGAAAGAAATCTCAAACAAGTAATGTCTTACTTGTTTACTGTAGCTATAGAGACAATAGCCTGTTGACTACAACAATGGTATCTAACCCCATTGTATGAAAACAGCATTTGTCTGAGAAATCTACTCAAACCAAAAAACTGACAGTAATCTGACCAACTCACTATTGTAATATTGTCCCATGTATCCTATGTCTGATTAATATTAAAAAAATCATATTTTTAACAAACACAACACATAGTGAAACAAGGATTGGTGATAAAGCATAAGTGGAGAGGAGACACGTTTTTCCCATATTAACTCTTACAGGAGAGAATTTCCCTTCCTAGGGGTAGATTTCCTCTCACTTCCTGTTGTCTCCCTCCGTTTGCAAGTAGGAGTCGTTTGTAAGTTGGATGTTTGAAAGTAGGGGCACAACACTGTAAGGCCTCACAGTTACACTTGGTGGGCGCAGGAACGGGCCCTGCTGTGAAATATTAGATCAAGAATTGGAATTACATGCCCCTGTTGAGCAGGGGCAGAAAAATTGGGCAGTTGGTGGTGGACGGTGTGGTGGTGTTGCCACAACACTGTAAGGCCTCACAGTTACTCTTGGTGGGCACAGGAACGGGCCCTGCTGTGAAATATTAGATCAAGAATTGTAATTACATGCCCCTGTTGAACAGGGGCAGAAAAATTGAGCCTTAGGCACAGGTGCTGGTGCCACAACACTGCAACCCCTTACAGAAACTCTAGTTGGAGCGCATGAATGAGCCCTGCTGCAAATTATTGCATCAAAAATTGTAATTACATGCCCCTGTTAAACAGGGGCAGAAAAATTGGGCCTTAGGCACTGGTGCCACAACACTGCAACCCCTCACAGATACTATAGTTGGAGCGCAGGAATGAGCCCTGCTGCAAAGTATTGCATCAAAAATTGTAATTACATGCCCCTGTTAAACAGGGGCAGAAAAATTGGGCCTTAGGCACTGGTGCTGGTGCCACGACACTGCAACCCCCCACAGAAACTCTACTTGGAGCGCAAGAATGAGCCCTGCTGCAAATTATTGCATCAAAAATTGTAATTACACGCCCCTGTTAAACAGGGGCTGAAAAATTGGGCCTTAGCCACTGGTGGCGGTGCCCAGAACCAAAAATGTTCTTTCAAACTATCAGCATGAACATTGAGGAGGAAGAGGATAGTCACTCAGTATAACAGGATAGTCACTCAGCATTAGTGATGAGCCGAACACCCCCGGGTTCGGTTCGCACCAGAACCCGCGAACGGACCGAAAGTTCGTACGAACATTAGAACCCTATTAAATACAATGGATGCGAACGTTCGAATTCTAAAGTGCTAATTATAACGACTATTATGCATGTCCTAAAAAGGGTTTGGGAACCCGGGTTCTGCACCAGGGGACATGTATCAATGCAAAAAGAAGTTTTAAAAACGGTCGTTTTTCGGGAGCAGTCATTTTAATGATGCATAAAGTGAAAAAAAAAAGTCAAATATTCCTTTAAATATCGTACCTGGGGGGTGTCTAAAGTATGCCTGTGAAGTGCCACGTGTTTCCCGTGTTTAGAACTGTCCCTGCACAAAATGACACTTCTAAAGGAAAAAAAAGCCATTTAAAACTGCTTGCGGGTTTAATGTAATGTCTGGTCCCGGTAATATGGATGAAAATCTTTAAGAAAAATGGCATAGCTACCCCATGACCCCCCCCCCCTACCCCAGCCCATTACCAGCCCCTTTGGGTCTTGTATGGATATTAAGGGGAACCCCGCACATAAAATAAAAAAAGCCCTATATACTCTGAACAGCCGTATACAGGCGGTGCATACAAGACAGGGACTGTAGGTTTGTTCTTATGTAGAATCTGTTTGTAATTTTGAACAGGTACATTGTTTAAGTGTAGCTCCAGCCCAAAAATCTATTTTTAAACTTTTTGGAAAACATAGGTAAGGGTTATCACCCCTGTAACATTTGTTTTGCTGTCTGTGCCCCTGTTCAGAACATTTCACCTCACTTTCCGTCCCAATGACAACTGTTTTTGAAATGTGGTGTTTTTCTTGAAACAAGGATTGCTGATAAAGCATCAGTACAGAGGAGACACCTTTCTCCCATATTAATTCTTACAGGAGAGAACTTTCCTTCCAAGGGGTAGATTTCCTCTCACTTCCTGTTGTCTTCTTGCGTTTGCAAGTAGGAGTCGTTTGTAAGTTGGATGTTTGAAAGTAGGGACCTGCCGTATATACTCTGCAGAAATAGGCCCCTTAGTTGTTGGTGTTGGCACAACACTGTAAGCACTCACAGTTACTCTTGGTTGGTGCTGGAACGCCCTGCTGTCAACTATTATATCAGGAATTTTAATTACATATAATTGTTGAACAGTGGTAGTAAAAATTGGGCCTTTGATGGTGGTGCTGGTGCCACAACACTGTAAGCCCTGACAGTTACTCTTGGTGGGTGCAGCAATGGGCCCTGCTGTGAATTATTAGATCAAGAATTGTAATTGCATGCCCCTGTTGAACAGGGGCTGAAAAATTGAGCCTTTCGTGGTGGTGGTGGTGTTGCCACAACACTGTAAGCCCTCAGAGTTACTCTTGGTGGGTGCAGGAATGGGCCCTGCTGTGAATTATTAGATCAAGAATTGTAATTACATGCCCCTTTTGAACAGGGGCTGAAAAATTGGGCCTTTCGTGGTGGTGGTGGTGGTGGTGGTGGCGTTGCCACAACACTGTAAGCCCTCAGAGTTACTCTTGGTGGGTGCAGCAATGGGCCCTGCTGTGAATTATTAGATCAAGAATTGTAATTACATGCCCCTGTTGAACAGGGGCTGAAAAATTGGGCCTTAGGCACTGGTGGCACAACACTACAACCCCTCACAGATACTGTACTTGGAGCACAGCAATGAGCCCTGTTGCAAAGTATTGCTTCAAAAATTGTAATGACACGCCCCTGTTAAACAGGGGCTGAAAAATTGGGCCTTAGGCACTGGTGGCACAACACTCCAACCCCTCACAGATACTGTACTTGGAGCACAGCAATGAGCCCTATGGCAAATTATTGCTAAAAAAATTGTAATTACACGCCCCTGTAAAACAGGGGCTGAAAAATTGGGCCTTAGCCACTGGTGGCGGCACCCATAAACAAAAATGATCTTCCAAGCTATCATCATCAATCGTATCATTGAGGACTCGGAGGAGGAGGATAGCCAGTCAACATAACAGCACAGGCACTCAGCATCAGCATCAGTCTTGAAGGGATGTGACATGTTAAAATCAATTAGTCTGTTATATCAGCATCAGGTGTGTGGTAGCTGGTGGTGATCCAAGACTGGTTCATCTTGATGAAAGTCAGTCGATCAACCGAGTCGGTGGACAGGCGCACCCTGTGATCCGTGACAAATCCTCCAGCAGCACTGAATGTGCGTTCCGAAAGAACGCTGGATGCAGGACAGGCCAGTAGCTCAATTGCATACTGTGCAAGCTCTGGCCAGTGATCCATCCTCAAGACCCAGTAAGCCAGAGGATTTTCAGTGGGGAAGGTGTCCAAGTCTGACCTTGCCCCTAGATATTCCTGCACCATGTTTATCAGACGCTGGCGATGGTTGCTGGAACCGATCATACTTTGGGGCTGCGGACTAAAGAATTGTCTGAACGCATCGGTCAGACGGCCACCTTCCCCACCGCTCCTTCTTTGACTGGCCGAAGCCTCAGCAACTCGTTGTCCAGGACCAGGAGTTTGTAACCTCCCAGTCTCTGGGAACGCGTTGCACAGACCTTTCTGCAAGGCCTCCCGGAGTTGTCTCATCCTCTGCTCCCTCTGCGACGGTAACATAAGGTCCGCAACCTTACCCTTGTACCGTGGATCAAGGAGAGTGGCCAGCCAGTAATGGTCCCTCTCCTTGATCCGAAGAATACGAGGATCCTTCCGCAGACTTTGCAGGATCAGGGAGGCCATGCAGCGTAGGTTTGCTGAGGCATTCGGTCCGGAGTCCTCTGGGTCACTAAGGACGACATGATCCGCAGCCACCTCCTCCCAGCCACGTACAAGTCCACTGGTTTCTTGGGACTGTAAATCATCCCTAAAAGACTGCTGCTGATGATGCTGAGTGCCAGCCTCCACCTCCATGCTGACACAATCCTCCTCCTCCTCTTCCTGTGCGATGGGTGGGACAGAAGGAACACTGTCTGGGTAAAGGGGGCCTTGAGAGGCAAGGAAGTCCTCCTCTTCCTGCCTCTGTTCTGCCTCAAGTGCCCTGTCCATTATTCCACGCAGCGTGTGCTCCAACAGGTGGACAAGAGGTACAGTGTCACTGATGCATGCACTGTCACTGCTCACCATCCTCGTGGCCTCCTCAAATGGTGCCAGGACAGTGCATGCATCCCTGATCATGCCCCACTGGCGTGGAGAAAAAAAACCAAACTCCCCTGACCCTGTCCTGGTGCCGTAGTCGCACAGGTACTCATTGATGGCCCTCTGCTGCGTGTGCAGCCGCTGCAGCATGGCCAACGTTGAGTTCCACCTGGTGGGCATGTCACATATAAGGCGGTTCTTGGGCAGGTTCAACTCCTTTTGCAGCTCAGCCAGGCGAGCACTGGCATTTTAAGATCTGCGGAAATGCACACAGACTTTCCTGGCCTGCCTCAGGACATCCTGTAAGCCCGGGTACCTGCCCAAGAACCGCTGCACCACCAGGTTAAGGACGTGAGCCACACAGGGCACATGGGTCAGTTGTCCCTGTCGGAGGGCGGAGAGGAGGTTGGTGCCATTGTCGCAAACCACCATTCCTGGCTTAAGCTGGCGTGGCGTCAACCACCTCTCGGCCTGGCCCTGCAGAGCAGACAGGACCTCTGCCCCAGTGTGGCTTCTGTCCCCCAAACACACCAGCGCAAGCACGGCATGGCATCTTTTTGCCTGCGTACTTGCGTAGCCCCTTGAACGGCTACGGAGCACCGCTGGTTCAGAGGACAAACCACAGGAAGAGGCCATGGAGGAAGAAGAAGAGGAGGGGGTGGAGGAGAGAGGTGTGTCACAACCAGTAGTAGCATTTTGGAGGCGTGGCGGTGGAACAACCTCCAACACTACTGCACCTTGTCCTGCATCCTTCCCAGCTGCCAAAAGAGTGACCCAATGGGCCGTGAAAGAAAGGTAACGTCCCTGTCCATGCCTACTGGACCATGAGTCAGCGGTAAAATGCACCTTACCGCTGACCGCCCTGTCCAGCGAGGCCAAGACATTGCCTTCCACATGCCGGTAGAGAGCCGGAATAGCCTTCCGTGAGAAAAAGTGGCGTTTGGGAACCTGCCACTGAGGAACCGCACATTGCACAAACTCACGGAAGGGGGCCGAGTCTACCAACTGAAAAGGCAGCAGTTGAAGCGCTAGCAATTTAGCCAAGCTAGCATTCAACCGCTGGGCATGTGGATGGCTGGGAGTGAACTTCTTTCGACGGTCCAGCAGCTGGGGCAGGGAAATTTGCCTGCTAGAATCGGACGTCGGTGTACTGCTAGCAGAGTGGCCGCAACTACTTGGCTGTGACACACCTAATTCTACACCTTCATTCCTCTCAGTGCATGTTTCAGACAGGACTGAAGTTATAGTGGGGTTGGAGATCCCAGCTGATGCGGTGCAAGGAGAGGTCCGCTTTGTTCTTTGGTGTGGGTCTTTGAGGTAGGCTTGCCAACGAGCTGCATGGCAGGTCAACATATGTCTGGTCAGGCATGTGGTACCCAAGCGGCTGATGTTTTGGCCACGCGATATACGCTTCAGACATATGTTGCAAACAGCAGCTGTGCGATCTGATGCACTAGCCTCAAAAAAGGCCCACACCAAAGAACTTTTTGAATGACGGGCAGAGGCAGCGCCCTGCACAGGCGGAGCTCTGCGGTGTGATTCCGTCGGTGTACTGCCCTTACGCTGGCCACCAAAGGGCATCCTGCCTCGTTGGAGATGTGCCTCCTCCTCCTCCTCTCTCCTATTAGGCACCCACGTGGAGTCAGTGACCTCATCATCCCCTCCCTCCTCATCACTGGAGCCAATCTGGCAGTATGCTGCAGCTGCTGGAACATGACTGCCAGATTGGTGTCCTTCTTGAGCATCCCCTCTGTCTGCTCTCACGCTACTGCCTTCCTGTAGCTGGGTTTCATCATCAGACCCTTCGAAACGCTGGGCATCCTCCTGGAGCATGTACCCAACACTGTGCTCAAACAGTTCGGGGGACTCCTCAGGAGGAGGACATGGTGGGTCTAGGGAAGGAGTGACTGATGATGAGTCTGACATTGATACCAGGGAAGAGGACGCTTTGGCAGCTGCTTTGCCAGTACCCTGAGCCTGGGTGAGAGAGAGGATGAGGAGGAGGAGGGCTTGGTCATCCACTCTACCAAGTCTTCGGCATGATGTGGCTCAACATGTCCAGCTGCCGAAAAGAAGGACAAGCGTGTCCCATGGCCATGTGCTGATGACAATGCACCGCGTCCACGACCAGCACTGTTGCCCCCAGACACAGAGCCTGCTTGCCCTCTTTTATTGCCTCCTGACTGTCTGCCTCTCCTTGTTTGCCTTCCAGACATTCTAATAGATGGCCTGCAGGGAGATGGGAAAAAAGCAATAAGGGCTACCTTCAGGTGTCCTTCTCTGTCCCTTTACTTAAGGATTTCTAAATATGGTTGAGGATGATTGCTTTCGCACAGAATAGCACAACGACAATTTCCCTGACTGTCCAAAAAACAAGGATTTCAAAGATGGTTGATGAGGAATGCTTTAGCACAGTATAGCACAAGTAGAATTTCCCTCACTGTCCTTCCCTGTCCCTAGAAACAAGGATTATCACAGTGAAAGAAACTGACACTCTTCCTACCTATAGTTTTCTGTCCCTAGAAAAAATGTTTTTTTAAAGCTGATTGATGATCAATGCTTTAGCACACTATAGCACAAGGAGAATTTCCCTCACTGTCCTTCCCTGTCCCTAGAAACAAGGATTATCACAGTGAAAGAAACTGACACTCTTCCTACCTATAGTTTTCTGTCCCTAGAAAAAATGTTTTTTTAAAGACGGTTGATGATCAATGCTTTAGCACACTATAGCACAAGGAGAATTTCCCTCACTGTCCTTCCCTGTCCCTAGAAACAAGGATTATCACAGTGAAAGAAACTGACACTCTTCCTACCTATAGTTTTCTGTCCCTAGAAAAAATGTTTTTTTAAAGCTGATTGATGATCAATGCTTTAGCACACTATAGCACAAGGAGAATTTCCCTCACTGTCCTTCCCTGTCCCTAGAAACAAGGATTATCACAGTGAAAGAAACTGACACTCTTCCTACCTATAGTTTTCTGTCCCTAGAACACACTTGACGTAATTGTAGCCGTATTAGTGCAATTGTGACAGAGAAAAATAGGATTTTTATAACAGCTTACCTGTAAAATCCTTTTCTTGGAGTACATCACGGGACACAGAGCGACATAGTCATTACTAATGGGTTATATAGTTACCGTCAGGTGCTGGCACTGGCAACTTCCAAAACCGGAAGTACCCTCCCCTATATAAGCCCCTCCCATCCGGGAGCACCTCAGTTTTGTAGCAAAGCAATAAGTGTCCCTAAAGAGGGGTGGGAGCTCTGTGTCCCGTGATGTACTCCAAGAAAAGGATTTTACAGGTAAGCTGTTATAAAAATCCTATTTTCTTTTTCGTACATCACGGGACACAGAGCGACATAGTCATTACTAATGGGATGTCCTAAAGCAATGCCAAATGAGGGGGGGGATACACCATATATAAGCTGAGCGCTATCAGACATGAGGATCTTTTGCGGCCTGCAACACACTGCGCCCAAAGGCGACATCCTCCTGACTTCTAACGTCCACCTGGTAGAACCTAGTAAACGTGTGTACCGAAGACCATGTTGCGGCCTTACAGATTTGAGCCAGGGAGGCCTGGTGATGCACTGCCCATGAAGTTCCAACTGCTCTCGTGGAGTGCGCCCTAACTTTGAACGGAGGCGGTCTACTTCTCAAGCTATAGGCTTGTATTATGACCTGTCGAATCCACTTGGCTAAAGTAGATTTTGACGCTGCCTGACCCTTTCTGGGGCCTTCCGGCAGAATAAACAAAGTATCCGTTCTGCGAATCTGAGCAGTGGCTTTTAGATAAGGTTTAACTGCTCCTACTACATCCAAAGAATGCAATAACTTTTCCTCTACCGAAGTAGGCTTGGGGAAAAAAGAAGGAAGAACCACATCTTGGTTCAAATGAAAACTCGATACCACCTTAGGAAGAAAGGCTGGATGAGGACGTAACACTACTCTGTCCTTATGGATAACCAGATATGGCTCCTTACAGGACATAGCTGCTAATTCCGATACTCTTTTAGCCGAACAAATGGCTACTAGAAAAATCAATTTCCTGGTGAGAAGCACCAAGGAAATATGCTGTAATGGTTCAAATGGTTGTTTCTGTAGAACCGACAGAACCAAGTTTAGATCCCATGGACATATGGGAATATTAACCGGAGGACTAATACGCATCACTCCTTGTATAAAGGCTTTGACTAGTGAATGCGAAGCCAAGGGCCTTTGAAAAAATATTGACAAGGCCGAAATCTGACCCTTGATAGTACTCAAGGCAAGCTTCCTATCTACAGCCCACTGTAGGAAGTCCAGAAACCTACCTATTACGTACTTATGTGGATGCCATTTCTTGGCCTCACACCACGCGATGTACGCCTTCCAGATTCTATAGTAGATCTGCCTGGATACCGGCTTCCTGGCATTGATCATGGTAGATACCACAGCATTAGAGAGCCCTCTCTTTTTTAGAATGTGGGCTTCAATAGCCAGGCCGTCAAACCTAGGGCTGGTAAGGAAGGGTGGTATATCGGTCCTTGCGAAAGCCGGACGACGTGGGAGAGTCCAAGGACTCCCCACTGAAATTTTACAATCTCCGCGTACCACGCTCTTCGGGGCCACGCTGGAGCCACCGGAATCACTGGTTTCTTTTCTACCCTGATTCTGCGGAGTAATCGAGGTAACCATTGTGGCGGTGTGAATGCATATATCAGCTTGAACTGATCCCCAGGGAACACTAGGGCATCCGAGCCGCAAGCTAGGGGATCCCTTGTCCGAGAGACAAACCTATCCCCCTTTGCGTTGAATCTGGATGCTAGAAGATCTACATCCGATGTTCCCCACCGCTGACATATTGTCCAGAAAACCTCGGGGTGAAGGGACCCTTCCTCTGGGCCTAATTGCTGGCGACTTAGAAAGTCCGCCTTCCAATTCTCCACTCCTGGAATGAATACCGCAGATATGGCTGGGACATATTTTTCCTGCCCATTTCAGGATGTAATTTACTTCCCTCTGGGCTGCACGACTCCTGGTGCCCCCCTGATGATTGAATTCTGACAGGGGACCCTTGGAGTTTGGATGTCCATGCTACTAGGGCATACCGGGCTGCTCGTATCTCTAAGAGATTGATGGGCAGGGCCTTTTCTGCATCCGACCATCTGCCCTGGAGAGACTATTGCTCCAGTACTGCTCCCCAGCCTATAAGGCTGGCATCTGTAGTGACCACCTTCCAAGAAATCGGACTGAAGGATTTCCTTTTTTCCAGATTCTGGGGAACCCACCACCAACGGAGGCTCTTGCGAACGGAAGGGGACAAGGACATTGTAAGTCTAGGGCCTGAACTTTTTTGTTCCAGGCTGACAGTATGGCCCCTTGCAAATTCCTTGAATGGAATTGACCGTAGGGTACTGCTTCGAATGATGCCACCATTTTTCCCAGCAGCCTCATATACAGGCGTATGGACGGCTGTCTTTTTTGTACCCACTAAGTGGATCAAATCTTTCAAAGACAACACCTTTCCTCGAGGCAAGAATATTTTTCTCTGGCCTGAATCCAACCTTAGCCCCAAGTATTCCAGACTTTTGACTGGTTTTTAGGGCTGACTTGTCTCGGTTGATAATCCAACCGTGAGATTCCAGATACTTGATCGTCTTGTGAACGACCACGTCTAGTTTTTTCACTGAGTGGTCTATCAGCAACAAGTCATCCAGATATGCCATTATCATTACACCTTGTGTTCTTAGATTGGCCAATAAAGGGCCAGAATTTTTGTAAACACTCGTGGTGCTGTGGCCAAACCGAAGGGTAAGGCTCTGAACTGAAAATGGCGCCCTTCTACTGCAAAGCGTAGAAATTTTTGGTGGACTGGAAAGATGGGAATGTGCAAATAAGCATCTTTGATGTCGATCGTGGCTAACCAATCCTCCCCTTGTAGGGCAGTGGCCACCGATCGGATCGACTCCATCGGAAAGTCCTGATATACAGGAATTTGTATAGCCCTTTTTGAATTAATATGGGCCTCCCGTCCGCGTTTGCTTCGGGACTGTAAAGAGGTTTGAGTAAAACCCGAACCCTCATTCTTCCAGGGGAACTTCCATAATTACTCCTTGGAGCAATAGTTGTTCTAGTGCCAACAGGAGGGACTCTCTCTTCCGGGGATCCCTTGGCACGTTTGACCTTAAAAATGGGAAGGAGGAGAGTCTTTTAACTCCAAACTGTATCCCAAACCTACTGCGGAGAGCACCTATCTGTCTTGATCGTGTCCCGCCAGGTCTCCTTGCGAACAACTGGAGTCCTCCCCCCACCCGACTGAGTGGGGGCTTCAATGAATTTAACTTTGGGGGAGGTTTTGTACCTCCCCTGACCCAGGGTTTCTCATTACCCTGCTACTGTCCCTGTTTTTTACCCCCGGGATTTGACCGAGGAGGCCGTCGGAACTGTTACACAGCCGATGCCCCAGGGACTGGAGAAGCAGGCCCCTTAAAGAGGGACCTCTAACTCTGCTTTTAACCGGCAAGAGCGTATTTTTACCGCTGGAAATTTTCTGGATATATTTGTCCAGGTTTTCCCTGAATAAGCGTTCACCATGAAATGGGACGCTAACCAGCCATTCTTTACAGGGAGCTTCAGCAGACCAGTTTCTGAGCCATAGGAGCCTACGCATATGTCTATAGACAGCGTAAGGCGGGAGGCCTGATGGACTGAATCCTCTATGGCGTCAACCGCAAAGCCTAAGGCTCTAGGTAGATCAGCTAGGGCAAAGCCTGCTGATCTGTCAAGTCCCTCAAGACCTGTTTCAACTGATCCTTCACTGCTTAGCAGACCCCAATAGCTGCTACTGCTGGTTGTATCACCAAGCAGATTTTCATAAGGACTCCAATCTTTTATCTATTGGGTTCTTGAACATTTGGACATTATCCACTGGACATGTCAGTGATTTATACATACAAGAGATGGCTGCGTCCACTGTAGGGACCTTCCATTTTTTTTTTTTTTTTTTTTTTTTTTTGATGAACTTATCCTCCATGGGATAGACCACCGGAAATCTCTTGGGGGAATAAATATTTTCTCAGGACGTTCCCAATCCTGGTAAATGAGCCCTTTCAGTAAAGGGTGAAGTGGAAAAGAACAAACAGTCTGGGGGCTTCTAGCGACCCCAACGAGGATACAGTAGTGGTTGATGGTTCCGCAAGGTGCATTTTTAAATGCTGATCGGACCATGTTAGTCAGAGACTGAACCCATAATCTTTCAGCTTGAGATGCTGAGAAAAGGTTCCCCCACTGTTGATTCCTCTATAACAGAATCAACCTTATCCTGATCCCCTTCAGGCAGGTCGATCCCTGTATGGGACTGTTGCTCTGCTAACAGGCACTCTGAAGGAGGAGACGGAGATCGGGCGTGCTTTCCCTGACAGGGAGGCAGCGATAAATTTTGACAATCTCTCTCTAATCCTCCCAGAGCTGAGGAAAAAACCTCCTCTGTTACATACACAGGAGCAGGTGAACTGAGGACAGCCACAGTACCAAGTACCCCTGCGGGGTCTCTACGGTCACTTACCTCTGAACTTCAGGGGAGACTGGTGCAGCAAGAGTATGCCCAAGATCCTCAGAGCCCGATGAGACCCCCTTCGCTTCCTGGAAGATTCAGTTCCGGAGCTACTGGACGGCATATTCCTAAGCCTAAAGCTGAGGTATTCCAGCCGTAATACACCACTTTTACTGAGAATAGTCTAGCACAATTGCTGCTATATCACAGTTGGTGTCTACTAATGTGCCCTTCTAGGGGATGCCTGTATCAACCGCTTGCTGTATGCCTTTAAATGTTGCCAGCTCTGTCTCTGTACTTCATAGCCAGCTTACTGCAATAATGTGGCTTTTTAAAAACCTGCTGGGACGCCCGCACATGCGCAGAAGCGCTGCGGCGCGCACAGAGCGTCATCCCCCAGGCCCCGCCCCTTTTTCCGGCCACCTCTATATATAGAGGCGCGTGCACGCGCACGCGCGCGGCCACGTGCGCCTCGCGCTAATTTTCAAACATGGAAACCAGGGACAGGAGCCAGGGCCCCCTTTGCCGCAGGCCGGGGGATAGACGAACACTGCAACATGGCAGAGGAAACAGTTTCCTGTAGGAGAACTCACCAGCTGCCTGGACTTTGCTCTCTGAGAAGAAACTAGTCCATATGACAAGAAAAACATTCCACAGCGGCCTCTAGTGGACAAACACAGGTACCGCAGTTTAATATACTAAACATATATAAAAAAACATTCCTTTTTTTTTTTTTTTTTTTTCTTGACCACCATTAAAAATTATTACATTTTTTTAGTAGTTACAGGCATGCACAGATATTAGCGGGAATACCGTTAGGTAACAGACAGAAAGACAAATTAGGCTTGGGGGTCCCCCAATAGAACCAAGTTCCTGGGGGCCCCCACTTACCTGTTCCCCGCCGCAGGACTTTGTTTGGTCCACAAAAGCCCAAACTTCACCTATCACGGCAGGCATTGTAATCAAACCTTCAGGGACCGGGTTCCCAAGGATTCCACTCCCCTGGACCTGTATAGCACCCTGCACAGAAAACATCTTGGTCGTGGGTATGACCAGAGCTCTGGATCCCAGGGTCCAGCTCTCCTAAGAGAAGCATTACAGGCAGAACCTTGCTCTTCTCTGCAAGGCCCGGGTACCGACCGTTTAGCTATGAAGCTTTTTTGGTCGGATCCGGAATAGCTTACTGAGGCCCAAAAGAACCTGTACGCAAGCTCAGTGAAAAACACATGTTTCTTCTTGGCCAACAACTTAGACACTGGCAAAAAACTGAGGTGCTCCCGGATGGGAGGGGCTTATATAGGGGAGGGTACTTCCGGTTTTGGAAGTTGCCAGTGCCAGCACCTGACGGTAACTATATAACCCATTAGTAATGACTATGTCGCTCTGTGTCCCGTGATGTACGAAAAAGAAATTAAGTACTGTCCGTGATACTTTTTTTATTTGCACTAACATAGAATTTTTCAGGACAAGCTTTCGGGGTATGTCCCCTTCTTCAAGGTCCAAGCAGTACTGATTCACAATTTTTTTAGCAGAATGTTGAAACAAAACAAGAAAAAAAAAAAATCTCAGAGGGAAAGGAAAAAAAACACATACAAATCAATGGTAATAACCACCCAACCTCAGACACAAACTAATCAGCAGGAAACTTCACTCTGATTATGAAGTCACAAATAATGGAAGCAAACCCTGCAATAAAAAACGCTGCAAACTGTGCAACCAGATCAATCCATCCAAAAGTGTCACACACACAAATGGGACCTTCACCATCATGGGATCTTACAACTGTACCTCCAGTAATGTTGTGTACCTCATCCAATGCAACAGGTGTGGCAAAGGATCTTATGTTGGTGAAACAGGACAGAAGTTGCAAGCGAGGATGAATTTTCACAGACATACCATCAAGGAACATAAAGAAGAGAGTTTCTGCACACCTGTGGGACATCACTTCTCACAACCAGACCACACTATAGAAGACCTCAATGTTTTAGTTCTTAAAGGGAATTTCAGAACTATCCAGGAAAGGAAAACATTTGAACTAAGAATGATAATTCTTTTTAACACAAAAACGAATGGCCTAAATTTATATATTGGTTTCCTTACCCATTATACTAAGGTTTTATGACCCCCTCTGTGACTAGCATCTCCCCCCTCAAGTCTATAGCTCTCCCTCTGTCTTATCTCACTAACTCTGCTGCTATCTTTATTACCATTGATTTGTATGTGTTTTTTTTCCTTTCCCTCTGAGATTTTTTTTTTTTTTTTCTTGTTTTGTTTCAACATTCTGCTAAAAAAATTGTGAATCAGTACTGCTTGGACCTTGAAGAAGGGGACATACCCCGAAAGCTTGTCCTGAAAAATTCTATGTTAGTGCAAATAAAAAAAGTATCACGGACAGTACTTAATTTTCTCTGTCCCTAGAAAAAATGTTTTTTTAAAGATGGTTGATGATCAATGCTTTAGCACACTATAGCACAAGGAGAATTTCCCTCACTGTCCTTCCCTGTCCCTAGAAACAAGGATTATCACAGTGAAAGAAACTGACACTCTTCCTACCTATAGTTTTCTGTCCCTAGAAAAAATGTTTTTTTAAAGACGGTTGATGATCAATGCTTTAGCACACTATAGCACAAGGAGAATTTCCCTCACTGTACTTCCCTGTCCCTAGAAACAAGGATTATCACAGTGAAAGAAACTGACACTCTTCCTACCTATAGTTTTCTGTCCCTAGAATTTTTTTTTTTTTTTAAAGATGGTTGATGATCAATGCTTTAGCACACTATAGCACAAGGAGAATTTCCCTCACTGTCCTTCCCTGTCCCTAGAAACAAGGATTATCACAGTGAAAGAAACTGACACTCTTCCTACCTATAGTTTTCTGTCCCTAGAAAAAATGTTTTTTTAAAGCTGATTGATGATCAATGCTTTAGCACACTATAGCACAAGGAGAATTTCCCTCACTGTCCTTCCCTGTCCCTAGAAACAAGGATTATCACAGTGAAAGAAACTGACACTCTTCCTACCTATAGTTTTCTGTCCCTAGAAAAAATGTTTTTTTAAAGACGGTTGATGATCAATGCTTTAGCACACTATAGCACAAGGAGAATTTCCCTCACTGTCCTTCCCTGTCCCTAGAAACAAGGATTATCACAGTGAAAGAAACTGACACTCTTCCTACCTATAGTTTTCTGTCCCTAGAAAAAATGTTTTTTTAAAGACGGTTGATGATCAATGCTTTAGCACACTATAGCACAAGGAGAATTTCCCTCACTGTCCTTCCCTGTCCCTAGAAACAAGGATTATCACAGTGAAATAAACTGACACTCTTCCTACCTATAGTTTTCTGTCCCTAGAAAAAATGTTTTTTTAAAGACGGTTGATGATCAATGCTTTAGCACACTATAGCACAAGGAGAATTTCCCTCACTGTCCTTCCCTGTCCCTAGAAACAAGGATTATCACAGTGAAAGAAACTGACACTCTTCCTACCTATAGTTTTTTGTCCCTAGAATTTTTTTTTTTTTTTTAAAGATGGTTGATGATCAATGCTTTAGCACACTATAGCACAAGGAGAATTTCCCTCACTGTCCTTCCCTGTCCCTAGAAACAAGGATTATCACAGTGAAAGAAACTGACACTCTTCCTACCTATAGTTTTCTGTCCCTAGAAAAAATGTTTTTTTAAAGCTGATTGATGATCAATGCTTTAGCACACTATAGCACAAGTAGAATTTCCCTCACTGTCCTTCCCTGTCCCTAGAAACAAGGATTATCACAGTGAAAGAAACTGACACTCTTCCTACCTATAGTTTTCTGTCCCTAGAAAAAATGTTTTTTTAAAGATGGTTGATGATCAATGCTTTAGCACACTATAGCACAAGGAGAATTTCCCTCACTGTCCTTCCCTGTCCCTAGAAACAAGGATTATCACAGTGAAAGAAACTGACACTCTTCCTACCTATAGTTTTCTGTCCCTAGAAAAAATGTTTTTTTAAAGATGGTTGATGATCAATGCTTTAGCACACTATAGCACAAGGAGAATTTCCCTCACTGTCCTTCCCTGTCCCTAGAAACAAGGATTATCACAGTAAAACACACTGACACTCTCCCTACCTATAGTTTTCTGTCCCTAGAAAAAATGATTTTTTAAAGATGGTTGATGATCAATGTTTTAGCACACTATAGCACAAGGAGAATTTCCCTCACTGTCCTTCCCTGTCCCTAGAAACAAGGATTCGCACAGTAAAACACACTGACACTCTCCCTACCTATCCTTCTCTTTCCCTAAACTAAAGGAATCCAGGTTAAGCAAGAAAAAAAATGTCACTGTCCCTGCCTATGCTTCTCTTTCCCTGCTCCGGAACACACTACACTAGGCCGCCGTGCTGGCGGCCTTTTATAGTGTGGGGCGTGTACTAAACACCCTCAGCAATAATTGGCCACAGGCATCCTGCCTGTGGCCAATCATTGCTCTCCTCGCTGCCGGCGCTGTGATTGGCCAAGCATGCGGGGTCACAGTGCATGCTTGGCCAATCACAGCGCCTGGATGACACTGCGATGGCGTAGTGCATTGTGGGCCGTTCGCGTCACTCGAATTAGGCGCGAACGGCCCAAATCGTTCGATCTTCGTCGAACGATCGAACAGCCGATGTTCGAGTCGAACGTATGTTCGACTCGAACACCGAGCTCATCCCTACTCAGCATCAGCACAGGCAGTCTTGAAGGGATCTCCCATTCAAAAAAGAATATTCGGTTACATCAGCATTAGGTGCTTGGTAGCTGGTGATCCAAGACTGATTCATTTTTATGAAGGTCAGCCGATCGACCAATTCGGTGGACAGGCACACCCTGTGATCGGTTACAAAGCCTCCAGCAGCACTGAATGTGCATTCCAAAAGAACGCTGGATGCAGGACAGGACAGTATCTCAATTGCATACTGTGCAAGCTCTGGCCAGTGATCCATCCTCAAGACCCAGTAACCCAGAGGATTTTCGGTGGGAAAGGTGTCCAAGTCTGATCTTGCCCCTAGGTATTCCTGCACCATGTAAAACAGACGCTGGCGATGGTTGCTGGAACCGATCATACCTTGGGGCTGCGGACTAAAAAATTGTCTGACGCATCGCTTTCTTTTTCTGCTGGCTTTGTTGCTTACAGTGAGGTAATCGTGTTGCATGCAATTCTAGCTTCTTTGTTCAGGAATTTGACAAAGTACCTGAAATCAGGGAATGCTCTGTCTTCATCTTGGAACCTTGTGACAGCTCTGTTCCAACATGAACTCAACCACTCTGGTAGCTTGGCTGCTATCCTTTGATTTCCAATGCAGTCATTTAGAGCTTGTAAACCTTGAACATAAGGCATGGCTGACTCAATGCTGCTTAGTAAATTTACAAATTCACAGAGATCTTTAATGTCCTTGGTGGCAATCCTATGCCATCCTTGTATTTTGTCACAATAGGATTTTCCAGCTACAAACGGATTACCAAATCTGTCATCAAGTATGTCCCAGGCAGCCTGATAAGTGGTTTCTGTCTTACATACTTGAGTAAAAAGAAAAGTTTTTCTTGGGTTGGCAAGTTCTTGCGGTCAGATAATGTCTGGAAAGACAGCTTCCAATCATTATACTTCAGAGGGTCTCCAAAGAAAACAACAGGTTCTGGAATTGGAATCCTATTGGTAGTAAATTGCTTCAGTGAGTGCTTTCACAATTTCATTAGAAGCTTCATGGGAGGTAGTAAATATAGCTGACTGAGGGACAGGACCTTGGGTGAATGGAAACCTTTTAGGGGTAACCAGGGGTTGGTTTAAAGGAGCTGTGACTTTAGTGAGCAGGACTTGCTGAGAAAGAGTAGAAGGAGAACTTGGCTGAGAAACATGACCTTCCTCCTCCCTCTTCCTACTTGCTTTCTTTCCCCTCCTAGTTGTAAACGTCTTGCCCTCCTTATTTTTAATATTACCTTTTTAATCCAGGTAAACTTCACTATAGTTGGTTGACATACCATAATATTATGCTGATATTAGGCCCCAAATCAGCAGTAGATAAACCAGAATGTTCCACTATTGAAAAGAGCACCAAATATACTAGCGACTCTACATAAATGTATATATATATATATATATATATATATATATATATATATATATATATATATATATATATATATGGTAGATTCTTGTTTAGACAGATAACTATTAATTTATTGGATTGATCTGTCTTCATTTAATTCTTAACTAAACAATTATATGATGTCATATGCGACTAGAGATATACTTTCCTGTAATAAGATATCTTAATGTTACGATGTAAATTTTTTCTCTTTACTCATTGCATTCAATGTTTTCTGATAATCTTTATTAAAATACTTGAACAAGGAGAAACATGACTTTCCTGTGTTCGTTGAGGAAAAGGAGAAGACAATGTTCTTCAGCCTCACTTTTGATGCTTCCAGCATACATTTATGCCGCGTACACACGATCGTTTTTCACGCCGTTAAAAATGCCATTTTTTTAAATTGGGCATTAAAAACGATCGTGTGTATGAGCATTTTTAATGACGTGAAAAACGGGCATTAAAAATTTCGAACATGCTCTATTTTTTCACGTAGTTTTTCATGACGTTTTTTTTAACGTCGTGAAAAACGGTAGTGTGTATGCTTTTACGAGGGGAAAAAAACGCGCATGCTCAGAATCAAGTATGAGACGGGAGCGCTCGTTCTGGTAAAACTAGCGTTCGTAATGGAGATAGCACATTCATCATGCTGTAACGGACTGAAAAGCACAAGGCTGAAAAGCGCGAATCGTCGCTCAACAAACTTTACTAACATGAAGGGTGGCGCCATCCGAAGGGAACTTCCCCTTTATAGTGCCATCGTACGTGTTGTACGTCACTGCGCTTTGCTCAAGCGTTTTTTTTAATGAACATGTGTATGCAAGACAGGCTTGAGAGGAAACAAGAAAAATCATGTCGAGAAAAACGTTGTTTTTTAAAATGACATTAAAAACAGTCGTGTGTACGCAGCATTACACATAGCCTTGCTTGTGCTTCATTGTGCCTTTTTAGTTCCTCCAATTGTTTCACTTCTTTCTTTTTCTCTTCCAACTTAATTTTTCTACTGGTGCTTTCTGATATAAATTGTGCTCATTTTCTTGCATTCTCTGCTTCTATTTCCCTTTCTTGGGCATCTCTCTCTGCTGTTAACCTCACATCCTCTGCCTCAAGTTTACTAATTTCTTTTTCATATTGATGTTGTATCTTCATTATTTTAATCAATCACCTCTTCTGTGGCAGCTACTTCAGCTGCTGCTTCTTGATTTTTTCTTCAGTGATTCGTGAGAAGTAGGGATGAGCTTCGAGTTCGAGTCGAACTCATGTTCGACTCGAACATTGCCTGTTCGCCCGTTCGCCGAACAGCGAACAAATTGGGGTGTTCGCGGCAAATTCGAAAAATCTATGGGAGAAATCTAAAGTGCTAATTATAAAGGCTAATATGCAAGTTATTGTCCTAAAAAGTGTTTGGGGACCCGGGTCCTGCCCCAGGGGACATGTATCAATGCAAAAAGAAGTTTTAAAAACGGACGTTTTTTCGGGAGCAGTGATTTTAATAATGCTTAAAATGAAAAAATAAAAGTGAAATATTCCTTTAAATTTCGTACCTGGGGGGTGTGTATGATATGCATGTGAAGTGGCGCATGTTTCCCGTGCTTAGAACTGTCCCTGCAAAAAGTGTCATTTTTGAAAGAAAAAAATGCATTTAAAACTGACTTGCGGCTATTAATGAATTGTCGGCTCCCGGCAATACATACAAAAGTCATTGATAAAAAAAAAAAAAAAAGCGTGGGGGTTCCCCAGAATTCAATTACCAGGCCCTTCAGGTCTGGAATGGATATTAAGGGGAACCCCGCCGCAAATAAAAAAAAAATTGACGTGGGGTTCCCCCAAATATCCATTCCAGGCCCTTCAGATCTGGCATGGATTTTAAGGGGAACTCCACCCCAAATTAAAAAAAAAAATGGCGTGGAGTCCCCCTAAAAATCCATACCAGACCCCTTATCCGAGCACGCAACCTGGCTGGCCGCAGGGGAAAAGGGGGGGACGAGAGAGCGGCCCCCCCTCCCTCCTGAACCGTACCAGGCCACATGCCCTCAACATGGGGAGGATGTCCCCATGTTGATGGGGACAAGGGCCTCATCCCCACAACCCTTGCCCGGTGGTTGTGGGGGTCTGCGGGCGGGGGGCTTATCGGAATCTGGAAGACCCCTTTAACAAATAGGACCCCCAGATCCCGCCCCCCCCCTATGTGAATTGGTAAGGGGTACATTGTACCCCTACCATTTCACGAAGAAAGTGTAAAAAAATGTTTAAAAAAACACACAAACACGTTGAAAAAGTCCTTTATTAAAAAAAAAAAAAAAACCCATTCCAGCGGTGAAATCCAGTGTCCCGCGGCGATCCCGATGTCCAGCGCTGTCCGTCATTGGTTGTGCCTGAGCGGACCTGATGGGGAACTCCCTCTCAGTATTTTAAATGTATAGACCCGCCCCTTCTAAAGTTCCCCATCAGGTCCGCTCAGCGGACCAGATGCGGAACATGAGAAGGGGCGGGTCTATACATGTATTACCAAAGTGAGAGCAGTTCCCCATCAGGTCCGCCTCCTCGGTATGTCAGACCCGCCTACGTCATTGGCTTGAGCGGGGAACTTCCTTCACTGTGTAATTTAAATTTACATAGTGAAGGAAGTTCCCCGCTCAAGCCAATGACGTAGGCGGGTCCGACATACCGAGGGGGCGGACCTGATGGGGAACTGCTCTCACTTTGGTAATACATGTATAAACCCGCCCCTTCTCATGTTCTGCATCTCGTCCGCTGAGCGGACCTGATGGGGCACATTAGAAGGGGCGGGTCTATACATTTAAAATACTGAGAGGGAGTTCCCCATCAGGTCCGCTCAGGCACAACCAATGAAGGACAGCGCTGGACATCGGGATCGCCGCGGGACACTGGATTTCACCGCTGGAATGTTTATTTATTTATTTTTTTAAATAAAGGACTTTTTCAAGGTGTTTGTGTGTTTTTTTAAACATTTTTTTACGCTTTCTTCGTGAAATGGTAGGGGTACAATGTACCCGTTACCAATTCACATAGGGGGGGGCGGGATCTGGGGGTCCCCTTTGTTAAAGGGGTCTTCCAGATTCCGATAAGCCCCCCGCCCGCAGACCCCCACAACCACCGGGCAAGGGTTGTGGGGATGAGGCCCTTGTCCCCATCAACATGGGGACATCCTCCCCATGTTGAGGGCATGTGGCCTGGTACGGTTCAGGAGGGAGGGGGGGCCGCTCTCTCGTCCCCCCCTTTTTCCCTGCGGCCGGCCAGGTTGCGTGCTCGGATAAGGGGTCTGGTATGGATTTTTAGGGGGACTCCACGACATTTTTTTTTTTAAACTTGGGGTGGAGTTCCCCTTAAAATCCATGCCAGATCTGAAGGGCCTGGTAATTGAATTCTGGGGAACCCCCACGCTTTTTTTTTTTTTTTTTTATCAATGACTTTTGTATGTATTGCCGGGAGCCGACAATTCATTAATAGCCGCGAGTCAGTTTTAAATGCATTTTTTTCTTTCAAAAATGACATTTTGTGCAGGGACAGTTCTAAGCACGGGAAACATGCGCCACTTTACATGCATATCATACACACCCCCCAGGTACGAAATTTAAAGGAATATTTCACTTTTATTTTTTCATTTTAAGCATTATTAAAATCACTGCTCCCGAAAAAACGGCCGTTTTTAAAACTTCTTTTTGCATTGATACATGTCCCCTGGGGCAGGACCCGGGTCCCCAAACACTTTTTAGGACAATAACTTGCATATAAGCCTTTATAATTAACACTTTAGATTTCGAACGTTAGAGTCCATTGTATTTAATAGGGTTCTAAAGTTTACACGAACATTTTGTCTGTTCGCAGGTTCTGGTGCGAACCGAACAGGGGGGTGTTCGGCTCATCCCTGGTGAGAAGACTGACTTAACATCTTGGAAACAGACTTTAACTTACTGAAGGTTGCTGAAATTATGCTGGACACAGTAGTTTCAAACACTGACTTTGAATCAGGCCAGGTTATGTCTTCTGGAGCTTTGATGAGAAAGTGCTGAACACTTTCATTTGCAGTGTTAGTGAACGCAAAACAAGTGTCATTTTTTTTCTCAGAATTTCAGTTTCAGGGCTTGTGATGGTTCTTATGTCACCATAAATATGGTCAACCTCTGACTCAGTGGCATTGATTGTGCTCATAACTTCAATAATCAATTCTGCATTATCACTTTTCTTAAGGGCTCTTTTCAAACCATTGATATGATATTTCCATCTTCTATATTTCTGTTCAAAATCCTTTATTAGAGATTTAACATCTTGCAGTGCTCTACCTTTTTCGGTGAGTGTACGTGTACGTTGACTTCAGTGGCGGCTGGTGCTTAAAATTTTTGGGTGGCGCAAACAAACTGAAAAAAAAAAAAAAAAAAACATCAATTGCAGCCTCACTGTGCCCATCAAATGCAGCTACTGTACCCATCAATTGTCGCCACTGTGCCAAAAAACGCAGCCACTGTGCCCATCAATTGCCGCCAGTTTTCCCTATCAAATGCCACCAGTTTGACCCATCAAATGCCACCAGTTTGCCCCCTCAAATACAGCCAATTTCCCCATAAAATGCAGCCAGTTTGTCCCCTCAAATGATGTCAGTTTGCCCCCTCAAATGCAGCCAGTTTCCCCATCAAATGCAGCCAATTTGCCCCCTCAAATGATGCCAGTTTGCCCCCTCAAATGATGCCAGTTTGCCCCCTCAAATGATGCCAGTTTGTCCCCTCAAATGCAGCCAGTTTTCCCCCTCAAATGCAACCAGCTTGCCCCCTCAAATGATGCCAGTTTGCCCCCTCAAATGCAGCCAGTTTGCCCCCTAAAATGCATACAGTTTGCCCCATCAAATGCAGCCAGTTTGCCCCCCCCATCTCTGCTCGCCTGTCGCTTCAGCCAATCAGGTGACTGGTAACCAGACCCGGTGCATCTGATTGGCTGAGAGGCAGGTCAGTGTTAGGGAAGCGATTACCTAACACAGCATTGTTTAAACAGGGATCGCACAGCAGTGTGCCCACTGTTTAACCATTTGGAAGCCGATTAGAGCCCACAGGCTCTAATCAGGAAGCCTATTAGAGCCTCTGGCTCTAATCAGGCACTTCCAAAACACACCCAATGCTGTAATTCAGATGACCGGCGCTCAACAGGGGGCCGGACACCTGAATAGTGGGCAGCAGCGGCAACAATAGATAGATTCATGCAATGCATGAATCTATCTATTGTTGAGTGACGGGTGAAAGAGAGAGGGGGAAGCGCTCCTACGCACACTATGGACGCACCGTCACTGGTTGACTTCTTCTAATGTCTGGGAGCTTTGTATTATCTGAGCTCACCTCGGGCTGTTGCATTGGTGCTGCTGTTTCTGCTTGCTGTGGTCGGTTGGCTCTGTATTGACAACATCTTGCGCAAAAGGGTCTACAGGACTGACTTCTCTATTGGTCAGCACTGTATTTTCACTTGTATCTGACATTTTAATATGTTCTGTACTTACCAAACATATGGTTTTCCTTGCTAGCCAATTTCTGAATGCAGCTTAACGGTTTAACGGCCTTCACAGATGCAGCAAAGTGTTTTAATATGCTGAGGTTCTTGCCTCACAGATGTTTAATGTACATATCAAGTTCTACACCGACACTTACATCCAAGCCGCAGAACTAAATAAAGAGGACAAATATGAAGGATAAATCATCAGACATACAGTGAATTACATTTAAAAGAAACATGACTTGAAACTCATACCTAGACAGAATTAAATCTGTTTTGTCTGCTTATGAGCTAAGAGAGTCGTTTGTATCTTGAAGATTCTTAGTCAGGTGGCTTACTTTACACACAAAAAAAATCCTTAAAACCTTGGGAGGACAGCACTGTTCAATCTCTTTTCATTTGCAAGAAAAAACAGGAAATGACATGTAATCATGCATGATGGGAGAAATAAACGAACAAGTATGCACACATGCGCCATCTAGAGGAAATTAACATTATAGACACAAAAAATTTGTGCATGCAAGTATACAAAGTGAACATAATAGTGGGCAGGACAAGACAACTCTCGTCACGATAAGGATTGAGGTGCCCATAGCAGCCGCGGCAACTCAGCTACCAGATTCTCTATGAATGTTGCCTCTACTTGCATATGTCATATCGCTTGCTTTAATTGGGCAGTGTATGGTCAATAAATAGCTATTCTGATATATAGGAGAACAAGCACTCAGTTGATCAGTGCATCTGCTAATGAATGTGATCATACCATATCTGCTTATTTTTCTTTTCCCATATCAACTTAAACTTTGGATCTAAAGATTTGGTGGTAGAGATTTCTGCACACTTTTCAGGGAGCCCCTTTCCGCCTCCAAAAAAAAAAAAAAATGAAGTTAAAAAAAAATCACTCTATTTTCTTAATTATCCTACTTATCCATGTTTTTCACCTAGAATGCAGACAATTTTCACACCATTTTCTAATTAAATCTTGTGTGAAAAACTTGTTTATCTTGAGTGAAAGTTGTAATTTTGACCCTTATATATACAGCATCTCACAGTATCTCACAGAAGTGAGTACACCCCTCACATGTAAATATTTTATTATATCTTTTCATGTGACAACGCTGACGAAATGACACTTTGCTACAATGTAAAGTAGTTAATGTACAGCTTGTATAATAGTGTAAATTTGCAGTCCCCTCAAAATAACTCAACACAGCCATTAATGTCTCAACCGCTGGCAACAAAAGTGTGTACACCCCTAAGGGAAAATTTCCAAATTGGGCCCAATTAGCCATTTTCCCTCCCAGTGGGTCTCAGGTGTGAATAGGGAACAGGTGTGTTAAATTTGGAGTTATCGCTCTCACTCTCTCATACTGGTCACTGGAAGTTCAACATGTCATCTCATGGCAAGGAACTCTTTGAGGATCTGAAAAAAAAAATGTTGCTCTACATAAAGATGGCCTAGGCCAGGGCTCAAAATTTCAAGTCCTGAGCTACTAGCCAGGCCTCAAAGGTTACTCCCCACCAGTTGCCCCACTCAATCCCTACCCTGCCCCGCCCCTACTTCCACCCCTAGACGCGCCCTCATAAATTATCTTATGAAATTACACTTAACTGTTTTATGTGTAGTGGGTACCCCAAAATTGGGGTATCGCTATGGTCTAAATTTAGGGGTAGTATGAGCCATAGTTGGCTCAGGTTCTCTAATTTGTTAATTATTGGACTCTGCTCTGCTGTGAGTGTTGTTTGGTGTGCAGTTCCCCTTTGGCCTGTAGCTGACACTGTTGCCCAGGCCTAGGGTCGAGCCTCAGGTGACACGATAGCGTGATTGGGTGTCCTCTCTCGGCTGCCGTGCGGTGGGCAGTGTTCTGCCTATTGTGCATGCCGGGAGAGGATATATAAGGGGCAGACACCATGATTGTAGGAGGAGTTCCGGGGAGAGGAGTACCCGGAGGAGTGTGCCCCGCTGGGGTGGTGTGTCAGGGGGAGTCCAAGGACCCCTGACGGTGAAGTCGCGCCCTATGGCCCTGTTGGCCGGGGGGGTGCGTGAACTAGCCGAAGAGTCTCAGGCACCTTTAGCCCAAGGATGCAAAGTTCCAGGCAGGCCCAGTACCTTTAACTTGGTCTGTGATCAATATTCTGGAGTTCCAGGGAGCCCGTGTGAGAGCGGCCCACTCTGAAGGAGACAAAACCAGGGGAGGACCTGTCTGATGGACCGGTGAGAGATGTCATGGTGAAAGAGAGGCCTGGTTGCCTATTAGAGGGAGGACTCAGTACTCAGCAATATAACCCTGTAAAGTGCCCATTGGCATCATCGGTTCTCTAAGTTTTACAGAGGTTTAAGGAATGTTCTGGATTCAGGACTAACAGGATTCTGCTACTATTAGAGGATCTCCTGAACCCGTCCCTGGAGGGGACAAAGTTACAGTATTGTTCGAGCTCCACTCCGGCTGCTAGAACTGTGAGAGGGATCTATCCGGGTGAGATAAACCCACTTAAGATCGAGTGGCGATGAGTGAGTCAAGTGTTGTGTGCCTGAATCTACCTCCTATCTTCGCTAACTTATTTCTCTCTTCAATTCCCCCGTTAACTGAAGCAAAAGAAAATAAACGCTTTGTTGGAGTTTAAGTTGTGTGGACATTGGCCTTCTTGGGGAAGAATATAGACTTTTCCCTATGATTCTAGGGACGAGAACCAGTAGAAAGAGGTAACTCGCTGCAGGACCCAAATCTGTGAACACTGCCTGACCTCTGATGAGGAGGACACGTGCTTGTGGCATGGTGTGTCTTACCCCACGCAGGTGAAGGTAAGCGGGGGCAAAAGGATCTGTGTGCTACTTATATGCAAAAAGAAGTTACAAAAATAAATATTAACAACAACTTTATCAGCGCAGCCTCACCTGTGCCCCACAATGCAGCCTCACCTGTGCCCCTCAATGCAGCCTCACCTGTGCTTATCAATGCAGCCTCACCTGTGCTCATCAATGCAGGCTTACCTGTGCCCACCATTGCAGCCACACTGTGCCCACTATTGCAGTCACACTGTGCCCACTATTACAGCCTCACTGTGCCCACCATTGCAGCCACACTGTGCCCACCATTGCAGCCACACTGTGCCCACCATTGCAGCCACACTGTGCCCACTATTGCAGCCACACTGTGCCCACCGCAGCCTCACTGTGCCCACTATTGCAGCCACATTGTGCCCACTATTGCAGCCTCACTGTGCCCATTGCAGACCCACTGTGCCCATTGCAGCCTCACTGTGCCCATTGCAGCCTTACTGTGCCCATTGCAGCCTTACTGTGCCCATTGCAGCCATACTGTTCCCATTGCAGCAATACGGTGCCCATTGCAGCCACACTGTGCCCATTGCAGCCTCGTCTGGGCAGAGGAATACATGGCTGGAGGAAGAGGAGAGCCGTGGAATAGCACGCTGTTACCGGCGCTCACATTATAATTGTCTCCGCTCTGCTCGACACAGCCCCGCCTCCTCCTGACCCCGCGCCTGTTATAGATAGAATGCATCACAGCATTGGACCGGCGTTCTGTCTATCACAGGCGCAGGTCAGGAGGAGGCAGAGCTGTGTCAAGCAGAGCGGAGACAATTATAATGTAATTGCCGGTAACAGCGCACTCTCCTTTTCCTCCATGCTCTCTTCCCCCGGGGCGATCGACGGGAGAACGGCTCCTGATCAACCCTGCCGGCGGTGCTCTCCCCCCCTCCCAGGCAGGCAGCCCAGCTCGCAAAACCTCATTTTCCACTCGCAAAATGCGAGTAGGCGAGTGGAAAATTTGAGGGCTGGCCTAGTCTATAAGAAGATTGCCAAGATCCTGAAACTGAGCTGGAGCATGGTGGCCAAGACCATACAGCGGTTTAACAAGACAGGTTCCACTCAGAACAGGCCTTGACATGGTTGACCAAAGAAGTTTCTCAGCATCATATCCAGAGGTTGTGTTTGGGAAATAGACGTATGAGTGCTGCCAGCATTGCTGCAGAGGTTGAAGGGGTGGGGTTGTCAGCCTGTCAGTTGTAGTGATATAGTATAGTGGTTTCCAGTTGATAATTGATGTTTAGTTATTAGTAATGATGGTATAAGTTATGTTCCCGCAGCATCACCCAAGTTCTCCAGAGAATGCACTTTATTGACTTCCAATACAGAACAAAGTTCAATACTTGCACAGATGACAACGAATCCAATCACAGTATATATATATTTCAAAGTCCCATGTCTCCTAGATCATATTCTAGACCTGAGCTTTCCTATCCATGCAGAGTGACAAGACTGACTGACTGACTGCCAGCTTGAATGTCTCAAATACTGGTCTGACACTGGAGGGGGGGGGGGGTTTCCCATGAATACCCCCCCAGGTCTAATTACCTTTTCTTTGGTCCTAAACAATATACCCTTTGAAATGTTCAATTAGGTTAACAGGCCACCTCACACACCTAGGTAGACTTGCAAAAGATTAACACATCAAAGCTGTTATCTGGCCCCTCTGATATGTGTGATCAACAAACACCCTTTGATATGTATAATCTTGAATGCCTGTATGTAACACATATATACCGTGCCATACATATAACATAATATATATTACATACACCTATATAATATATATATACATATATATTATTATATATAATATTACAACATATACCCCCACTTGGGTCGGTTCTAACTACTAGAACTGACCCATAAATCAAGCAACAAACATCATTATGATTTGAGGTACTGGATGCTTTACAATGGCTCATATAAAATATGATGCTGAGACTGGTTACATCTCTCTTCACCAGCAACTAAAATATTCTCATGAAACAGTTATTAGATAATATAACTTTAGACCATGACTGGAAAAGGATTCGGTAAACATCTGTGGCCTGTATAGCTGTTATGCCGCGTACACACGACCGCTTTTCATGTCAAGAAAAAAAACGTCGATTTTCTCGACGTTATTTTTCTTGTTTCCTCTGAAGCATGCCTTGCCTACACACGATCGTGAAAAAAACTGATCTAGCAAAGCGCGGTGACGTCCAACACGTACGACGGCACTATAAAGGGGAAGTTTCATTCTGTTCGCGCCACCCTTTTGGCTGCTTTTGCTGATTTCGTGTTTCCGCGTGTTAGTAAAAGTTTGGGAAGAGACGATTCACGCTTTTCAGTCTTCGTGCTTTAAAGATCGTTTTCGGGAGTTCAGTTTGTGCTTGTGGGTTCGTATCTGGCTTTCAGTGCGTGTAGTGAGTTCGTATCTGTTTTTGCAGTGCGTTCTTTTCCGCGTGTTACTGTTTTTCAGCTCGTTCTTCATAGGCCTTGCTGTTCTTCAGTGCGTTCTTTTAGTTCGTTCTGATTAGACGACCGTTTCTAAGCCATGTTGCGCGTACGTTCTTGTCGCCGAGATCGTGCTGTGCTTGCTGCTGGGCTTGTTGCTATGTCCCAGATCCGGTCCATGAGGAGGGTGAGGAGGAGTTCATGGACCAAGAATTGGTTGCTCCAGAGGGACCAATTATGTCATATGCCTCTGCTGCGGGAGATCCGTGAGAATAACCCTGATGATTTCAGGAATTTTCTTAGGATGTCTGACCCCGTTTTTCAGCAGCTCTTGGCTTTGGTGTCCCCCTATATCACCAGGCAGGACACCGTTATGCGGGAAGCCATTACTGCTGAGCAGAGGCTCATCGCCACGTTGCGATACCTTGCGACTGGGAGAAGCTTGCAGGACCTCAAGTTCTCGACAGGCATCTCCCCCCAGGCTCTGGGCGTCATTATCCCAGAGACCTGCTCTGCCATTATCCAGGTCCTTCATGAGGACTATCTTAAGGTAAGTTTTCTCCTTTATAAACATCACAATCTATGTTTTTTTATGCTTGATAATGTATAGTATATTTTGAACTGTCTCTAATTACCATGATTTGAATATGCTGTGAATGTCCCCTTTGTCCCCCTGCATGTTGTAAGCTTTGAATGTTCTATGTTTTTGGGCTACATGCATATTTTTTGGTCAAGCAATCTCCAGCATTAGATCCTGGGCCCAAACACACCTAGCCTAGTCAATCCTCATTTTTGTTTTGTACGCTCCATTGTAGTGCTTAGATTGCCTGATTCCCCCCCCCCCCCCCCTAATTTTTTAAGTTTGTCTAATCTACCCAAATAAATTACATCGTACTATAGATTTTAAATATGATGTCCCCAACTCATCTCAAACCCTCCACCCTCTCAGAATTTCTCAGGTCCATCAGAGTGGGTGATGTTTTTGTTGCTTATTTTTCTATCTTATTCAAGCGCACCTCCATCCTAAATTTTGTGGGTCCGCTCATTGTAACCCTCCCCCGGTGTCAAAATTGACACCTTTCAGGGGGGAGGGGGGTGAAGATACCTGTTTAAGACAGGTATATTCACCCACATCCGGGAGTCATCTCTGCGGCAAATCTGCCTGAGCCAAGTCACTTCCCGCAGAAGACCCGTAGTGTTCTTGGAAACACTTGTCTCACAGAACACAGGAGGACCAGTCTGAACTGCGCAGCGCTTCTCGTGCATGTGCGTTTGGGAACCGGGCAGTGAAGCCGCAAGGCTTCTCTTCCTGGTTCCCTCACCAAGGATGGCAGAGGGGGCAGCAGAGTGACGAGCAATTGTTCGTCCTCTGCTGCGGACGTTGCTGGACTCCAGGACAGGTAAGTGTACAATTAGCAAACCTCTGCAGCTGCTGTAGCTGGAGCTGCTGTGTTATTTTATATTATTTGGGCTGCGTAGCTCCGCTCTAAAATCCTCCTTCCAAATTAATGCTATCCTGATGTTTTGCCCAGAGTGTTTTGTGCTAACATGCTTGCAATGTATAGGTAGTAAAGTATATATTTGTTTTTTTTTCCTTTGACTCCACAGTTACCATCGACGCCACAGGAATGGCAGAATGTGGCATCTGATTTTTCTCAGCGGTGGAACTTTCCCAACTGTGGAGGAGCCATTGATGGCAAGCACGTCCGCATCGTGCCACCAGCCCATTCTGGGTCTTTTTTTTGGAATTACAAAGGCTTCCACAGTATTGTGCTCATGGCGGTGGTGTCTGCGAACTATGAATTCCTATTTGTTGATGTTGGGAAAAATGGGCGGATGTCTGACGGTGGTGTTTTCGCCCAGACCGAGTTTGCAGACCGGCTTCTTTCAGACGACCTGGCATTGCCACCTGCTGAAGATAATGAACATGGCCTCCCTTTTGTGTTCCTGGCAGATGAGGCTTTTGCGCTTGGACCACATTTGATGAGGCCTTTTCCCCAAAGGTCCCTCACCCCTGAGAGGAGGGTGTTTAATTATCGTCTGGCCAGAGGGCGAAGGGTGGTGGAAAACGCCTTTGGCATCATGGCCAGTCGCTTCCGGCTTTTTCTGACTTCAATAAACATGGCGGAGTATAAATGGAACCATTTGGTCATGTGTTGTTGCATACTGCACAATTTTTTAATCAAACACTCCACAAATTATCTTGCTACACTTGACCTTCAGGGCACACAGGGTTTGGATGGACCATTGCCAGCCCAGTTAGCTGGCCCTACAGGCTTGGCCCCCCAAAGCGCCCGTGATGTTCGGCAACGCTATGTCGAATATTTTATGGGTAGGGGGGCCATTGCAATGCCTGATCAGTTTTAAATCAATGTTGCTCATAATAAAAAATAATATCTTGAAAACATCTTGTTTGCTTTTCTTTTGTTGTATTTGTTCTTTCTTCTAGGTCAGTGATGGTGAACCTTGCCACTCCAGATGTTTTTCAACTCCATTTTCCATGATGCTCAACTACACTGCAGAGTGCCTGAGCAACATTAGAAATGTAGTTCCAAACCATCTGGGTTGCCAAGGTTCACCATCACTGTCCTTGGTTATACTAGTGCAGTTGTAGTCCCATGTTTTTTCCTAACAAGTAAATTACAAGCATTTATAGAGTCTAAACACACACATTTTTGTTGGGGGGGGGGGGGGTCAACATTGATATAAGAAGCCACACATTGTTTACTGTTTAAAAAATTTATGAGTATAAAATTGGTAAGGTTTGTATCAAAATATAACCCCAATTTTTGGAGGAATTTCAAAAATATTTGCTTTTTACAACTCAGTACAAAACTGTACAACACGAACAATATCCCTTTATAGAAATAAAACATTTCCCCCCCAAAAAAAAAAAAAATTTAAAAAAAAATATACAAGTTTTAAACACTCCCAAGAATATGCTCAATTTTTAGTAATTTTTTCTCCATCATTTTGTTTGTTTGGTACATCTGGACCAGGTTGTGTTTGATGGTTTCAACCTCCCGAGAGCAGACCCTCACTTCTTTAAGCAACATCTGGGCAGTGGCTCTGGTGAAGGTTGTTGTTGCCGCAGGCATTAAAGTCCCTTTAAGTTGTGAAAAGAAAATGTCTTACTAAATATACAGGCAAACATCTATTACGTGAGGCTGTGGTGTATGACACTGACCTGGTGAGTTGCCATTTCCCTCTTCTGCCACATCCTGCAGTTGTGGGTCTTGAGTTGGTGGTGCGGGGTTTGCAGCCTCGTGTCTCTTAGCTCTTTGAAGCCCTAGGAGATATAACCAAAAGGTCGACTTGTGTAACTAAATATATTTAGGCGTGAAAGAGGAATATTAATCATTCTTGGGAAGTGTGTTACAATTGTATTACTGATAATTTTGGAGAAGATGAACACATGATTGTATCCATTTCCCAAGATGGTAGATTAATCTCTTTAGGTGATGTTTCACACATGGAAACACACCAGGTATCCACTGGATCACCTGTGTGTGACACCATCAAAAGGTTGTTCTTGTGGCCCACACTTGTGCTAATGAGTCCAGATGTGTAAGCAGCTGCTGAGCATATACTCTTGTAAACGTACACTGAATCTAGTTACATTAGCCAAATATAATTACCAACAACTACACAAACATGTTTATAATTACTTCTCACATAAACATTTCATGATGTCCTGTTTCATGTTCTTGGGCACAAGAATCCAACGTTGAAATCCTCGTTCAATACCACCCAAACGATGTTTTGGTGGAATACATTGCTAAAAACATTCGAACATGCCTATTATTTTGTGATTGATAAAATGTCGTGCGAACAGTGATGAATCGTGGCAAAAGCTTGTGATTGAGTGAACGTTTGAACGACCATTTATACGATCGATTCGTGTGGCCAAAAACATGAAACATGACATTTTTCACTGTAATACATACATTATTTAAAAAGCACATGCAACACCACGTTATTAGGCAAAATCACATTTAATGTTAATCTACTTACTTTTTTTGATGACTTTTTAAATCTTTTTATATTGATCCGGCTCACGCAACTTAATGTCCGACCATCGTTTCCGGATCTGTTCCCGCGACCTGCGAACACCACATTTCTGCCATAGCGCTTTGACCACTTTATCCATGATCTTGGACTTCACTTGATTTGGCTTTTTGTAGGGCCCATGTTTGGCGTCGTAATCATCCCGGAGCAATATGGTGACCATCTCCACCATCTCCTCAAAGCTCATGTTAGTGGCTTTATACCTTCTGTGTCGGGGCCTGCTTTCTTCCCCACTTTCCACATCATGTTGGTGATTCGCCGACATGTTTACACTCTCCGTCATTAAGGAGTAGCGAGAAGGGGCGGGGAAAGTAGTGTAACGAACGTCAGGGGCGGGAAAGCGTGCGGAGCGTCACGCATGCGCACTGTATATAACTCCAAAAAACATCGTTGAAAGCGACGTTCAGTGAGTGGAAGAAGGTCGGAGGAGACGAACGTGTAGATCGCGGGTACGTAACATTTTTCTTTCTTGATATGGCTGTGTCCAGGAGCATTAAACCTATAAACATTTATTCACTGTATGTTCGGGGCCGGGGTTGGGCAATATGCATGTAACTTGGCGCTTGCTTCCCGTGCTGTTAGTACTGGCCGTGCACAAAGTGTCATTTTTGAATTGGGACTATAAACTTTGAAAAGTCAATCGCGACTCTAAATGAATTCTTGCCTCCCGGCAAATGGCAAGACTTTGAAAACTGATTTGTACCTGAAATAAAAAAACGTGGGGTTCCCCCAAATTCGAGTTGCAGGCCCTTCAGGTCTATCAAGGATTTTAAGGGGAACTCCACCCCCAAATCATGAAAAAAAGGGCGTGGAGTCCCCCCCAAAATCCACAACAGACCCTTTATCCGAGCACACAACCTGGCCGGCCGCAGGGGAAGAGGGGGGGATGAGAGCGGCCCCCCCTCCCTCCTGAACCGTACCAGGCCACATGCCCTCAACATGGGGAGGATGTCCCCATGTTGATGGGGACAAGGGCCTCATCCCCACAACCCTTGCCCGGTGGTTGTGGGGGTCTGCGGGCGGGGGGCTTATCGGAATCTGGAAGACCCCTTTAACAAAGGGGACCCCCAGATCCCGGCCCACCCCTATGTGAATTGGTAAGGGGTCCATTGTACCCCTACCATTTCACGATGAAAGCAGTCAGTTTTTGACAATTCCTTTAATTTTTAGTTTGTCTTTCTTCCATCTTCTTCCTTCTTCTTTTCTCGCTTCGTGTTTCTTCCTCCATCTTCCTCTTCCTCTTCATCTTCCTTCGGTGTTCTCGTCCGCATCTTGCTCCGGGTTCTTCTTTCTCCGGCCGCTCCGTTTGAATTGGAGGTTCCCGCTGTGGGACGCTCAGTTCATCAGTTCCCCCTCTGACGCACAGAGATTTCACAGGTACTTTCCCCGTGCAGTCAGAGGGGGCGGGTCCCCCGGCTCGCAGCGGACCTAGAGGAGAACTGCCTAACTTTGCGTCACACAGCGGGAAACTCAAATTCAAACGGAGCAGCGGGAGAACAAAGAAGAAGCCGAAGCAAGATGCGGACGAGAAGCCCGAAGCAAGAAGGAAGATGAAGATGAAGAGGAAGATGGAGGAAGAAACTCCAATGAAGAAAAGAAGAAGGAAGAAGATGGTTGAAAAACAAAACCAATAATAAAGGGATTGTCAAAAACCGTGTAGTGTCATTTTTCAGATAATGCCATTTTTTAAGGTGAAATGGTAGGGGTACAATGTCCCCCATTACCATTTCACATAGGGGGGGGGCGGGATCTGGGGGGCCCCTTTGTTAAAGGGGTCTTCCAGATTCCGATAAGCCCCCCACCCGCAGACCCCCACAACCACCGGGCAAGGGTTGTGGGGATGAGGCCCTTGTCCTCATCAACATGGAGACATCCTCCCCATGTTGAGGGCATGTGGCCTGGTACGGTTCAGGAGGGAGGGGGGCCGCTCTCTCGTCCCCCCCTTTTCCCCTGCGGCCGGCCAGGTTGCGTGCTCGGATAAGGGTCTGTTATGGATTTGGGGGGGGGGACTCCACGCCATTTTTTAATGGAATTTGTGGGGGAGTTCCCCTTAAAATCCTTGACAGACCTGATATGGATATTTGGGGGAACCACAATGCTTTCCCAATGTTTGTATCAATGACTTTTCTATGTATTGCAATTGACAGGAGACAACAATTAATTATACCCAGGAGTGAATTTAGGGTTAATTAAAATTTAATAAAATATGACACTTGGTGCAGGGACAGTTCGAGGTACTCCTTTATTTTTGGGGAGTCCTTTTATTCACCCTATTTACAGGGCTTAATTTACTTAAATGTGGTTTGGGTTCGGGTAAAGTCAGGTCACGAACTCTAGCTTTTTACAAAGTTAGCTAAAAAGAGCTCACCACAAACATCCAGGTGTCCACTCAACTCTATGATGACTGATCAATTGCTACGTTAGTGGCCTATATATGGTTAGAAAGATTTGGAGTAGTCCTGACTGACATTCCTTTTTTGGTTTTTGGTTTTGAATTGCACAGATAATGAAGGCATTTAAGGACCCCGATTTTATGCTGGAATTCCTCCAAAGATGGAAAAATCTTCCAATTTTATGGGAGACTAAAAATAAAAATAATAAAAATAAAGAAGCCAGGAAGAGAGCACTGGAGACCTTGCTGGAATTTGTGAAACCTCAGATCCCCACAGCAACACTACAGGATCTGAAGAACAAAATTGGGACCATTAGGGGCACATACCGGGCTCAAAGGAATAAGGTTCAAAAATCCCTGCGGTCAGGAGCAGGTGCAGAGGACCGATACATACCAAATCTGTGGTACTATCAGCACCTGAGTTTCCTTGATGAACATCTGGAATCCAGGGAATCCCTTTCCAGCCTTCCACCCAGAACAACCTCCAGCCTTCCTTGCAGCCAATCCTCCAGCCAACCCTCCAGCCAACCCTCCAGCCTTCCCTCCAGCATTCCATGCAGCCAAGCCTCCAGCCAAGTTGAGGTCTCTTTGGAGGAACAACCTCAAGTCCTGGAGGAGCCGGATTTAAATATTTGGAGCCAGGTATAATATTTCACAAAATATTTAGAGTAATAAAAGTTGAATGTTGTAAACGTTTCAAAAAAAGTGTGTAAAATGTTAACAGTTTAAAAAAAGTGTCTGACATATCAATAGACAGCAGTGGCCACAAATTAAGGGCACCAAAAAGATATATACTGGTGTTAGAATGATTGACTTTAATATTTAGTAGCATTCAATTACCAAATGTCATGAGGTGACAAATGTGTGTGAAAGATGAAGGCAAAACTAACTCGATGTACCTTTTTTTTACAGGATGAGGAGGCAGGCCCCAGTGGGACCCAGGAAGAGGCAGGCCCCAGTGGGACCCAGGAAGAGGCAGGCCCCAGTGGGACCCAGGAAGAGGCAGGCCCCAGTGGGACCCAGGAAGAGGCAGGCCCCAGTGGGACCCAGCACAACACCAGGCCCCAGATCCCTCTGCTGCGGATTCCTGCCAAAAGATCTAGGAGGCTGGTTCAAATGGAGGAGGAGACACAGGCCCTAATTAGGGAGGCTACTGCTGCACTCCGAGAGCCCCCCACCGCTGCAGAGGGATTTGCTGCCCTTATTGGGGAGAAACTGCCACAAATGGGACTGGACCAGAGGCTGAAGTGTGAAACACTTATATTGAAGGTGGTCAATATGGGCCTGTTGAACAAACTAAAGGAGTTCACAGATGTTGTGGACCTTTCCTATTTTTTTGCCCAAGTTCCTGGCCCACTCCATGCTCCTGCCCCACTCCATGCTCCTGCCCCACTCCATGCTCCTGTCCCAGGCCCTGCTCCCGTCCCAGTCCCTGCTCCTGTTCCAGACCCTGCTCCTGCTCCAGTCCCTCCTCCACGGACACAGCCTCCAAGGAAGGCTGCAGGGAAGGTCAAACAAAAAAGAGGAAAATGAACCCAGGATATGTGCCTCACATGGGGCTAGTTTTGGTCTTCAGATGCTTTGGTGTTTGCTGTGGTGATCTGGATGTGCACTAATTTCAGCAGGGTCTCCAGTGCTGTCTTCCTGGCTTCTTGATTTGTAGTTTTACATATGGTTTTGTTTTGGCTTACCTTTTAATTTGTTATTAGGCCATAATAAATTGGAATTTTTTTTGAAGATACAAAATTAACATGTGTTTTTCTTCTAAATAGCCAGTTTGTAAGTGAGTAGGCAGGGACAGTGGATAAAAAATTGAGAAATTAACAAGGGACACTAACCTCATTGAGGCAAAATTAGAATAAAGAATAATGTTGTGGTAACTTGACACACTCCAAAATAGCAAATAATATGTAAAAACAGTCTAAAATCTAAGACCACAAATGAAAGCAAAAAAAAAAATTATAAAAATAAATTTTAAAAGTTTTGGGTATTTAGGGAGATCTGGCTCCCCAAAATAGAGATTAATCATGATAAAACAATAAATCATAAAGACCAAAGATTGTCCTAACTCTGGGAGAATATCAGCAGCAAGAGAATTGGAATATTGCAGCATTAGAACGAAGAAAAGAATGCGCTGCATTAAACGATGTAATAATTTCATGCATGACGAATGTGCCATCTCCATTCCGAACAGTAGCTTTACCAGAACGAGCGCTCCCTTCTCCTCACTTGCTTCTGATCATGCGCGCTTTTTTAACGTCGTTAAAGCCTACACACGATCATTTTTCATGATGAAAAAAAAACGACGACATGAAAAACGGCGTGAAAATTTAGAACATGTTCTAATTTTTCTCGTCGTTTTTTTTGCCGTTTTTCTCAACGAGAAAAAACGACATAAAGCCCACAGACGATCGTTTTTCTCGGCGAAAAAAAAAAATGCAGTTTTTCACGTCGAGAAAAGCGGTCGTGTGTACGCGGCATTAGACCTTATTTCAAAGCTTGCTCTTGAGTAAATCAAATCACGATCTTGAATATTGCGCAAAAATTAGCTGATGTCACAGTCCATTCTGACTTCATCACATCTCTCACCATGTCACTGAAAGTAAAGCTTGTTATGCTTTGGGAGCTCCAATCCACATAAGTCCAGGATTCTCTCATCTCCAGGCTCAAAGTTTTCATTTTTAAAGATGCTTTTACACAATCACCAGAAAATCCTGAAATTCTGCTTCCATCTTTATAGTAAGAAGAACCATCAATATACCAGCAGTCCCTTCCAAGGTCAAAAAGGTTTGGATACGGCAGTAAAAACTCTGTGCTGCAACCTATTTCCTTGCACATTCATGAGCTTCACCTTCAATCATCAACCCACCAATCAGGACACTGGGTTCTTTTAACATCGAACCCTCAATATTCTCTGACAACAAAGCTGTAGTCCATCTTGCAAGCATTTCACAATTAACATCTGCTTCTTTCCATTCCCTATTTGAGCAATGATGACCTTTTGTGTACCTGTCAAGTAATTTGCTGATTGACAGCCACGATTTGAATTTGCTGTAGGGCACCCCTCATTGCCTTTAATATAGCAGTTACTTGTATCATTCAGTCCATAATTCCACCAGAATGGTATACCAACATATATATATACCCCCACGCGATGGTTCAAATGGAATCAGCTTGACATCAGTGTCTATCAGATCTTCTATCCCGACAAAGCAGCAGTGGAAATTCTTGTCAGTATCTTTTCATGAAAGGTAGAAAGGTCTTTGTCATCCATATATGTCGTAGCCTTCAGCATATTATAAACAACTGATTCAACAAAGTTCAAATCATGACTAGAGTGATGAATTTCACTCACCCCTCTTATAAATTTAGGAAAACCACCCAACATACTATAATTTATGCATTGCCAAGCCATTGTGCAGCATCACCTCAGATGTTAAATCTATTGATAACATCTGTACATATGACATAATGCATATTGATATCAAATTATTTTAATTTTAAATGCTTCGCTCTGGTTTTAAGATAAAGTTCACAAAATAAAACATAATAAAAATTAAAAATAAAAAGCAAAATATATCTGGGAAAGGGAGAAAATTTTAAATAAAATAAAAAAAGCATTGGGGAAGAAAGGTCCATTGAAAAGAAAAATAAAGAAAAAATGAGAATGAAAAAAAAATTTGAATGTTCAAAAAAAAAGTCCATTGCTTGATGAATATTGAGAGAGTGTCCATCCTTGTATATTGTCTATTTAGTATTTCTCCCCCCCCCCCCCACTAGCCAACTTCTGTTCACATTCAAACGAGTTCCTCCGGGCATCTGAAAGACAAAAATTCTCAGACCAAAACTCTCTAACAGTCTAAAGCTAATTCACCCCCACTGCTAGAGAAGCGTCATTTGCATTCAAAAACAGATCTGGAGAATGTACATTTGCATTTATGACACCCTATACAACTGTTCCAATAATGTGTCACGTTCTTTTCTCATCTTGTCATACTCAATTTTCAGGTGGTCATATTTCTGTTTTAATTGAGAAAATGGTATCCAGGTCCCTTTCTTATTATTATTTTGCCTAAACAATGTGGCTACATCAATTTTGACAGCTTGCTCATTTGACTTTCTCCATAAATGATCTGCCCTCAACAATACGTCTTTTAAATCATGGGGTTATGGGTAACTAATAAAATATTTTGTTTGATATCTTCATGCAAAGCATCTAGAAACATACTCATATGTATCAAGCCTCCACGCTCAAATGCAAGATTATTACCGACCAATAATTCCATAATAGTAGATATCCTGTGTGACAATTCATAGGGCGATTCACTTTGCATTTGTTTGATCTCCCCATGAATAGCAACATCAGAACGTACACCATACAAAACACATAATAATTCCAGTAATATGTCCCTTGTCCTCAGAGGCTGAATACAGATCTGTTTAATTATCATCCAAAGACCATTTCCTATAGAATGTTGCAAAACTCTTTCTAAATCAGATGGGTTTAGACCAGTGGTTCTCAACTCCAGTCCTCAGGGCCCACCAACAGGCCAGGTTTGCAAGATAACTGAAATGCATCACAGGTGATATCATTTTCTGCTCAGGGATTGCAGTATTCTAGTCTGCATCTCACCAAGGTAATACTTAAAATCTGGCCTGTTAGTGGGTCCCGAGGACAGGAGTTGAGAACCACTGGTTTAGACTGTACATATCTCTGACATTCTGCAAGTCACAAAACCATTTAAAAAATCTGTTAAAATCATGGCAGGGAACCATTCCTATTTCTTTAAGAATTGCATCTAGTTCTTTTGGTTTCAAATGCTTCATTACAAGCTGAACTTCACCTGTATTATTATAAACTGTGGTGGTCACAGTGGGTGCGGCTGGCAATGAATTATCAGATTTAATATGAGGTCTGTTTCATTTGATAGAAAGTTTGTGTTTGTATTTTGCTGCAGATTGCTTAATCCAAGATTTGATGCATATCTGCATTCCTGAGATCTGTTCTCTAATTCCATAATTCTTAATTTTAATCTCTCATTTTCCTCTGATAATTCATCACACGTTTAGATTTCTCAAGCAAGGCTCCACCAATGGTAACTGCATTAAATTTTAAATTTACTGTCTCAGTTTCTGATTGGTTTTGTAACCTCTGACAAACTTTATGGCTATAATCAACTGCACTCTGTAACTGCACAATTTCCTCAATTTTTATCATTCAAAGAACTTTCCATAGTTAAACAGCAAGATAACAAGCCCTGCAAAATACAACCTTTTCTTTTACTTTCTGAAATTTTGCTATCAAAAACATTTTTCTCTAAAAATTCCTTCATCATAGTCCATGTCTGCTTACATTTTTCTGGAATTTCATAAAGACCGCCATGACGCTTAATACATTTTTTTTTTTGTATAATCTTTATTTTTCCATTTTCAAATTACATTACCAATTAGACAAACCACATAGCCAGAACAACAAGAGGGGGGACTGGGTGGGGACAAAAGGCAAAGGGGAGGGAGGGGAAAGAAAGAGGAACACCAAGGGGCTAGTGTAGCACAGTCCGAACACGGACAGCCATAGAGAAAGGTAAAAACATCTTTTAGGCGATGCACAAACAAAAGGGCACCCTGCCTGCCCCGGATATTCGATCCCTGTGGAGCAGGCCTCCCCTCCACACTTATGGGGGGAGGGGTGACCACCTGCTCTAGCACCATAGTAGTTGCAAATACGGCTTCCCTTCTGAAAAGTATCTCAAACAAATCCGAGGTACCTGGCACAGTCAGAAACCTGAAGACCGCCCAGGTATCTCAGAAAAGGGCACCTAGGTGTTCCACGGGTGCAACACATCGATAAACAGACCACAAACAATTTCTCCCCAAACAAAAGAGGAAAAGGGAAAAGAGAAAAGAGAAAAGAAAATGGAAAGTTAGGTGGGAAACAAAGAAGTGTGGAGATCAGGAAGGCATGCGGACCAGCTCTCACCGGGTCTGCTGAGGAGATGAGTCCACTTTCAAGTGGAGCCCGTAGTAGTTGACTGGCGGTGCGCCTGGACGAGTCTCCAAAAGGAGGGATCAGCTAGGGTAAGTAATGCACTGTCCAAACTTGAAGAAATCGTGGCTGTGTCATGCACGTGGGCTTTCCAAGCTGTCCAAGTAATGTCAAATCTTTTGCGGGTGTCTCCGCAGTCCGCTAGCCAACTTTCTGCCTTCATGATCTCCCCCACCTTCCCCAACCAATCCTGCTCGCTTGGTATATGCAAGCTTTTCCAGTGAATTGGTATAAGGCGTTTTGCTGCGTTGAGGAGGTGGGGGAGAGCACTTCGTTTGTAATGAGACAGGGGCATGGGGGGGACATGGAGCAGGAAATGCTGAGGCAGAGGCGGGATATCAATACCCAGGCCTTCAGATATGTGTTTGCCGACTACATCCCAAAATGGCCGGAGCACGGGGCACTCCCACTAAATGTGGAGGAGTGTGCCCCTCTGTTCACATCCCCTCCAGCACCTATCAGAGGCTGTAGGGAAAATCCTAGCTAGGGTGGTGGCTACCCTGTACCAGCGAGTCAATAATTTGTAGTCGTTTTCTTGGGTCTTAGAATCTACAGAGCTCGAGTGAGTTAGGTGGTAAAGGTGGCGAAGTTGTTCCTCGGTAAAGTCAGACTGGAGGTCCCTTTCCCACTCCCTAATATAATGAGGTGTGGGGTTGGGCGTCGCGTCCTCCAGCATCTCGTACAGTGCTGAAATCAAATGGGGCAGCGGTTCTGCGGATGCCCACATATTTTCATATACTGTCAGGGTGGTCCTAATCCGTGCTATTTTATGACATTTAGCTACGAAAGTTTCTAGCTGGCGGTGCCTCCAAAAGTCAAAGGGGAAGCTGCCGTACCTATCCCGCAGGGTGTCTAGTGACATCAGTGTGCCCCCCTCTACAAATCTTGCCAGACTAACGATGCCATCGTTCGCCCAAGTTCCCAGGTCAGCTTTCAATTCTCCAGGGGAGAACCACGGATATCCACACACAGGTGCCAGTGGGGACGTCCGAGGCGCTAGGGCCAGTCAGTCATTTAGTTTGTCCCATATCGTCAGGGAGTGAAGAGTTAGTGGGGAAACCCAATCCGAGAGTCCCCTACCATCCACGGGGACCCAGGGCGCATAGGACAAGTCCCGCCCTGCCATTGTTTTTTCGATGGGAACCCACAACTTAACCACTTAAGCCCCGGACCATTTCGGGCCATTAGGACCAGGCCTGTTTTTGGGATTCGGCACTGCGCTGCTTTAACTGTAAATTGTGCGGACATGCAATGTTGTACCCAAATGAAATTTGCGTCCTTTTCTTCCCACAAATAGAGCTTTCTTTTAATGGTATTTGATTGCCTCTGCGATTTTTATTTTTTGCGATATAAACAGAAAAAGACCGAAAATTTTGAAAAAAAATGATATTTTCTACTTTTTGTTATAAGAAAAATAGAATAAACTCAATTTTAGTCATACATTTAGGCCAAAATGTATTCAGCCACATGTCTTTAGTAAAAAAAATGTCAATAAGCGTATATTTATTGGTTTGCGCAAAAGTTATAGCGTTTACAAACTAGGGTACATTTTCTGAAATTTACACAGCTTTAAATTTATGACTGCCTATCTCATTTCTTGAGGTGCTAAAATGGCAGGGCAGTACAAAACCCCCCCCAAATGACCCCATTTTGGAAAGTAGACACCCCAAGGAAATTGCTGAGAGGCATGTTGAGCCCATTGAATATTTATTTTTTTGTCCCAAGTGATTGAATAATGACAAAAAAAAAAAATAATTACAAAAAGTTGTCACTAAATGATATATTGCTCACACATGCCATGGTTATATGTGGAATTGCACCCCAAAATACATTCTGCTGCTTCTCCTGAGTACGGGGATACCACATGTGTGGGACTTTTTAGGAGCCTAGCCACGTACGGGACCCCGGAAACCAAGCACCGCCTTCAGGATTTCTAAGGGCGCAAATTTTTGATTTCACTCCTCACTACCTATCACAGTTTCGAAGGCCATAAAATGCCAAAATAGCACAAAACCCCCCCAAATGACCCCATTTTGGAAAGTAGACACCCCAAGCTATTTACTGAGAGGCATGTTCAGTCCATGGAATATTTTATATTTTGCCACAAGTTGCGGGAATATGACAAACTTTTTTTTTTTTGCACAAAGTTGTCACTAAATGATATATTGCTCACACATGCCATGGGCATATGTGAAATTACACCCCAAAATACATTCTGCTGCTTCTCCTGAGTACGGGGATACCACATGTGTGGGACTTTTTGGGAGCCTAGCCGCGTACGGGACCCCAAAAACCAAGCACCGCCTTCAAGGTTTCTAAGGGCATAAATTTTTGATTTCACTCCTCACTACCTATCACAGTTTTGAAGGCCATAAAATGCCAAGATGGCACAAAACCCCCCCAAATGACCCCATTTTGGAAAGTAGACACCCCAAGCTATTTGCTGAGAGGCATGTTGACCCCATTGAATATTTTTTTTTTGTCCCAAATGATTGAATAATGACAAAAAGAAAAAAAAAAATGTACAAAAAGTTGTCACTAAATGATATATTGCTCACACATGCCATGGTTATATGTGGAATTGCACCCCAAAATACATTCTGCTGCTTTTCCTGAGTACGGGGATACCACATGTGTGGGACTTTTTGGGAGCCTAGCCGCGTACAGGGCCCCAAAAACCAAGCACCGCCTTCAGGATTTCTAAGGGCGTAAATTTTTGATTTCACTCCTCACTACCTATCACAGTTTCGAAGGCCATAAAATGCCAAAATAGCACAAAAGCCCCCAAATTACCCCATTTTGGAAAGTAGACACCCCAAGCTATTTGCTGAGAGGCATGTTGAGTCCATGGAATATTTTATATTTTGCCACAGGTTGCGGGAATATGACAAACTTTTTTTTTTTTGCACAAAGTTGTCACTAAATGATATATTGCTCACACATGCCATGGGCATATGTGAAATTACACCCCAAAATACATTCTTCTGCTTCTCCTGAGTACGGGGATACCACATGTGTGGGACTTTTTGGGAGCCTAGCCGCGTACGGGACCCCAAAAACCAAGCACCGCCTTCAAGGTTTCTAAGGGCATAAATTTTTGATTTCGCTCCTCACTACCTATCACAGTTTTGAAGGCCATAAAATGCCAAGATGGCACAAAACCCCCCCAAATGACCCCATTTTGGAAAGTAGACACCCCAAGCTATTTGCTGAGAGGCATGTTGAGCCCATTGAATATTTTTTTTTGTCCCAAATGATTGAATAATGACAAAAAGAAAAAAAAATGTACAAAAAGTTGTCACTAAATGATATATTGCTCACACATGCCATGGTTATATGTGAAATGACACCCCAAAATACATTCTGCTGCTTCTCCTGAGTACGGGGATACCACATGTGTGGGACTTTTTGGGAGCCTAGCCGCGTACGGGACCCCAAAAACCAAGCACCGCCTTCAAGGTTTCTAAGGGCATACATTTTTGATTTCACTCCTCACTACCTATCACAGTTTTGAAGGCCATAAAATGTCAAAATAGCCCAAAACCCCCACAAATGACCCCATTTTGGAAAATAGACACCCCAAGCTATTTGCTGAGAGGCATGGTGAGTATTTTACAGCTCTCATTTGTTTTTGAAAATTAAGAAAGACATTTTTTTTTCTTTTTTTTTTCTTTTTTTACATTTTCAAAACTTTGTGACAAAAAGCGAGATCTGCAAAATACTCAACATACCTCTCAGCAAATAGCTTGGGGTGTCTACTTTCCAAAATGGGGTCATTTGGGGGGGTTTTGTGCCATCTGGGCATTCCATGGCCTCCGAAACTGTGATAGGCAGTGAGGAGTGAAATCAAAAATTTACACCCATAGAAATCCTGAAGGCGGTGCTTGGTTTTTGGGGTCCCGTACGCGACTAGGCTCCCAAAAAGTCCCACACATGTGGTATCCCCGTACTCAGGAGAAGCAACAGAATGTATTTTGGGGTGTAATTCCACATATGCCCATGGCATGTTTGAGCAATATATAATTTAGTGACAACTTTTTGTACATTTTTTTTTTTTTTTTTGGTCATTATTCAATCACTTGGGACAAAAAAAAAAATATTCAATGGGCTCAACATGCCTCTCAGCAAATAGCTTGAGGTGTCTACTTTACAAAATGGGGTCATTTGGGGGGGTTTTGAACTGTCCTGGCATTTTATGCACAACATTAGGAAGCTTATGTCACACATCATCCACTCTTCTAACCACTTGAAGACAAAGCCCTTTCTGACACTTTTTGTTTACATGAAAAAAAATTTTTTTTTGCAAGAAAATTATGTTGAACCCCCAAACATTATATATTTTTTTAAAGCAAAGGCCCTACAGATTAAAATAGTGGGTGTTGCATTTTTTTTTTCCACACAGTATTTGCGCAGCGATTTTTCAAACGCATTTTTTGGGGGAAAAACACACTTTTTTTATTTTTAATGCACTAAAAAACACTATATTGCCCAAATGTTTGATGAAATAAAAAAGATGATCATAGGCCGAGTACATGGATACCAAACACGACATGCTTTAAAATTGCGCACAAACGCGCAGCGGCGACAAACTACATTCATTTTTAAATGCATTTAAAAGCCTTTACAGGTTACCACGTTAGATTTACAGAGGAGGTCTACTGCTAAAATGACTGCCCTCGATCTGACCTTCGCGGTGATACCTCACATGCATGATGCAATTGCTGTTTACATATGACGCTAGACCGACGCTTGCGTTCGCCTTTGCGCAAGAGCAGGGGGGGGACAGCGGTGCTTTTTTTTCTTTTTTTTTTTTTTTTTTATTATTTATTTGGCTTTTTTATTTTATTTTTAAACTGTGCCTTCCATATTTTATTTTTTTACCATTTTTATCGTTATCTCAGGGAATGTAAATATCCCCTATGATAGCAATATGTAGTGACAGGTACTCTTTTTTTGAAAAAATTGGGGGGTTAGACCCTAGATCTTTCCTCTGCCCTCAAAGCATCTGACCACACCAAGATCGGTGTGATAAAATGCTTTCCCAATTTCCCAATGGCGCTTTTTATATCCGGGGGGGGGACATTCCCTCCCACTGCTTGTAAAAGCAGTCTAGAGGCTAATTATCTGCTAGAATTGCTTTTACATGAAAGCCGGCTGCTGGCTGAAAAGAATGATACCAAGATTATACCTAAACCCGCAGGCATCATTCTGGTATAAACATTCAAAGTCCAGCAACATACCAGTACGTTGCTGGTCCTTGTTGGACATGTATTGTAATCTTTTTTTTCATACAGCCTATTGGCTGAACGAAAAAAAGAGATTGATTGGTGGGTATGCCCACCATTAGAATACCTCCCTTCATCCACCCACTTCTAATGATGGGCATATATGCCGAAGCATGGGGGCATCCTCCCGCAAAAAAGTTATGCCGCGTACACACAGTCAAGCCTTCGTCGGAATTTCGACCGTATGTACGCGGCATAAAAGGTTATGCCGCGTACACACGGTCTGACTTTTCCACGGGCAAGCCTCCGTTGGAATTTCGACCGTATATACGCGGCATTAGAAGCAAAATCGCTCCTCCGCCCCTGCTGCCCCCATGCTTCGGCATATATGCTCTTTTTTTTAACTGTGGTGGTGAAATCACCTCCTACAGCGTTGGAGTCACGGCTTTATGTATCGTGGGAGCAAACGCTGTTGCTGTCAAGATAAATAGATCCGCGCTGCAACTGAATGGCGTACCTGCTAAGCAAATGGTGGTTAACATTAAAACAAAGTAACATTACAGTACAACAGTAAGACCTTACCATGCCATACCTGCAAAGCAAATACCAAAACAAAACCTAGTAAAAAATAAAAAAATGTTTTAACGCAACCTGTGCCTAAAATATATATATGCCGAAGCATGGGGGCATCCTCCCGCAAAAAAGTTATGCCGCGTACACACGGTCGGAATTTTCCACGGGCAGGCCTCCGTCGGAATTTCGACCGTATGTACGCGGCATTAGGAGCAAAATCGCTCCTCCGCCCCTGCTGCCCCCATGCTTCGGCATATATGCTCTTTTTTTTAACTGTGGTGGTGAAATCACCTCCTACAGCGTTGGAGTCACGGCTTTATGTATCGTGGGAGCAAACGCTGTTGCTGTCAAGATAAATAGATCCGCGCTGCAACTGAATGGCGTACCTGCTAAGCAAATGGTGGTTAACATTAAAACAAAGTAACATTACAGTACAACAGTAAGACCTTACCATGCCATACCTGCAAAGCAAATACCAAAACAAAACCTAGTAAAAAATAAAAAAATGTTTTAACGCAACCTGTGCCTAAAATATATATATGCCAAAGCATGGGGGCATCCTCCCGCAAAAAAGTTATGCCGCGTACACACGGTCGGAATTTTCCACGGGCAGGCCTCCGTCGGAATTTCGACCGTATGTACGCGGCATTAGGAGCAAAATCGCTCCTCCGCCCCTGCTGCCCCCATGCTTCGGCATATATGCTCTTTTTTTTAACTGTGGTGGTGAAATCACCTCCTACAGCACTGGAGTCACGGCTTTATGTATCGTGGGAGCAAACGCTGTTGCTGTCAAGATAAATAATTCCGTGCTGCAGTTGAATGGCGCACCTGAAAACAAAAAATTACATACCTGAAAAGCAAGCATGATAAAACATTGCAGAATAGAATACAGTAAAAAAGAGCAGAACAATAGAGAGAAAATAGAGAGAGAGAGAACAATAAAACGACAACTATTTTTGGTTTTTTTATTTTATATTTTTTTTGTGTTTTGTTTTTTACGTATTTTTTTTCTTTTTTACACTTTTTTTTTGTAACTTTACAACTGTAATGGTTCAGGTCTCTCAAAATGTAATGGCATCTTGGGAGACCCTGTGTAAGTGTGTCCTTGTCTGTGAAATGCTGTACCCTACGCTAAAACTTCACTTTTGAGCGGTAGCGTTCAAAACATTCACCTTGGCAAAGACCAGGCTTGTCAGGACAGAGTGGACAAAAACTACGGGTGTCACGCCTAAATCCGCGCTTGCTACAGACACGACATCTTTTTTGGGGGTGGCTTTGGGTAGGGGTACTCGGGAGGACATACGAATAATGCCTCTCATGCAGCCGGCTTACTGCATTTGGTTGGGGATGGTGAGGTGCAGAACCGCCTGGATACAGGAGTTCTGTGACTATCTCATTCTGGAATTTTAGAAGAGATAACGTCCCGCCTGAAGCTCTGTATAGCACATGAGCGTTCAGCAAAGCCAATTGGAATAATGATAGAGACACTTTTTTGTACCAGCGTCTCGCCTTACGGTCAATTAGATACGGCGCCATCAACTGGTCGTTGAGGTCCACCCCTCCCATATTTTGGTTATATTCGTGGACACAGAGGGGTTTCTCCACAACACCAGTCGCCGTACGAATTTGGACTGTCGTGTCTGCATGAAGGGAGGTAAGAAGGAAAACATTCTTATTGTCCCTCCACTTCATAGCGAGCAAGTTATTACACTTCAAGCAGGCTCTCTCCCCCAGCCTAAGACGGGCATCTACAAGCCGCTGGGGAAAGCCCCGGCGATTAGGTCGCACGGTGCCACATGCTCCAATCTTATGATCAAACAAGTGACTAAACAGTGGCACGCTCGTGTAATAATTGTCCACATACAAGTGGTACCCCTTTCCGAATAAGGGTGACACCAAGTTCCACACTATCTTGCCAGCGCTCCCTATGTAATCCGGGCAGTTGACCGACTCAATCTGACTGTCTTTTCCCTCATAAACCGTAAAGTTCACTACATAGCCTGTTGCCCTGTCACAGAACTTGTAGAGCTTGACCCCGTATCTGGCACGCTTGCTGGGAAGGTACTGCTTGAAAGACAAGCGGCCAGAAAATTTAATCAGGGACTCATCAACGCAGACAACTTGATCGGGAGTAAACAAGGCTGCAAAACGTTCGTTGAAGTGGTTTATGAGGGGCCGAATTTTATAGAGCCGGTCGTATTCAGGGTCCCCACGTGGACGACAAAGTTCATTGTCGTTGAAGTGCATGAACCGCAAAATCTGCTCGTATCGTGCCCTGGACATGGAGGCAGAGAACACGGGCATGTGGTCAATTGGGTGCGTGGACCAATAAGCATGCAATGACGGAAATTTATGTGTGCCCATGTTGAGGGAAAGGCCCAGAAAGGTCTTAAATTTCGGAAACCGTAATTGGTTTCCAATTTCTGGCAATTTTAGGCAACTGGGGGTTAGCGGCGATAAATTGACCAGCATATAAATTACTCTGGTCCACAATAGATCTATAGAGATCTTCCGTGAAAAACAGCGAATAAAAATCAATTGGAATAAAATCAGCTGTTTCCACCTGAATACCGGGTTGGGCAGTGAATGGGGGAAGTACGGGTTCTGCAGAAGTGGTGGGGACCCAATCAGGATAGGCGAATTCTGCAGGAAGGGCAGTATGGGCACGACGGGCCTGCCTTTGTCTTCTTGGTGGCAGCGGGACACTACTTGTGCTTGCCACCTCGCCAGCTTGAACTGCACTTATGGGACTCGCCACGTCACCAAGTGTTACTGCAGTGCTGGATGTACGTCCAGGCTGTACTAGGCCGCTGGTGCTTGCCAGTTCACCAGAAGGAATAGCGGCGCTAGTACTACTCTGCTCCATGATACGAGAGACCTGCGGTTCTTGCTCCTCAACAACCTCAGAAGATCGGGATCGGGTACACCTGACCTTAGCAGGGACCTCAACTTCGTCGTCAGAGCTATCTGACGTGGGGCCGCTGACGTCACTGTCTTCTACGGGAAGATATTCTGAGCCTGAATCTGACAGATACGTGACCTCCTCTTCACTATCTGTCATGCTCAGAATCTCGTAGGCCTCTTTACTAGTGTACCTTCGTCTTGCCATTTTGGGCTCTAAATTTAGGGGTACACTAGTAAGATTCACAGGAAAAAAAGCACCTGACTGTCGTCAGCAAATATATCAAACGCTACAAAAAAACTGTTAGCGATCGCAGGGATCAGGCCTGTCTCTGCGAACGCTGCAGTTATGTGTGTTGTGTTTGGTAAGTGACAGTGATCGATCGATACTGCACTTGGGTGGGCTGGGCTGGGCTGGGCTGGGCGGAGGGGCTAAACGCAGGCGCTAGCAGGTATCTGGGCTGATCCCGCTAACACTGCGTTTTTGGGAACCCTAAACCGCTGGGGATGCTAGTATAGATCTGATCAGATACTATACCACTAAGGGGGGTGTATGCTTTGCGCGTGGGTGTTAGCGTTACTGGCACTAACCTAACACTGCCTGGGGCGACGCAGACCCTCTCTGGCGCTAAAACCTAATTGATCTCACCCGCCGGGCGATCAGGGGGGTTAAACCTTTATTGGGTTATATACGGCGGGTGCCCTGATGCTATAAAAAGCAAACTAATCAACCAGCGTCACCCGTAACCTTTATATGGTGATCACTGGTGAAAGGGTTAACTAGGGGCAATCAGGGGGTTAAAACCTTTATTAGGTTAAATATGGGGGTACCTGACACTATATAAAAACCTGACGGGTAACCTAAATAACTAAATAACTTACTGGCTAACCAGTGACACCAGTGACGCTTATACGGCGATCACTGGTGAAAGGGTTAACTCTAGGGGCAATCAGGGGGTTAAAATAATATATGGGGGTACCTGACACCAATAAAAACCTGCGGCGAACCTAAAAAAAAAAATAACTGCCTATCTAAAACACCAGCGACACGAATACAGCGATCGGAAAAACAATCGCTTAGTGACGCTGAAGTTAGGGGGTGAAAGGGTTACCTGGGGGGTGATCAAGGGGTTAAACCTTTATTAGGTGGGGGTTAGGGGGCTATCCTGGACCTAAAGGGGCCTAATCCTAACTGCCCTGCAACTTTTTACAATCACAGATGACACTAAATGCAGTGATCAGTAAAATAAATGATCACTGCAATCAGTGACACTGTGATTGGGGGCTTTGGGGTGACCTGGGGGGTGATCTGGGGGTGACTGGGGGGTGATTTGTGTGCCTATGTGTACCTACGTGTCAGTGGACTGTTGGAGCACTAACCTCTGTCTTCTCTCCTCGGCGCCGGGAACGAAAAGACCGCGGCGAGGGAGATGACATCACTTCCTCCAGCCTGTGTTTACATCACATGGCGGAGGAAGCATTTTCATTGGCCGGGAGCGATCGCGAGGGGGGGGGCGGAATCGAGTGGCCGCCCCCTCATGCCTGATCGCTCCCGAACACTTAACGGCCGCTCACTGCAGTGAAGGGGGGTCCGGATGGACCCCCCAACTGCACAAAGGCGATCACGTAGATCTACGTGATTCTGCCTGTCCGTGCCATTCTGCCGACGTAAATCGGCGGTGGGCGGTCGTTAAGTGGTTAAGGGACGTGTGAAACTTCCAGTTCAGAATACGTTGCAACGCAATCGCTTGGTAATATTGGAAAATGTTAGGTATACCTAAGCCCCCCTGAGCTTTGATCTTTGCAGCGTTGCCATGGTGAGTCGAGGCCTCTTACCCCCCCATACAAATTTAATGAAAAGACTGCGCAGGTCCGCAAAGAAGCGTTTCGGGAGGTGTATCAGTATCATTTGCAGGAGAAATAGGATACGGTGTTTACAGTCATTTTTAAAATATTTGTCCGACCAACCCATGTAAAAAGTGCCTTATCCCATGTCTGAAGGTCCTGAGTGATTTTTTTTAGGTGGGGTTACATAATTGTGTGCATATAAGGAATCAAGGCGATTCGTAAGCTGGGTCCCTAAATATTTCATAGAGGAGGTGGACCATGTAAAGGGGAAGGAATCCCGCAGGGAGGATATTAATGGCTGTGGGACAGTGATCGGTAGTATCTCCGATTTTGTATAATTTATTCAAAAGTTGGAAACCTCCCCATACTCAGTCAGCTCTCCCATCAAGTTCGGCAGTGAGACAAGGCGGTCAACCACATGAAAGAGTATGTCATCTGCATAAGCAGAGAGTTTATGTTCAGGGGAGCCCGCGTGTACCCCCTTGATATTTTGATTTGCTCTGTCCCTCTGCAGCAGCGGTTCCAAGACCAGCGTGAACAGAAGGGGAAAAAGCGGACATCCCTGTCTCATGCCGTTCCGAATAGGAAACGCTGCGGAGAGGCCACCGTTCACCTTAACCTGAGCCATAGGGGACACATAAAGTGCAGAGATCCATCGTAACATATGCGGGCCTAGGCCTGTGTTCCTAAGAACAGCGCTGAGAAAATCCCAGTCCACGCGATCGAATGCCTTCTCCGCGTCAGTGGACAAAATCAGGTAAGGAGGCATCCGATCTCGTGTATGCGCCCAATGAACTAGCTGCATGGCCCTGTTTGAGTTGTCTCTGGCTTCCCGCCCTACAGTAAATCCGGTCTGATCTGCGTGTATCAAGTCAGGGAGTAGATGTTTCTTGCGATTAGCCAAGATTTTAGAAAAAATCTTGAGGTCTGTGTTTAGGAGAGAGATTGGGCGATAGCTCTGGGGTTGGGTGGGGTCCTTACCATCTTTGGGGAGCACAGTAATATGTGCCAGCGAGATCTCCTGAGGAAGGCGTCCAGTGGTCGCCAATGAGTTGAGGAGAGCGCAAAAAGGGGCCTGTAACTTATCAAAATTTTTTAAATAATATGCCCTAGTGAAACCGTCAGGCCCAGGACTTTTGCCAGTGGGCAGTGACTTGATAGTGGCCAATAATTCAACTGGGGTAATAGGGTGTTCCAGGCCAGTTGCCTGTTCTGAGGTCAGGGTAGGGAGCCCGATCGAGGAGAGGTAGGAGGCGATTCTAGTCTGTTTAAGTGTTACATCACCCGGAGAGGAAGCGGAATCCAGATTGTATAGAGACTCATAATAATCGCGAAACATGGACGCAATTTTTGAAGTGTGCTGCGCCAGGTCACCCTAAGGGGAGTGTAGCTTATGCACGTGGGCCAGGAGCCTTTTTTTTGAAGAGCGCGTGCCAACAGCCGACCACACTTATTGCCGTGCTCATAGTATGTATGAGCCAAATAGCGTGGCTTACGGTTATTTTTACGGTCTAGTAGTTTCAAAAAAAGCTGTCTGAGCTCAGTCAGATGACGGAGCTCATCAGGGTCTGCTGTCCGCTTGTGACTGAGCTCGGCTCGCCGTAATGCCTGCAGTACTCTCTGGAAATCCGCCTGCCTCTCTTTGTTAAGCTTGGCTCCCAGGGCAATTAAAGTTCCACGAACCACTGCTTTGTGGCCTTCCCATAGAATGTCATCACTGACCTCTCCGTTTGCGTTTTCTGTGAAATAGTGTGTCAGAGTCTCCTGTACCCCTGCCACTACCTCCAGGTCGTCTAGTAGATTTTCATTCAGTTTCCAGGTCCGGGTCTTGGCGAGGGCCCGTGTCATTGAGAGAGTGAGTGTCACCAGGGCATGGTCGGATATAGTGATTTGGTCAATGGTTGCCCCTAGCAGAAGGTCAAGGGTATCCTGGTCCACAAGCAGTAGGTCAGTTCTAGTGTACACTTTGTGGACACTAGAGAAGTAACTATAGTCTTTTTCAGAGGCGTGAAGTGCCCTCCAGCAGTCCACCAGTGTATGTCCCTGTAATGTCTTCCTAAAATGCCGCAAGAAAGCGTGGGAATGGGTAGATTTGTTCGCCGAAGTATCCAAAAGAGGGTCCGGGCTAACATTGTCTGCCCTCACGGAAGTCAGCCAGTTGGGCAAGGACCTGATCGATAAACGTGAGTTGCTGCGCATTGGGGACGTATAGGGTTGCAAAAGTGTACTTTTGACCCATAATTGTACCTTTCAAAAACACGTAGCGTCCCTGAGGGTCTACCGCATGGTCAGTAGGTTGAAACTGGCAATGTCTGTGAATGGCAATGGCCGTACCCCTGGATTTAGGCTTCGGGGAGTTGCTGAGGTACCATTGCGGGAATAAATGGGTAGGCAATTTAGGGAGTGAGGAGTCTGTAAAATGGGTCTCCAGTAGGAAGACCACCTGCGCCCCCAGTCTTTTTAGTTCCAGCCATAGTCTATTTCGCTTGTTGGGGGAACACAAACCACGCACATTGTATGACACTACCTTAATCGTAGCCATGGTGTGATACGGACGTTCGTCCAGACGTCAACCCCCAGTGTGCCGGGACCAGTGAGAGTGGATCCGCCTTCCGAGCACAAAAAAGAAAGAGAAGAAAAGAGGTAAAGAGAGAAAGAAAAGCAGAGAAGGGGAGAGAAAAAGTAAAAAACATTAGCAAAACATGAACATAAAGTATACAATGTGGGCCCACAGCAGCCTTAATGGCGGCCTGCGGGGATACCCTGTACTGTTTGCCCAACCCATGCCGCTCCTCCGATATTGGAGGGCAGCATAAGCGAGTCAAAGTGCCCATAACCGGGCTAACACCCAATACGGCAGTCCTACTTGGGAGTCGTGATCGGACATGGGAAGCCAGGAGGTTCCAGCTCCCCACATTGAAAGAAGCGGTAAATGTCCGGGGATACAGTATCTAATTAAGGCCCTGGATACTCCAGAGTGCCGGGCCAAGGTCAGGAACAGATGAAGTCCAGCAACAACCTGGCAGTCTAATTTCCCATATATATAAAAAAAAAACAATCAAAAAATGGGGAAAAAAATAAGGCAGGAGAGCTTCTGCTAAGGTGCCAACAGTGCACAGTCTTCTTGCTTACGTAGCGAAAGAAAACCAAAACCAGTCAGTGGGCAAATCCTAAAGTCCGTCCCTGGCCCATCCCTGAGAAAATGAGAATTCTCGTGAGCCCTTCAATCCCCAGCAGGGGGACCCCTGTCTCGCAGCAGTAGAGGAGTTGCGGGACCGGGAGTTCTGGACATGCTGCCAAGGCTGGGGCACTGGTACCATAGGAGGGCCTGTAGATAGTCTCCAGTCAGGGAAGTCAACGGGCTCCAACTTTAGCTGCGTCAGGACATGCGGGAGGTCATCTTTATTGCGTAGAGTGGCAGACTTGCCGTCCCTGTCTGCGTGGAGGCTAAAGGGGAACCCCCATCTATAAGTGATGGCGGCAGAGCGTAGCGATTCCAGAAGGGGGTTCAGTGCCCTGCGTTGCATCATGGTGCGGCGTGACAAGTCCTGGTAAAAGAACAAGCGGACTCCATCAAATTCAAAATAGGGGCGTTTGCGCATAAGCTGCATGATTTGATCTTTGATTGTATATCTATGGAGCTTGCATATTATGTCGCGCGGGTTGTCAGCATCCATCGAGGGGGGTCTGAGGGCCCTGTGTGCTCTGTCAATCTCTACAGTTCCATTAGGGGGAGGCCCAGCAGTTCCTTGAATATGCCTTGCAATGTGGGGACAATATCTCTAGCTCCCGTTGCCTCTGGCAACCCCCTTATGCGGGTATTGGACCTGCGACTGCGATTCTCATAATCATCAGGTTGTGAGATTAGAGTCTCAATGTGGTTATCCTGGGCTGTACACTTGTCCCTCAGCTGTGTTATAGCAGGTAAAGCTTCCTCCACTGTTTGCTCCAGAATTTCTAGCCTGTTGCCGAGCTGATTTGTATCAGCTTTCAGCTGTTCTATGTCCTGCTTGAAGGCGTTCTCCACCCTTGTGGCAAAACGGTCTAGGTCCTCTCTGGTGGGGAGAGACAAGATATGCTGTCTCAAGTCCCTGTCCCCTATTAGTTCAGAGACATCCGAGCCTGGGCCTATCGAGGCAGAGGAGCCAGGGGACTCAGGGGGGGGTCGCATCTCTTACCAGCTGCGGCGTCTGGATAGGAGATCCTCCGGGCTGCGGCTGTGGAGGATGTTTAGGTGTGTTCTTCCCAGCGGTATCTGTCCCCCTGCCTTTCCCGGCGCCATCTTGGATGTCCCACCACGCGGCTGTGCTCCGCCGCCAAAATATGCGCCAATGGTACCGGTACCGTACTCTGTTGGAGGCTTGGTTCTGGAGGAGGCTCTCCGGTACTGGGACATGCCTTTCGGGTCAGGGCAGGTGCAATGGATCCGCCGGATCAGGCTAATTAAGCTGCAGTATGTGAGGAGCTCTGGAGAACTGCTTCCTCACTCGGCCATGTCCAAGCCACGCCCCCCCGCTTAATACATTTTAATACCCATCTGTTAACTTTATCAAAACTGACACTAGCTTCACACTGAGTAAGCATTTTGGCTATATTACTAATAATTTTAAAAGAGGAAATATTTTACTCACCGAATTAGTTACTCCTTCAACTTCTAGTTCAGGTCTTCTGGTACACGACACAGTCCCTTTTTTTTTTTTTGTTTCCAGTCTCCAGAGAATAATTCTGGGGTTCCGAACTTGTTTAATCTTGTATATCAGACTCTTATGTCACAACCAGACATTAGATTCACAGCACAGCTCTTGGGTCTCCATCAGACTTCTGTCCACCTCACAGGATTGTTGTCATCACCGACTTCTGTTACTAATGCCCCGTACACACGATCGTTTTTAATGTCATTTTTTAAACCGACGTTTTTCTCCTCGTTTTTTTTCACGTTTCCTCTCAAGCCTGCCTTGCGTACACACCATCATTAAAAAAAACGATCAAGCAAAGCACAGTGGCGTTCAACACGTACGACGGCACTATAAAGGGGAAGTTCCGTTCGAATGACGCCACCCTTTGGGACGCTTTTGCTAATTCCGTGTTACCGCGTGTTAGTAAAAGTTTGGTGAGAGACGATTCGCGCTTTTCAGTCTTCGTGCTTTGAAGATCGTTTTCGGGAGTTCAGTTTGCGCCTGTGGGTTCGTATCTGTTTAGCACTGCTTGTAGTCAGTTCGTATCTGTTTATTCAGTGCGGCCTGCTCTGCACGTTCGTGTTTTTCAGCTTGTTCTTCATAGGCCTTGCTGTTCTTCCGTGCGTTCTTCTAGTTCGTTCTGTTCAGCCGACCGTTATCTAGCCATGTTGCGGCTACGTACTCGTCGTAGAGTTCGTGCTGTAGTTGGTGCAGGGGTTCATGCTGTATCCCGACTCCATGCCATGAGCAGGGTCAGGAGGAGTTCATGGACCAAGAATTGGTTGCTCCAGCGGCACCAATTCTGTCACATGCCTTTGTTGCGGGAGATCAGGGAGAATAATCCTGATGATTTCAGGAATTTTCTCAGGATGTCTGACCCCGTATTTCAGCAGCTGTTGGCTTTGGTGTCCCCCTATATTACCAGGCAGGACACCGTTATGCGGGAAGCCATCAGTGCTGAGCAGAGGCTCATCGCCACGTTGCGATACCTGGCTACTGGGAGAAGCCTGCAGGACCTTAAGTTCTCCACAGGCATATCCCCCCAGGCTCTGGGGATCATTATACCAGAGACTTGTTCTGCCATCCTTCAAGTTTTGCAGGAGGACTATATTAAGGTAAGTGTTCTTCTTCAAAAATTCACATTGTATGGTTTTTATTTTTGGATATTTTTAATTTGCTTTATTTGCAGTCCCTAATTCACATGATTCTTAGCTGCAGGGAATGTCCCCTTTCTCCCCATGTTTTATTATTTAAAGTTTGGGGTTTGAGGCCTACCTGTAAATTTGGCTTACCTAACCTCTCCAGCATGCTATCCTGGGGCCATACCTACCTTGCCTAGTCATTTCCATGTTTTTTATTCTATGTTCCATCGTAGTGCTTTACCCAAAACACACCCTAAATTTTGCCTAGGAATGTTTCATTTTTGTTAACTTCAATACAGAGTGCTACAGCCTTCATGTGTGATATTCCCAACTCATCTTCAACCCCCCCCCCCCCATAATTTTTTTTTTTTTTTTTCTTGCTTCCAATTTTTTATGTTTTGAACAGTTTCTACCAATGTTGGCCATGAATGTGTGTATGAAATCAGCTTTCAATGTTTCTGGCTCCAAGTATTAATTTGTTATTTCTTTAATTCCACAGTTCCCTTCTTCGCCACATGAATGGCAGAATGTGGCTTCCGAGTTTGCCCAGCGATGGAACTTTCCGAACTGTGGAGGAGCCATCGACGGCAAACATGTTCGGGTCGTCCCACCACCCCATTCGGGATCCTTTTATTATAATTATAAGGGGTTCCACAGCGTCGTGATGATGGCAGTGGTGTCGGCCACCTACGAGTTCCTCTATGTGGACGTTGGCAAGAATGGCAGGATGTCTGATGGAGGAGTTTTTGCCCAGACGGAGTTTGGAGAACGGCTCCTTTTGGATCTGCTGGCCTTGCCACCAGCGGAGCAGAATGTGGATGGACTACCTTTTGTGTTTGTGGCGGATGAGGCGTTTGGCCTGGGACCCCATTTGATGAGGCCATTCCCGCAACGCACCCTCACCCCTGAGAGGAGGGTGTTCAATTATCGGCTGGCCAGAGCCAGAAGGGTGGTGGAAAATGCGTTTGGGATCATGGCCAGCCGATTTCGCCTCTTCCTTACCTCCATCCACCTTGCCCCATACAAATGGAACCATGTGGTTATGACGAGCTGTGTGCTGCATAATTTCCTAAGGGTGCATTCAACGAGTTATATATCTTTGAGTGGGCCTGAGGCCTCTTTAATCAATGCAGAAACTTTGGTGGCCCTGGAACCTGGCCGTCCTGGCTTGGCCCCCCCAACCGTACGTGAGGTCCGTAACCAATATGTGGACTATTTTATGGGTAGGGGGGCCATTGAAATGCCAGACAATCTATACTAATTTTATACCAAAAAAATAAAACTTTTTCTTGAGTAAAGATTGGTTTGGATTTTTTATTGTATAATGTTTGATGTTTCTGGTAGGTTTACCTAGTGCACTTGTTTTGCCATGTGTATTAAACAATCTTTTAATTAGCCTTCATTGTCAGTGTAAACACCAAACATTGATTAGTTCACTCAGCACCACATTTACATAATGAAGCCACAATGATTTGTTATGTAAAAATACCTTTATTTCTTTTTTTAGGTGGGAAACTTCCTTAGAAATGTGGATGTTCCCTTAATTTCGGGTGTATTAAAACGCATGACCAGCCATGCATAAACAAACTATATTTGTCAAAATTTTGAAAAAGCTAAACATGTGCTAGTCATTAAAGGGTAAAATAACAAAAAAACTTATAAAACTCTGCAAGTAAAACGTTATTTGGTGTAAAAACATTAGACATGCCCAAGCACAGCCATGATATTTTGGAGCCTTTCCTCCACCCGCTTTGTATTTGCCCTGATCTCTAGCAAGTCTCCCTTAATTTTTTCGAGGTCACGACAGCAGACCATCAGGTATTGGATCAGGATCTGGGCACTGTGATGTGTCAACTTATTGGGGTCTTCGGCCAGAACTGCACCTAAATGTAAAAAGAAATATGTAGGATAAAATATGTAGGCCTACATCTATTTAACATGCATGTGTCTGGTTTCTCTCTGACCTGTGGTGGTGCCACTTTCCACTTCCACAAAATCACATTCCTCTCCATCCTGGGGTTCTGGGGGTATTGTTGTAGGTGTTGCAATTCTCGTCTCATCTGAGGTAGCTTTTCGAATCCCTAGGGAGATTGAAATAAAAGGAATAGTTTCATTAGTAGCGACTCAATTTTGCTAAAATAAGAAACATGAAAAAAAACTTTGTAATCATTCTTTTGAAGCATGCGCCATTTTAAATTTTACCCCCTGTGCCAACCGGGACAAATGATTGGATACATAGCCCAAACCAGAGCATATACATTTTGAACACAAATTTGAAACATTGTAACACCCCAAAGTATCTACACTGGATCACCTGTGTGTGACACCCTCAAGCTTTTTGGCTTTAGGCCCACACTTGTACTACTGCGTTCAGATGTTTCATCAGCTGCTGAGCATTCACTCCCTTAACATTACCATGCATATCGTTTTTTCAAACGAACAAATGTCCTTTGGATTAGCACCCAAAAAATAAGTGAGGCCCAAATTTACTCCCCCAAATAAACCAAAATACATGGGTGTTCACACTGGATGATCCTAAAACATCGTTTGAGGAACTGTACGGAGAAAGAGGTTTAATACGTCCGTTTACTGTGCGGACAAACCTGAAAGATGGTATCTTTCAGTGTACTATATGAAAGTTAAAAATACACGACAGAATACAAGAAAATAATATGTACCATGGAAACTAAAAAAAAATTACTTACTTTTTAATATAACTTTCTTGATTCTTTTATATTGGTCGGCCTCCCGCAACTTCAGATCTGACCATCGTTTTCTGAGCTGTTCCTTCGTTCTGCACACCCCGAATTTTTTGTGAAGACTTTTGACCACTTTGCCCATAATTCTGGACTTGACCAGATTAGGCCTTTTATACGGACCATGCTTGGCATCATAATCCTCCTTCTTTAAAATGGCGACCTTCTCCACCATTTCCTCGAATGACATGTTGGATGCCTTATATCTCCTGGGTCTTGATTTGGGCTCCTCTGTAATTTCATCCTCTGTAGAGGTAATCTCAGCCACCTGTGTCTCCGCCATGTTTTGTTCAGCACTACGAGCGAGAAGGGGCGGGGAAAGTACAATATCGAACGTCAGGGGCGGGGAAAGCGTGCAGAGTTTCACGCATGCGCTGTGTATATCAAGTGAAGATCCATGTCTGGGAAATACGTTCATTTGTCGGGAGAGGGAGTTAGCAACGAACGTCGTGACGAGGGTACCTAACAATTTTACTTTTTGAGGTTCATCAGACGAGGAGATTTGTGTGCTCAAAATATGTACACAATGCACAGTTGAGGAATGTTGCCTGAAATATATATTATTTTTGGTTTCTCGCTTTTACAGATATCATGAATACTTTTAAAAACCCAGACTTCATGGGGGAGTTCATCGACAAATGGCAAGAGCTCCCTATATTATGGCAAACAAAAAGTGGCAGTAATAAAAATAAAGACGCCAGGAAAACAGCACTGGAGAGCCTGCTTGCATTTGTGCAAACAAAGATACCCACAACAACTCTCCAAGATGTCAAAAACAAAATTGCGACCATCAGAGGGACATACAGGACCCAGAGGACTATGGTCCTGAGGTCCCAGAGGTCAGGTGCACCAGCAGATAAGGTTTATAAACCCAGTCTGTGGTACTACAGTAATCTTGCTTTTCTGGATGACCAGCTGGAAGTGCGGGAATCTCTCTCCACCCTTCCCCCCAGAGGTCAATCCAGCCTTCCTTGTACACAACCCTCCAGCCTTCCCTGCAGCCAGTCCTCCAGCCTTCCTGTCAACCCTGCTCTGGCTTCCTCTGAGGATCAAGATCAGGGCCTTGAGGAGGCAGATTTGGAGATATGGAGCCAGGTAAAGTATTGATATCTATATTTATATCTTACAAAATTGTAGAATTTAAATAGATGTTAGTATTGTTAAAGGTATGTACACTTCTACCAATAAAGTTTGTGAAGAGCAAGATACAGTAGTGGCCTAATTTTATGTGCACAAGACAACAAAACCAGGATGCGGAATCAATGAAAATGACATAAATTTTGGCATTGATTTCAACAATGTCTAGAGGTGAACAATGTCTGTGAATGATGATGTGGCAAAATAAATAATGTCCCTTTCTTTTTTTACAGCCAGAGCAGAGCCAGGAAGAGGGTGATGTTGGGGATCAGGAGGAGGCAGGGCCCAGTGGCACCCAGGAGGAGGCTGGGCCCAGTGGCACCCAGGAGGAGGCTTGGCCCAGCACAAGAGCCCAGATGCCTCCCCTGGTAGTTAAACCACGAGGGCCAAGGAGAGGTAGGCAGGTGGAGGAGGAAACCAGGGCCTTCCTCAGAGAGGCAACAGCGGCCCTCAGAGAGGCACCCTCTGTTGATGAGGGATTTGCCGCAGTCCTCGCCCACAAACTAGGGCAAATGGAGTTGCAGCAAAAAAATTTCAGTGAGACCCTGCTATTGAAAGTCATCAATAAGGGCGTGCTGGGTGAACTCACTAGGTACACGGACATAACGGAGGTTGTCCCTACTCCTCCACCTCCTCCTCCTCCTACTACTACTCCTCCTGCCACAACCTCTCCTCCTGATCCCCAGCCTCCAAGGAAGAAACCAACCAAGGCTGCAGAGAAGGCTGGAGCGAAGGCTACAAGGAAGAGGAGAAAATAATGCCTGCTGTAGTACCACAGACTGGGGACATATAGGACTTATCTGCTGTGGCTCCTGACCTCTGGGAGCTCAAGACAAGATTGGGCTCCTTTTTTTTGGGGATCTAATCTCTATTTTGGTTTGGACATCTTGGATGGTTGTTGTGGGGTCAAAGGGATGCACAAATGCAAGCAGGCTCTCCAGTGCTGCCTTCCACTTTAATTTGTTAATGTTCTGAAATAATTTTTTTTTTAGTGCCCTTAAAATACTTGACTATGTGATTTGTATTTCAAAAGAGAGCTTGCTAGGGAGCAGGCAGGGACATCTCAAATTATATTATTGTTATTATCAGGGGACACAAACCTCCCTGAGGCCAAATGAGACACATTTGGAAGGTTGTTGTGGTAACTTTACACAAGAATAATTTAAGCCAAAATAATAAAAAAAAGGCCACAAAAAAAAACACAATAGTAAAATAAAATTTAAAGAAAAAAGGAGAATTACATTATTTTATTATTAGTAGTATTATTTAGGAGGGAGGTGCGGCTTATAAATAATATTTTATAATCATTAGAGCAATTTGGAATTACTTTAGAAACAAGTTTGGCATAACTCTCAATGTCATTATCAAAAGAGGGTAATTTTAAAGCATTATCAAAAGAAGAACGGAATGCGCAGCATTAAAACGATGCTATTAATTCCACCGTGACGAATGTGCCATCTCCATTTCCAACATTAGCTTTACCAAAACGAGCGCTCCCATCTCATAGTTGCTTCTGAGCATGCGCGTTTTTTTTCACGTCGTGAAAGCATACACACTATCGTTTTTCACGTCGTTAAAAAAAACGACATGAAAAACGACGTGAAAAAAGAGAGCATGTCCGGAATTTTTAATGGCAGTTTTTCACCTCGTTAAAAATGCTCTGGAGCATACACACGATAATTTTTCAGGGCCATTTTTTAAAATGGCAGTTTTAACGGCATGAAAAACGATCGTGTGTACGGGGCATAAGTCTTGAAAATGCGCTTCTGGTCGCTTGAACGACACCAATGTAGTGAAGTAGTATAGTGGTTTCCAGTTGATAATTGATGTTTAGTTATTAGTAATGATGATATAAGTTATGTTCCCGCAGCATCACCCAAGTTCTCCAGAGAATGCACTTTATTGACTTCCAATACAGAACAAAGTTCAATACTTGCACAGATGACAACGAATCCAATCAGAGTATATATATATATATATTTCAAAGTCCCATGTCTCCTAGATCATATTCTAGACCTGAGCTTTCCTATCCATGCAGAGTGACAAGACTGACTGACTGACTGCCAGCTTGAATGTCTCAAATACTGGTCTGACACTGGAGGGGGGGGTTTCCCATGAATACCCCCTCAGGTCTAATTACCTTTTCTTTGGTCCTAAACAATATACCCTTTGAAATGTTCAATTAGGTTAACAGGCCACCTCACACACCTAGGTAGACTTGCAAAAGATTAACACATCAAAGCTGTTATCTGGCCCCTCTGATATGTGTGATCAACAAACACCCTTTGATATGTATAATCTTGAATGCCTGTATGTAACACATATATACCGTGCCATACATATAACACAAAATATATTACATACACCTATATAATATATATATATACATATATATTATTATATATAATATTACAACATTATAATTGATGTTTAGTCATTAGTAATGATGATATAAGTTATGTTCCCGCAGCATCGCCCAAGTTCTCCAGAGAATGCACTTTATTGACTTCCAATACAGAACAAAGTCCAATACTTGCACAGATGACAACGAATCCAATCAGAATATATATATATATTTCAGAGACCCACTTCTCCTAGATCATATTCTAGACCTGTGCTTTCCTATCCATGCAGAGTATATCCTGTGCCTTCATATTCCTACAGAATATCTCCTATGCCTTTATATTCCTACAGAATATATCCTATGCCTTCATATTCCTACAGAATATATCAAGACTAGACTGAATATCAGCTTATATGGCTTATCCATTGAATGACTGAGCAATTTGATTGGCTGTCTTTGATCTACTCTCTGTCATTCAGGATGACAGAGAATGACCCCCTACCTAGCCGGAGAGGACCACAGCCATCATTTGCATTCTTGCATAATAACATCAACAAGCCCTCTTTTGACACACGCAATTAGATTACAGATACGAAAGGTGGCCTGAACACCGTTTTGAATAGACTCGTCCTGGATTCTTGCATATTGACATAAACAAGTCCCCTTGATATGTGTAGTAAATCCTGTTTGGCACTTTGGTCAACAAACACCCTTTGAAATGTCAGTGTTCAATTCAGTTAACAGGCCACCTCACACATCTAGGTAGGCTTGCATAAGATTAGCACATCAGTCATTATCTGTCCCCTTGATATGTGTAGTAAACCTTGTTTGGCCACTAACCCCCTTTGATCAACAACCACACTTTGATATGTGTAATTAGATCACAGATACCAAAGTCAGCTGAAATATGGCCTGGTCAATCTTGTACTCATACAATACACACATACATATATCTATATATATTTACACACACAAACATATATACATATATATATACATATATACACATATATATATACATACATATATACATACACACAGACACACACATCTATACACATATAACGTAAATCGGCCAACATATTACAACATATATCCTTGACCTGATCAAAAAAGGGACCGTGTCGTGTACCAGAAGACCTGAACTAGAAGCTGAAAGAGTTCTCAATAGCGGGTGAGTAAAAGTGTTAAATGGCATCTTTTGGAACTGGGTATTGCTTGAGAGGTGCTAGATCAAATCCTTCCAATAAAATCATTGTATTCATCCAACCACAATCTTGTTTATGTTTAGCCATTATGTCATCAAATTCACACATCAGACTATCCCAACAGGGATCCCAATCTCCATGTAACACACCGACGGACTTTACTGTTGCTGTTACCAATTCCATGGGAGGATGCCACACATGACCCAATCCATCATTTCCAGACATCCTCCACAACTTCATGTTTGCAAGATCAACCACCAGACCCTGCTGTACACAGACATCAGCACCAACTATGTCCTGATTTTGACAAACAACGTCAGACTCCCACTTCTCTCCCCCTATTTGCATCTCAACACCACGCACAAAAGGAGCTTCAATGGAATGTCCAGTGACACCTGTTATTCGAATTTTCTCATTTCCAGGGACAACAGATTTACTAAAACTAATAGCTGCCCCACTATCTAACAGAGCATTTACACGAGTTCCCCCTAATGTTACATCAACAGTGGGCCGCCCCCAGGAGTCTAATTTTAAATCAGTTAAGAATCGTCAGGAAGGGGCGTGGGGGGCTCGGAACCCCTAACAATGACTGTTAGATGGTGACACAGCACTTTCCATTCCAACTGCTGCTACTTTCACCCCTCCTGCTTTTATTTTTTCCATTTCTTCCTGTATCTTATATAGCTCCTCCTGCAAACGATCTTTCTCGCTTCTCATTTCACTAAACGGCACCCAAGGCTGTCTACTAGGCTTTCCTCTGGATTCTGGCCTTCTATAACTACCTGAAGTGTTATAAGATCTTCCTCTCCATGATCCTAAATCATCTCTATTTTGCTGACCCTCAACTCTAAAAATCCTAGCTGCATCAACCGCAAGACTGTCCTCTCTGCACTTTCTTCTCCACAAATTATCCGCTCTTAACAAAATGTCACTATAATCACTAGGATCAGGTGTAACAGATAAAATGCCTTCCCTGACATCATCATCCAATGCTTCCAATAACATTGCCCTATGAACCAAACCACCACGTTCAAAACCGGGATTCCCAGTCATCACATATTCCATCACACTGCTAATTCTATCTGCAAGTTCATATGGGCATTCATTCTTCATTTGCCTGACAAGGACACGTTTGTCGTTACACCATACAATGCTTTCAATAATTCCCTTAAAACATCCTTAGTTTTATGACACTGGCCACAATTTTGCAAAATCCTTGCCCACAATCCATTGCCTACACTCTGCAAAATTCTAGCTAGGTCCTCCACATTCAAGTTGTATGTATCTCTGACTCTCTGCAAATCACAAAACCATTTCATGAACCTATTTACATCATAGCGGGGTACCTGACCTATCTCTCTTATAATAGCTTCCATCTCCTGTGGCTTTAATTGTTTTGTGATCAATTTAATTTCACTTGTATCGTCAGTGTTCAATATAGTTGTTGTAGTGGTAGGAGCTGCTGGTATGCATGGGGCTGCATGTAACTCATCCCAGGGATATATTGGCTTATAATCTTTGGTATCAAGCTTTATTTTAGAAGTATCATTTTGATGCATATAACTTGATTTTTCAGCCAATTTATCAAAAGCAATGTTAGCAGCATGTTTAGACTCCTCCAACTGTTTCTCAACAATTTGTATTTTCACTGACAATTCCTCATTTACTCGACTTAAATCATCACATAATTTTGCCTTCTCAATCAGTGCCTCCCCAGTAGTGATAGCATGCAACCTGAGATCTGATATCCTCTCATTCAACCCTTTCTCCATAACCTCATATCTCTGAGTCTGTTCTAGAATGTTCTGCTTTTTCCCCTTAATCTCCTCTATTAATTCTGTACAACAAGACAGTAGTCCCTGAATAATGATACCCTTACATTTCTTTTCTTTTGTTTTCTTATCAAAGACACTATCAGATAAAAAGCATTTCATTAAATCCCATGACTGTCTACATTCTTGGGGAATTTCATAAGGTCCCCCATGACTTTTTATATAATTTAACAGCCATATATTCACATCCTCTCCCTTAGTGCTATTGTCACCACCAGACACAGCCAATGCCATTGTGAAAAAAAGAAAATGCTATTTAGATTATAATGAAAATAATGAATAAGGCACACCAATTGTTAGGTTTCCTGGAACTTACTTCCTGGGTTCTCATGGTCATCTGTCACCTCACAGATTGTGAGATCCAGTCTCCAGAGAATAATTCTGGGCTTTCAAACTTGTTAAACTTTGTAGATCAGACTCTTGTCCCTTGGTTCTTGGTTCTCCATCAGACTTCTGTCCACCTCACAGGATTGTTGTCATCACCGATTTCTGTTACTAAGTCCTGAAAATGCGCTTCTGGTCGCTTGAACGGCACCAATGTAGTGAAGTAGTATAGTGGTTTCCAGTTGATAATTGATGTTTAGTTATTAGTAATGATGATATAAGTTATGTTCCCAAAGCATCACCCAAGTTCTCCAGAGAATACACTTTATTGACTTCCAATACAGAACAAAGTTCAATACTTGCACAGATGACAACGAATCCAATCAGAGTATATATATATTTCAAAGTCCCTTGTCTCCTAGATCATATTCTAGACCTGAGCTTTCCTATCCATTAAGAGTGACAAGACTGACTGACTGACTGCCAGCTTGAATGTCTCAAATACTGGTCTGACACTGGAGAGGGGGGGTTTCCCATGAATACCCCCTCATGTCTAATTACCTTTTCTTTGGTCCTAAACAATATACCCTTTGAAATGTTCAATTAGGTTAACAGGCCACCTCACCCACCTAGGTAGACTTGCAAAAGATTAACACATCAAAGCTGTTATCTGGTCCCTCTGATATGTGTGATCAACAAACACCCTTTGATATGTATAATCTTGAATGCCTGTATGTAACACATATATACCGTGCCATACATATAACACAATATATATTAAATACACCTATATAATATATGTATACATATATATTATTATATATAATATTACAACATCAGTGCTCAGACCATATGCCATACACTGCATCAAATTGATCTGCATGGCTGTTGGCCCAGAAGGAAGCCTCTTCTAAAGATGATGCACAAGAAAGCCTGCAAACAGTTTACTGAAGACAAGCAGACTAAAGACATGGATTACTGGAACCATGTCCTGTGTTCTGATGAAACCAAAATAAACATATTTGGTTCAGATGCTTTCAAATGTGTGTGGTGGCAACCAGGTGGGAGTACAAAGACAGGTGTGTCTTGCCTACAGTCAAGCATGGTGGTATGAGTGTCATGGTCTGGGGCTGCATGAGTGCTGCCGACACTTGGGAGCTACAGTTCATTGAGGGAACCATGAATCTCAATATGTACTGTGACCTACTGAAGCAGAGCATGATCCCCTCCCTTCAGAGGCTGGGCCGCAGGGCAGTATTCCAACAAGATAATGACCCCAAACACACCTTCAAGACAACCACTGCCTTGCTAAAGAAGCTGAGGGTGAAGGTGATGGACTGACCAATCATGTCTCCAGACCTAAACCCTATTGAGCATCTGTGGAGCATCCTCAAATGGAAGGTGGAGGAGCGCAACATCTCTAACATCCACCAGCTCTGTGATGTCATCATGAAGGAGTGGAAGAGGACTCCAGTGGCAACCTGTGAAGCTCTGGTGAACTCCATGCCCAAGAGGGTTAAGGCAGTGCTGGAAAATAATGGTGGCCATACAAAATATTAACACTTTGGGCCCAATTTGGACATTTTTACTTAGGGGTGTTCTCACTTTTGTTGCCATCGGTTTGGACATAAATTGCTGTGTGTTGAGCTATTTTGAGGGGACAGCAAATTTACACTGTTATACAAGCTGTACACTCACTACTTTACATTGTAGCAAAGTGTAATTTCTTCAGTGTTGTCACATGAAAAGATAGAATAAAATATTTACAAAAATGTAAGGCGTGTACTCACATTTGTGAGATACTGTATATGGAGAACAGTAGCAATTTTGGCTTGTATTATTGTATAAGCTGAAGTCACCATTCAATCTCATGCACAGACCTCAAAGATACAGTAGGTGCCGCCGATATTGTATTTCTATCGCGCTCCCATCGCCGAGATTCTCGGCGACAGAAGTGCCGAGATGTTGGCAGCAGGGTGGCGACACGTGTCGCGCTCGCTGCAATGGCGAGGAGACGCGACACTGTATTGAGTGGGGATCCGATGCGGATTCCCGCCAATACCAGGCACTGCGTTTGGTATGAATCCTGAGCGGGAACTCCACGCCAATTTTTAAAGAAAAAAACGGCGTGGTTTCCCCCTCCAGGAGCATACCAGGCCCTTGGGTCTGGTCTGGATTTGAAGGGGAACCTGGATTTGAAGCAGACCCCGACAACCAACGGCCAGGGTTGTCGGGAAGAGGCCCTGTCCTCATCAACATGGGGGCAGGGTGCTCTGGGGTGGGGGGGCCGCAAGTCGCCCCCCTGCCCCAGAGCACAAAACCCCCCATGTTGAGGGCATGCGGCCTGGTCCGGTTCAGGAGGGAGGGGGGCCGCTCTCGTCCCCCCCTCTTCCCCTGCGGCCTGCCAGTTTGCGTGCTCGGATAAGGGTCTGGTTTGGATCTTGAAGGGGACCCCCACGCGTTTTTTTCAGCGTAGGATTCCCCTTCAAATCCAGACCAGACCCAAGGGCCTGGTATGCTCCTGGAGGGGGAACCCACGCCGGTTTTTTCTTTAAAATTGAGGTGGAGTTCCCGCTCAGGATTCATACAAAACGCAGTTTTTTTTTTGTCGCTCATCGTGAAAGGAACATTTTTTCCTCTCCCGATGATGAGACAGCTCGGCGCTGGCTCTCGCGACGGAGCTCATAGGGTGTCAATCTCGCCGCTAGAAGCGGCGAGATTGACACAATATCGGCGGCACCTAGTGTAATTTCCCAACTGAGATCCTTCCCTTAGAATCTTCTCTTCTCTGTGGGAGCTGATGCCCTCTGCTAGATACTCTCATGTTTAGTGTGTCAGTGTTTGGCTTCTAAAAATTGATTTGTGTCAATGTAGGAATTTCAGCTTCAGAAAATTGGCCAAAAAAATAGATACGTTTTACTGCATGTGTAAAACATTTTTCACACCTAAAAATATCCAACAAAAGTTCTAGTCCTACTAGACTCTAATGCGGCGTACACACGATCAGAATTTCCGATAACAAATGTTCGATGGGAGCTTGTTGTCGGAAATTGCGACCGTGTGTAGGCTCCATCGGACATTTGCTGTCGGAATTTCCGACAACAAATGATTGAGAGCTGGTTTTCAATTTTTCCAACAACAAAAGTTGTGGTCGGAAATTCCGATCATGTGTATCCAATTCCGACGCACAAAAATCCTACGCATGCTCGGAATCAATTAGGCGCATGCTCGGAATCATTGAACTTAATTATTCTCAGCTCGTTGTAGTGTTGTACGTCACCATGTTCTTGGCGATCGGAATTTCTGACAACATTTGTGTGACCGTGTGTATGCAAGACAAGTTTGAGCGAACATCCGTATTTAAAAAAAGAAATCCCAGGGAAAAAATATGTACATTCACCCAAGTAAAATTCACCCAGCAACTGCTAGCCAGATAAATCATACAGTAATAGCTTTTTTTCACCTATGGGTGAATCTTTGGAGATTTATGTTTGGGTGAATTTTGTTACATACAGTAGGTGCCGCCGATATTGTGTCCATCTCGCCGCTTCTAGCGGCGAGATTGACACCCTATGAGCTCCGTCGCGAGAGCCAGCGCCGAGCTGTCTCGTCATCGGGAAAGGAAAAATGTTCCTTTCACGATGAGCGACACGCATTGCCGGTAGACGGAGATCCGACACGGATTCCCGCCAATACCAGGCACTGTGTTTGGTATGAATCCTGAGCGGGAACTCCACGCCAATTTTTAAAGAAAAAAACGGCGTGGGTTCCCCCTCCAGGGGCATACCAGGCCCTTGGGTCTGGTCTGGATTTGAAGGGGAACCCTACGCCGAAAAAAACGGCGTGGGGGTCCCCCTCAAAATCCAAACCAGACCCTTATCCAAGCACGCAACCTGGCAGGCCGCAGGGGAAGAGGGGGGGGACGAGAGAGCGGCCCCCCTCCCTCCTGAACCGTACCAGGTCGCATGCCCTCAACATGGGGGGTTTGGTGCTCTGGGGCGGGGGGGCGACCTGCGGCCCCCCCACCCCAGAGCACCCTGCCCCCATGTTGATGAGGACAGGGCCTCTTCCCTACAACCCTGGCCGTTGGTTGTCGGGGTCTGCGGGCGGGGGGCTTATCGGAATCCGGGAGCCCCCATTAATAAGGGGGCCCCCAGATCCCGGCCCCCCACCCTATGTGAATGAGTATGGGGTACATCGTACCCCTACCCATTCACCTGGTGGGAAAAAAAATGGCAATAAAAACACAACACAGTTTTTTAAAGTATTTTATTGCACAGCTCCGGGGGTCTCTTCTGTCTTCGGGGGTCTCCGGTGTCGTCGCCGCGCTCTCCGGTTCTTTCTTCTGCTGGGCCACCACTATCTTCTTCCAGCTCTTTTGCTAGCGGGGCCCGGTCTTCTCCGTCGCCTTCTTCTTCTCCCGCTCTCCGGTTCTTTCTTCCGCCGGGCCTCCGCTATCTTCTTGCAGCTCTTTTGCTAGCGGAGGCCCGGTCTTCCTCGTCGTCTCGTCCGGCTCTCCGTTGTCCTTCTGCCGGCCCCTCCACTACCTTCTTGCAGCTCTTTTGCTAGTGGAGGGGCCGGTCTTCCCGTCGTCGCCTTCTGCGTCTTCTTCCCTCTTCTCCTCCTCGATGTTGACTCGTCGCTTCCTCTCGCAGTAATGCTAAATCTTCGGTCCGCAGAGATTTATATAGGCTTCTCATGACGTCACAGTCACATGTTCCCATGACGTCACAGTCACATGCTCCGGGGCCACCCGGAGAGCCAGACGAGACGACGAGGAAGACCGGGCCTCCGCTAGCAAAAGAGCTGCAAGAAGATAGCGGAGGCCCGGCGGAAGAAAGAACCGGAGAGCGGGAGAAGAAGAAGGCGACGGAGAAGACCGGGCCCCGCTAGCAAAAGAGCTGGAAGAGGATAGCGGTGGCCCGGCAGAACAAAGAACTGGAGAGCGCAGCGATGACACCGGAGACCCCCAAAGACGGAAGAGACCCCCGGAGCTGTGCAATAAAATACTTAAAAAAACTGTGTTGTGTTTTTATTGCCATTTTTTTTTCCCACCAGGTGAATGGGTAGGGGTACGATGTACCCCATACTCATTCACATAGGGTGGGGGGGCCAGGATCTGGGGGCCCCCTTATTAAAGGGGGCTCCCGGATTCTGATAAGCCCCCTGCCCGCAGACCCCGACAACCAATGGCCAGGGTTGTAAGGAAGAGGCCCTGTCCTCATCAACATGGGGGCAGGGTGCTCTGGGGTGGGGGGGGCGCAGGTCACCCCCCCGCCCCAGAGCACCAAACCCCCCATGTTGATGGCATGCAGCCTGGTACGGTTCAGGAGGGAGGGGGGCCGCTCTCTCGCCCCCCCCCCTCTTCCCCTGCGGCCTGCCAGATTGCGTGCTTGGATAAGGGTCTGGTTTGGATTTTGAGGGGGACCCCCACGCCGTTTTTTCGGCGTAGGGTTCCCCTTCAAATCCAGACCAGACCCAAGGGGCATACCAGACCCAAGGGCCTGGTATGCCCCTGGGGGGGGACCCACGCCGTTTTTTTCTTTAAAAATTGGCGTGGAGTTCCCGCTCAGGATTCATACCAAACGCAGTGCCTGGTATTGACGGGAATCCACGTCGGATCCCCGTTCAATACAGTGCCGCGTCTCCTCGCCATTGCAGCGAGCGCGACATGTGTCGCCATCCTGTCGCCGAGATGTCGGCACCCCTGTCGCCGAAAATCTCCGCGATAGGATCGCGATGAATATACAATGTCGGCGGCACCTACTGTACCATGATCTGCTGTCAATAGCTGTCCAAGGTGCTGAAACCGTGTATGAACACAATTTTAACAGCATGCATAGTAAATGCTAGCAGCATATCTTTTTTTTATCTAAAGGCATGCCAGGCATTGGGGCAGGTATCCCATAGCAAGGGAGAAGAAGACGTACATGCCCTTCAGTATTATAAGGTGCTTAAAAAAGGGTTCCCAAACAATAGGGGTCCCCCAAAGCACCCTAGCCTAGAGCTGATGGGCACCAGGCTCTTCAGCACCCTTGGGACCCACAAGGGCAGTGATGGCGAACCTTGGCACCCCAGATGTTTTGGAACTACATTTCCTATGATGCTCAACTACACTGCAGAGTGCATGTGCATCATGGGAAATGTTTGGCATTTCCATTTGGACAAGCAGACTGCAACATTGACAGGACCCATGCAGCTAAACAGGACATCTTTCAGTGATCCCCAATAAAAGGATAGACATTTGAACTGAATTTTCTTACAGACCAGATCCTTGATGATATGCAGTGTTAGAAGGAGACTGCAACTAAGTAGCAGGGAAATTATATACACCTAAACACTTTTTAAAATAGCCTATAAAAAGGCAGATCCTGGGTTCTTCGCTTCTTCTTGCTGGTTGGTCCTCATGGAGAAATTATCCACCATGTTTTTATATACTCTGGTTTAGCACATATGGTATTTCACGCAAGATGTCTACATGATACCCCCTGAGGAATTTCATCACATTATTAAAGATCGAAACGCGTCGGAGATCCATATACATGCCAACCCATAGTGGTGACCTGTATATGGTTATTGTGACACATGACTGTAATACCGTTATAATTTGTACACCAGAGCTCTTATTGTTCCCTTCTATGTAATTGGATCCATTCCCCAATCCCTCTTTTTTACTTGTACTTTTCTAATGAATTTGTAAATTCGATATCCTTGTATAATAAAATGATCTAATACTTTTATCATGAGTCAATACACCAGTCAAGCTGCGCACAAGCCACTGGGAGTTTCTTTCCTTTTTCTTTAAACATGGGAAATGTAGTTCCAAAACATCTGGGGTGCCAAGGTTCACCATCACTGCACTAGGGGATGCCAGAAAAGGAGGAACTTATGTACCACCTACTTGTTCACTTACAAGGGGATTCGGGAGAGAGGGGCACACAGCTGTTTGCACTTTTCAACACTCAGGGCCAATAAGGTCTCCTGCAATTACATGCGCTGACAAGTGTGTTAACAAGAGAAGAGAGCAAGAGATAACCTCGATAGCCTGTTGCTGCCCCTATAATGTCCAATTGCAGACCTGGGACTTGGAGATGTAATGCTTAAGTGCAGTAGAGAAAAAAAACTGTTCACCGAGAAGACTTTTTGGCAAGGTTAGATATATCGATATATATACAATTCTGGCAGATTAAACAGCTTTCAAATACGTATTTTAACTTTGTATTAAGCTGTTTGCCTGGAGTTCAGATTTTAACCCCAACCTCACTGAAGTTAAAGGTGAACTGCTAGCAGATATAAAATAACTCAAATTACTGAATAACAATAATAGTATTTTTTATTCATTTATAAAGGAATTGTATTTTAAATGTTATTAGTGTCCCAGCATCAATAGGACTCATGTTGGGAGCTCTGCTTCAGTTAAGACAGTGCATACAGTGGACATTCTGAATGAAGGAGAGAGCAGAGTGAGCAGAGTGACCTCATTATTGTGCTGCATTCATTATCTAGTCAGCAAGCTGGGTATGTCTATACTAGTGTTCTTGACCAAGTTGTGTTGCTGTTACAGTATAAACTGAAGTTTTTTGGAGTTTGGCCGTTTTTTTAAAAAGCCCATAAACTCCACTCTATGTTAGCCTATGTGTCCACGAGCAGTGGAGTTTATGGGCTTTTTTCTGAACGCCAGAAAATCACGTTCAAAGTGCTGTCTTTCTGACCGCAAAAAAACGCCAAACGCTGATAAACACGCGTTAATTTGCGTTTGGCGTTTTTATGAAGTCGGAACTTAAAAAAAATTACAGGAAATCCTGTGCATACAGGAAGCAAGATTTGACCTCCCATCCACCCCTCTTGAGCAGACCACCTCCTCTCTTGCTGCCCACACATCTTCTCAGTCCTGCCCTGTGCAAAATGGCAAAGGATGTTTCTCAGTCACAGCTCATTGCTGCAGTGCAAAAGGAACAATTGGAATGAAATCTGCTGCAGCCTAATGGAGGAGTGGGGTGCAATGAGCCATAGCATGAAGAAAGATCGAAGTAAGTGTATATGTGTGCTTGAATATAATGTTTTTATGTGTATATTGTATATAGTTTAAAAAATGCTTAATGCACCGTTTTTTAAAGGTTGAAGATCTGGCTATGCAGTTTCGTAGAAGAGCCTGAAGCACTTGGAGCCTACATGGGGCTGACAATTTTCTCCCTGCCCCCATGTGACAGCTGTGTGCCTGACCAGCCAATCACTGAAAACCACAGCTGTCATGTGGCAGGAAGGGGAGTGTTTCACAAACCCCCATACCCAGAAGTAATGGACTACTCTTTTCTCCTGGAAGGATGCAAAACTATTATGCCGCCTACACACGACCGTTTTTAATGTCATTGAAAAAAACAAAGTTTTTCTCGACGTGATTCTTCTCAAGACTGCCTTGCCTACACACGATCATGAAAAAAAATGCTAGAGCAAAGCGCGGTGATGTACGAAATGTACGACAGCACTATAAAGGGGAAGTTCCATTCGGATGGCACCACCATTTGGGCTGCTTTTGCTGATCCTTGTGTTAGTAAAGTTTGGTGAGAGACGATTCGCGCTTTTCAGCCTCGTGCTCTTCAGTCCGTTACAGCGTGACGAATGTGCTATCTCCATTACGAACGCTAGTTTTACCAGAACGAGCGCTCCCGTCTCATCACTTGCTTTTGAGCATGCGCGTTTTTTCACGTCGTTAAAGCCTATACACGGGCGTTTTTCATGACGAGAAAAATTAGAGCATGTTCCAAATGTAGCGGAGCCTCACTCTCCCTCTCTGTGTTTCCTCGTGTGAGGGACTTGTGTCTAGGGGTACCTGGGAGAGGAGAGTGCAGGAAAACTACGCCAAGCTCTCCCCTCGTATGTGTATGAGGTTTAAGCAGAGTTAGTTCAATTACCTCCGGGTCTGTCCACTGCATACGAAGCCTCAGTTGTTCCATGGAGATGTGTCTGCCAATAATAGAGCCCCACACCAATCGAAAGTCCAACACTCCTTTATTTTTTATTTCTCGTACAATATGGTGAACACAATCAGTTGAACTTCCAATAACAGACGAACAAGGGGGGGGGGGTGTGGGAACGAGTTGGCCCAGGCACAACTGAACTCTCCTATTCCTTTGCTAGCGAATAGGCCTGGCGCACGGTCTCTGCCACCGACCGGATGAACTGTTGAGGCCCCTGCCACAGGCCCAGTAGCAGGTCTCTGCCACTGACCTGATTGGAATCGTTGGACCGCTGCCACCGGTCATTGAACATGGACTGAACTTCCTCTCTGAACTTGTCCCCTGTTCGGAAGAGATATCCCTCCGGGCGATCTCCAGAGGTTCACCTGGCACTGGCAATCTGCTGCACCAGGTCTTCGGGTGAGTCCCTCCTCCGGTCCCTTACGCCTCTGGATTCGGGTGCCCCACTCCCGGGGCCCCCTAGGACAATCCCTCCCTCGCAGGACCCAGCGGAAGGCACTGGGCCCCAGGCCTCCGGCTGAGCACCTCACCCCAGACTGAAGGTGTCTGGGGTGGAACACGAACTCCAAGTGTCCAGGCCTAGGCCGCCTGGACACCGACCGCACAGCAGCCCTCAGGCTGAAGGTGCCTGGGACTCCAACTCTTGGCAAAGATGTCCGTCCCCTTTATACCCTCTCCCAGCAAGCACGGCGGGTTCCCCGCCCCGCCGTACAACCACTGCGAGAGGTCACAAAGGGTACGGAACTGCAGTGATGGTTCAACCCCGGCCCAAAATGACAGCGCCACCTGCTGGGCCGCAGGGAACTATGCATCACTGGTGTCCTCACCAGATTTAAAAGTACATACCCGCTACACAAATTTTTAATGCCCATTTTTCACGTTGTGAAAAATGCTCTGGAGCCCACACAAGATCGTTTTTAATGACCAAATAAAAAAATGGCATTTTTCTCGTCATGAAAAACGGTCTTGTGTACACGGCATTACTGTTGATGGTCACAACATTCCTCATTCTAACTATACATTGCCATGAGTACAAGTATGACATCATGGTATTTTCAGCTGGTATTTCGCCAGGATTATGTACTGTGATGCAAATATTGATTTATCAGTCATATAAAAGTTGTGCTAATTTATTTTCAATTTCTTTTTTATTAATTTATACATAATTACACAATTATGCAACTTCTTCTTCTTCTCCTATATGTTAGCTAGGGTCCATAATTATTATATAGAAACTTTCTTTATTCCTATCTTTATTCCTATCTTTCTTTCCCCTAGACTTCTTACAGGAGTTCTACTGTCTTCACATACATACAGCTACTCTCATTCAAACCCCCCCCCCCCCCAAAAAAAAAACTGAAAAAAAAAAAACTGAAAAACAGATAACATTTCTTCCCCCCCTTATTTCCTCTTTCCCTCCCTTAGTTGTGCTAATTTGAATGATATTTTTTTCTTTTGTTTCAGTTATTGGCAGTACAAGATGTGTGCTTGAAACAGTTCTGCATTTACAGATGAGATTCTTTGTAGTATAGTATGTTGGAGAAGCTTGCAATGAGATGAAACACTCAAAGTTAAAAATGCTGCGTGATAGTATCAAAAAAATGTGTGCTGCTTAGCTGGATGTTTATTATGTATGTACTCCTCCGCATACACCCCCACAAGGTCACTGGTCGGGAAATGCCATTCTTCTCTCTCCAGTCTTAGTTTACACTAGCTGGCTGAATCCTTTTCCTAAATACACTCAGATCTTTTAATATTTGCTTCGCCTATGGTAATTTTTGTTTTATTGCAACATTTTTAGTATTAATAGATTTTGTTTTTAAATGGAATGTGCATGTGTATACATACAGTATCTCACAAAAGTGAGTACACCCCCTCACATTTTTCTAAATATTTTCTATCTTTTCATGTGACAACACTGAAGAAATGACACTTTGCTATAATGTAAAGTAGTGAGTGTACAGCTTGTATAACAGTGTCAATTTGCTGTCCCCTCAAAATAACTCAACACACAGCCATTAATGTCTAAACTAGAGATGTACAGAACTATTCGCCGGCGAACAGTTCCCGGCGAACATAGCTTGTTCGCGTTCGCCGCGGCCGGCGAACATATGCGATGTTCGGTCCGCCCCCTATTCATTATCATTGAGCAAACTTTGACCCAGTACCTCACAGTCAGCAGACACATTCCAGCCAATCAGCAGCATACCCTCCCTCCCAGACCCTCCCACCTCCTGGACAGCATCCATTTTAGATTCATTCTCAAGCTGCAGTCTTAGCGAGAGGAGGGACAGTTTAGCTGCTGCTGATTTTATAGGGAAAGCTATAGGCAAGTGTATTCAGTGTTCACTCCACTCTTGAAAGACTCATCTGATCTCTGCTGTAAGCACAGCGTCCTGACAGCACCCCAAAAAGCCCTTTTTAGGGCTGGTAAAACACCAGTCTGCTTTTTTTTTTTCCTGGACAGCATCTATTTTAGATTCAGTCTGTACTTAAGCTGCAGTGTTAGCCAGAGGAGGGACAGTTTAGCTGCTGCTGATTTTATAGGGAAAGCTATAGGCAAGTGTATTCAGTGTTCACTCCACTCTTGAAAGACTCATCTGATCTCTGCTGTAAGCACAGCGTCCTGACAGCACCCCAAAAAGCCCTTTTTAGGGCTGGTAAAACACCAGTCTGCTTTTTTGTTTTTTCCTGGACAGCATCTATTTTAGATTCAGTCTGAACTTAAGCTACAGTGTTAGCCAGAGGAGGGACAGTTTAGCTGCTGCTGATTTTATAGGGAAAGCTAGGCTAGGCCAGTGTATTCAGTGTTCACTCCACTCCTGAAAGACTCATCTGATCTCTGCTGTAAGCACAGCGTCCTGACAGCACCCCAAAAAGCCCTTTTTAGGGCTGGTAAAACACCAGTCTGCTTTTTTGTTTTTTCCTGGACAGCATCTATTTTAGATTCAGTCTGTACTTAAGCTGCAGTGTTAGCCAGAGGAGGGACAGTTTAGCTGCTGCTGATTTTATAGGGAAAGCTATAGGCAAGTGTATTCAGTGTTCACTCCACTCCTGAAAGACTCATCTGATCTCTGCTGTAAGCACAGCGTCCTGACAGCACCCCAAAAAGCCCTTTTTAGGGCTGGTAAAACACCAGTCTGCTTTTTTTTTTTCCTGGACAGCATCTATTTTAGATTCAGTCTGTACTTAAGCTGCAGTGTTAGCCAGAGGAGGGACAGTTTAGCTGCTGCTGATTTTATAGGGAAAGCTATAGGCAAGTGTATTCAGTGTTCACTCCACTCTTGAAAGACTCATCTGATCTCTGCTGTAAGCACAGCGTCCTGACAGCACCCCAAAAAGCCCTTTTTAGGGCTGGTAAAACACCAGTCTGCTTTTTTGTTTTTTCCTGGACAGCATCTATTTTAGATTCAGTCTGAACTTAAGCTACAGTGTTAGCCAGAGGAGGGACAGTTTAGCTGCTGCTGATTTTATAGGGAAAGCTAGGCTAGGCCAGTGTATTCAGTGTTCACTCCACTCCTGAAAGACTCATCTGATCTCTGCTGTAAGCACAGCGTCCTGACAGCACCCCAAAAAGCCCTTTTTAGGGCTGGTAAAACACCAGTCTGCTTGGTTTTTTTTTCTGGACAGCATCTATTTTAGATTCAGTCTGAACTTAAGCTACAGTGTTAGCCAGAGGAGGGACAGTTTAGCTGCTGCTGATTTTATAGGGAAAGCTAGGCTAGGCCAGTGTATTCAGTGTTCACTCCACTCCTGAAAGACTCATCTGATCTCTGCTGTAAGCACAGCGTCCTGACAGCACCCCAAAAAGCCCTTTTTAGGGCTGGTAAAACACCAGTCTGCTTTTTTGTTTTTTCCTGGACAGCATCTATTTTAGATTCAGTCTGAACTTAAGCTACAGTGTTAGCCAGAGGAGGGACAGTTTAGCTGCTGCTGATTTTATAGGGAAAGCTATAGGCAAGTGTATTCAGTGTTCACTCCACTCCTGAAAGACTCATCTGATCTCTGCTGTAAGCACAGCGTCCTGACAGCACCCCAAAAAGCCCTTTTTAGGGCTGGTAAAACACCAGTCTGCTTGTTTTTTTTTTCTGGACAGCATCTATTTTAGATTCAGTCTGAACTTAAGCTACAGTGTTAGCCAGAGGAGGGACAGTTTAGCTGCTGCTGATTTTATAGGGAAAGCTAGGCTAGGCCAGTGTATTCAGTGTTCACTCCACTCCTGAAAGACTCATCTGATCTCTGCTGTAAGCACAGCGTCCTGACAGCACCCCAAAAAGCCCTTTTTAGGGCTGGTAAAACACCAGTCTGCTTTTTTGTTTTTTCCTGGACAGCATCTATTTTAGATTCAGTCTGAACTTAAGCTACAGTGTTAGCCAGAGGAGGGACAGTTTAGCTGCTGCTGATTTTATAGGGAAAGCTATAGGCAAGTGTATTCAGTGTTCACTCCACTCCTGAAAGACTCATCTGATCTCTGCTGTAAGCACAGCGTCCTGACAGCACCCCAAAAAGCCCTTTTTAGGGCTGGTAAAACACCAGTCTGCTTGTTTTTTTTTTCTGGACAGCATCTATTTTAGATTCAGTCTGAACTTAAGCTACAGTGTTAGCCAGAGGAGGGACAGTTTAGCTGCTGCTGATTTTATAGGGAAAGCTAGGCTAGGCCAGTGTATTCAGTGTTCACTCCACTCCTGAAAGACTCATCTGATCTCTGCTGTAAGCACAGCGTCCTGACAGCACCCCAAAAAGCCCTTTTTAGGGCTGGTAAAACACCAGTCTGCTTTTTTGTTTTTTCCTGGACAGCATCTATTTTAGATTCAGTCTGTACTTAAGCTGCAGTGTTAGCCAGAGGAGGGACAGTTTAGCTGCTGCTGATTTTATAGGGAAAGCTATAGGCAAGTGTATTCAGTGTTCACTCCACTCCTGAAAGACTCATCTGATCTCTGCTGTAAGCACAGCGTCCTGACAGCACCCCAAAAAGCCCTTTTTAGGGCTGGTAAAACACCAGTCTGCTTTTTTGTTTTTTCCTGGACAGCATCTATTTTAGATTCAGTCTGAACTTAAGCTGCAGTGTTAGCCAGAGGAGGGACAGTTTAGCTGCTGCTGATTTTATAGGGAAAGCTAGGCTAGGCCAGTGTATTCAGTGTTCACTCCACTCCTGAAAGACTCATCTGATCTCTGCTGTAAGCACAGCGTCCTGACAGCACCCCAAAAAGCCCTTTTTAGGGCTGGTAAAACACCAGTCTGCTTTTTTGTTTTTTCCTGGACAGCATCTATTTTAGATTCAGTCTGTACTTAAGCTGCAGTGTTAGCCAGAGGAGGGACAGTTTAGCTGCTGCTGATTTTATAGGGAAAGCTAGGCTAGGCAAGTGTATTCAGTGTTCACTCCACTCCTGAAAGACTCATCTGATCTCTGCTGTAAGCACAGCGTCCTGACAGCACCCCAAAAAGCCCTTTTTAGGGCTGGTAAAACACCAGTCTGCTTTTTTGTTTTTTCCTGGACAGCATCTATTTTAGATTCAGTCTGTACTTAAGCTGCAGTGTTAGCCAGAGGAGGGGCAGTTTAGCTGCTGCTGATTTTATAGGGAAAGCTATAGGCAAGTGTATTCAGTGTTCACTCCACTCCTGAAAGACTCATCTGATCTCTGCTGTAAGCACAGCGTCCTGACAGCACCCCAAAAAGCCCTTTTTAGGGCTGGTAAAACACCAGTCTGCTTTTTTGTTTTTTCCTGGACAGCATCTATTTTAGATTCAGTCTGTACTTAAGCTGCAGTGTTAGCCAGAGGAGGGACAGTTTAGCTGCTGCTGATTTTATAGGGAAAGCTATAGGCAAGTGTATTCAGTGTTCACTCCACTCTTGAAAGACTCATCTGATCTCTGCTGTAAGCACAGCGTCCTGACAGCACCCCAAAAAGCCCTTTTTAGGGCTGGTAAAACACCAGTCTGCTTTTTTGTTTTTTCCTGGACAGCATCTATTTTAGATTCAGTCTGAACTTAAGCTACAGTGTTAGCCAGAGGAGGGACAGTTTAGCTGCTGCTGATTTTATAGGGAAAGCTAGGCTAGGCCAGTGTATTCAGTGTTCACTCCACTCCTGAATGACTCATCTGATCTCTGCTGTAAGCACAGCGTCCTGACAGCACCCCAAAAAGCCCTTTTTAGGGCTGGTAAAACACCAGTCTGCTTTTTTGTTTTTTCCTGGACAGCATCTATTTTAGATTCAGTCTGTACTTAAGCTGCAGTGTTAGCCAGAGGAGGGACAGTTTAGCTGCTGCTGATTTTATAGGGAAAGCTATAGGCAAGTGTATTCAGTGTTCACTCCACTCCTGAAAGACTCATCTGATCTCTGCTGTAAGCACAGCGTCCTGACAGCACCCCAAAAAGCCCTTTTTAGGGCTGGTAAAACACCAGTCTGCTTTTTTGTTTTTTCCTGGACAGCATCTATTTTAGATTCAGTCTGAACTTAAGCTGCAGTGTTAGCCAGAGGAGGGACAGTTTAGCTGCTGCTGATTTTATAGGGAAAGCTAGGCTAGGCCAGTGTATTCAGTGTTCACTCCACTCCTGAAAGACTCATCTGATCTCTGCTGTAAGCACAGCGTCCTGACAGCACCCCAAAAAGCCCTTTTTAGGGCTGGTAAAACACCAGTCTGCTTTTTTGTTTTTTCCTGGACAGCATCTATTTTAGATTCAGTCTGAACTTAAGCTGCAGTGTTAGCCAGAGTAGGGACAGTTTAGCTGCTGCTGATTTTATAGGGAAAGCTAGGCTAGGCCAGTGTATTCAGTGTTCACTCCACTCCTGAAAGACTCATCTGATCTCTGCTGTAAGCACAGCGTCCTGACAGCACCCCAAAAAGCCCTTTTTAGGGCTGGTAAAACACCAGTCTGCTTTTTTGTTTTTTCCTGGACAGCATCTATTTTAGATTCAGTCTGTACTTAAGCTGCAGTGTTAGCCAGAGGAGGGACAGTTTAGCTGCTGCTGATTTTATAGGGAAAGCTAGGCTAGGCCAGTGTATTCAGTGTTCACTCCACTCCTGAAAGACTCATCTGATCTCTGCTGTAAGCACAGCGTCCTGACAGCACCCCAAAAAGCCCTTTTTAGGGCTGGTAAAACACCAGTCTGCTTTTTTGTTTTTTCCTGGACAGCATCTATTTTAGATTCAGTCTGTACTTAAGCTGCAGTGTTAGCCAGAGGAGGGGCAGTTTAGCTGCTGCTGATTTTATAGGGAAAGCTATAGGCAAGTGTATTCAGTGTTCACTCCACTCCTGAAAGACTCATCTGATCTCTGCTGTAAGCACAGCGTCCTGACAGCACCCCAAAAAGCCCTTTTTAGGGCTGGTAAAACACCAGTCTGCTTTTTTGTTTTTTCCTGGACAGCATCTATTTTAGATTCAGTCTGTACTTAAGCTGCAGTGTTAGCCAGAGGAGGGACAGTTTAGCTGCTGCTGATTTTATAGGGAAAGCTATAGGCAAGTGTATTCAGTGTTCACTCCACTCTTGAAAGACTCATCTGATCTCTGCTGTAAGCACAGCGTCCTGACAGCACCCCAAAAAGCCCTTTTTAGGGCTGGTAAAACACCAGTCTGCTTTTTTGTTTTTTCCTGGACAGCATCTATTTTAGATTCAGTCTGAACTTAAGCTACAGTGTTAGCCAGAGGAGGGACAGTTTAGCTGCTGCTGATTTTATAGGGAAAGCTAGGCTAGGCCAGTGTATTCAGTGTTCACTCCACTCCTGAATGACTCATCTGATCTCTGCTGTAAGCACAGCGTCCTGACAGCACCCCAAAAAGCCCTTTTTAGGGCTGGTAAAACACCAGTCTGCTTTTTTGTTTTTTCCTGGACAGCATCTATTTTAGATTCAGTCTGTACTTAAGCTGCAGTGTTAGCCAGAGGAGGGACAGTTTAGCTGCTGCTGATTTTATAGGGAAAGCTATAGGCAAGTGTATTCAGTGTTCACTCCACTCCTGAAAGACTCATCTGATCTCTGCTGTAAGCACAGCGTCCTGACAGCACCCCAAAAAGCCCTTTTTAGGGCTGGTAAAACACCAGTCTGCTTTTTTGTTTTTTCCTGGACAGCATCTATTTTAGATTCAGTCTGAACTTAAGCTGCAGTGTTAGCCAGAGGAGGGACAGTTTAGCTGCTGCTGATTTTATAGGGAAAGCTAGGCTAGGCCAGTGTATTCAGTGTTCACTCCACTCCTGAAAGACTCATCTGATCTCTGCTGTAAGCACAGCGTCCTGACAGCACCCCAAAAAGCCCTTTTTAGGGCTGGTAAAACACCAGTCTGCTTTTTTGTTTTTTCCTGGACAGCATCTATTTTAGATTCAGTCTGAACTTAAGCTGCAGTGTTAGCCAGAGTAGGGACAGTTTAGCTGCTGCTGATTTTATAGGGAAAGCTAGGCTAGGCCAGTGTATTCAGTGTTCACTCCACTCCTGAAAGACTCATCTGATCTCTGCTGTAAGCACAGCGTCCTGACAGCACCCCAAAAAGCCCTTTTTAGGGCTGGTAAAACACCAGTCTGCTTTTTTGTTTTTTCCTGGACAGCATCTATTTTAGATTCAGTCTGTACTTAAGCTGCAGTGTTAGCCAGAGGAGGGACAGTTTAGCTGCTGCTGATTTTATAGGGAAAGCTAGGCTAGGCCAGTGTATTCAGTGTTCACTCCACTCCTGAAAGACTCATCTGATCTCTGCTGTAAGCACAGCGTCCTGACAGCACCCCAAAAAGCCCTTTTTAGGGCTGGTAAAACACCAGTCTGCTTTTTTGTTTTTTCCTGGACAGCATCTATTTTAGATTCAGTCTGTACTTAAGCTGCAGTGTTAGCCAGAGGAGGGACAGTTTAGCTGCTGCTGATTTTATAGGGAAAGCTATAGGCAAGTGTATTCAGTGTTCACTCCACTCCTGAAAGACTCATCTGATCTCTGCTGTAAGCACAGCGTCCTGACAGCACCCCAAAAAGCCCTTTTTAGGGCTGGTAAAACACCAGTCTGCTTTTTTGTTTTTTCCTGGACAGCATCTATTTTAGATTCAGTCTGTACTTAAGCTGCAGTGTTAGCCAGAGGAGGGACAGTTTAGCTGCTGCTGATTTTATAGGGAAAGCTATAGGCAAGTGTATTCAGTGTTCACTCCACTCCTGAAAGACTCATCTGATCTCTGCTGTAAGCACAGCGTCCTGACAGCACCCCAAAAAGCCCTTTTTAGGGCTGGTAAAACACCAGTCTGCTTTTTTGTTTTTTCCTGGACAGCATCTATTTTAGATTCAGTCTGAACTTAAGCTACAGTGTTAGCCAGAGGAGGGACAGTTTAGCTGCTGCTGATTTTATAGGGAAAGCTAGGCTAGGCCAGTGTATTCAGTGTTCACTCCACTCCTGAAAGACTCATCTGATCTCTGCTGTAAGCACAGCGTCCTGACAGCACCCCAAAAAGCCCTTTTTAGGGCTGGTAAAACACCAGTCTGCTTGTTTTTTTTTCCCCGGCACAGTAGCTTACATAAAAAAAAAACACAACAGTTTTGACTGCAGTAGATGAGCAGTCAGTTGCCTGCCAGCGTGTGTGTCAGACCTACAGTGTCTACTGTGCCAACTTCTGCCAGTGCACAGTGCCACTCATATCTGGTGTCACAGTAGCTTGCACGCATAGTACAACTAAACTAATTAAAAAAAAATGACAGGCAGAGGCAGGCCACCCCGCAGGGGCTGTCGTGGTCGTGGTGCTGTGATTCCCTTTGGCCCAAGAATAATGCCCAGTGTTCAGGGGCCACGTACCCTGAACTCGAAAAGTTCTGAGGACATAGTTGACTGGCTAACACAGGACAGCCAATCTTCTACAGCTTCCGCTCGGAACCTTGACGCACCATCCTTCTCCAGCTCAGCTTTGGGCACCTCTCAAGTTCCCACTCGCCCGCCTGCCGCCACCACCAACACTAGCACCACAGTTGCTTCACTTGATCTGTCAGAGGAGTTATTTACACATGAGTTGGAAGAAATGAGTGATGCGCAAACATTATTGCCAGAGGATGTAGATAAAAGGGATATGTCTCAGTCAGGCAGCATTACACACATGGATGTACGGTGTGATGATGATGATGTTGTACCCGCTGCTGCTTCCTTTGCTGAGTTGTCAGATACAAGTGAAGCGGTTGATGATGACGATGTGGATGTCACGTGGGTGCCCGCTCGAAGAGAAGAAGAACAGGGGGAAAGTTCAGATGGGGAGACAGAGAGGAGGAGGAGACGAGTTGGAAGGAGGGGTAGGTCGTCGCAAGGAGCTAGTGGCACAGTCAGACAGCATGTATCGGCACCCGGGGTCAGCCAGACAGCACGCCAATCAATGCATGCTGTTGCCACCACCAGAATGCCGCCATTGCAAAGCTCAGCAGTGTGGCATTTTTTTTGTGTGTCTGCCTCTGATAACAGCGATGCCATTTGCAACCTGTGCCAAAAGAAACTGAGTCGTGGGAAATCCAACACCCACCTAGGTACAACTGCTTTGCGAAGGCACATGATCTCACATCACAAACGCCTATGGGATCAACACATGATGACGAGTACAAGCAGCACACAAGCTCAAAGCCACCATCCTCCTCCTGGTCCAGCATCTTCAGCCACGTCAACCACTGCTGTCCTCCTTGCCCCCTCTCAACCATCTGACACTACGTCTCTCGCCTTGAGCAGTTCCTGCTCATCTGCCCACAGTCAGGTGTCTGTCAAGGACATGTTTGAGCGTAAGAAGCCAATGTCACAGAGTCACCCCCTTGCCCGGCGTCTGACAGCTGGCTTGTCGGAACTCTTAGCCCGCCAGCTTTTACCATACAAGCTGGTGGAGTCTGAGGCCTTCAAAAAATTTGTAGCTATTGGGACACCGCAGTGGAAGGTACCCGGCCGAAATTTCTTTTCACAAAAGGCAATCCCCAACCTGTACTCTATTGTGCAAAAGGAAGTCATGGCATGTCTGGCACACAGTGTTGGGGCAAGGGTCCATCTGACCACTGATACCTGGTCTGCAAAGCACGGTCAGGGCAGGTATATCACCTACACTGCTCATTGGGTAAACCTGCTGACGGCTGCCAAGCATGTAATGCGTGGCTCTGCAGAGGAGTTGGTGGTGACACCACCACGACTTGCAGGCAGGCCTGCTGTCACCTCCTCTACTCCTCCTACTCCATCCTCTTCGATAACCTCCTCGGCTGAGTCCTCTTCTGCTGCTGCGTCTTGCTCCACATCAACAGCACCCCCCCAGCTCCCCAGGGGCTATTCCACATCCCGGATACGACAGTGTCACGCTGTCTTGGGGTTGACTTGCCTGAAAGCAGAGAGTCACACCGGACCAGCACTTCTGTCGGCCCTGAACGCACAGGTGGATCAGTGGCTGACTCCGCACCAACTGGAGATCGGCAAAGTGGTGTGTGACAACGGAAGCAATTTGTTGGCGGCATTGAATTTGGGCAAGTTGACACATGTGCCGTGCATGGCACATGTGTTAAATCTGATTGTACAACGCTTTGTGCATAAGTACCCAGACTTACAGGATGTCCTCAAGCAGGCCAGGAAGGTGTGTGGCCATTTCAGGCGTTCCTACACAGCCATGGCGCACTTTTCAGATATCCAGCGGCGAAACAACATGCCAGTGAGGCGCTTGATTTGCGACAGCCCGACACGTTGGAATTCAACACTCCTAATGTTCGACCGCCTGCTCCAACAAGAAAAAGCCGTCAACGAGTATTTGTATGACCGGGGTGCTAGGACAGCCTCTGCGCAGCTGGGAATTTTTTTGCCACGTTACTGGACGCTCATGCGCAATGCCTGTAGGCTCATGCGTCCTTTTGAGGAGGTGACAAACCTAGTCAGTCGCACTGAAGGCACCATCAGCGACATCATCCCATTTGTTTTCTTCCTGGAGCGTGCCCTGCGAAGAGTGCTGGATCAGGCCGTAGATGAGTGTGAAGAGGAAGAGGAAGAGTTGTGGTCACCATCACCACCATCAGAAACAGCCTTATCAGCATCGCTTGCTGGACCTGCGGCAACGCTGGAAGAGGAGTCTGAGGAAGAGGAGTCAGAGGAGGAATGTGGCTTTGAGGAGGAGGAGGAAGACCAACCACAGCAGGCATCCCAGGGTGCTCGTTGTCACCTATCTGGTACCCGTGGTGTTGTACGTGGCTGGGGGGAAGAACAGACCTTCAGTGAGATCAGTGAGGACGAGGAACAGGACATGAGTAGCTCGGCATCCAACCTTGTGCAAATGGGGTCTTTCATGCTGTCGTGCCTGTTGAGGGACCCTCGTATAAAAAGGCTGAAGGAGAACGACCTGTATTGGGTGGCCACGCTACTAGACCCCCGGTATAAGCAGAAAGTGCCAGAAATGTTACCGAATTACAGGAAGACGGAAAGGATGCAGCAGTTCCAAAATAAATTAAAAAGTATGCTTTACACAGCGTATAAGGGTGATGTCACAGCACAACGGGAATCTAACAGGGGAAGAGGTGAAAGTAATCCTCCTCCTACCACGACCATGCCGGCAAGGACAGGACGCTTTACAGACGTATTGTTGATGGAGGACATGCAGAGCTTTTTAAGTCCTACGCATCGCCACAGCCCTTCGGGGTCCACCCTCAGAGAACGACTCGACCGACAGGTAGCAGACTACCTCGCCTTAACTGCAGATATCGACACTCTGAGGAGCGATGAACCCCTTGACTACTGGGTGTGCAGGCTTGACCTGTGGCCTGAGCTATCCCAATTTGCGATAGAACATCTGGCCTGCCCCGCTTCAAGTGTCCTTTCAGAAAGGACCTTCAGTGCAGCAGGAGGTATTGTCACTGAGAAGAGAAGTCGCCTAGGTCAAAAAAGTCTAGATTACCTCACCTTTATTAAGATGAATGAGGCATGGATCCCGAAGGGACTGACAGTGGGCGATACATTTGACTAAAAAAGGCCTGATGAGATGAGCTGCCTTGGGCTAAAAATGGTCCACAAGCCGCAATGTTTTAGGGCACTTTCTGCCTGAAAAACATAATATTTTCTGGCCGCTGCTACAGCAGCGGCTGCAACAATACATAATTTTACAGGCATGTGTACATGCCTAATTTTTCTGGCCTCTGGTGCTGCACTGTGGCTGCAAAAAAAACAAACAAAAAAACACATACCTGTGTCAATTCCCCTTCGTGATCGTTACCTTGTTGTGGTGAAGGGGCTTGTGTATCACAATGAAGCGACCACCTCTATGAGTGTGTTGGCAATGGCGTTGTTGGCACACCCCAGATGGTAAGGTCATTGCTTCATTGTGAACAGACCAAAAGCGATCGGCTTGATAATTTTGCATAGAAAAAACATAAATTTTCTTTGTGATCATCTAAGGTGATCATTAAAGCCTTGCGGTTGTGCAAATGGACTGTTTGCAGTTGTTTGCGGTGCGTTAAACGGGGAGTTTGGTCTGTCCGAGTTTGGTCTGTCACTGTGAAGCGGGCGTAACCCTTACACTACCTGATCGATACAACATCATTCCTGATGTTTTAAAGCACGTTATTCCAAACACATTAGGAATGTTAGGTGATTTATGCCCTTTATGGATTAAAACCCGACTCTGCGTCAACTACGTAATTTTCCATGGGAGTTTTGCCATGGATCCCCCTCCGGCATGCCACAGTCCAGGTGTTAGTCCCCTTGAAACAACTTTTCCATCACTATTGTGGCCAGAAAGAGTCCCTGTGGGTTTTAAAATTCGCCTGCCTATTGAAGTCTATGGCGGTTCGCCCGTTCGCGAACATTTGCGGCAGTTCGCGTTCGCCGTTCGCGAACGGAAAATTTTATGTTCGCGACATCACTAGTCTAAACCCCTGGCAACAAAAGTGAGTACACCCCTAAGTGAAAATGTCCAAATTGGGCCCAAAGTGTCATTATTTTGTGTGCCTTAACCCTCTTGGACAAGGAGTTTACCAGAGCTTCACAGGTTGCCACTGAAGTCCTCTTCCACTCCTCCATGACAATATCACAGAGCTGGTGGATGTTAGAGACCTTGTGATCCTCCACCTTCTGTTTGAGGATGCCCCACAGATGCTCAATAGGGTTTAGGTCTGGAGACCTGCTTGCCCAATCCATCACCTTTACCCTTAGCTTCTTTAGCAAGGCAGTGGTTGTCTTGGAGGTGTGTTTGGGGTCGTAATCATGTTGGAATACTGCCCTGCGGTCCAGTTTCTGAAGGGAGGGGATCATGCTCTGCTTCAGTATGTCACAATACATGTTGGCATTCATGGTTCCCTCAATGAACTGTAGCTCCCCAGTGCCGGCAGCACTCATGCAGCCCCAGACTATGACACTCCCACCACCATGCTTGACTGTAGGCATGACACACTTGTCTTTGTAATCCTCACCTGGTTGACACCATCTGAACCAAATAAGTTTATCTTGGTCTCATCAGACCACAGGACATGGTTCCAGTAATCCATGTCCTTAGTCTGCTTGTCTTCAGCAAACTGTTTGCGGGCTTTCTTGTACATCATCTTTAGAAGAAGCTTCCTTCTGGGACGACAGCCATGCAGACCAATTTGATGCAGTGCGCGGCATATGGTCAGAGCACTGACAGGCTGATCCCCCATCCCTTCAACCTCTGCAGCAATGCTGGCAACACTCCTACGTCTATTTCCCAAAGACAACCCCTGGATATGACGCTGAGCACGTGCACTCATCTTCTTTGGTCGACCATGGCGAGGCCTGTTCTGAGTGGAACCTGCCCTGTTAAACCGCTGTATGGTCTTGGCCACCGTGCTGCAGCTCAATTTCAGGGTCTTGGCAATCTTCTTATAGCCTAGGCCAGTGATGGTGAACCTTGGCACCCCAGATGTTTTGGAACTACATTTCCCATGATGCTCCACTACACTGCAGAGTGCATGAGCATCATGGGAAATGTGGTTCCAAAACATCTGGGGTGCCAAGGTTCGCCATCACTGGCCTAGGCCATCCTTATGTAGCAAAAACGGGGGTATGTGCAGCGCATAGGAAAAACAAAATTAGATAAAACACCATCAAATAAGTGGTCAGCAATGTCAAATCTAATACAGTTCTATCACTGAGAGAGAAAAGTCCTCTTAAGTTCCCAGAATGGTATAGCAGGAAAAAGGGATGAGATTCCTCATGTGATGAAAGAAGGGGGATGCAATCTTCTGCCCAAAATGTGCTGATACAATCCTCCCCCGTAAAAATATTGAGCTTACCAGATACGATGGACCTCTCCGCTAAGAGAAGGTCATACAGGCATGTATCCTCCCTGGGATAATGGAATCGAGTGACTGCAGCACAGATCCTTCCACAGATAACCGGAATATGTGGCCAGAAGGTGGTATAATAAATCCTCCTAAGAATGGTACTGGATGCAATGATATAGTATCCAATGGTCCCAAAAAAAAGGAGGAAGGGAGACAGCCTAAGTGCACTCCGCAAAATTTATTGAAAGTCAATATAGATAAAACAACATTGGCGCTCTGCGCCTAGATAAAAAGCCGGTATAACAGCCGGAACTGACAATGTGAATGAACGCTGTGGACATCCGTCCAGCATGGAGATGGCAGCGGGTGACGTCCGTGCGTGAGCTCCTCCCCCCGTACGCGGCGTTACGTCCAGAGGGACTTCGTCAGCGAGGGTGGAGCTATGGTGTCACCCGGCTGATAGAAATAGCAGGGCAGTCGTCATGGTGACAGGGAAGCCAAACGCGAACACCGGAAGTCAGAGACACTCGCCGGCTGCTCTCCCTAAAAGTGTCACCTACTTACCAGCCCTTGCTAATAATATAAAACAGGTTGAAAACACTGTCAAAGTGATCAACTTATTCCCATGGTTGGAAATATACATGAAAGTTTAATAAAAACACAGAACGTTAAAACGTTAAAACAAGGTTTCTGTACCTAGGGGGTTAAATGTGGAATTTGACCTCAACTGTTTTATTTCCGATAAATGATTATATGCACTTTAATTTTTGTTGCAGTGACAAGTCTATGGAGGTTCCATTATAAGTTTTATTTTATTGTTTTTTTTAAATAGGAGATGGCCGCGGGTAGTTTTAACGTTCTGTGTTTTTATTAAACGTTCATGTATATTTCCAACCATGGGAATAAGTTGATCACTTTGGCAGTGTTTTCAACCTGTTTTATATTATTAGCAAGGGCTGGTAAGTAGGTGACACTTTTAGGGAGAGCAGCCGGCGAGTGTCTCTGACTTCCGGTGTTTGCGTTTGGCTTCCCTGTCACCATGGCGACTGCCCTGCTATTTCTATCAGCCGGGTGACACCATAGCTCCACCCTCGCTGACGAAGTCCCGCTGGACGTAACGCCGCGTACGGGGGGAGGAGCTCACGCACGGACGTCACCCGCTGCCATCTCCATGCTGGACGGATGTCCACAGCGTTCATTCACATTGTCAGTTCCGGCTGTTATACCGGCTTTTTATCTAGGCGCAGAGCGCCAATGTTGTTTTATCTATATTGACTTTCAATAAATTTTGCGGAGTGCACTTAGGCTGTCTCCCTTCCTCCTTTTTTTTGGGACCATTGGATACTATATCATTGCATCCAGTACCATTCTTAGGAGGATTTATTATACCACCTTCTGGCCACATATTCCGGCTATCTGTGGAAGGATCTGTGCTGCAGTCACTCGATTCCATTATCCCAGGGTGGATACATGCCTGTATGACCTTCTCTTAGCGGAGAGGTCCATCGTATCTGGTAAGCTCAATATTTTTACGGTGGAGGATTGTATCAGCACATTTTGGGCAGAAGATTGCATCCCCCTTCTTTCATCACATGAGGAATCTCATCCCTTTTTCCTGCTATACCATTCTGGGAACTTAAGAGGACTTTTCTCTCTCAGTGATAGAACTGTATTAGATTTGACATTGCTGACCACTTATTTGATGGTGTTTTATCTAATTTTGTTTTTCCTATGCGCTGCACATACCCCCGTTTTTGCTATTATCCTATAGGTTTGTGATGACCCTAATGTGTTCAGCTGCTTAACGTTTCTATTTAATATTTTTGTTTGCGCTGATTGCTTCATTTTTTATATTGTCATCCTTATGTAGAGCAACAACTCTTTTTTTCAGATCCTCAGAGAGTTCTTTGCCATGAGGTGCCATATTGAACTTCCAGTGACCATTATGAAAGAGTGAGAGCGAGCACCAAATTTAACACACCTGTTCCCCATTCACACCTGAGATCTTGTAATACTAACAAGTCATATGACACCAGGGAGGGAAAATGGCTAATTGGGCCCAATTTGGACATTTTCACTTAGGGGTGTACCTACTATTGTTGCCAGTGGTTTAGACATTAATGGCTGTGTGTTGAGTTATTTTGAGGGAAAATATACACTGTCATACAAGATGTACACTAACTACTTTGTAGCAAAGTGTCATTTTTTTCAGAACCTGAAGTTCTTTTTTGAGAACTGGTGCCCAAAACTGAACTGCATATTCCGGATGAGGTCTTACTAATGATTTGAACAGGGGCAAATTTATATCTCTCTCTCTGGAGTCCATACCTCTCTTAATACAAGAAAGGATTTTGGTCGCTTTGGAAACTGTAGCTTGGCATTGCATGCTATTATTAAGCTTATGATCTACCAAAACCCCCAGATCCTTAACATCAGGGGTGATCAAAGGGTTACATTTGTTCCTAGGGAGTGCTTGCTAACTGTGTGGGGGTGCTTGTACTGTGGAAAGGCAGATATCCTTGTTCCTGCTTAGCAGAAACACAGGATCACTACCTTCCCTATTAACAGAACGGTGATCTGCCTTGTTTACATAGGCAGACTGCTGTTCTGCTTCTCTCAGGAAAGATCCCATCATCAAGTCCACCGGACCCGCTGTTTGGCTCCCGCTGTGTCCAATCACAGCGGAGTGGCTCGCCGGCGGCGCACGTGCGCGCCCCAGGCCCGGAAGTGCAGAATCAGGTACATGTACCTGATTCTACAGAGGGGAGCTGCCTTGCCACTGTATATGTACTGTATACGATCAGCAAGCTGTTAAGTGCAAGGTCTGCTTTATTAAGATAAAATTAATGATGCTGAGATAAGATATCATTCACAGAGAGAGTGCATTGTTTTCAAGTTTTCAAATTGAACTAAAGCCATTTTTTTAATTTTTTTTCATTTTGGATAGAATGGAGAGGTATTAGAACACCTGTCAGGTTCCTATTGCTGTCTGTCAAATTTTGTATTATCCCAGAAAAGATATTTCAGTGGGGACACTAGTTCTGGTGACCCTGATGACATCCAGGGATTCCTTCACTTTGGAAGGATTAACTCTCACTTTCTATTTTGGCTTTAAAGATAGGTTCACATCTGTGCAGCTCTGCGGGCCACGGTTTGCGCTGGCACAGCAGCCCCTATATCTAAAAATAAAATACAAAAATTGAACAGAGTATACATTTCCTTTAGGAATGCATCATGCTTGTTACTGCATGACGGATGACAAATTTTCTTACACCCATTTTTGGAATCCATCGTTAGCATCAGACGTATTAAAAGTAAAAATACATTTATGCAATATGCAAATTCCCTGGCAAGTAAAATGTCCGTAAGCAAGAAAAATGTAATTTACTTATTAACATACCTAATTGGCACAGAATTTAATTATAAATTCCCGTAAAGATATAGCCCACTTGCTGTTTATATGATTTTAAAAAAAAATACAGACTTTAGTAGGATAAAAATATCAACGTGGGATTAATTTACAAATAAAACTGGCAATGGTGTTTAGTTTCAGTCCGCAACATTGTAGTTTTCCATTTCTAGAAGATGCAGAACTGTGTGAAATATAAAGAATAATGAGATAAATTATGGTTGAATCAGAACTAGACATATGTCATATGTTTAAATGGAGCCCACTTATACATTTTGCCATAGATTATATTTATAAAGGATTCACTGGGAAATTGCAAGTTCACCCAAGTAAGATTTGATGGCATTTACTTGGCATACCTGTCACATTAACCCTATTTAATGCAAAACATACAATGAGCAGCAGGGCCGCCATCATGAATTACACAGCTTCAGGCATGCCCCCCCCCCAGAGGAGAACCGGGGGGGGGAGGGTGCTTCCGCCACGAATTGAGAAGCGGGGGGGCTGCCACAAATTGAGAAGCGGGGGGGGTTCCAGAATTTTTGAGGTCGTGGGGCTTTGGGTGCTGACGAATACAAAAGAACAAAAAAAAGGGGGGGTTGCCATCTGGGGCCCTGGGGACCTCCGGGCCTCTGGGGACCTCTGGGCCCCTTACAAAAAAAATTCAAAATGATAAAAAAAAAATAAAAAAAAATAATGGTTATTATAAAAAAAAAGGGAGAGGTTGCCATCCGGGGCCCTGAGGACCTCCGGGCCTCTGGGGACCTCTGGGCCCCTTACAAAAAAATAAAAATAAATAAATAAAAAATGAAATAAAAAAAATTAATAAAAAATTAAATTATAAAAAAAAGGGGGTTAACATTCGGGGCCCTGGGGAACTCCGGGCCCCTGGGGACCTCTGGGCCCCTTACAAAAAAAAAGAAGAAATAAAAAAAAAAATAATAAAATAAAATAAAAAAAATCCGAGCCCCTGGGGACCTCCGGCCTCCGGGCCCCTTACAGGTGTACTGCCTGTACCCCCCTGATGGCGGCCCTGATGAGCAGTCTTAAAAGTGGTAGTAAACTGCTGTGTTTTTTTTTTTTTTTGGAACCTGCAAGGCATACTAGCACATTATGTGAAACTTACCTTAGAACGAAGCCCTGCAGCGGCATGCTGTCACTGCTGCAGACGCTTCTATCTTCACCCGGTCTTCCTTTCCGGGTGCTTGGACTCCAGCTGTGTGAGCGGCTAAGCTGCGATGACGTCACTCCCACACACGCGCGTGCGGGAGCCGCCGTTTACACAGGACTCAGGACCGGGTGGCTGTTCCTTCAGAGCGCATGTGCCAGTGACGTCACTGGCTGCATCTACAGTAAATATCTCCTAAACAGTGCACGCTTAGGAGATATTTATAGTACCTATAGCTAAGCCTTATTATAGGCTTACCTATAGTTAAAAATTATGCATGGGAGTTTACTCCCACTTTAAAGTGATGTTCCGCCCCCCCTTTTAAAAATTAAAAGTCAGCAGCTACACATACTGTAGCGGCTGACTTTTAATATTAGGACACTTACATGTCCTGAAGTCCAGCGATGTTGGCACCCCAGCAAATGTTTACATTGGCTGTCGGGTGCTGCCGCTGCCACTGTCGGTCAGGGAACCCGGATTAGAAAAGCCTTGCGGCTTCACAGCCGGGTCCCTACTGTGCATGCGCAAAGCGTTCTGCACTCTCTCGCTGGCCCGGAAACAGGGGAAGGAGGAGGGAGGAGGAGGTGGCCGAACTTGTGATGTACTGCACCGTGGCGAGGTGCGAAAAAAGTGGGGACAGGGTACCTGTCAAAAACAGGTACTTGGTCCCCCCCCCCCAAAAAAAGTGCTAAATGTGGCACCGAAGGTGGGGAGGAATCAGATAAGCTGAAGTTCCACTTATGGGTGGAATTCCGCTTTAAAGCTTGCAGGTGAGTTTGCCAGCATGAGCTCTCCAGGGTGCTGAAACTGTATTTTTTTTTAAATTTTAGTATAAACAAGGCAAAAAAAGTGTCCACCCCACCCCTTCCCCCTAAGCTAATTAGCCCAGCACACTAGGCACAGTGGCCACACAATCCCCATGGCAAGAGATGCAGCAAGCATGCCATGCAGCACTTACTTTGTTGATAAAAGCCTGCATGCCATTCAAATGAGGGTCCCCTTCCCAACAGAGCCTGATGCTGTTGGGCAAAAGGTGTTTTGGAATCCAAGAGGGTTAAGGCAGTGCTGGAAAATAATGGTGGCCATGCAAAATATTAACACTTTGGGCCCAATTTGGACATTTTCACTTAGGGGTGTACTCACTTTTGTTGCCAGCGGTTTAGACATTAATGGCTGTGTGTTGAGCTATTTTGAGGGGACAGCTAATTTACTGTTATACAAGCTGTACACTCACTACTTTACATTGTAGCAAAGTGTAATTTCTTCAGTGTTGTCTATGAAAAGATAGAATAAAATATTTACAAAAATGTGAGGGGTGTACTCACTTTTGTGAGATACTGTATATGTCCCCAGTTCAAATTTCATGAATCGGGTTTACATCCACTTTAAAGCTTTTGGGAATGCATCTAGCTCTTTTTTTTAAATATTTAACTGACCTGGCCAGAACTAGTTTTTAAGGGAATATATAAATTAAAGTCCCGGGCTGTTTCTATATATACTAAATTGTATGTGCAATGCATCAGAATATCATTAAATCATTTACTTACAAACAGGAAATTATACAAAACTAACAAAAAAAATATTGTATATATATATTGTGAATTTCTCAAAATAAATAGTGTCTAGTGTACGTTATTCACGTCTAGTAGTGACATTTTTTCCCCACTTCAATAACACTATCTTCCTATACAATCATGTTCCACCAAACACCATTCACTGTTCAATTCCCATCACCAATCTCCCAATGCTCTCACCTTCTCAATTTGACCTAAAAGATGTTTTACTGTAGGTCTATATGCACGTTCCCCTTTAATTGAGGTCAACATAGCCACAACTGATTCCCCTCTGTGCAGTCTCCAGGAATATTCAATCTGACTCCATCCTCTTGTTCCTTGGGAGAAATTTTAAACCAAACTCCGAAAGTTTTTTTTTTTTTTTTTTATTCAAAGATAAGACACAGATACAAACATAAAGACAACTTTGCATTACATATACAGTGGGGCAAAAAAGTATTTAGTCAGCCACCAATTGTGTAAGTTCTCCCACTTAAAAAGATGAGACAGGCCTGTAATTGTCATCATAGGTATACCTCAACTATGAGAGACAAAATGTGGAAACAAATCCAGACAATCACATTGTCTGATTTGGAAAGATTTTTTTTTGCAAATTATGGTGGAAAATAAGTATTTGGTCAATATCAAAAGTTCATCTTAATACTTTGTTATATATCCTTTGTTGGCAATGACAGAGGTCAAATGTTTTCTGTAAGTCTTCACAAGGTTGGCACACACTGTTGCTGGTATGTTGGCCCATTCCTCCATGCAGATCTCCTCTAGAGTAGTGATGTTTTGGGGCTGTCACTGGGCAACACGGATTTTCAACTCCCTCCAAAGGTTTTCTATGGGGTTGAGATCTGGAGACTGGCTAGGCCACTCACACTTACGAAGCCACTCCTTCGTTGCCCGGGCGGTGTGTTTGGGATCATTGTCATGCTGAAAGACCCAGCCACGTTTCATCTTCAATGCCCTTGCTGATGGGAGGAGGTTTGCACTCAAAATCTCACGATACATGGCCCCATTCATTCTTTCATGTACACGGATCAGTCGTCCTGTTCCCTTTGCAGAGAAACAGCCCCAAAGCATGATGTTGCCACCCCCATGCTTCACAGTAGGTATGGTGTTCTTTGGTTGCAACTCAGCATTCTCTCTCCTCCAAACACGACGAGTTGTGTTTCTATCAAACAGTTCTACTTTGGTTTCATCTGACCATATGACATTCTCCCAATCCTCTTCGGGATCATCCAAATGTTCTCTAGCAAACCTCATACGGGCCTGGACATGTACTGGCTTAAGTAGGGGGACACGTCTGGCACTGCAGGATCTGAGTCCCTGGTGGCGTAGTGTGTTACTGATGGTAGCCTTTGTTACGTTGGTCCCAGCTCTCTGCAGGTCATTCACCAGGTCCCCCGTGTGGTTCTGGGATTTTTGCTCACCGTTCTTGTGATCATTTTGACCCCACGGGGTGAGATCTTGCATGGAGCCCCAGATCGAGGGAGATTATCAGTGGTCTTGTATGTCTTCCATTTTCTAATTATTGCTCCCACAGTTGATTTCTTCACACCGAGCTGCTTGCCTATTACAGATTCAGTCTTCCCAGCCTGGTGCAGGTCTACAATTTTGTTTCTGGTGTCCATCGACAGCTCTTTGGTCTTCACCATAGTGGAGTTTGGAGTGTGACTGTTTGAGGTTGTGGACAGGTGTCTTTTATACTGATAACAAGTTCAAACAGGTGCCATTAATACAGGTAATGAGTGGAGGACAGAGGAGCCTCTTAAAGAAGAAGATACAGGTCTGTGAGAGCCAGAAATCTTGCTTGCTTGTAGGTGACCAAATACTTATTTTCCACCATAATTTGCAAAAAAAATTCTTTCCAAATCCAGACAATGTGATTGTCTGGATTTGTTTCCACATTTTGTCTCTCATAGTTGAGGTATACCTATGATGACATTACAGGCCTATCTCATCTTTTTAAGTGGGAGAACTTGCACAATTGGTGGCTGACTAAATACTTTTTTGCCCCACTGTAGATTGTAATGAGAATATCAAGTATAATAACCGTACAAAACAGTTGCATGTGAGTTAAGGTCACTATACTGTACAGTCAGAGTCATACCACTCAGTGAAGTCTAATATAGGGTAAACATAAACATCTGTGCTCATCACATTTTGTTTCTTTTTTATTGAAAGAAAAAAAGTAGAAAAGGGAAAGATAGAGAAGACAAAAGAAAAAGAGCAGAAAAGAGAGAGAGAGAGAGAGAGAGAGAGAGGAAAAAAAAAAACCTCAAGGGAGGGGGGTGGGTGGGCGGGAGTTGAGGTGCAATTACCCCCCGGGAGCCCAGATCGGTAACGCTGAACTGGCAATAGGGATCCTAAACGGTGGATCCTGCCACGTACAAAAGTTTTTTTAATAATTATAGTACTTTCTGTTTCCCGCTGTATTTCATTAAAAAATCCATCAAAAAATCTCTCACATATTAATGTGCATGAATCTGGTGATCCCCAGATGAAGTCATGTGATGTGACGCATAGGGAGGAACTGATGACGTCATGCCGCAGATCGGAAGTGTATGTGCCGCCATCTTTTGAGTGACCAAGCATACAGTTTCATAAGGGGAAACACAGGATTCAATACTGAAGTGCATCAGATTCGTACACATCATTATGTGAGTGGGTTCTTCCTCTTTTTTTCTCTTTTCATCAGGATCCGGCTCTGCTTTCCTTCTCATTCTATTCTGGGTACCAAATTCCCGTATGTATTTCTGCATATCAGCTGCTATATGACTAAGTGGTGTTCAAGGTACTATGTGCATGAATGTATTCTTTTTGTTTATAGATTGGAATTAACAGTAAAGCAAAGACCTTTGCTGTAATATGTTTGTTGTGATATGACATACTTGGATATTTGTAGCTATTGAATAATTTTGCTTATATCCTGTTGAATACAACTTTATTACAAAAGCAAAAAGCACTCTTGTTATGGGATGTGCTTACCCTGTATATTTAAAATTAATCTGATCGCCTGCCATACACCCCAAGCCATCAACCCCCCCCCCCCCATTTTAACCCTACTTCAGTGTCTGACCTCTCTTTGACTTGTCTGCCCTACTGCCATATTATATTCAAATTCTCCCTCCACCTCAACGCTAGTTTAACCACTTGGTGCCCACGATATAGCCAAAAGATGGCTACAGCGCAGGCTTCCTTTGCCGGGTGGACGGCGCACTCTGTGATCGCTGAGTCCTTGGGACTCAACTGATCACAGATCGGGGTAAAGGGCCAATCACAGCGGGCCCTTTACCACATGAGCAGCTGTCAGGTCCCTTTAGGGCCAACCAGTGCTGCTAATCAGTGCCCTCCAGTGCTGCTAATCAGTGCCCACCAGTGAGTGCCACCTATCAGTGCCACCTATCAGTGCCGCATCTCTGTGCTGCCTATCAGTGCCCATCAGTGCCACCTATCAGTGCAGCCTCCTCAGTGCATCCTGATCAGTGCCCACCAGTGCTACCTCATCAGACCATCAGTGCCACCTATCATTGCTCATCAGTGCTACCTCATCAGTGCCCATCAGTGCAGCCTATCAGTGCACATCAGTGCAGCCTATCAGTGGCCACCAGTGAAAGAAAAATGACCTGTTTGCAAAATTGTATAACAAAATATGGAAAACTTTTTTTTTTAAATTTTTGTCTTTGTTTAGCGAAAAATAAAAAACCCAGGGGTGATTAAATACCACCAAAAGAAAGCTTTATTTGTGTGAAAAAAAATAATACATTTTTTATATGGGTACAGTGTTGCATGACTGCGCAATTGTCATACGAAGTGTGACATCGCTTGCCGTTGGGGTACTCGTGCGTGCTCGATTTTGAGCCCGCTCTGTCAATTAAAAACACAGAACAGGGATCAGCCCCCCCCCCCCCCACACCACCACCACCACTCTCTCCTCATTGGCTCACTGGCTGTGATTAACAGCAGTGGGAGCCAATGGCTCCTGCTGCTACATCTCAGCCACTGAGGAGGCAGAGATCCGGGAGAGCAGCCGCTCTCATGCACATCGGTGGGTCAGGATCGGGCTTCGGCAAGTATTAGGGGGGCTGCCGGGGAAACTGCATACTGAAGGTTTTTTACCTTCATGCATAGAATGCATGAAGATAAAAAAAACCTTCAACCTTTACAACCACTTTAAAAAGTGACAGAAAATAATATATATGAGAGGGTTTAGTCCAGGGTGCGACTACACATTTGCCCCATACCTGGAAGCACTGGGATGCCACTGGGGTAGCAGAAGCAAGAAAGAAGGGAGGGGGCAGCAGAAAATCTAAGTGTACGTAATGGCACTGGAGGGTGTCTGCTATGAAGTGGGTGTGGGTGAGTTATTTTGTTAAACATTTTGTAAAGCAGAATTACTTAAAACGTACAGATAAGGCACTGGCCAATTTCAATTTTTTCTGTCTTGTGTTGTTCAGCATATTCATTAAAACTCGTAGGATGAAGAGGGCCCTTGAAACTAATTGCAGCTTATCCCATTTACCTAGAGAAAAGAGCTGCTGACTGTATATAACCATTTTGTACTTAAAGTATAATTTAAAGCGGTTGTATAGTTTTTTTTCTAACTTTTACCTACAGGTAAGCCTATACTAAAGCCCCGTACACATGGCCGATTTTCTCGGCAAGAAAACTGCTGGTAGAGCTTTTTGCCGAGAAAACCGTTCGTGTGTATGGTTTCTCGTCGGGAAAACTGCCGGGAATTTTGACGAGAAAAATAGAGAACCAGCTCTCTATTTTCTCATCGGGATTCTCGTCGGCCTGTTCCCAATGAGAAAACCGTGCGTGTGTACGAGGCTACATGCTTACCTGTCCCCAGGTAAGCCCGCACATGCTCGATGAGATTTCGACGCATGCACGGTAGCTCACAAGGGTAGTGTAGGGTGACGCAAGATGGCGGCAACGGCATCAAATGTGAAGAGCGCATGCTCATCGTAGTCGATGCGTCACCACGTTCTTGCCATTCAAAAGAACGGCGGTTCTTTTGAATGTGCGTGTGTACACAGGGCTTGGCAAGAAAAACTTGCCAGGAATCCCGTCGAGAAAACCAACGTCTTTTTTCAACGGGATTCTCGCCCGTGTGTATGAGGCTTCAGGCTTAAGCCCTGTACACACAGGCGAGAATCCCGTCAGGAAAAAAACATTGTTTTTCCTGAAGGGATTCCTGGCAAGCTTTTCTTGCCAAGCCCTGTGTACACACGCACGTTCAAAAGAACCGCCGTTTCTGTGTCGTATGTACGAGGCTTTACCTGTAGGTAAAAAATATATCTCCTAAACCTCTACGGTTTAGGAGATATCCCCCTTGCACTGCGCCGCTGACTGCAGCGGAGCATGCGCACACGGGATTCTCGGCTGAAGGCCCAGCGGACGCCGGACCTTGCTGGAAAGCAGTCTCCCGCGTGCATGCGCGAGAGTGACGACATCGCGGCTCCAGCCACTCACAGCGCTGGAGCCGCGAAACCCGGAAGATACGCCAAGGCATAATGTCAGCTGCCTCAACGTGGACCGGGAGGGACACCAACGCCTCGTTCTAAGGTAAGTATTTCATAATGAGCTAGTATGCGGTGCATACTAGCTCATTATGCCTTTTCCTTTACAGGTGTAAAAAAAAAAAGTCAGCGGGTATACAACCGCTTTAAGTAAGCTTTCATGTTATTGTACTTGCTCAAGGTTATTATTTGAGCAGCTTCATGCTCACCAAATCTCTTGAGTGAGAGTTTCATCTTTCATCCCTTAATAAGGGGTAAATGTAGTGTAGTCCAACAGATAACTGCAAAATGGAGTTGGGTATAGGGCAGAATAATTTAGATGCACTATTATCTAACTAAGGATCTGTTGGTTTCTACTTACATAGCAAGCAGTATCCACAGCTGTGCTTGCATTGTGTCTTTGTTAAGTTACCTTTTACACTTGTGCGACTCATCCTGCGACTTGGGACTGCAATGTTGCATGACATCTTGTATCCTATGATTTCCAATGAGTACCGTTCATATCTGTGTGACTTCAAGTTGCAGCGACTTAAAAGTAGTCCCTGCGCTACTTTGGTCCAACTTTGATGCGACTTGAGGTCCATAGACCTCAAGATTACACAGGCAATGCTTTAAGTCACGTTGAAGTTGCATCAAAGTCGCATCCAAGTTGCGCGACTTTCAGGTCGTACAAGTGTGAAAGGGGCCTAAATCATACATGGTGGCAGAGCAACATGCATTCCTCTCTCGAGACACAGCATAGCCTCAAATACCCTGACATATGTTTTGAAATAAGGTAGTATCATAGAGCAAAGCTGATTATGGATAAGGTTCAAGCACATTCAAAAGTTTTGAGTATGGTTGTGGATCAACAGTATAATGATTGTAAGGCCAGCAGGCAAAAACAATTTTTGACCTTTTCAATGACACTGGATTTTCTTTGGCGATACCAAGGCATTCCCAGTGCTGCTTCGAAAAGTAATTTCTGTAGTGGACAACAATGATTTTCTCACAGACATGAGTGGGAAACAACTCAATGTGGAAAAATTCTCAAGGTATTTGAGAGAGAGCTAAAGAGTTACTTATATGATTGAGAGGGTGCTGATGTGTAACTCGTGGTTAAAGAGGGAAAGGCATGGTCATGGCTAGGGATTAGCCGAACAGCGAACATTATGCGGTGTTCGCTTCAAATTCGAAAGCCACAGAACACCGTTTAAAAGTCTATGGGACATTAAAATTAAAAACCAAAAGTGCTAATTTTAAATGCTTATATGCAAGTTATTGCAATAAAAAGTTTTTTCAGGAGCAGTGATTTTAATAAGGACCATGCCATTTTTTTCAATGAGTTTTATCTGTATTGCTGGCGGGACCCGACAATTCATTACAGCCGCGATCAGTTTTATATGACTTTTCTTCCTTAATTTTGCAGTGGGACAGTTCTAAACATGGGGAAAATGTGCCACTTTACAGGCATACTATAGACAGCCCCCAGGTACGAAATTTAAAAGAATATTTCACTTTTATTGTTTCACTTTAAGCATTATTAAAATCACTGCTTTGGGAAAAAACTGACGTTTTTAAAACTTTTTGTTGCATTGATACATGTCCCATGGGGCAGAGCCCGGGTCCCGAAACACTTTTTATGACAATACCATGCATATAAGTTCTGGTGCGAACCGAACCATGTTCGGCTCATCCTTAGTCATGGCATTAAAGCAGAAGGAAAGCTTTCTCCAGGGGTGTACATGCAACAGCAGAGGGGTATCCCATTTTGAGGAAAATATACTGTCCTCCAGTGCACCTCTACCACAGTCAGTCACCTATCCCATCTCTGTTTGGTGGTAGGCTTCTCAGGATCCTGATTAGCTCTGTCAATCACTCTGCTATTCCCCTTCTACAGAATTCACACCTGACATTCTTTAGGAAGAGCAGTGGTGCCCTTCTCCCTCATGCTGGAAGAACCTGGAACCTGGCTAAATGGAACTCTCTAGTCCAGGGGTGCCCAACCTTTTGAAGAGCATGGGCCACTTAAGCGACTTGGTAATTGGTCACGGACCACAATGAGCGGACACGAACACAGACATAGCCTGCTCTACTCTATGGTAGACATGTGCACTGCAGAAAAATTTGTTCATTTTCGTTTCATTCCTTTTTTAGCTTTTTTCGGAAATTCGGAATTCGGAAATTCAGAAATTCGAAAATTCGGAATTCGGAAATTCGAAATTTCAGAATAAGGAAATTAGAAAATTAGAAAATAAAATTTTTCAGATTTTCGAATTCTGAATTTTCAAATTTCCGATTTTCGAACTTCTGAATTTTCAAATTTTCTAATTTCCGAGAAATTTCAAATTTCCGAAATTTCTAAATGTAAAAATTCGTAAATTAGAAATTTCGGATCTGAAAATCCGATAATTCGGAAGTTGAAAAATTAGGAAATTTTGAAATTAACTAATTTGTCAAAATTTGTTAAAAAACAAATTCAGAACTAAACAAATTGCACATGTCTACTCTTTGGGCCCTCCGATCCGCGCATACGGAAGTGGACCGATCCCTTCTGTTTTTTCAGCTGATCGGATTGGAGATAGGCGGAAGTAAACGGACAGTCCGTTTACATCTGCTGCTCCACAGAGGTGAATGAAGGGTCCGATTGGGTCGAACCGATTGTGTGAAAGGGGCCTAAGGCTGCTTTCATACTGATGCACTGTGGTTTACCCGCACCGTGGGTGCAGAGCAGTGCACCTGTGGCTTTCCTGGGGGTTACCTGCACTTTGCCATAGACATCTACTATATCCTGCAAGTGTGGTGCACTTTCTGAAAGTGCACCAAACTAGTAGGTAATAACAGAGTGCATTTGGTATCACTCTGCTTGTGACAGAAGTCAGCACTATACAGGAAGCATCAGCTTATACGGCTCTGCTGCGCAGCTGCTTGCTTCATTTCCTGCCAGCTTCATTCACAACACTGATGCTCTGGGATGGCGGGTCGGCAACCTGCAATCTTGGCTTGCCAACGCACCATCCCATAGAAGGAGATTGCGGGCTACATTTAAGGTCTCCGCAGGCCATATGTGGCCCCTAGGCCACTGTTTGGGCACCCCTGCTCTAGTCCATCAACCGCTCAAGAGCCTACTTGGACATGACCTTTCACTTTACATATTTGTACCACACCTTTTTACATCACACTACGCATAGTTACATAGTTGGTCAGGTTGAAAAAAGAAACAAGTCCATCTTGTTCAACCAATATAAAAAAAAACATACAATCCCATATACAGTATACTTACAGTTGATCCAGAGGAAGGTGAAAAACCCCATGATCCAATTTGCTATAGCAGGGGAAAATATTCCTTCCTATTTCCTGGATCAACTTTACCTATAAATGTTAGTACCCAGTCATATTATGTACATTTAGGAAATAATCCAGGCCTTTTTTTAAAGCAATCTACTGAGCTGTCCAGAACCACCTCTTGAGAGAGTCTATTCCACATTTTCACAGCTCTTACTGTGAAGAAACCTTTCCATATTTGTAGATGAAATCTCTTTTCCTCTAGACTTAGAGTGCCCCCTTAGCCTCTGTGTTGACCTTAAAGTGAGTAACTCAACACCAAGTTCACTATATGGACCCCTTATGTATTTGTACATGTTGATCATATCCCCCCTTAATCTCCTCTTCTCAAGAGAGAATAAATTCAGTTCCTCTAATCTTTCCCCGATATCCTTTTTGAGAACTGGTGCCCAAAACTGAACTGCATATTCCAGGTGATTTGTATGTTGCAAAATGATATCTCTCTCTCTCTGGAGTCCATACCTCTCTTAATACAAGAAAGGGCTTTGCTCCCTTTGGAAAACACAGCTTGGCATTGCATGCTATTATTAGGCTTATGATCTACCAAAACCCCCAGATCCTTCTCCACTATGGATTCCCCCAGTTTTACTCCCCCTAGTATGTATGATGCATTCATATTCTTAGGCCCCATGTACACGGGACGCTGCTAAACGTATGTTCAGAGGCAGTTAGCCGCTTTTTTCAACTGCCCCTGAACTCATTTAATGTTATCCTATGTGACCATGTACACAGTCTCGTTTATTGCTGTTTTTAGGCAGTTTAACAGCGTTTCTTTGAAAGCAAAAAAATGGGTTCAGACGCAGAAGATTTCCACGTTTCAGAAGCCAAACGCAACTAAACGCGGCTAAACGTGGTTACCCGTGTTTGGCAGCGTTTCATTTATAGGCGTTTTTCGTTTTTGGCCATTTAAAAAGCTAAAAAATATATTTTGTTTTTGAAACAACGCTTGTAAACGCGGCATGTAAACGTGGCAAAACGGACGTTATAAACGTGGGTTACTATCTGTCAAGTTTAATCATTTAGGAGCAGTTGTAAAAACGTCCCGTGTACATGGAGCCTTAGCCCCCGAGTTCATAACTTTACATTTATCAACATTAAACCTCATTTGCCACATAGTTGCCCAATTAGACAGAGCATTGAGGTTGGCTTGTAAATTGGAGACATCCAGTGAGGACGTTTTTCCCTTGCATAGCCTGGTGTCATCTGAAAAGACTGAAATGGTACTTTTAATCCCAGACCTTATATTGTTTATAAAGATATGAAAAAGTAAGGGTCCCAACACTGAACCTTGGGGTACACCACTGATAACCTTAGACCATTCAGAGTAAGAATCATTAACCACTACTCTCTGAATTCTGTCTTTTTTGTCAGTTTTCTATTCATTTAAAAACTGATCTTTCCAATCCTGTAGACTTTACCTTACACATTAGTCGTGTGTGGGGAACTGTATTGAACGCTTTTGCAAAATCCAAGTATACCACGTCCACCGCCACCCCTCTGTCCAAGGTTTTACTTACCTCTTCATAAAAAGAAATCAGGTTTGTTTGACAACTTCTGCCTTTTTATGAATCCATGCTGTCTGTTGCAACTCATCAGTGTGGTCTTTTATTAAAATCTACAGTATCTTCCTGACTATAGAAGTTAAACTAACAGGTCTATTCCAGTCATTAAAGAGTCTCAAAAAATTTGAAGCAATAGCTTTGAAATGACAGAGCTCAATTCTTTTAGGATCCGTGGATGTATGCCATCTGGTCCAGGTGCTTTATCCACCTTTATTCTGTCTAAATATTTCTGGACCATATCACTTTTGAGCCATTGTGGATGATTTGGGGCAATACTATGAACATGAGCTCCCCTGTGCTCCTTTTTATACACAGAGCTGAAGAAAGTATTTAATAAAGTCTAAGTCTTGGAGAGCAGCCCTCATCCTTGGAAAATTTGCTCTCTTAAAGTTAAGTTTTTATATTTCCAGTATGAGATTGTTGCTTAGAGCTAACATCAAATAAAAAAATGGTATGGTCACTGCTACCCAGATGTGCTTTTATATGAACATTGGTAATAATCTCTGCATGGTTTGAGATTACCAGGTCCAGCAGAGCATCATTCCTAGTCGGGGCCTCAATAAACTGGATCACAAAATTGTTTTGTAATAGGTTTATAAATGTTTGCCCAAACTCCAATGATAACCTTTGTAGTATGCACACCCATGTACAGTTCAATCTATAATGCTTCAGGCTCATCACATCAACTAGGTCCTCTTTCATACTATCTTTGAACTCACTTCTTACATAGAGACAAACACCACCACCCTTCCGTTTTATCCTGCCTTTCCGAAAGAGACCATAGCCAGGAATTATAATAGCCCAGTCATGTGAAGAATGAAGCCAAGATTCAGCAATAACAATTAAATCATAATTCTCCTCGGGCACCAGAGCTGCCAACTCACCTATTTTGCTTGACAGACTTCTGGCATTAGTGACTTTAATTTATTGTCACATTTTGTACACTTATTTTTCATATTTTCTTTATCTTAGTACACATAGTACCGTTTTCAATGGTTGTTTGTAACATGGGAACTTTCATATCTCCTGCCTAGGGATGATCTTCGTCTTCGAGTCGAACATACGTTCGACTTGAACATCGGCTGTTCGATCGTTCGAAGAAGATCGAACGATTTGGGCCGTTCGCGCCAAATTCGAGTGATGCGAACGGCCCACAATGCACTACGCCATCGCAGTGTCATCCAGGCGCTGTGATTGGCCAAGCATGCACTGTGACCCCGCATGCTTGGCCAATCACAGCGCCGGCAGCGAGGAGAGCAATGATTGGCCACAGGCAGGATGCCTGTGGCCAATTATTCTTGAGGGGGTTTAGTACACGCCCCACACTATAAAAGGCCGCCAGCGCGGCGGCCTTGTGTAGTGTGTTCCGGAGCAGGGAAAGAGAAGCATAGGCAGGGACAGTGTCATTTTTTTCCTTTACTAATCCTGGATTCCTTGTGTTTAGGGACAAATAAGGATAGGTAGGGAAAGTGTCAGTGTGTTATTCTGTGCTAAACCTTGTTTGTAGGGACAGAGAGGTACAGTGAGGGAAAGTGTCAGTGTGCTATTCTGTTCTAAACCAATCTTGCTGAACCATATTTGAAATCCTTGAGTTTAGGGACAGAGAGGTACAGTGAGGGAAAGTGTCAGTGTGCTATTCTGTGCTAAATCTTGTTTGTAGGGACAGAGTAGGACAGTGAGTGAAACTGACAGTGTGCTATTCTGTTCTAAACCAATCTTGCTGAACCATATTTGAAATCCTTGAGTTTAGGGACAGAGAGGTACAGTGAGGGAAAGTGTCAGTGTGCTATTCTGTGCTAAATCTTGTTTGTAGGGACAGAGTAGGACAGTGAGTGAAACTGACAGTGTGCTATTCTGTTCTAAACCAATCTTGCTGAACCATATTTGAAATCCTTGAGTTTAGGGACAGAGAGGTACAGTGAGGGAAAGTGTCAGTGTGCTATTCTGTGCTAAATCTTGTTTGTAGGGACAGAGGTACAGTGAGTGAAACTGACAGTGTGCTATTATGTTCTAAACCAATCTTGCTGAACCATATTTGAAATCCTTGAGTTTAGGGACAGAGAGGTACAGTGAGGGAAAGTGTCAGTGTGCTATTCTGTGCTAAATCTTGTTTGTAGGGACAGAGTAGGACAGTGAGTGAAACTGACAGTGTGCTATTCTGTTCTAAACCAATCTTGCTGAACCATATTTGAAATCCTTGAGTTTAGGGACAGAGAAGGACACTTGTGGAAACTATCAGTGTGCTATTCTGTGCTAAATCTTGTTTGTAGGGACAGAGAGGTACAGTGAGTGAAACTGACAGTGTGCTATTCTGTTCTAAACCAATCTTGCTGAACCATATTTGAAATCCTTGAGTTTAGGGACAGAGAGGTACAGTGAGGGAAAGTGTCAGTGTGCTATTCTGTTCTAAACCAATCTTGCTGAACCATATTTGAAATCCTTGAGTTTAGGGACAGAGAAGGACACTCGTGGAAACTATCAGTGTGCTATTCTGTGCTAAATCTTGTTTGTAGGGACAGAGAGGTACAGTGAGTGAAACTGACAGTGTGCTATTCTGTTCTAAACCAATCTTGCCTAACCATATTTGAAATCCTTGAGTTTAGGGACAGAGAAGGACACTCGTGGAAACTATCAGTGTGCTATTCTGTGCTAAATGTTATTTGTAGGGACAGAGTAGGACAGTGAGTGAAACTGACAGTGTGCTATTCTGTACTAAAACAATCTTGCTGAACAATATTTGAAATCCTTGAGTTTAGGGACAGAAAAGGACACTCGTGGAAACTATCAGTGTGCTATTCTGTGCTAAATCTTGTTTGTAGGGACAGAGTAGGACAGTGAGTGAAACTGACAGTGTGCTATTCTGTTCTAAACCAATCTTGCTGAACCATATTTGAAATCCTTGAGTTTAGGGACAGAGAAGGACACTCGTGGAAACTATCAGTGTGCTATTCTGTGCTAAATCTTGTTTGTAGGGACAGAGAGGTACACTGAGTGAAACTGACAGTGTGCTATTCTGTTCTAAACCAATCTTGCTGAACCATATTTGAAATCCTTGAGTTTAGGGACAGAGAAGGACACTCGTGGAAACTATCAGTGTGCTATTCTGTGCTAAATCTTGTTTGTAGGGACAGAGTAGGACAGTGAGTGAAACTGACAGTGTGCTATTCTGTTCTAAACCAATCTTGCTGAACCATATTTGAAATCCTTGAGTTTAGGGACAGAGAAGGACACTCATGGAAACTATCAGTGTGCTATTCTGTGCTAAATCTTGTTTGTAGGGACAGAGAGGTACAGTGAGTGAAACTGACAGTGTGCTATTCTGTTCTAAACCAATCTTGCTGAACCATATTTGAAATCCTTGAGTTTAGGGACAGAGAAGGACACTCGTGGAAACTATCAGTGTGCTATTCTGTGCTAAATCTTGTTTGTAGGGACAGAGTAGGACAGTGAGTGAAACTGACAGTGTGCTATTCTGTTCTAAACCAATCTTGCTGAACCATATTTGAAATCCTTGAGTTTAGGGACAGAGAAGGACACTCGTGGAAACTATCAGTGTGCTATTCTGTGCTAAATCTTGTTTGTAGGGACAGAGAGGTACAGTGAGTGAAACTGACAGTGTGCTATTCTGTTCTAAACCAATCTTGCTGAACCATATTTGAAATCCTTGAGTTTAGGGACAGAGAGGTACAGTGAGGGAAAGTGTCAGTGTGCTATTCTGTTCTAAACCAATCTTGCTGAACCATATTTGAAATCCTTGAGTTTAGGGACAGAGAAGGACACTCGTGGAAACTATCAGTGTGCTATTCTGTGCTAAATCTTGTTTGTAGGGACAGAGAGGTACAGTGAGTGAAACTGACAGTGTGCTATTCTGTTCTAAACCAATCTTGCCTAACCATATTTGAAATCCTTGAGTTTAGGGACAGAGAAGGACACTCGTGGAAACTATCAGTGTGCTATTCTGTGCTAAATCTTGTTTTTAGGGACAGAGTAGGACAGCGAGTGAAACTGACAGTGTGCTATTCTGTTCTAAACCAATCTTGCTGAACCATATTTGAAATCCTTGAGTTTAGGGACAGAGAAGGACACTCGTGGAAACTATCAGTGTGCTATTCTGTGCTAAATCTTGTTTGTAGGGACAGAGTAGGACAGTGAGTGAGACTGACAGTGTGCTATTCTGTTCTAAACCAATCTTGCTGAACCATATTTGAAATCCTTGAGTTTAGGGACAGAGAAGGACACTCGTGGAAACTATCAGTGTGCTATTCTGTGCTAAATCTTGTTTGTAGGGACAGAGTAGGACAGTGAGTGAAACTGACAGTGTGCTATTCTGTTCTAAACCAATCTTGCTGAACCATATTTGAAATCCTTGAGTTTAGGGACAGAGAAGGACACTCGTGGAAACTATCAGTGTGCTATTCTGTGCTAAATGTTATTTGTAGGGACAGAGTAGGACAGTGAGTGAAACTGACAGTGTGCTATTCTGTACTAAAACAATCTTGCTGAACAATATTTGAAATCCTTGAGTTTAGGGACAGAAAAGGACACTCGTGGAAACTATCAGTGTGCTATTCTGTGCTAAATCTTGTTTGTAGGGACAGAGTAGGACAGTGAGTGAAACTGACAGTGTGCTATTCTGTTCTAAACCAATCTTGCTGAACCATATTTGAAATCCTTGAGTTTAGGGACAGAGAAGGACACTCGTGGAAACTATCAGTGTGCTATTCTGTGCTAAATCTTGTTTGTAGGGACAGAGAGGTACACTGAGTGAAACTGACAGTGTGCTATTCTGTTCTAAACCAATCTTGCTGAACCATATTTGAAATCCTTGAGTTTAGGGACAGAGAAGGACACTCGTGGAAACTATCAGTGTGCTATTCTGTGCTAAATCTTGTTTGTAGGGACAGAGAGGTACAGTGAGTGAAACTGACAGTGTGCTATTCTGTTCTAAACCAATCTTGCTGAACCATATTTGAAATCCTTGAGTTTAGGGACAGAGAAGGACACTCGTGGAAACTATCAGTGTGCTATTCTGTGCTAAATCTTGTTTGTAGGGACAGAGTAGGACAGTGAGTGAAACTGACAGTGTGCTATTCTGTTCTAAACCAATCTTGCTGAACCATATTTGAAATCCTTGAGTTTAGGGACAGAGAAGGACACTCGTGGAAACTATCAGTGTGCTATTCTGTGCTAAATCTTGTTTGTAGGGACAGAGAGGTACAGTGAGTGAAACTGACAGTGTGCTATTCTGTTCTAAACCAATCTTGCTGAACCATATTTGAAATCCTTGAGTTTAGGGACAGAGAAGGACACTCGTGGAAACTATCAGTGTGCTATTCTGTGCTAAATCTTGTTTGTAGGGACAGAGTAGGACAGTGAGTGAAACTGACAGTGTGCTATTCTGTTCTAAACCAATCTTGCTGAACCATATTTGAAATCCTTGAGTTTAGGGACAGAGAAGGACACTCGTGGAAACTATCAGTGTGCTATTCTGTGCTAAATCTTGTTTGTAGGGACAGAGAGGTACAGTGAGTGAAACTGACAGTGTGCTATTCTGTTCTAAACCAATCTTGCTGAACCATATTTGAAATCCTTGAGTTTAGGGACAGAGAGGTACAGTGAGGGAAAGTGTCAGTGTGCTATTCTGTTCTAAACCAATCTTGCTGAACCATATTTGAAATCCTTGAGTTTAGGGACAGAGAAGGACACTCGTGGAAACTATCAGTGTGCTATTCTGTGCTAAATCTTGTTTGTAGGGACAGAGAAGGACAGTGAGGGAAACTGTCAGTGTGCTATTCTGTGCTAAACCAATCTTGCTGAAGCATATTGCAAATCCTTGTGTTTAGGGACAGAGAAGGATAGGCAGGGGACAGTGTCAGTGTCATTGTTGCTAAGCCTCCTGCACAGTATACACCTGAAGGTAGCCCTTATTGCTGTTTTTCCCATCTTCCTGCAGGCCATCCATTAAAATGTCTGGAAGGCAAACAAGGAGAAGCAGACAGTCAGGAGGCAAAAAAAGAGGGCAAGCAGGCTCTGTGTCTGGGGGCAACAGTGCTGGTCGTGGACGCGGTGCATTGTCATCAGCACATGGCCATGGGACACGCTTGTCCTTCTTTTCGGCAGCTGGACATGTTGAGCCACATCATGCCGAAGACTTGGTAGAGTGGATGACCAAGCCCACCTCATCCTCCTCATCCTCTCTCACCCAGGCTCAGGGTACTGGCAAAGCAGCTGCCAAAGTGTCCTCTTCTCTGGTATCATTATCTTCATTAGTCAATCCTTCCCTAGACCCACCATGTCCTCCTCCTGAGGAGTCCCCCGAACTGTTTGAGCACAGTGTTGGGTACATGCTCCAGGAGGATGCCCAGCGTTTCGAAGGATCTAATGATGATACCCAGCTAGAGGAAGGCAGTAGCGTGAGAGCAGAGAGAGGGGATGCTCAAGAAGGACACCAATCTGGCAGTCATGCTCCAGCAGCTGCAGCATACTGCCAGATTGGCTCCAGTGATGAGGAGGGAGGGGATGATGAGGTCACTGACTCCACGTGGGTGCCTAATAGGAGAGAGGAGGAGGATGAGGATGAGGCACATCTCCAACGAGGCAGGATGCCCTTGAGTGGCCAGCATATGGGCAGCACACCGACGGAATCACACCGCAGAGCTCCGCCTGTGCAGGGCGCTGCCTCTGCCCGTCATTCAAAAAGTTCTTTGGTGTGGGCCTTTTTTGAGGCGAGTGCATCAGATCGCACAGCTGCTGTTTGCAACATATGTCTCAAGCGTATATCACGTGGCCAAAACATCAGCCGCTTGGGCACCACATGCTTGATCAGACATATGTTGACCTGCCATGCAGCTCGTTGGCAAGCCTACCTTAAAGACCCACACCAAAGAACAAAGCGGACCTCTCCTTGCACCGCATCAGCTGGGATCTCAAAACCCACTATACCTTCAGTCCTCTCTGAAACCTGCACTGAGAGGAATGAAGGTGTAGAATTAGATGTGTCACAGCCCAGTACTTGCGGCCACTCTGCTAGCAGTACACCGACGTCCGATTCTAGCAGGCAAATTTCCCTGCCCCAGCTGCTGGACCGTCGAAAGAAGTTCACTCCCAGCCATCCACATGCCCAGCGGCTAAATTGCTAGCGCTTCAACTGCTGCCTTTTCAGTTGGTAGACTCGGCCCCCTTCCGTGAGTTTGTGCAATGTGCGGTTCCTCAGTGGCAGGTTCCAAAACGCCACTTTTTCTCACGGAAGGCGATTCCGGCTCTCTACAGGCATGTGGAAGGCAATGTCTTGGCCTCGCTGGACAGGGCGGTCAGCGGTAAGGTGCATATTACCGCTGACTCATGGTCCAGCAGGCATGGACAGGGACGTTACCTTTCTTTCACGGCCCATTGGGTCACTCTTTTGGCAGTTGGGAAAGATGCAGGACAAGGTGCAGTAGTGTTGGAGGTTGTTCCACCGCCACGCCTCCAAAATGCTACTACTGGTTGTGACACACCTCTCTCCTCCTCCCCCTCCTCTTCTTCTTCCTCCATGGCCTCTTCCTGTGGTTTGTCCTCGGAACCAGCGGTGCTCCGTAGGCGTTCAAGGGGCTACGCAAGTACGCAGGCAAAAAGATGCCATGCCGTGCTTGCGCTGGTGTGTTTGGGGGACAGGAGCCACACTGGGGCAGAGGTCCTGTCTGCTCTGCAGGGGCAGGCCGAGAGGTGGTTGACGCCACACCAGCTTAAGCCAGGAATGGTGGTTTGTGACAATGGCACCAACCTCCTCTCCGCCCTCCGACAGGGACAACTGACCCATGTGCCCTGTATGGCTCACGTCCTTAACCTGGTGGTGCAGCGGTTCTTGGGCAGGTACCCGGGCTTACAGGATGTCCTGAGGCAGGCCAGGAAAGTCTGTGTTCATTTCCGCAGGTCTTATAATGCCAGTGCTCGCCTGGCTGAGCTGCAAAAGGAGTTGAACCTGCCCAAGAACCGCCTTATATGTGACATGCCCACCAGGTGGAACTCAACGTTGGCCATGCTGCAGCGGCTGCACACGCAGCAGAGGGCCATCAATGAGTACCTGTGCGACTACGGCACCAGGACAGGGTCAGGGGAGCTAGTTTTTTTTCCACCACGCCAGTGGGGCATGATCAGGGATGCATGCACTGTCCGGGCACCATTTGAGGAGGCCACGAGGATGGTGAGCAGTGACAGTGCATGCATCAGTGACACTGTACCTCTTGTCCACCTGTTGGAGCACACGCTGCGTGGAATAATGGACAGGGCACTTGAGGCAGAACAGAGGCAGGAAGAGGAGGACTTCCTTGCCTCTCAAGGCCCCCTTTACCCTGACAGTGTTCCTTCTGTCCCACCCATCGCACAGGAAGAGGAGGAGGAGGAGGAGGAGGATTGTGTCAGCATGGAGGTGGAGGCTGGCACTCAGCATCATCAGCAGCAGTCTTTTAGGGATGATTTACAGTCCCAAGAAACCAGTGGACTTGTACGTGGCTGGGAGGAGGTGGCTGCGGATCATGTCGTCCTTAGTGACCCAGAGGACTCCGGACTGAATGCCTCAGCTAACCTACGCTGCATGGCCTCCCTGATCCTGCAAAGTCTGCGGAAGGATCCTCGTATTCTTCGGATCAAGGAGAGGGATCATTACTGGCTGGCCACTCTCCTTGATCCACGGTACAAGGGTAAGGTTGCGGACCTTATGTTACCGTCGCAGAGGGAGCAGAGGATGAGACAACTCCGGGAGGCCTTGCAGAAAGGTCTGTGCAACGCGTTCCCAGAGACTGGGAGGTTACAAACTCCTGGTCCTGGACAACGAGTTGCTGAGGCTTCGGGCAGTCAAAGAAGGAGCGGTGGGGAAGGTGGCCGTCTGACCGATGCGTTCAGACAATTCTTTAGTCCGCAGCCCCAAAGTATGATCGTTTCCAGCAACCATCGCCAGCGTCTGATATACATGGTGCAGGAATACCTAGGGGCAAGGTCAGACTTGGACACCTTCCCCACCGAAAATCCTCTGGCTTACTGGGTCTTGAGGATGGATCACTGGCCAGAGCTTGCACAGTATGCAATTGAGCTACTGGCCTGTCCTGCATCCAGCGTTCTTTCAGAACGCACATTCAGTGCTGCTGGAGGATTTGTCACGGATCACAGGGTGCGCCTGTCCACCGACTCGGTTGATCGACTGACTTTCATCATGATGAACCAGTCTTGGATCACCACCAGCTACCACACACCTGATGCTGATATAACAGACTAATTGATTTTAAAATGTCACATCCCTTCAAGACTGATGCTGATGCTGAGTTCCTGTGCTGTTATGTTGACTAGCTATCCTTCTCCTCCTCCTCAATGATCCGATTAATGATGATAGCTTGGAAGATCATTTTGGTTTATGGGTGCCGCCACCAGTGGCTAAGGCCCAATTTTTCAGCCCCTGTTTAACAGGGGCGTGTAATTACAATTTTTGATGCAATACTTTGCAACAGGCCTCATTGCTGTGCTCCAAGTACAGTATCTGTGAGGGGTTGCAGTGTTGTGCCACCAGTGCCTAAGGCCAAATTTTTCAGCCCCTGTTCAACAGGGGCATGCAATTATAATTATTGATCTAATAATTCACAGCAGGGCCCATTGCTGCGCCCACCAAGAGTAACTGTCAGGCCTTACAGTGTTGTGTCAACACCAACACCACCACCACCACCACCACCACCAAAGGCCCAATTTTTCAGCCCCTGTTCAACAGGGGCATGCAATTATAATTATTGATCTAATAATTCACAGCAGGGCCCATTGCTGCGCCCACCAAGAGTAACTGTCAGGCCTTACAGTGTTGTGGCACCAGCACCACCATCAAATGCCCAATTTTTACTACCACTGTTCAACAATTATATGTTATTACAATTCCTGATATAATAGTTGACAGCAGGGCGTTCCAGCACCCACCAAGAGTAACTGTGAGTGCTTACAGTGTTGTGCCAACACCAACACCTAAGGGGCCAATTTCTGCAGAGTATATACGGCAGGTCCCTACTTTCAAACATCCAACTTACAAACGACTACTACTTGCAAACGGAAGAAGACAACAGGAAGTGAGAGGAAATCTACCCCTTGGAAGGAAAATTCTCTCCTGTAAGAATTAATATGGGAGAAAGGTGTCTCCTCTCTACTGATGCTTTATCACCAATCCTTGTTTCAATAAAAACACCACATTTCAAAATCAGTTGTCATTGGGGCGCAAAGTGAGGTGAAATGTTCTGAACAGGGGCACAGACAGCAAAACAAATGTTACAGGGGTGATAACCCTTCCCTATGTTTTCCAAAAAGCTTAAAAATAGGTATTTGGGCTGGAGCTACACTTAAACAATGTAGCTGTTCAAAATAACAAACAGATTCTACATAAGAACAAACCTACAGTCCCTGTCTTGTATGCACCACCTGTATACGGCTGTTCAGAGTATATAGGGCCTTTTTTATTTTGTGTGCGGGGTTCCCCTTAATATCCATACAAGACCCAAAGGGGCTGGTAATGGGCTGGGGTGGGGGGGGGGTGATGGGGTAGCTATGCCATTTTTCTTAAAGATTTTCATCCATATTACCGGGACCAGACATTACATTAAAGCCGCAAGCAGTTTTAAATGGCTTTTTTTTTCTTTAGAAATGTAATTTTGTGCAGGGACAGTTCTAAACACGGGAAACACGTGGCACTTCACAGGCATACTTTAGACACCCCCCAGGTACAATATTTAAAGGAATATTTGACTTTTTTTTTTTTCACTTTATGCATCATTAAAATGACTGCTCCCGGAAAACGTCAGTTTTTAAAACTTCTTTTTGCATTGATACATGTCCCCTGGTGCAGAACCCGGGTTCCCAAACTCTGTTTAGGACAATAACATGGATAATAGTCGTTATAATTAGCACTTTAGAATCCGAACGTTCGCATCCATTGTATTTAATAGGGTTCTAATGTTTGTGCAAACTTTCGGTCCGTTCGCGGGTTCTGGTGCGAACCGAACCCGGGGGTGTTCGGCTCATCACTACTCCTGCCAAAGCCCTCCCCCATCTTTCCCCATTCTACCCACCAATAGGGGCTGACCCCTGTCTGACATGTCTGCCCCATTATAATCAAATTCACCCTCCCCTCAAACCTAGTTTAAGTAATCCCCCAGCCTTCCAATAAACCTTTTCCCCAGCACAGCAGACTCCCTTCCATTTAGGTGCAAACCATCTTTAGCATATTGGTTGTATCCCAGTCAGCCCAGTGCTTTAAAAACCCAAATCCCTCCTTCTTACACCAGGTCTTTAGCCATGCATTCAGTTCTTTATTCTTTCCTGTGTTGCGCATGGCACAGGTAATATTTCAGAGAATTTCGCCTTGGAGGCCCTTCCCTTCAACTTGCCTAGTTCTTTAAATTGGTTATTAAGGAGCCTCCATCTTCCATATATTTTATATTCCATATATTTTATCATTGGTTCCCAGTAATTTATCAACCTGGTCCACTAGATCTTGAACCCTGGCACCAGGGAGACAGCAAATCATTCAGCTAAGGTGTTCCTGGCGACAAATCATTCTCTCAGTCCTTCTGAATATAGAATACCCTATTACCACCAACTGTCTAGGCCTACCTGCACTACCCACCACCACCCTTACTAGATGGGCTGCTTTCCCGGCTGTTAGGGGTAGTTGTGACATCTAGGGCTGCCACCTCTGAGCTTGCCACCCCCACATCTTCACCCAATTTGGCAAATCTGTGCTCAAACCCAGGCACGGCCTTCCTTTTCTGTGAGCCCCTACCACTCTCTCTAACTACATTAAAATTAACTACATTACCTGAAAATTCTGACTTACCCCTCCACCCCACCCCCATCAACCCTACTAGCCACCTGCTCAGTGAGAAGAAGACCCCTTTTAAGGTTGTCAGTTCTGCCCGGAGTTGCAATTTGCTCCTCCATGCACAAAACCTTCAAACTTGCTAGCACACATTTTCTCAATAATATTACTAACAGGAAATTTCAGATTAGTCAGTTACTTACAGGTTTTAAGACTCCTCTTATATTCTCCTGTTTTAAACTCTGGTTTTTAACTCACCACTTAGTCAAATTTCCACTCGGTCTAAGTTCCAGCAAGAAAAAAGTGCAAGCTCAGAAATGAATTCTACAGAAAGTTATATAGGACCTTAAGCACCTGTGACCAATTAGCCAGTCCCCTTAATTAATGGTCTGAAGGAAGGATGCTGTGGTCTTTTCTTAATGGGAAAAAATAACATCTTCATAGGCCCCTTTCTCACAGGGTTTCCAGTCAGGTCCAGCTGTTAGTTTTTCAGAGGGACCAGATCGGACGCTCCATTCACCTCTATGGAGCGGCGGATTCAGCGGTGACATATCTGCTTGACCTCAACAGCGGTGACATGTCTGCTATCCAATCCAATCCTGTCCATGAAATCCAGATGGATGGTAACCCTACTTTCAATCCGTCTGGTGGATTGGATGGGATAGGATGGGATGAAAATGGACTGGCGGTGCATTTTCATCTGATCTCTCCACAGAGGAGAGCGGGGCTCTGACAGGTCCATCTCTGCACAGAGAGCGGAGACGGACCTGTCATCCACCTGCTCTGCGGGGATTAGTGGATCAATCCCCCGCTGAGCAAAGTGGAGTCTGCCCTGTGAAAGGACCATTAGGGTCTACTTTACAGATATAGGAGTTGGTAACTACATGTATGTAAGGATGGTCCCGATGTTCGTTTGTTTGCACAAATTTGAGCGCCGCAGAACGTCCATAATGTACTGCGAGATATCGCAGTGCATTGACGGCTGCTGATTGGCCAAAGCATGCACCTGACCTGCATGCTTTGGCCAATCACAGCGCAATCATGGCTCAGAGGTTAAGTCCACGCCCCACACTATATAAGGCTGCTGCTTACATAGCGGCTGTATATAGTGAATGAATGGAGATTAGGCAGGTAGTGTAGTGTGCAGTCACTCAGTGTAGTATATATATATATATAATACAGTTCAGAGTATATATTGCAGTCAGTGTAGTATATATATAATACAGTTTAGAGTATATAGTGCAGTGAGTGTAGTATATATATATTTATAGTATATATTTTTCAGCCGGCAATTCCCTACACCATAAGAATGATCATAGCGGCTGTTCCGCCGCTTGATCGTTCTTACGATCCCGCCGCCCTCCGGTGCTTCTACCCACTCACCGCTACGATCAAAACCAGGATCATTTTTTTTTTTTATTATTTTAGGCTTCTCCGCCTAGAGGTGAGATGTGGGGTCTTATTGACCCCATATCTAACTTTAAAGAGGACCTGTCATGCCATATTCCTATTACAAGGGATGTTTACATTCCTTGTAATAGGAGAAAAAGTGATCAAAAAAAAATTTGGGGGGGAAAAACGTGTCAAACTAAAATAAATAAAGTAAAATGAACAATAAATTTTTTTTTTTTTTAAAGCGTCCCTGTCCCCGTGTGCTCGCATACAGAAGCGAACGCATGCGTAAGTCCCGCCCACATATGAAAACGGTGTTCAAACCACACATGTGAGGTATCGCTGCGAACGTTAGAGCAAGAGCAATAATTTTTGCCCTAGACCTCGCTGTAACTAAAAACATGTAACCAGTAAAAATATTTAAAGCGTCGCCTATGGGGATTTTTAAGTAGCGAAGTTTGGCTCCATTCCACGAGCGTGTGCAATTTTGAAGGGTGACATGTTAGGTATCTATTTACTCGGCGTAACTTCATGTTTCACATTATGCAAAAACATTGGGCTAACTTTTTTTTTTTTTTAAAGCACAAAACTGTTTTTTCCCCAAAAAACACGTTCGAAAAATTGCTGCGCAAATACCGTGCAAGATAAAAAGTTGCAATGACCGCCATTGTATTCTCTAGGGTCTTTGCTAAAAAAACATATATAATGTTTTGGAGTTCTATGTAATTTTTTAGCAAATAAATTATGATTTTTACATGTAGGAGAGAAATGTCAGAATTGGCCTGGGTGCTCCCTGCATGTTGGGCCTCTGTATGTGGCCACGCTGTGTAAAAGTCTCACACATGTAGTATCGCCATACTCAGGAGTAATAGCAGAATGTGTTTTGGGGTGTAATTTGTGGTATGCATATGCTTGCTGTGTGTGAGAAATAAACTGCTAATATGACAATTTTGTGAAAAAAAAATCTTGATTTTGCAAAGAATTGTGGGAAAAAATTACAACTTCAAAAAACTCACCATGCCTCTTTCTAAATACCTTGGAATGTCTTCTTTCTAAAAAGGGGTCATTTTGGGGGTATTTGTACTTTTCTGGCATGTTAGGGTCTCAAGAAATGAGATAGGCCGTCAGTACTTTAGGTGTGATCAATTTTCAGATATTGGCACCATAGCTTGTGGACTCTATAACTTTCACAAAGACCAAATAATATACACCAATTTGTACTTATTTTTACCAAAGATATAAAGCAGTATAAATTGTGGCCAAAATTTATGAAGAAGAATTACTAATTTGCTAAATTTTATAACAAAAACGAAGAAAAATTCATTTTTTTTACAGAATTTTCAGTCTTTTTTCTTTTATAGCGCAAAAAATAAAAAACTCAACAGTGATTAAATACCACCAAAAGAAAGCTCTATTTGCGTGAAAAAAGTACAAAAATTTCATTTGGGTACAGTGTTGTATGACTGAGTAATTGTCATTCAAAATGTGAGAGCACCGAAAGCTGAAAATTGGTCTGGTTATTAAGGGGGTTTAAGTGCCCAGTTGTAAAGTGGTTAATAAAGGAATTGTCAAAAACTGTCTGTTGGGGTTTTTACTTTTTGACACTTTTTTTGGTGAATGGGTAGGGGTACAATGTACCCAATACCCATTCACATAGGATCTGAGGCCCCCTTGTAAAGGGGGCTTCCATATTCTGATAAGACCCCCAACCGCAGACCCTGACAAACAATGGCAAGGGTTGTTGGGAAGAGGCTCTTGTCCCCATCAACATGGGGACAAGATGCTTTGGGGGGGCCCCAAAGCACCCTCCCCATGTTGAGGGAATGTGGCCGAGTATGGTTCAGGAGGGGGGGTGCTCGCTTGTCCCCCCCATCCTCACCTTCAGGCTACATGCTCGGATAAGGGTCTAGTATGGATTTTCGGGGATTTTTTTTATTTTGACATGGAGTTCCCCTTAAAATCCATACCAGACCCAAAGGACCTTGGAATGGACTGGGGGGAGGACCCTACGCCGTTTTTTCCCTTGATTTTTCATCTATTTTGCCAGGAGTCGGCAATATATTACAGCCGGTTACAGCAAGTTTAAATGACATTTTATCCTTTAGAAATGTCATTTTGCTGCGGCACTGTTCTACACATCGCACAGATGCGCCACTTTACAGGCAGACTAAGGGGACCCTCAGGCATGATATTTAAAGGAATATTTCATTTTTATTGTTTCACTTTAAGCATTATTAAAATCACTGCTCCTGAAAAAAATGGTTGTTTTAAAACCTTTTTTTGCATTGATACATGTCCCCTGGGGCAGGACCCGGGTCCCCAAACACTTTTTATGGCAATAACTTGCATATAAGCCTTTAAAATTATTACTTTTGATCTTTCATGTTCGTGTCCCATAGACTTTAATAGGGTTCGCATGTTCACTGGAACTTTTTGCTTGTTCGCTGTGTTCTGGTACGAACTGTACATGTAAGTAAACTGAGTTGGGTAAACTAAAATTCAACCATGATTGGGCCAATTTGCTGGCAATTTTGACTTATCACAAAATACTATGTGTTCATTTGTATTACTTATGATATTATTATTATTATTATTATTATTATTATTTCTATCTTGATTGTTACTGCCTAGCAGCATATTTCATATTTAGACATCTTACTCTGTAAATCACCCATTGATTAAGATGAGGACCTAGTAGGAAGGATTTTTGTTTTACCTTGGACATGTACATGTAACAATTCAAAAGTAATTTAGCATGGCATTCGCCCTTTTAAGGCACAGGATCTGCATAGCTTGAGCAATCTCCTGTGTCTTAGTACCGCACTGTCCTGTCCGCAGTGGGGAGAGTACGTCCATACACTATACACGGGCTTACACAGGTACTGGAGTATACACTTCAACAGCCATTCATGCCTTTGGGCAGCTGGGCACAGCACCTGGGTTTCCATGGCTCAGAAATATGCCTGAATTTATAATGTACATGGTCTCATATGTATTTATTTTATACATGGCCTTTTACTTTCAGGTAAATGGACTGTGGCATACGTTACTGTGTAAGCTCAAGTTTTAAGCCCCTCCCACTGTTGGTGCAGTTTTGCCAGATCCACAATTTGCAGCAGCATACAGAGTGCTCTGCCTTATTGTTCCCCCCTGGATGGCCAAAACTGAACCCTGTCCCCAGGAAAAATAATTATCTATGGCCCTGCTTTGACCTAGTTTTTAAAATATTCTTCTGCATTGCACCTTTTTTACATGGGTTTCCGATTGAATCTAGTGGCCATTTTATTGCACATGTTCCATTGTTGTCACCATAAGGAAATGCAACCTAAGAGATGCTATTTAGCCAATGCTGAAGTGCATGTATAGATAAAGTGTGAGGCTGCATGAAATCAGCAGAAAATGCAACAAAAGTTGAAAAAAAAAGGAAGAGAAACCCTGTATTTTTATTTTCAATTTTTTATGGCAGTCTTTTATACTAAACTGTACTTTTGGAAACTCAGAGGAACATTTAAAAAGCAGAGGTATGCACGCAATACAGCCATAATGCTGCTTTTGAAATAAATGAAATGCACATTAATAAAGTACAGTGGTGTACTGTACAAATGTGCATTAAACACTGCTGGTTTCAGGGGTTCAAAGCCAGCAGAGTGTAAAAAAAAAAAGTGAATGAGTGCCAGTCAGCCAAGAACTGACACCACATGGATATTACAAACCAGAAGCAAAGTAAGGGCACCATGAAGAATGTTACCAAGATAGTGGTAGTAGGGTGACCACTAGGGATGAGCTTCGTGTTCGAGTCGAACATACGTTCGACTCGAACATCGGCTGTTCGATCGTTCGACGAAGATCGAACGATTTGGGCCGTTCGCGCCAAATTCGAGTGACGCGAACGGCCCACAATGCACTACGCCATCGCAGTGTCATCCAGGCGCTGTGATTGGCCAAGCATGCACTGTGACCCCGCATGCTTGGCCAATCACAGCGCCGGCAGCGAGGAGAGCAATGATTGGCCACAGGCAGGATGCCTGTGGCCAATTATTGCTGATGGGGTTTAGTACACGCCCCACACTATAAAAGGCCGCCAGCGCGGCGGCCTTGTGTAGTGTGTTCCGGAGCAGGGAAAGAGAAGCATAGGCAGGGACAGTGTCATTTTTTTTCCTTTACTAATCCTGGATTCCTTGTGTTTAGGGACAAATAAGGATAGGTAGGGAGAGTGTCAGTGACAGTGTGCTATTCTGTGCTAATCCTTGTTTGTAGGGACAGAGAGGTACAGTGAGGGAAACTGACAGTGTGCTATTCTGTTCTAAAACTATTTTGCTGAACCATATTTTCAATCCTTGAGTTGAGGGACAGAGAGGTACAGTGAGGGAAAGTGTCAGTGTGCTATTGTGTTCTAAAACTATTTTGCTGAACCATATTTTCAATCCTTGAGTTGAGGGACAGAGAGGTACAGTGAGGGAAAGTGTCAGTGTGCTATTGTGTTCTAAAACTATTTTGCTGAACCATATTTTCAATCCTTGAGTTGAGGGACAGAGAGGTACAGTGAGGGAAAGTGTCAGTGTGCTATTGTGTTCTAAAACTATTTTGCTGAACCATATTTTCAATCCTTGAGTTGAGGGACAGAGAGGTACAGTGAGTGAAACTGACAGTGTGCTATTCTGTTCTAAAGCAATTTTGCTGTTCCATATTTTCAATCCTTGAGTTGAGGGACAGAGAGGTACAGTGAGGGAAAGTGTCAGTGTGCTATTGTGTTCTAAAACTATTTTGCTGAACCATATTTTCAATCCTTGAGTTGAGGGACAGAGAGGTACAGTGAGTGAAACTGACAGTGTGCTATTCTGTTCTAAACCAATTTTGCTGTTCCATATTTTCAATCCTTGAGTTGAGGGACAGAGAGGTACAGTGAGGGAAACTGACAGTGTGCTATTCTGTTCTAAAACTATTTTGCTGAACCATATTTTCAATCCTTGAGTTGAGGGACAGAGAGGTACAGTGAGGGAAACTGACAGTGTGCTATTCTGTTCTAAAACTATTTTGCTGAACCATATTTTCAATTCTTGAGTTGAGGGACAGAGAGGTACAGTGAGGGAAACTGACAGTGTGCTATTCTGTTCTAAAACTATTTTGCTGAACCATATTTTCAATCCTTGAGTTGAGGGACAGAGAGGTACAGTGAGGGAAACTGACAGTGTGCTATTCTGTTCTAAAACTATTTTGCTGAACCATATTTTCAATCCTTGAGTTGAAGAACAGAGAGGTACAGTGAGGGAAAGTGTCAGTGTGCTATTGTGTTCTAAAACTATTTTGCTGAACCATATTTTCAATCCTTGAGTTGAGGGACAGAGAGGTACAGTGAGGGAAAGTGTCAGTGTGCTATTGTGTTCTAAAACTATTTTGCTGAACCATATTTTCAATCCTTGAGTTGAGGGACAGAGAGGTACAGTGAGTGAAACTGACAGTGTGCTATTCTGTTCTAAACCAATTTTGCTGTTCCATATTTTCAATCCTTGAGTTGAGGGACAGAGAGGTACAGTGAGGGAAACTGACAGTGTGCTATTCTGTTCTAAAACTATTTTGCTGAACCATATTTTCAATCCTTGAGTTGAGGGACAGAGAGGTACAGTGAGGGAAACTGACAGTGTGCTATTCTGTTCTAAAACTATTTTGCTGAACCATATTTTCAATTCTTGAGTTGAGGGACAGAGAGGTACAGTGAGGGAAACTGACAGTGTGCTATTCTGTTCTAAAACTATTTTGCTGAACCATATTTTCAATCCTTGAGTTGAGGGACAGAGAGGTACAGTGAGGGAAACTGACAGTGTGCTATTCTGTTCTAAAACTATTTTGCTGAACCATATTTTCAATCCTTGAGTTGAAGAACAGAGAGGTACAGTGAGGGAAAGTGTCAGTGTGCTATTGTGTTCTAAAACTATTTTGCTGAACCATATTTTCAATCCTTGAGTTGAGGGACAGAGAGGTACAGTGAGGGAAAGTGTCAGTGTGCTATTGTGCTCTAAAACTATTTTGCTGAACCATATTTTCAATCCTTGAGTTGAGGGACAGAGAGGTACAGTGAGTGAAACTGACAGTGTGCTATTCTGTTCTAAACCAATTTTGCTGTTCCATATTTTCAATCCTTGAGTTGAGGGACAGAGAGGTACAGTGAGGGAAACTGACAGTGTGCTATTCTGTTCTAAAACTATTTTGCTGAACCATATTTTCAATCCTTGAGTTGAGGGACAGAGAGGTACAGTGAGGGAAACTGACAGTGTGTTATTCTGTTCTAAAACTATTTTGTTGAACCATATTTTCAATCCTTGAGTTGAGGGACAGAGAGGTACAGTGAGGGAAACTGACAGTGTGCTATTCTGTTCTAAAACTATTTTGCTGAACCATATTTTCAATCCTTGAGTTGAGGGACAGAGAGGTACAGTGAGTGAAACTGACAGTGTGCTATTCTGTTCTAAACCAATTTTGCTGTTCCAAATTTTCAATCCTTGAGTTGAGGAACAGAGAGGTACAGTGAGGGAAAGTGTCAGTGTGCTATTGTGTTCTAAAACTATTTTGCTGAACCATATTTTCAATCCTTGAGTTGAGGGACAGAGAGGTACAGTGAGGGAAAGTGTCAGTGTGCTATTGTGTTCTAAAACTATTTTGCTGAACCATATTTTCAATCCTTGAGTTGAGGGACAGAGAGATACAGTGAGGGAAAGTGTCAGTGTGCTATTGTGTTCTAAAACTATTTTGCTGAACCATATTTTCAATCCTTGAGTTGAGGGACAGAGAGGTACAGTGAGTGAAACTGACAGTGTGCTATTCTGTTCTAAAGCAATTTTGCTGTTCCATATTTTCAATCCTTGAGTTGAGGGACAGAGAGGTACAGTGAGGGAAAGTGTCAGTGTGCTATTGTGTTCTAAAACTATTTTGCTGAACCATATTTGCAATCCTTGAGTTGAGGGACAGAGAGGTACAGTGAGTGAAACTGACAGTGTGCTATTCTGTTCTAAAGCAATTTTGCTGTTCCATATTTTCAATCCTTGAGTTGAGGGACAGAGAGGTACAGTGAGGGAAACTGATAGTGTGCTATTCTGTTCTAAAACTATTTTGCTGAACCATATTTTCAATCCTTGAGTTGAGGGACAGAGAGGTACAGTGAGGGAAGCTGACAGTGTGCTATTCTGTTCTAAAACTATTTTGCTGAACCATATTTTCAATCCTTGAGTTGAGGGACAGAGAGGTACAGTGAGTGAAACTGACAGTGTGCTATTCTGTTCTAAAACAATTTTGCTGTTCCATATTTTCAATCCTTGAGTTGAGGGACAGAGAGGTACAGTGAGGGAAACTGACAGTGTTCTATTCTGTTCTAAAACAATTTTGCTGAACCATATTTTCAATCCTTGAGTTGAGGGACAGAGAGGTACAGTGAGGGAAACTGACAGTGTGCTATTCTGTTCTAAAACTATTTTGCTGAACCATATTTTCAATCCTTGAGTTGAGGGACAGAGAGGTACAATGAGGGAAAGTGTCAGTGTGCTATTGTGTTCTAAAACTATTTTGCTGAACCATATTTTCAATCCTTGAGTTGAGGGACAGAGAGGTACAGTGAGTGAAACTGACAGTGTGCTATTCTGTTCTAAACCAATTTTGCTGTTCCAAATTTTCAATCCTTGAGTTGAGGAACAGAGAGGTACAGTGAGGGAAAGTGTCAGTGTGCTATTGTGTTCTAAAACTATTTTGCTGAACCATATTTTCAATCCTTGAGTTGAGGGACAGAGAGGTACAGTGAGGGAAAGTGTCAGTGTGCTATTGTGTTCTAAAACTATTTTGCTGAACCATATTTTCAATCCTTGAGTTGAGGGACAGAGAGGTACAGTGAGGGAAAGTGTCAGTGTGCTATTGTGTTCTAAAACTATTTTGCTGAACCATATTTTCAATCCTTGAGTTGAGGGACAGAGAGGTACAGTGAGTGAAACTGACAGTGTGCTATTCTGTTCTAAAGCAATTTTGCTGTTCCATATTTTCAATCCTTGAGTTGAGGGACAGAGAGGTACAGTGAGGGAAAGTGTCAGTGTGCTATTGTGTTCTAAAACTATTTTGCTGAACCATATTTTCAATCCTTGAGTTGAGGGACAGAGAGGTACAGTGAGGGAAAGTGTCAGTGTGCTATTGTGTTCTAAAACTATTTTGCTGAACCATATTTTCAATCCTTGAGTTGAGGGACAGAGAGGTACAGTGAGTGAAACTGACAGTGTGCTATTCTGTTCTAAACCAATTTTGCTGTTCCAAATTTTCAATCCTTGAGTTGAGGAACAGAGAGGTACAGTGAGGGAAAGTGTCAGTGTGCTATTGTGTTCTAAAACTATTTTGCTGAACCATATTTTCAATCCTTGAGTTGAGGGACAGAGAGGTACAGTGAGGGAAAGTGTCAGTGTGCTATTGTGTTCTAAAACTATTTTGCTGAACCATATTTTCAATCCTTGAGTTGAGGGACAGAGAGGTACAGTGAGTGAAACTGACAGTGTGCTATTCTGTTCTAAAGCAATTTTGCTGAACCATATTTTCAATCCTTGAGTTGAGGGACAGAGAGGTACAGTGAGTGAAACTGACAGTGTGCTATTCTGTTCTAAACCAATTTTGCTGTTCCATATTTTCAATCCTTGAGTTGAGGGACAGAGAGGTACAGTGAGGGAAACTGACAGTGTGCTATTCTGTTCTAAAACTATTTTGCTGAACCATATTTTCAATCCTTGAGTTGAGGGACAGAGAGGTACAGTGAGGGAAACTGACAGTGTGCTATTCTGTTCTAAAACTATTTTGCTGAACCATATTTTCAATCCTTGAGTTGAGGGACAGAGAGGTACAGTGAGGGAAAGTGTCAGTGTGCTATTGTGTTCTAAAACTATTTTGCTGAACCATATTTTCAATCCTTGAGTTGAGGGACAGAGAGGTACAGTGAGGGAAACTGACAGTGTGCTATTCTGTTCTAAAACTATTTTGCTGAACCATATTTTCAATCCTTGAGTTGAGGGACAGAGAGGTACAGTGAGGGAAAGTGTCAGTGTGCTATTGTGTTCTAAAACTATTTTGCTGAACCATATTTTCAATCCTTGAGTTGAGGGACAGAGAGGTACAGTGAGAGAAACTGACAGTGTGCTATTCTGTTCTAAAGCAATTTTGCTGTTCCATATTTTCAATCCTTGAGTTGAGGGACAGAGAGGTACAGTGAGGGAAAGTGTCAGTGTGCTATTGTGTTCTAAAACTATTTTGCTGAACCATATTTTCAATCCTTGAGTTGAGGGACAGAGAGGTACAGTGAGTGAAACTGACAGTGTGCTATTCTGTTCTAAACCAATTTTGCTGTTCCATATTTTCAATCCTTGAGTTGAGGGACAGAGAAGGACACTCGTAGAAATTATCAGTGTGCTATTCTGTGCTAAATCTTGTTTGTAGGGCGGGACAGAGTAGGACAGTGAGTGAAACTGACAGTGTGCTATTCTGTTCTAAACCAATTTTGCTGTTCCATATTTTCAATCCTTGAGTTGAGGGACAGAGAAGGACACTCGTAGAAATTATCAGTGTGCTATTCTGTGCTAAATCTTGTTTGTAGGGAGGGACAGAGTAGGACAGTGAGGGAAAGTGTCAGTGTGCTATTCTGTTCTAAAACTTTTTTGCTGAACCATATTTTCAATCCTTGTGTTTAGGGACAGAGAAGGATAGTCAGGGGACAGTGTCAGTGTCATTGTTGCTAAGCCTCCTGCACAATATACACCTGAAGGTAGCCCTTATTGCTGTTTTTCCCATCTCCCTGCAGGCCATCCATTAAAATGTCTGGAAGGCAACCAAGGAGAGGCAGACAGTCAGGAGGCAAAAAAAGAGGGCAAGCAGGCTCTGTGTCTGGGGGCAACAGTGCTGGTCGTGTACGCGGTGCATTGTCATCGGCACATGGCCATGGGACACGCTTGTCCTTGTTTTCGGCAGCTGGACATGTTGAGCCACATCATGCCGAAGACTTGGTAGAGTGGATGACCAAGCCCACCTCATCCTCCTCATCCTCTCTCACCCAGGCTCAGGGTAGTGGCAAAGCAGCTGCCAAAGCGTCCTCTTCTCTGGTATCATTATCTTCATTAGTCAATCCTTCCCTAGACCCACCATGCCCTCCTCCTGAGGAGTCCCCCGAACTGTTTGAGCACAGTGTTGGGTACATGCTCCAGGAGGATGCCCAGCGTTTGGAAGGATCTGATGCTGATACCCAGCTAGAGGAAGGCAGCAGCGTGAGAGCAGAGAGAGGGGATGCTCAAGAAGGACACCAATCTGGCAGTCATGTTCCAGCAGCTGCAGCATACTGCCAGATTGGCTCCAGTGATGAGGAGGGAGGGGATGATGAGGTCACTGACTCCACGTGGGTGCCTAATAGGAGAGAGGAGGAGGAGGAGGATGAGGAGGAGGCACATCTCCAACGAGGCAGGATGCCCTTGAGTGGCCAGCGTATGGGCAGCACACCGACGGAATCACACCGCAGAGCTCCGCCTGTGCAGGGCGCTGCCTCTGCCCGTCATTCAAAAAGTTCTTTGGTGTGGGCCTTTTTTGAGGCGAGTGCATCAGATCGCACAGCTGCTGTTTGCAACATATGTCTCAAGCGTATATCGCGTGGCCAAAACATCAGCCGCTTGGGCACCACATGCTTGATCAGACATATGTTGACCTGCCATGCAGCTCGTTGGCAAGCCTACCTTAAAGACCCACACCAAAGAACAAAGCTGACCTCTTCTTGCACCGCATCAGCTGGGATCTCCAACCCCACTATACCTTCACTCCTCTCTGAAACCTGCTCTGAGAGGAATGAAGGTGTAGAATTAGGTGTGTCACAGGCAAGTACTTGCGGGCACTCTGCTAGCAGTACACCAACGTCCGATTCTAGCAGGCAAATTTCCCTGCCCCAGCTGCTGGACCGTCGAAAGAAGTTCACTCCCAGCCATCCACATGCCCAGCGGTTGAATGCTAGCTTGGCTAAATTGCTAGCGCTTCAACTGCTGCCTTTTCAGTTGGTAGACTCGGCCCCCTTCCGTGAGTTTGTGCAATGTGCGGTTCCTCAGTGGCAGGTTTCCAAACGACACTTTTTCGCACGGAAGGCTATTCCGGCTCTCTACAGGCATGTGGAAGGCAATGTCTTGGCCTCGCTGGACAGGGCGGTCAGCGGTGAGGTGCATATTACCGCTGACTCATGGTCCAGCAGGCATGGACAGGGACGTTACCTTTCTTTCACGGCCCATTGGGTCACTCTTTTGGCAGCTGGGAAGGATGCAGGACAAGGTGCAGTAGTGTTGGAGGTTGTTCCACCGCCACGCCTCCAAAATGCTACTACTGGTTGTGACACACCTCTCTCCTCCACCCCCTCCTCTTCTTCTTCCTCCATGGCCTCTTCCTGTGGTTTGTCCTCGGAACCAGCGGTGCTCCGTAGGCGTTCAAGGGGCTACGCAAGTACGCAGGCAAAAAGATGCCATGCCGTGCTTGCGCTGGTGTGTTTGGGGGACAGGAGCCACACTGGGGCAGAGGTCCTGTCTGCTCTGCAGGGGCAGGCCGAGAGGTGGTTGACGCCACGCCAGCTTAAGCCAGGAATGGTGGTTTGCGACAATGGCACCAACCTCCTCTCCGCCCTCCGACAGGGACAACTGACCCATGTGCCCTGTATGGCTCACGTCCTTAACCTGGTGGTGCAGCGGTTCTTGGGCAGGTACCCGGGCTTACAGGATGTCCTGAGGCAGGCCAGGAAAGTCTGTGTGCATTTCCGCAGATCTTATAATGCCAGTGCTCGTCTGGCTGAGCTTCAAAAGGAGTTGAACCTGCCCAAGAACCGCCTTATATGTGACATGCCCACCAGGTGGAACTCAACGTTGGCCATGCTGCAGCGGCTGCACACGCAGCAGAGGGCCATCAATGAGTACCTGTGCGACTACGGCACCAGGACAGGGTCAGGGGAGCTCAGGTTTTTTTCACTACGCCAGTGGGGCATGATCAGGGATGCAGGCACTGTCCTGGCACCATTTGAGGAGGCCACGAGGATGGTGAGCAGTGACAGTGCATGCATCAGTGACACTGTACCTCTTGTCCACCTGTTGGAGCACACGCTGCGTGGAATAATGGACAGGGCACTTGAGGCAGAACAGAGGCAGGAAGAGGAGGACTTCCTTGCCTCTCAAGGCCCCCTTTACCCAGACAGTGTTCCTTCTGTCCCACCCATCGCACAGGAAGAGGAGGAGGAGGAGGAGGATTGTGTCAGCATGGAGGTGGAGGCTGGCACTCAGCATCATCAGCAGCAGTCTTTTAGGGATGATTTACAGTCCCAAGAAACCAGTGGACTTGTACGTGGCTGGGAGGAGGTGGCTGCGGATCATGTCGTCCTTAGTGACCCAGAGGACTCCGGACTGAATGCCTCAGCTAACCTACGCTGCATGGCCTCCCTGATCCTGCAAAGTCTGCGGAAGGATCCTCGTATTCTTCGGATCAAGGAGAGGGACCATTACTGGCTGGCCACTCTCCTTGATCCACGGTACAAGGGTAAGGTTGCGGACCTTATCGTACCGTCGCAGAGGGAGCAGAGGATGAGACAACTCCGGGAGGCCTTGCAGAAAGGTCTGTGCAACGCGTTCCCAGAGACTGGGAGGTTACAAACTCCTGGTCCTGGACAACGAGTTGCTGAGGCTTTGGGCAGTCAAAGAAGGAGCGGTGGGGAAGGTGGCCGTCTGACCGATGCGTTCAGACAATTCTTTAGTCCGCAGCCCCAAAGTATGATCGGTTCCAGCAACCATCGCCAGCGTCTGATATACATGGTGCAGGAATACCTAGGGGCAAGGTCAGACTTGGACACCTTCCCCACCGAAAATCCTCTGGCTTACTGGGTCTTGAGGATGGATCACTGGCCAGAGCTTGCACAGTATGCAATTGAGCTACTGGCCTGTCCTGCATCCAGCGTTCTTTCAGAACGCACATTCAGTGCTGCTGGAGGATTTGTCACGGATCACAGGGTGTGCCTGTCCATCGACTCGGTTGATCGACTGACTTTCATCAAGATGAACCAGTCTTGGATCACCACCAGCTACCACACACCAGATGCTGATATAACAGACTAATTGATTTTAAAATGTCACATCCCTTCAAGACTGATGCTGATGCTGAGTGCCTGTGCTGTTATGTTGTCTGGCTATCCTCCTCCTCCTCCTCAATGATACGATTAACGATGATAGCTTGGAAGATCATTTTGGTTTATGGGTGACGCCACCAGTGGCTAAGGCCTAATTTTTCAGCCCCTGTTTAACAGGGGCGTGTAATTAAAAATTTTGATGCAATACTTTGCAACAGGCCTCATTGCTGTGCTCCAAGTACAGTATCTGTGAGGGGTTGCAGTGTTGTGCCACCAGTGCCTAAGGCCCAATTTTTCAGCCCCTGTTCAACAGGGGCATGCAATTATAATTATTGATCTAATAATTCACAGCAGGGCCCATTGCTGCGCCCACCAAGAGTAACTGTCAGGCCTTACAGTGTTGTGGCACCAGCACCACCATCACCACCACCACCAAAGGCCCAATTTTTCAGCCCCTGTTCAACAGGGGCATGCAATTATAATTATTGATCTAATAATTCACAGCAGGGACCATTGCTGCGCCCACCAAGAGTAACTGTCAGGCCTTACAGTGTTGTGGCACCAGCACCACCATCGCCACCACCACCAAAGGCCCAATTTTTCAGCCCCTGTTCAACAGGGGCATGCAATTATAATTATTGATCTAATAATTCACAGCAGGGACCATTGCTGCGCCCACCAAGAGTAACTGTCAGGCCTTACAGTGTTGTGGCACCAGCACCACCATCACCACCACCACCACCACCAAAGGCCCAATTTTTCAGCCCCTGTTCAACAGGGGCATGCAATTATAATTATTGATCTAATAATTCACAGCAGGGACCATTGCTGCGCCCACCAAGAGTAACTGTCAGGCCTTACAGTGTTGTGGCACCAGCACCACCATCAAAGGCCCAATTTTTACTACCACTGATCAACAATTATATGTTATTACAATTCCTGATATTATACTTGACAGCAGGGCGTTCCAGCACCCACCAAGAATAACTGTGAGTGCTTTCAGTGTTGTGCCAACACCAACACCTAAGGGGCCAATTTCTGCAGAGTATATACGGAAGGTCCCTACTTTCAAACATCCAACTTACAAACTACTACTACTTGCAAACGGAAGAAGACAACAGGAAGTGAGAGGAAATCTACCCCTTGGAAGGAAAATTCTCTCCTGTAAGAATTAATATGGGAGAAAGGTGTCTCCTCTCTACTGATGCTTTATCACCAATCCTTGTTTCAATAAAAACACCACATTTCAAAAACAATTGTCATTGGGACGCAAAGAGAGGTGAAATGTTCTGAACAAGGGCACAGACAGCAAAAAAAATGTGACAGGGGTGATAACCGTTCCCTATGTTTTACAAAAAGCTAAAAAAAAGGAATTTGCCATGGAGCTCCACTTAAACAATGCAGCTGTTCAAAATTATAAACAGATTCTACATAAGAACAAACCTACAGTCCCTGTCTTGTATGCACCGCCTGTATACGGCTGTTCAGAGTATATAGGGCCTTTTTTATTTTGTGTGCGGGGTTCCCCTTAATATCCATACAAGACCCAAAAGGGGCTGGTAATGGGCTGGGGTGGGGGGGGGGGGGGGGTTGATGGGGTAGCTATGCCATTTTTCCTAAAGATTTTCATCCATATTACCGGGACCAGACATTGCATTAAAGCCGCAAGCAGTTTTAAATGACTTTTTTCCCTTTAGAAATGTTATTTTGTGCAGGGACAGTTCTAAACACGGGAAACTCGTGGCACTTCACAGGCATACTTTAGACACCCCCCAGGTACAATATTTAAAGGAATATTTGACTTTTTTTTTTTCACTTTATGCATCATTAAAATGACTGCTCCCGGAAAACGTCAGTTTTTAAAACTTATTTTTGCATTGATACATGTCCCCTGGTGCAGAAGCCGGGTTCCCAAACTCTGTTTCGGACAATAACATGGATAATAGTCGTTATAATTAGCACTTTAGAATCCGAACGTTCGCATCCATTGTATTTAATAGGGTTCTAATGTTCGCAGCGAACTTTCGGTCCGTTCGCGGGTTCTGGTGCGAACCGAACCCGGGGGTGTTCGGCTCATCACTAGTGACCACGTGTCCCGGATTGCCCGGGACAGTCCCACATTTTGCAGGTCTGTCCCGGGCACATTCATTCCAGGACAATACAGTGTCCCGGAATGAAACTGACACAGCCACCCACCGGGCCAATCTGATGCCCCCAAAAAAGGCCGCCACATCAACGCTTTATTCACTGACAGTACTTGTCCTGGCCAAGAATGCCTGGAGGAGCACAATCCCGCCCCCTGCTTGTGATTGGAGAAATCATAAATCCCGCCTCTTGTGTCCAATCCCTGTGCTGTGATTCGTTACAGCACAAGCTGATTTTTGGGAAGGGGAGGGTGTCCCTGATTGGTAGTTTGGAAATGTGGTCACCCTAAGTGGTAGGGGGTCCCAGCGACCATCAAACTCACATCTATCATAAACTGTCCCATAGGGACTTGATGTAGCTGCACAGTTTTCAAAAAGAGTATGTTCAGCTGTCTGATGAACCAAAATTTAACATTCGAGGAAGTATTTTTCAATTATTTTGGTAGGTTTCTTAGTTTTTCAAAAGACTGAAAAGCAATAGCAGCAGCTTTCCACTAAATTCACATTTGAAGCTTTTATCTTATTTCAGGACAGTCAGAGACGTTGGCAGCTTGACACTGCTCTTCTCATCTCCTCTAAACTTTGATCCCTGGAATATGTGTATTTTTCTGCTAATGAACAATGAAAATCACATATCACATTTCCTGTGATATGCAGATTCCATGGCTGTAAACAATTGATTAACTTTATCATTAGTTCAATGAAGCAGACCAAAGGCTTAAAGGATAACTGTATATGTATAACACATTAGCACTTTTAAACTATTTCCCCAGGACAATTTATAAATCCCCTGGAGTCCCAGAATGTTTTTTCTCCCATTTTTGCGATGTATCAGTTCTGAACATTATATCTTTTAGGCCTCATGTATAGAGTTGAGCGGACACCTGGATGTTTGGGTTCGACGGGTTCGGCCGAACTTCAGAAAAAAGTTCGGGTTCGGGACCGAACTTTAACCCGAACCCGAACCCGAACCCAAACCCGAACCCCATTGAAGTCAATGGGGACCCGGACTTCTAAGGACTAAAAAGGCTCTAAAAAAGTAATGGAAAGGGCTAGAGGGCTGCAAATGGCAGCAAAATGTTGTTAAGAGCATGGCAAGTGCTCTGCAAACAAATGTGCATAGGGAAATAACTTAAAATAACATAAAAAAAATAAAAAAATAAAAAAAATATGCTGGAGGCCCCCTTTTCAGCAGAAGAGGTACAGGAAGTCATTAAGAACCTCAGAAACTCAACGGCACGATGCCACACATATGGTGGGAATGCCCCAGAATACGCCCTTTCTGGAATAAATTATTAAATTTAATGGATAAGCTAGTGGGAAAATAAAATACTTTGAAATAAAAATGTAGCGGGGTGCTAAATTTAAGGAAAGTGTTTGAGTGGTAAATAGGCTTAAACACCCTAATTCTGTAGGATTCATGGACCATTTTGTCCTCGGGGGACAGTATTGGTGTGCAGTTCCCTGCGGCCTACAGGTGGCGCTGCCATGGTAGGCTAGGGTTGAACCGCCGATACAGTGCTGTGTCTTTTGTGTCCCCTCTTGGCAGTAGTACAGCGGGGCGGGGAACCTGCTGTGCATGCCGGGAGAGCATATAAAAGGGGCAGACCTTTGGCCTGGGGGCTGATGTTCAGTGGGGTCCGCGCCCAGGTGCCTTCGGCCTTGGTGCATGTGTTCCTGTTCCATCTCAGGTACCTTTAGCCCGGGGTGAGGTACTATCCTGGAGTTCCTGCTGCCCTGGGTATGGAGGCCTAGGTGTGGGAGTAAAGCCTGAAGTCCAGAGCCTTCGTCTGGAGTCCGCTAAGGGTTGAGGAGTCTTAGGGTGCCGCCTCGTGTAGGGGACCCTGTTCCAGGGAAGGGAGGATCATTCTGATGGACCGATGCGGGAGTCACGGTGAAGGAAGGGTCTGTTGACTCCCTGGAGAGATGTCTTCCCCTTGATATGGGCTAGGGTCGTAGAAGGAGAAGCTCAAGGTCATCTTGACTGTATCAGAGGCCTTATTCACCCGGCCCGTGGCAGGGGCCTTATACACCCTGGTTTGTGGCAGAGACCAAAGTTCTCCAGGTCCGTGGCAGGGGCCTTGTACACCCGGTCTGTGGCAGAGACCAACCTCAAGGTCTGTGGCAGAGACCGTGCACCTAAAACTGTTTGAGAAACCTAAGCAGTGAACTGTATGTGCTACGTTTGTGCCTGGACCTCCTCCACACCTTAAGCTGTCCTGTTTCTTTGCTCTAACCTTTTCTATCCAAGTACAATTTATTTTGCCATGAGAGAATAAGAGTTGTAATTTCAGCTCGTGTGGACATTGACTTTACTGGGAATTAAAGGACTTGCCTCTACCTACAGTAGAGGTGAGAATCATCCTCTGGAGGAGTTTTGACTCCGGCTGTGGGCACGGCCCGTCAAGTACACCGCTCAACCTCTTTATATAGGAGGGTACGGGCTGGTAGTGTGGTGTGCCTTTCTCCCTCCTGCGAGGAGCCAACAACATAAAGGCAGGTAAGGGGGAAAGGATCTGTGCGCTACAAAAAAATAAAATAAAAATTATAATCTTGACCTAGGAGGACGAGGTCCATATGGAGTAGGAGGTTGAGGTGGCGGTGGATGTGGCTGTGTAGGTGGAAGCGGCGGTGGAGGAGGACGAGGTAGCCAACACTGGTTCAAAAATACAACAATGGCTGGGTAAGGCCAGTGATGTGTCGAATTCTGTCCCCCGTCAAATAGTGTCCACCCTGTACTGCGCTTGCTCAGTATGTAGGACAAGTGGATTTCGAAAATCTCCCAAGACGAACGGAGCCTGCGTGGTGAGTTCAGGTGAAGGCCACACCATCCGTGGTTCAAGCCGAGCCAAGTGAGGCCGTGCCCGAAGCGTGGCGATCGAAGCGAGCCTGTGAGGGGCCCTGTTACTATGTGCTACCGTATGTCCACTTGGATGGTGGGGCTTGAACCTGCACTCACAGCGCAGGCGCCGTTCATCTTCGGAGATTTTGTGAATCTCCTTGTCCTCTGTACTGAGCAAGCGCTGCGCCTTCGCAGTACGGGCCGGACACAATCCGATGGCCGGACAGTTTTTGTCACAACACCGGTATACATGTCTATTCTGCAGAAGGTACGGACAAGTCCTGTGGGATCCATGCCTGGTTCATTTTAATGAACGTGAGCTTGTCCACATTGGCTCTGGACAGGCGGCTGCGCTTGTTTGTGATAACGCCCCCTGCCGTGCTAAATACACGTTCAGATAATACACTGGCTGCAGGGCAGGCCAGCACCTCCAAGGCATAAAGGGCAAGCTCAGGCCATGTGCCCAATTTGGAGACCCAGAAGTTAAAGGGGGCAGACCCGTCATCCAGTATGTGTAGGCCTGTGGACACATACTGCTCAACCATGTTGGTGAAATGCTGCCTCCTGCTAAGACGTTCCATCTCAGCTGGTGGTGCTGGTTGTTGTGGCGTGCTGACAAAGCTTTTCCACATTTCGGCCATGCTAACCCTGCCTTCTGAGGTGCTGCCGGTGCCCCGGCTGCGTTGGCGACCTCTTCCTCCTCCTCTGCCTTCGCCTTGTGCTTCCACCGTACGCCCGCTGTCAGGTGGGAATGCCACCAGCAGCGCGTCTACCAGCGTGCGCTTGTACTCGCGCATCTTACGATCCCTCTTCAGTGAGGAAATTAAGGACGGTACGTTGTCCTTGTAACGGGGCTCCAGCAGGGGGGCCACCTAGTAATCAGCACCAGTTAAAATGTGGGCAACTCGGCGGTCATTGCCGAAACACTGCAGCATGTAATCGCTCATGTGTGCCAGGCTGCCCAGAGGCAAAGAAAAGCTGTCCTCTGTGGGAGGTGTATCGTCTGTGTCCTCTGTATCCCCCCAGCCACGCACCAGTGATGGCCACGAGCTGGTCTGGGTGCCACCCTGCTGTGAACATGGCTCCTCCTCCTCCTCCATCTCCTCCTCCACCTCGTCATCCTCCAGAACTGTGCCCTTTCTGCCGGACAATTGTGTACCTGGCGTTTGTTGGTGCAGGAACCCACCCTCGTAGCCACTTGTGAAAGACTGCCCTGAAAGCCTTTGAAATGATCCCGCTTCCTCCTCCTCCTCCTCATCCTCCTGTGCCACATCCTCTTCCATCATCGCGCGAAGCGTTTTTTCAAGGAGGCATAGAACCGGGATAGTAACGCTGAGAACGGCGTCATTGGCACTGGCCATGTTGGTGGAGTACTCGAAACAGCGCAACAAGGCACACAGGTCTCGCATGGAGGCCCAGTTATTGGTGGTGAAGTGGTGCTGTTCCGCAGAGCGACTCACGCGTGATTGCTGCAGCTGAAACTCCACTATCGCCTGCTGCTGCTCGCACAGTCTGGCCAGCATGTGCAAGGTGGAGTTCCACCTTGTGGGCACGTCACATATGAGGCGGTGAGCGGGAAGGCCGAAGTTACGCTGCAGCGCTGACAGGCGAGCAGCAGCAGGGTGAGAACGCCGAAAGTGCGCACAGACAGCCCGCACTTTCTGCAGCAGCTCTGGCATATTGGGGTAATTTTTAAGGAACCGCTGGACCACCAAGTTCAGCACATGCGCCAGGCAAGGGATGTGCGTCAAACCGGCTAGGCCCAGAGCTGCTACGAGATTTCGCCCATTATCGCACACCACCAGGCCGGGCTTGAGGCTCACTGACAGCAACCACTCATTGGTCTGTTGTTCCATGTCCCTCCACAACTCCTGCGCGGTGTGGGGTTTTTCCCCCAAACAGGAAAGTTTTAAAACTGCCTGCTGTCGTTTACCCCTGGCTGTGCTGAAGATGGTGGTGAAGGTGTTACGCTGACCGGATGAGGAGGTGGTAGAGGATGAGGAAGCGGAGTAGGAGGAGTTAGCAACAGGAGGCAAACTGAAGCGCCCTGCAATCCTTGGTGGTGGAAGGACATGCGCCAAACTGCTATCTGCCTCAGGCCCAGCCGCCACTGCATTTACCCAGTGTGCTGTTAGGGAGATATAACATCCCTGACCGTGCTTACTGGTCCACGCATCCGTAGTTAGGTGGACCTTGCCACAGATGGCGTTGCGCAGTGCACACCTGATTTTGTCCCCCACCTGGTTGTGCAGGGAAGGGATGGCTCGCCTGGAAAAGTAGTGGCGGCTGGGCACGACGTACTGTGGGACAGCCAATGCCATCAAGCTTTTAAAACTCTGTGTCTCCACCAGACGGAATGACAGCATTTCAAAGGCCAGGAGTTTTGAAATGCTGGCATTCAGGGCCAGGGATCGCGGGTGGCTAGGGGGGTACTTCCTCTTCCGCTCCAATGTTTGGGAGATAGAGAGCTGAACGCTTCCATGGGACATTGTGGAGATGGTTGGTGACCCAGGTGGTAGTGTTGCTGGCAGATCCTCTGTTTGCGGGGTGGCAGGTGCCACTGTCACTACAGAGGTGGATGAAGAGGCCGAGACTGCAGCAGAAGAGGAAGCAGGAGGAGCCAGAGACCTTTCTTGGTTTTTGAGGTGTCTACTCCACTGCAGCTCGTGCTTTGCACTTAGATGCCTGGTCATGCAGGTTGTGCTCAGGTTGAGAACGTTTATGCCTCGCTTCAGGCTCTGATTGCACAGCGTGCAAACCACTCATGTCTTGTCATCAGCACATTGTGTGAAGAACTGCCACGCTAGGGAACTCCTTGGACCTGGCTTTGGTGTGCTCGGTCCCTTGCTGCGTTGGGCAGTAGCAGACATACTGTCTAGGGGACAGACGCTCCGCTTTTGCACCCTGCTCCCTCTTCTGCTGTGCTGGTGGCTCTGTGCGATCACCGCCTCTTCCTCCAAACTACACTGGTCACCTGCATAACGTTGATTCCATGTGTCGTCCTCCACATCATCTTCCACCCAGTCTTCACCCCTGCCCTCCTTGTCTGTCTGCACAATTGCGAAAGCAGCAGCAGTTGGCACCTGTGTTTTGTCATCATCCGAGACGTGCTGCGATGGTCCTCCCATGTACTCATCATGAAACATAAGTGGTTGGGCATCGGTGCACTCAATCTCTTCCACTTCTGGGGCAGGGCTAGGTGGATGGCCCTGGGAAACCCTGCTAACAGAGTCATTGAAAAGCAAAAGAGACTGCTGCATGATTTGGGGCTCAGACTGCTTGGCTGATTTGCAAGGGGGTGAGGTAAAAGACTAATGGACATGGGTTTCAGGTGCCAACTCTGATCTTTCATCAGAAGAGTGGGTGGGAGACAATGTGAAGGAACCCGAGGCACTGTCAGCAACCCAATCTACTATCGCCTGTACTTGTCCTGGCCTAAACATTCGTACAGCCTCATTATGCGCGACAAAATACCGCCGCAGGCTCGGTCGCCTACTCGCACCTGAGGAAGGTGTTTCACATGTGCGTGTATCTGGCACAGATCCACCACGTCCTCTCCCTGCAACAGGAGCTCCACCAGCAGCACCACGACCGGGGCCACCACGTCCCTTTGACCTTCTCCTCATATTTTCCAAATTTAGGATGTTGCCCTAAATGGGTGTTTTTGGAAGACCACAATACACCCACAGTACGTAACCGCTGAATCGCACAGCTACAGAACTGCAGAAAATGCTATTCAAAAAAAATGTTTTTTTTTTAGTATAGCACAGTAAAAGAAAACTATATATAAATTGTTTATTTCACACACCTCCACATATGTATAACACACTGCAAAATATTTTTTGTGGCCCTAAATGGCGTTTTTTGGAAGACCACAATACACCCACAGTACGTAACCGCTGAATCGCACAGCTACAGAACTGCAGAAAATGCTATTCAAAAAAAATGTTTTTTTTTTAGTATAGCACAGTAGAAGAAAACTATATATAAATTGTTCATTTCACACACCTCCACATATGTATAACACACTGCAAAATATTTTTTGTGGCCCTAAATGGCTCTTTTTGCAAGCGTACATTAAAGTGCAAATTTTTATTTATTTTTTTGCCCAATGGGTCTTTTGGAAAAGAGCACAATAAAGTGCCTTTTTTTTTTTGTCCTAAATGGATCTTTTTCCAAAAGCAGAATACACCCACAGTATGGAAACGGTGTATCTCTCAACGTAATATATGCAGTGCTGGTGCACTGAGCTTGCAGATAAAAGGTAGATTTTCTCTGACACTGGGCTCATAGCAGTGTAAAAAGACTTCACTGCAACACAAACAGGTAAACCTATGCAGATCGCTGAGTTATATCTCTGAATCTGGACTCCTATTCCTATATAATATATCTCTCTCCCTAAAAGCAAAAAACAGGAACCTGGCCCTACACTACACTGTCTCTATCTTTTCCCTCAGATTCCAGAATCAGGACTAACTCATGTATTTTTCTATCTCTCCCTAAAAGCAGCAGCAGCAGACTAGATCCTCTCCCTATCTATTCTGAAGCAGAGTGACGTGTGTGCTGTATGCCGCTAGCTTATATAGAAGCTGGGTCACATGTTGCACTGACCAATCACAGCCATGCCATTAGTAGGCATGGCTATGATGGCCTCTAAGGGCACACCAGCTAATCAAAAGGTGATTGGCTGGCCCCTGAAGCATTTCTAAATGCGTAATTAGATTGCCGAACCCAAACCCGAACCCGGACTTTTGCGCAAAGTCCGGGTTCGGGTTCGGGAAAAAGCTAAAGTTCGGTAGGGACCCGAACTTTACAGTTTGGGTTCGCTCAACACTACTCATGTACACTGCTGCTGGTAAATTGACGTTTAGGAGCAGTTGGGCATTTTTTTCAACTGCTCCTGAACTCTCCTCTATGTTATCTTATCAGTACATATACACAGGGTCGTTTACAGTCGTTTCTAGGCAGTTGAGTTTAGAGGCTCTTTTTGGAACGCAAAAAAGAGGGGGTTCAGAAGCTGAGTTTAGAGGCATTTCAAGCGCCAAACACTTCTAAACATGACTAAACATGGGTAAACACGAGTCATTTACAGGCGATTTTCGTTTTTGCCTATTTTGAAAAAAAAATAAAAAATTTTTAAGAAATGCTTCTAAACGCAAACGCGGCAAAACGCAGCTAAACGCAGAATTTAAAAAAGGCAAAACAGACGTTTCAAAAGTGGGTTACTATCTGTCAAGTTAAATCGTTCAGGAGAGGTTGTAAAAACGTCCCGTGTACATGAAGCCCAATGCCGCGTGCACACGATCGGATTTTCCATCGGAAAAACCTTGGATGGTTTTTCCAATGGAATTCCGCTCAAGCTTGGCTTGCATACACACGGTCACACAAAGGTTCTCTGAACTTTGGCCCGTCAAGAACGTGGTGACATACAACACTACGACGAGCCGAGAAAATTAAGTTCAATGCTTCTGAGCATGCGTCGAATTGTTTCCGAGCATGCGTCGGAATTTTGCGCGTCGGAATTTCCAATTTTTTCCGTCTGAAAATTTGAGAACCAGCTCTCAAATTTTTGTTGGCGGAAATTCCGACAGGAAAAGTCCGATGGAGCCTACACACGGTCGGAATTTCCAACCAGAAGCTCACATCAGACTTTTCTTGTCGGAAATTCCGACCGTGTGTACGGGGCTTCAGTGTTTGTAATCCAACCAAATGTACAGGTGCATCTCAAAAAATTTGAATACCATCAAAAAGTTTATTTATTTCAGTAATTCAATTAAAAAAGTGAAACTCATATATTATATAAATTCAATACACAAAGAGTGATATATTTCAAGCATTTCTTTCTTTTAATTTTGATGATTATGGCTTACAGCTAGTAAAAACCCAAAATTTAGTATCTCAGAAAATTTGAAGATTGTGAAAAAGTTCAATATTGTAGACTAATGGTGTCATACTCTAATCAGCTAATTAACTCAAAACATTGGTAAAGGTTTCCTGAGCCTTTAAATGGTCTCCCAGTCTGGTTCAGTAGGTGACACAATCATGGGGAAGATTGCTGTCTTGACAGTTGTTCAGAAGCCATTGAAACCCTCCACAAGGAGGGTAAGTCACTAAAGGTGATTGCTAAAGAAGCGGGCTGGTTACAGAGTGCTGTATCCAAGCATATTAAAGCTGTGTTCCAGCCGCAAATATTTTTTTTATAAAGTCAGCAGCTACGAACACTGTAGCTTCTGACTTTTAATAAGGACACTTACCTGTCCTGGGTGCCCGTGATGTCGGCCCCACCGATCCGTCCTTTGGATCGTGTCCCGGCGCCGCCATCCTCAGTAAGGGAAACAGGCAGTGGAGCCTTGCGGCTTCACTGTCCGTTTCCTACTGCGCATGTGGGAGTCGCGTGGCACTTTGAGGACAGCGCGCCCCATTTCTCAGGAGGCAACGCGAGGGAGGAAGACTACCGCGGAATAGGAAGTGGCAGATTAGGACGATCTGCCTAGCAACAGACATTTTTGGTAAGTATAAAAAATTAATTATTTATTTTTTTCAAATTTTTTGGAGTCTTTTATTCTATTTTTTTTTTTTATTCAAGTTGCATGAGTTCCAGTGTGAAGTTTCCACAGACAGTGATGATTTGGGAATTCATGTCATCTGCTGGTGTTGGTCCACTGTGTTTTATCAAGTCCAAAGTCAGTGAAGCCCTCTACCAGGAAATTATAGAGCACTTCATGCTTCCCTCTGCTGACCAGCTTTACAGAGATGCTGATTTCATTTTCCAGCAGCGCTTGGCACCGGCCCACACTGCCAAAAGCACAAATACCTGGTTTAATGTGTAGCGGGGTCTCCTTTAAGGCCTCACGGACTACGATTCCCAGAACCCCGTTTAGCACCCAAGGTGCATTGCCACCCGCAGAAACTCCTGGTGTGGATTATAAAGGTGAGGAGCGAGGCTAAGCTCAGCCTCTTTGGACACCGCGCTTCTATCCCCTGTGCGGAATCGCTGCTGGTGCAAGGCCTGAAGCCTGGGCCTTGCGCACTTCCAAAGAGCCTTCCACCCCACTGCAGAGCCTGTGTGGCACCTGATCTCCTCTTGCCTTTCACTGACATCAGGAGGACCGAAGACCTGGCTGTCGCATACCCTGTGTGTGGATACACAGCGGTGGAAGTTACGGAAGAGGACTAAGTCCGGTGTGGTGAGAGAGCACCTGCTCACAGCTATAGCCGAGTAATTTGTCTAGGCCTATTGACTGCTTTGGCCCTTTGTGCTATACCTACTGTCTTAGCAGGAGACTAGTTCCAGAACTGAGTTTATAGTCTCCTGTGAATTGCTCCGTTACCAGTTACCGTTCTTTTGGATTTACAAATTGTTGTTCCTGAATGTGCACCACCGATTACCCCTTGCATGCGAAGATTCTTCACCATAAGACTAAACCCCCCACTTTCTTAAGTCAGGCCTTACTGGGTAGTGTAGAACAATATTGAGCGCCATATTGCTCATAGGGAGAATAGCTGCACGTGGTGTGTGATTCATTCTTTTACAGTATTGCTAGGTATTATTTTAATTACAGGGCTCTGCATGAGTTATGATGTACTGTATTGCTATGGAACCTTTATACCATCAGTAAAGTTGCTGTGGTTAAGTACTCTGGTCTTAGTGTCAATTACTGTACTGTATGTTATTACTAGGGATGAGCTCGGTGTTCGAGTCGAACATACGTTCGACTCGAACATCGGCTGTTCGATCGTTCAGCGAACAACAAACGATTTGGGCCGTTCGCGCCAAATTCGAGTGACGCAAACGGCCCACAATACACTGCGCCATCGCAGTGCAATCCCGGCGCTGTGATTGGCCAAGCATGCACTGTGACCCCGCATGCTTGGCCAATCACAGCGCCGGCAGCGAGGAGAGCAATGATTGGCCACAGGCAGGATGCCTGTGGCCAATTATAGCTGAGGGGGTTTAGTACACGCCCCACACTATAAAAGGCCGCCAGCGCGGCGGCCTAGTGTAGTGTGTTCCGGCGCAGGGAAAGAGAAGGATAGGCAGGGACAGTGTCATATCTATTCTTTGCTAAACCTTGTGTGTAGGGACAGAGAAGGATAGGCAGGGAGAGTGTCAGTGTCATATTCTTTGCTAAACCTTGTGTGTAGGGAGAGAGAAGGATAGGCAGGGAGAGTGTCAGTGTCATATTCTTTGCTAAACCTTGTGTGTAGGGAGAGAGAATGATAGGCAGGGAGAGTGTCAGTGTCATATTCTTTGCTAAACCTTGTGTGCAGGGAGAGAGGAGGATAGGCAGGGGACAGTGTCAGTGTCATTGTTGCTAAGCCTCCTGCACATTATACACCTGAAGCTAGCCCGTATTGCTGTGTTTTCCTGGTGTGTTACACTAACAGGCATTTGCAGCACTTACAGCGGACGTAGTGTGCCTCCTGCACATTATACACCTGAAGCTAGCCCGTATTGCTGTGTTTTCCTGGTGTGTTACACTACCAGGCATTTGCAGCACTTACAGCGGACGTAGTGTGCCTCCTGCACATTAAACACCTGAAGCTAGTCCGTATTGCTGTGTTTTCCTGGTGTGTTACACCAACAGGCATTTGCAGCACTTACAGCATTCATAGTGTGATTCCTGCAAAATATACTCCTGAAGCTAGGCCGTATTGCTGTGTTTTCGTAGTGTGTTACACCAACAGGCATTTGCAGCATTTGCAGCACTTACAGCAGGCGTAGTGTGATTCCTGCAAAATATACTCCTGAAGCTAGCCCGTATTGCTGTGTTTTCCTAGTGTGTTACACCAACAGGCATTTGCAGCACTTACAGCAGGCGTAGTGTGATTCCTGCAAAATATACTCCTGAAGCTAGGCCGTATTGCTGTGTTTTCCTAGTGTGTTACACCAACAGGCATTTGCAGCACTTACAGCAGGCGTAGTGTGATTCCTGCAAAATGTACTCCTGAAGCTAGGCCGTATTGCTGTGTTTTCCTAGTGTGTTACACCAACAGGCATTTGCAGCACTTACAGCAGGCGTAGTGTGATTCCTGCAAAATATACTCCTGAAGCTAGGCCGTATTGCTGTGTTTTCCTAGTGTGTTACACCAACAGGCATTTGCAGCACTTACAGCAGGCGTAGCGTGCTTCCTGCAAAATATACTCCTGAAGCTAGGCCTTATTGCTGGTTTTCCCATCTCCCTGCAGGCCATTAGAATGTCTGGAAGGCAAACAAGGAGAGGCAGACAGTCTGGAGCCAATAAAAGAGGGCAAGCGGGCTCTGTGTCTAGAGACAACAGTGCTGGTCGTGGACGCGGTGCATCACCATCAGCACGTGGCCATGGGACACGCTTGTCCTTCTTTTCGGCAGCTGGACGTGTTGAGCCGCATCATGCCGAAGACTTGGTAGAGTGGATGACCAAGCCCTCCTCATCCTCCTCATCCTCCTCATCCTCTCTCACCCAGGCTCAGGGTACTGGCAAAGCAGCTGCCAAAGCGTCCTCATCCCTGGTATCAATGTCATCATCAGTCACTCCTTCCGTAGACCCACCATGTCCTCCTGAGGAGTCCCCCGAACTGTTTGAGCACAGTGTTGGGTACATGCTCCAGGAGGATGCCCAGCGTTTCGAAGGGTCTGATGATGATACCCAGCTAGAGGAAGGCAGTAGCGTGAGAGCAGAGAGAGGGGATGCTCAAGAAGGATACCAATCTGGCAGTCATGTTCCAGCAGCTGCAGCATACTGCCAGATTGGCTCCAGTGATGAGGAGGGAGGGGATGATGAGGTCACTGACTCCATGTGGGTGCCTAATAGGAGAGAGGAGGAGGAGGAGGAGGATGAGGAGGAGGCACATCTCCAACGAGGCAGGATGCCCTTGGGGGGCCAGCGTAAGGGCAGCACACCGACGGAATCACACCGCAGAGCTCCGCCTGTGCAGGGCGCTGCCTCTGGCCGTTATTCAAAAAGTTCTTTGGTGTGGGCCTTTTTTGAGTTGAGTGCATCAGATCGCACAGCTGCTGTTTGCAACTAGTGATGAGCCGAACACCCCCGGGTTCGGTTCGCACCAGAACCCGCGAACGGACCGAAAGTTTGCGCGAACATTAGAACCCTATTAAATACAATGGATGCGAACGTTCGGATTCTAAAGTGCTAATTATAACGACTATTATCCATGTTATTGTCCGAAACAGAGTTTGGGAACCCGGGTTCTGCACCAGGGGACATGTATCAATGCAAAAAGAAGTTTTAAAAACGGACGTTTTCCGGGAGCAGTCATTTTAATGATGCATAAAGTGAAAAAAAAAAAGTCAAATATTCCTTTAAATATTGTACCTGGGGGGTGTCTAAAGTATGCCTGTGAAGTGCCACGTGTTTCCCGTGTTTAGAACTGTCCTTGCACAAAATAACATTTCTAAAGGAAAAAAAGCCATTTAAAACTGCTTGCGGCTTTAATGCAATGTCTGGTCCCGGTAATATGGATGAAAATCTTTAGGAAAAATGGCATAGCTACCCCATCAACCCCCCCCCCCCTACCCCAGCCCATTACCAGCCCCTTTGGGTCTTGTATGGATATTAAGGGGAACCCCGCACACAAAATAAAAAAGCCCCTATATACTCTGAACAGCCGTATACAGGCGGTGCATACAAGACAGGGACTGTAGGTTTGTTCTTATGTAGAATCTGTTTGTAATTTTGAACAGCTGCATTGTTTAAGTGTAGCTCCATGCCAAATTCCTTTTTTTTAGCTTTTTGGAAAACATAGGGAACGGTTATCACCCCTGTCACATTTTTTTTGCTGTCTGTGCCCCTGTTCAGAACATTTCACCTCACTTTTCGTCCCAATGACAACTGTTTTTGAAATGTGGTGTTTGTATTGAAACAAGGATTGGTGATAAAGCATCAGTAGAGAGGAGACACCTTTCTCCCATATTAATTCTTACAGGAAAGAATTTTCCTTCCAAGGGGTAGATTTCCTCTCACTTCCTGTTGTCTTCTTCCGTTTGCAAGTAGTAGTAGTTTGTAAGTTGGATGTTTGAAAGTAGGGACCTTCCGTATATACTCTGCAGAAATTGGCCCCTTAGGTGTTGGTGTTGGCACAACACTGAAAGCACTCACAGTTATTCTTGGTGGGTGCTGGAACGCCCTGCTGTCAAGTATAATATCAGGAATTGTAATAACATATAATTGTTGATCAGTGGTAGTAAAAATTGGGCCTTTGATGGTGGTGCTGGTGCCACAACACTGTAAGGCCTGACAGTTACTCTTGGTGGGCGCAGCAATGGTCCCTGCTGTGAATTATTAGATCAATAATTATAATTGCATCCCCCTGTTGAACAGGGGCTGAACAATTGGGCCTTTGGTGGTGGTGGTGGTGGTGATGGTGGTGCTGGTGCCACAACACTGTAAGGCCTGACAGTTACTCTTGGTGGGCGCAGCAATGGGCCCTGCTGTGAATTATTAGATCAATAATTATAATTGCATGCCCCTGTTGAACAGGGGCTGAAAAATTGGGCCTTTGGTGGTGGTGGTGGTGGTGATGGTGTTGCTGGTGCCACAACACTGTAAGGCCTGACAGTTACTCTTGGTGGGCGCAGCAATGGGCCCTGCTGTGACTTATTAGATCAATAATTATAATCGCATGCCCCTGTTGAACAGGGGCTGAAAAATTGGGCCTTAGGCACTGGTGGCACAACACTGCAACCCCTCACAGATACTGTACTTGGAGCACAGCAATGAGGCCTGTTGCAAAGTATTGCATCAAAAATTTTAATTACACGCCCCTGTTAAACAGGGGCTGAAAAATTGGGCCTTAGGCACTGGTGGCGTCACCCATAAACCAAAATGATCTTCCAAGCTATCATCGTTAATCGTATCATTGAGGAGGAGGAGGAGGATAGCCAGACAACATAACAGCACAGGCACTCAGCATCAGCATCAGTCTTGAAGGGATGTGACATTTTAAAATCAATTAGTCTGTTATATCAGCATCTGGTGTGTGGTAGCTGGTGGTGATCCAAGACTGGTTCATCTTGATGAAAGTCAGTCGATCAACCGAGTCGGTGGACAGGCGCACCCTGTGATCCGTGACAAATCCTCCAGCAGCACTGAATGTGCGTTCTGAAAGAACGCTGGATGCAGGACAGGCCAGTAACTCAATTGCATACTGTGCAAGCTCTGGCCAGTGATCCATCCTCAAGACCCAGTAAGCCAGAGGATTTTCGGTGGGGAAGGTGTCCAAGTCTGACCTTGCCCCTAGGTATTCCTGCACCATGTATATCAGACGCTGGCGATGGTTGCTGGAACCGATCATACTTTGGGGCTGCGGACTAAAGAATTGTCTGAACGCATCGGTCAGACGGCCACCTTCCCCACCGCTCCTTCTTTGACTGCCCGAAGCCTCAGCAACTCGTTGTCCAGGACCAGGAGTTTGTAACCTCCCAGTCTCTGGGAACGCGTTGCACAGACCTTTCTGCAAGGCCTCCCGGAGTTGTCTCATCCTCTGCTCCCTCTGCGACGGTACGATAAGGTCCGCAACCTTACCCTTGTACCGTGGATCAAGGAGAGTGGCCAGCCAGTAATGGTCCCTCTCCTTGATCCGAAGAATACGAGGATCCTTCCGCAGACTTTGCAGGATCAGGGAGGCCATGCAGCGTAGGTTAGCTGAGGCATTCAGTCCGGAGTCCTCTGGGTCACTAAGGACGACATGATCCGCAGCCACCTCCTCCCAGCCACGTACAAGTCCACTGGTTTCTTGGGACTGTAAATCATCCCTAAAAGACTGCTGCTGATGATGCTGAGTGCCAGCCTCCACCTCCATGCTGACACAATCCTCCTCCTCCTCCTCCTCCTCCTCTTCCTGTGCGATGGGTGGGACAGAAGGAACACTGTCTGGGTAAAGGGGGCCTTGAGAGGCAAGGAAGTCCTCCTCTTCCTGCCTCTGTTCTGCCTCAAGTGCCCTGTCCATTATTCCACGCAGCGTGTGCTCCAACAGGTGGACAAGAGGTACAGTGTCACTGATGCATGCACTGTCACTGCTCACCATCCTCGTGGCCTCCTCAAATGGTGCCAGGACAGTGCATGCATCCCTGATCATGCCCCACTGGCGTGGTGAAAAAAAACCGATCTCCCCTGACACTGTCCTGGTGCCGTAGTCGCACAGGTACTCATTGATGGCCCTCTGCTGCGTGTGCAGCCGCTGCAGCATGGCCAACGTTGAGTTCCACCTGGTGGGCATGTCACATATAAGGCGGTTCTTGGGCAGGTTCAACTCCTTTTGAAGCTCAGCCAGGCAAGCACTGGCATTATAAGATCTGCGGAAATGCACACAGACTTTCCTGGCCTGCCTCAGGACATCCTGTAAGCCCGGGTACCTGCCCAAGAACCGCTGCACCACCAGGTTAAGGACGTGAGCCATACAGGGCACATGGGTCAGTTGTCCCTGTCGGAGGGCGGAGAGGAGGTTGGTGCCATTGTCGCAAACCACCATTCCTGGCTTAAGCTGGCGTGGCGTCAACCACCTCTCGGCCTGCCCCTGCAGAGCAGACAGGACCTCTGCCCCAGTGTGGCTCCTGTCCCCCAAACACACCAGCGCAAGCACGGCATGGCATCTTTTTGCCTGCGTACTTGCGTAGCCCCTTGAACGCCTACGGAGCACCGCTGGTTCCGAGGACAAACCACAGGAAGAGGCCATGGAGGAAGAAGAAGAGGAGGGGGTGGAGGAGAGAGGTGTGTCACAACCAGTAGTAGCATTTTGGAGGCGTGGGGGTGGAACAACCTCCAACACTATTGCACCTTGTCCTGCATCCTTCCCAGCTGCCAAAAGAGTGACCCAATGGGCCGTGAAAGAAAGGTAACGTCCCTGTCCATGCCTGCTGGACCATGAGTCAGCGGTAATATGCACCTTACCGCTGACCGCCCTGTCCAGCGAGGCCAAGACATTGCCTTCCACATGCCTGTAGAGAGCCGGAATAGCCTTCCGTGTGAAAAAGTATCGTTTGGGAACCTGCCACTGAGGAACCGCACATTGCACAAACTCACGGAAGGGGGCCGAGTCTACCAACTGAAAAGGCAGCAGTTGAAGCGCTAGCAATTTAGCCAAGCTAGCATTCAACCGCTGGGCATGTGGATGGCTGGGAGTGAACTTCTTTCGACGGTCCAGCAGCTGGGGCAGGGAAATTTGCCTGCTAGAATCGGACGTTGGTGTACTGCTAGCAGAGTGCCCGCAAGTACTTGCCTGTGACACACCTAATTCTACACCTTCATTCCTCTCAGAGCAGGTTTCAGAGAGGAGTGAAGGTATAGTGGGGTTGGAGATCCCAGCTGATGCGGTGCAAGAAGAGGTCAGCTTTGTTCTTTGGTGTGGGTCTTTAAGGTAGGCTTGCCAACGAGCTGCATGGCAGGTCAACATATGTCTGATCAAGCATGTGGTGCCCAAGCGGCTGATGTTTTGGCCACGCGATATACGCTTGAGACATATGTTGCAAACAGCAGCTGTGCGATCTGATGCACTCGCCTCAAAAAAGGCCCACAGGCAGTGCCCTGCACAGGCGGAGCTCTGCGGTGTGATTCCGTCGGTGTGCTGCCCATACGCTGGCCACTCAAGGGCATCCTGCCTCGTTGGAGATGTGCCTCCTCCTCATCCTCCTCCTCCTCCTCTCTCCTATTAGGCACCCACGTGGAGTCAGTGACCTCATCATCCCCTCCCTCCTCATCACTGGAGCCAATCTGGCAGTATGCTGCAGCTGCTGGAACATGACTGCCAGATTGGTGTCCTTCTTGAGCATCCCCTCTCTCTGCTCTCACGCTGCTGCCTTCCTCTAGCTGGGTATCATCATCAGATCCTTCCAAACGCTGGGCATCCTCCTGGAGCATGTACCCAACACTGTGCTCAAACAGTTCGGGGGACTCCTCAGGAGGAGGGCATGGTGGGTCTAGGGAAGGATTGACTAATGAAGATAATGATACCAGAGAAGAGGACGCTTTGGCAGCTGCTTTGCCACTACCCTGAGCCTGGGTGAGAGAGGATGAGGAGGATGAGGTGGGCTTGGTCATCCACTCTACCAAGTCTTCGGCATGATGTGGCTCAACATGTCCAGCTGCCGAAAACAAGGACAAGCGTGTCCCATGGCCATGTGCTGATGACAATGCACCGCGTACACGACCAGCACTGTTGCCCCCAGACACAGAGCCTGCTTGCCCTCTTTTTTTGCCTCCTGACTGTCTGCCTCTCCTTGGTTGCCTTCCAGACATTTTAATGGATGGCCTGCAGGGAGATGGGAAAAACAGCAATAAGGGCTACCTTCAGGTGTATATTGTGCAGGAGGCTTAGCAACAATGACACTGACACTGTCCCCTGCCTATCCTTCTCTGTCCCTAAACACAAGGATTGAAAATATGGTTCAGCAAAAAAGTTTTAGAACAGAATAGCACACTGACACTTTCCCTCACTGTCCTACTCTGTCCCTCCCTACAAACAAGATTTAGCACAGAATAGCACACTGATAATTTCTACGAGTGTCCTTCTCTGTCCCTCAACTCAGGGATTGAAAATATGGAACAGCAAAATAGTTTTAGAACAGAATAGCACACTGTCAGTTTCCCTCACTGTACCTCTCTGTCCCTCAACTCAAGGATTGAAAATATGGAACAGCAAAATTGATTTAGAACAGAATAGCACACTGTCAGTTTCACTCACTGTAGCTCTCTGTCCCTCAACTCAAGGATTGAAAATATGGTTCAGCAAAATAGTTTTAGAACACAATAGCACACTGACACTTTCCCTCACTGTACCTCTCTGTCCCTCAACTCAAGGATTGAAAATATGGAACAGCAAAATAGTTTTAGAACAGAATAGCACACTGTCAGTTTCACTCACTGTACCTCTCTGTCCCTCAACTCAAGGATTGAAAATATGGTTCAGCAAAATAGTTTTAGAACACAATAGCACACTGACACTTTCCCTCACTGTAGCTCTCTGTCCCTCAACTCAAGGATTGAAAATATGGTTCAGCAAAATAGTTTTAGAACACAATAGCACACTGTCAGTTTCCCTCACTGTACCTCTCTGTCCCTCAACTCAAGGATTGAAAATATGGAACAGCAAAATTGATTTAGAACAGAATAGCACACTGTCAGTTTCACTCACTGTACCTCTCTGTCCCTCAACTCAAGGATTGAAAATATGGTTCAGCAAAATAGTTTTAGAACAGAATAGCACACTGTCAGTTTCCCTCACTGTACCTCTCTGTCCCTCAACTCAAGGATTGAAAATATGGAACAGCAAAATTGATTTAGAACAGAATAGCACACTGTCAGTTTCACTCACTGTACCTCTCTGTCCCTCAACTCAAGGTTTGAAAATATGGTTCAGCAAAATAGTTTTAGAACACAATAGCACACTGACACTTTCCCTCACTGTAGCTCTCTGTCCCTCAATTCAAGGATTGAAAATATGGTTCAGCAAAATAGTTTTAGAACACAATAGCACACTGACACTTTCCCTCACTGTAGCTCTCTGTCCCTCAACTCAAGGATTGAAAATATGGAACAGCAAAATAGTTTTAGAACAGAATAGCACACTGTCAGTTTCACTCACTGTACCTCTCTGTCCCTCAACTCAAGGATTGAAAATATGGAACAGCAAAATAGTTTTAGAACAGAATAGCACACTGTCAGTTTCACTCACTGTACCTCTCTGTCCCTCAACTCAAGGATTGAAAATATGGTTCAGCAAAATAGTTTTAGAACAGAATAGCACACTGTCAGTTTCACTCACTGTACCTCTCTGTCCCTCAACTCAAGGATTGAAAATATGGTTCAGCAAAATAGTTTTAGAACAGAATAGCACACTGACACTTTCCCTCACTGTAGCTCTCTGTCCCTCAACTCAAGGATTGAAAATATGGAACAGCAAAATAGTTTTAGAACAGAATAGCACACTGTCAGTTTCCCTCACTGTACCTCTCTGTCCCTCAACTCAAGGATTGAAAATATGGAACAGCAAAATTGATTTAGAACAGAATAGCACACTGTCAGTTTCACTCACTGTAGCTCTCTGTCCCTCAACTCAAGGATTGAAAATATGGTTCAGCAAAATAGTTTTAGAACACAATAGCACACTGACACTTTCCCTCACTGTACCTCTCTGTCCCTCAACTCAAGGATTGAAAATATGGTTCAACAAAATAGTTTTAGAACACAATAGCACACTGACACTTTCCCTCACTGTAGCTCTCTGTCCCTCAACTCAAGGATTGAAAATATGGTTCAGCAAAATAGTTTTAGAACACAATAGCACACTGACACTTTCCCTCACTGTACCTCTCTGTCCCTCAACTCAAGGATTGAAAATATGGAACAGCAAAATAGTTTTAGAACAGAATAGCACACTGTCAGTTTCACTCACTGTACCTCTCTGTCCCTCAACTCAAGGATTGAAAATATGGTTCAACAAAATAGTTTTAGAACACAATAGCACACTGACACTTTCCCTCACTGTAGCTCTCTGTCCCTCAACTCAAGGATTGAAAATATGGAACAGCAAAATAGTTTTAGAACAGAATAGCACACTGTCAGTTTCACTCACTGTACCTCTCTGTCCCTCAACTCAAGGATTGAAAATATGGAACAGCAAAATAGTTTTAGAACAGAATAGCACACTGTCAGTTTCACTCACTGTACCTCTCTGTCCCTCAACTCAAGGATTGAAAATATGGAACAGCAAAATAGTTTTAGAACAGAATAGCACACTGTCAGTTTCACTCACTGTACCTCTCTGTCCCTCAACTCAAGGATTGAAAATATGGTTCAGCAAAATAGTTTTAGAACAGAATAGCACACTGTCAGTTTCACTCACTGTACCTCTCTGTCCCTCAACTCAAGGATTGAAAATATGGTTCAGCAAAATAGTTTTAGAACAGAATAGCACACTGACACTTTCCCTCACTGTAGCTCTCTGTCCCTCAACTCAAGGATTGAAAATATGGAACAGCAAAATAGTTTTAGAACAGAATAGCACACTGTCAGTTTCCCTCACTGTACCTCTCTGTCCCTCAACTCAAGGATTGAAAATATGGAACAGCAAAATTGATTTAGAACAGAATAGCACACTGTCAGTTTCACTCACTGTAGCTCTCTGTCCCTCAACTCAAGGATTGAAAATATGGTTCAGCAAAATAGTTTTAGAACACAATAGCACACTGACACTTTCCCTCACTGTACCTCTCTGTCCCTCAACTCAAGGATTGAAAATATGGTTCAACAAAATAGTTTTAGAACACAATAGCACACTGACACTTTCCCTCACTGTAGCTCTCTGTCCCTCAACTCAAGGATTGAAAATATGGTTCAGCAAAATAGTTTTAGAACACAATAGCACACTGACACTTTCCCTCACTGTACCTCTCTGTCCCTCAACTCAAGGATTGAAAATATGGAACAGCAAAATAGTTTTAGAACAGAATAGCACACTGTCAGTTTCACTCACTGTACCTCTCTGTCCCTCAACTCAAGGATTGAAAATATGGTTCAACAAAATAGTTTTAGAACACAATAGCACACTGACACTTTCCCTCACTGTAGCTCTCTGTCCCTCAACTCAAGGATTGAAAATATGGAACAGCAAAATAGTTTTAGAACAGAATAGCACACTGTCAGTTTCACTCACTGTACCTCTCTGTCCCTCAACTCAAGGATTGAAAATATGGAACAGCAAAATAGTTTTAGAACAGAATAGCACACTGTCAGTTTCACTCACTGTACCTCTCTGTCCCTCAACTCAAGGATTGAAAATATGGTTCAGCAAAATAGTTTTAGAACAGAATAGCACACTGTCAGTTTCACTCACTGTACCTCTCTGTCCCTCAACTCAAGGATTGAAAATATGGTTCAGCAAAATAGTTTTAGAACAGAATAGCACACTGACACTTTCCCTCACTGTAGCTCTCTGTCCCTCAACTCAAGGATTGAAAATATGGAACAGCAAAATAGTTTTAGAACAGAATAGCACACTGTCAGTTTCCCTCACTGTACCTCTCTGTCCCTCAACTCAAGGATTGAAAATATGGAACAGCAAAATTGATTTAGAACAGAATAGCACACTGTCAGTTTCACTCACTGTAGCTCTCTGTCCCTCAACTCAAGGATTGAAAATATGGTTCAGCAAAATAGTTTTAGAACACAATAGCACACTGACACTTTCCCTCACTGTACCTCTCTGTCCCTCAACTCAAGGATTGAAAATATGGAACAGCAAAATAGTTTTAGAACAGAATAGCACACTGTCAGTTTCACTCACTGTACCTCTCTGTCCCTCAACTCAAGGATTGAAAATATGGTTCAACAAAATAGTTTTAGAACACAATAGCACACTGACACTTTCCCTCACTGTAGCTCTCTGTCCCTCAACTCAAGGATTGAAAATATGGTTCAGCAAAATAGTTTTAGAACACAATAGCACTCTGACACTTTCCCTCAATGTACCTCTCTGTCCCTCAACTCAAGGATTGAAAATATGGAACAGCAAAATAGTTTTAGAACAGAATAGCACACTGTCAGTTTCACTCACTGTACCTCTCTGTCCCTCAACTCAAGGATTGAAAATATGGTTCAGCAAAATAGTTTTAGAACAGAATAGCACACTGTCAGTTTCCCTCACTGTACCTCTCTGTCCCTCAACTCAAGGATTGAAAATATGGAACAGCAAAATTGATTTAGAACAGAATAGCACACTGTCAGTCTCACTCACTGTACCTCTCTGTCCCTCAACTCAAGGATTGAAAATATGGTTCAGCAAAATAGTTTTAGAACAGAATAGCACACTGTCAGTTTCCCTCATTGTACCTCTCTGTCCCTCAACTCAAGGATTGAAAATATGGAACAGCAAAATTGATTTAGAACAGAATAGCACACTGTCAGTTTCACTCACTGTACCTCTCTGTCCCTCAACTCAAGGATTGAAAATATGGTTCAGCAAAATAGTTTTAGAACACAATAGCACACTGACACTTTCCCTCACTGTAGCTCTCTGTCCCTCAACTCAAAGATTGAAAATATGTTTCAGCAAAATAGTTTTAGAACACAATAGCACACTGACACTTTCCCTCACTGTAGCTCTCTGTCCCTCAACTCAAGGATTGAAAATATGGAACAGCAAAATAGTTTTAGAACAGAATAGCACACTGTCAGTTTCACTCACTGTACCTCTCTGTCCCTCAACTCAAGGATTGAAAATATGGAACAGCAAAATAGTTTTAGAACAGAATAGCACACTGTCAGTTTCACTCACTGTACCTCTCTGTCCCTCAACTCAAGGATTGAAAATATGGTTCAGCAAAATAGTTTTAGAACACAATAGCACACTGACACTTTCCCTCACTGTAGCTCTCTGTCCCTCAACTCAAGGATTGAAAATATGGTTCAGCAAAATAGTTTTAGAACACAATAGCACACTGACACTTTCCCTCACTGTACCTCTCTGTCCCTAAACTCAAGGATTGAAAATATGGAACAGCAAAATAGTTTTAGAACAGAATAGCACACTGTCAGTTTCACTCACTGTACCTCTCTGTCCCTCAACTCAAGGATTGAAAATATGGAACAGCAAAATAGTTTTAGAACAGAATAGCACACTGTCAGTTTCCCTCACTGTACCTCTCTGTCCCTCAACTCAAGGATTGAAAATATGGAACAGCAAAATTGATTTAGAACAGAATAGCACACTGTCAGTTTCACTCACTGTAGCTCTCTGTCCCTCAACTCAAGGATTGAAAATATGGTTCAGCAAAATAGTTTTAGAACACAATAGCACACTGACACTTTCCCTCACTGTACCTCTCTGTCCCTCAACTCAAGGATTGAAAATATGGAACAGCAAAATAGTTTTAGAACAGAATAGCACACTGTCAGTTTCACTCACTGTACCTCTCTGTCCCTCAACTCAAGGATTGAAAATATGGTTCAACAAAATAGTTTTAGAACACAATAGCACACTGACACTTTCCCTCACTGTAGCTCTCTGTCCCTCAACTCAAGGATTGAAAATATGGTTCAGCAAAATAGTTTTAGAACACAATAGCACTCTGACACTTTCCCTCAATGTACCTCTCTGTCCCTCAACTCAAGGATTGAAAATATGGAACAGCAAAATAGTTTTAGAACAGAATAGCACACTGTCAGTTTCACTCACTGTACCTCTCTGTCCCTCAACTCAAGGATTGAAAATATGGTTCAGCAAAATAGTTTTAGAACAGAATAGCACACTGTCAGTTTCCCTCACTGTACCTCTCTGTCCCTCAACTCAAGGATTGAAAATATGGAACAGCAAAATTGATTTAGAACAGAATAGCACACTGTCAGTTTCACTCACTGTACCTCTCTGTCCCTCAACTCAAGGATTGAAAATATGGTTCAGCAAAATAGTTTTAGAACACAATAGCACACTGACACTTTCCCTCACTGTAGCTCTCTGTCCCTCAACTCAAGGATTGAAAATATGTTTCAGCAAAATAGTTTTAGAACACAATAGCACACTGACACTTTCCCTCACTGTAGCTCTCTGTCCCTCAACTCAAGGATTGAAAATATGGAACAGCAAAATAGTTTTAGAACAGAATAGCACACTGTCAGTTTCACTCACTGTACCTCTCTGTCCCTCAACTCAAGGATTGAAAATATGGAACAGCAAAATAGTTTTAGAACAGAATAGCACACTGTCAGTTTCACTCACTGTACCTCTCTGTCCCTCAACTCAAGGATTGAAAATATGGTTCAGCAAAATAGTTTTAGAACACAATAGCACACTGACACTTTCCCTCACTGTAGCTCTCTGTCCCTCAACTCAAGGATTGAAAATATGGTTCAGCAAAATAGTTTTAGAACACAATAGCACACTGACACTTTCCCTCACTGTACCTCTCTGTCCCTAAACTCAAGGATTGAAAATATGGAACAGCAAAATAGTTTTAGAACAGAATAGCACACTGTCAGTTTCACTCACTGTACCTCTCTGTCCATCAACTCAAGGATTGAAAATATGGTTCAGCAAAATAGTTTTAGAACAGAATAGCACACTGTCAGTTTCCCTCACTGTACCTCTCTGTCCCTCAACTCAAGGATTGAAAATATGGAACAGCAAAATTGATTTAGAACAGAATAGCACACTGTCAGTTTCACTCACTGTACCTCTCTGTCCCTCAACTCAAGGATTGAAAATATGGTTCAGCAAAATAGTTTTAGAACAGAATAGCACACTGTCAGTTTCCCTCACTGTACCTCTCTGTCCCTCAACTCAAGGATTGAAAATATGCAACAGCAAAATTGATTTAGAACAGAATAGCACACTGTCAGTTTCACTCACTGTACCTCTCTGTCCCTCAACTCAAGGATTGAAAATATGGTTCAGCAAAATAGTTTTAGAACACAATAGCACACTGACACTTTCCCTCACTGTACCTCTCTGTCCCTCAACTCAAGGATTGAAAATATGGAACAGCAAAATAGTTTTAGAACAGAATAGCACACTGTCAGTTTCACTCACTGTACCTCTCTGTCCCTCAACTCAAGGATTGAAAATATGGAACAGCAAAATAGTTTTAGAACAGAATAGCACACTGTCAGTTTCACTCACTGTACCTCTCTGTCCCTCAACTCAAGGATTGAAAATATGGTTCAGCAAAATAGTTTTAGAACAGAATAGCACACTGTCAGTTTCCCTCACTGTACCTCTCTGTCCCTCAACTCAAGGATTGAAAATATGGAACAGCAAAATTGATTTAGAACAGAATAGTACACTGTCAGTTTCACTCACTGTACCTCTCTGTCCCTCAACTCAAGGATTGAAAATATGGTTCAGCAAAATAGTTTTAGAACACAATAGCACACTGACACTTTCCCTCACTGTAGCTCTCTGTCCCTCAACTCAAGGATTGAAAATATGGAACAGCAAAATAGTTTTAGAACAGAATAGCACACTGTCAGTTTCCCTCACTGTACCTCTCTGTCCCTCAACTCAAGGATTGAAAATATGGAACAGCAAAATTGATTTAGAACAGAATAGCACACTGTCAGTTTCACTCACTGTAGCTCTCTGTCCCTCAACTCAAGGATTGAAAATATGGTTCAGCAAAATAGTTTTAGAACACAATAGCACACTGACACTTTCCCTCACTGTACCTCTCTGTCCCTCAACTCAAGGATTGAAAATATGGAACAGCAAAATAGTTTTAGAACAGAATAGCACACTGTCAGTTTCCCTCACTGTACCTCTCTGTCCCTCAACTCAAGGATTGAAAATATGGAACAGCAAAATTGATTTAGAACAGAATAGCACACTGTCAGTTTCACTCACTGTACCTCTCTGTCCCTCAACTCAAGGTTTGAAAATATGGTTCAGCAAAATAGTTTTAGAACACAATAGCACACTGACACTTTCCCTCACTGTAGCTCTCTGTCCCTCAACTCAAGGATTGAAAATATGGTTCAGCAAAATAGTTTTAGAACACAATAGCACACTGACACTTTCCCTCACTGTAGCTCTCTGTCCCTCAACTCAAGGATTGAAAATATGGAACAGCAAAATAGTTTTAGAACAGAATAGCACACTGTCAGTTTCACTCACTGTACCTCTCTGTCCCTCAACTCAAGGATTGAAAATATGGAACAGCAAAATAGTTTTAGAACAGAATAGCACACTGTCAGTTTCACTCACTGTACCTCTCTGTCCCTCAACTCAAGGATTGAAAATATGGTTCAGCAAAATAGTTTTAGAACAGAATAGCTAGCACACTGTCAGTTTCACTCACTGTACCTCTCTGTCCCTCAACTCAAGGATTGAAAATATGGTTCAGCAAAATAGTTTTAGAACAGAATAGCACACTGACACTTTCCCTCACTGTAGCTCTCTGTCCCTCAACTCAAGGATTGAAAATATGGAACAGCAAAATAGTTTTAGAACAGAATAGCACACTGTCAGTTTCCCTCACTGTACCTCTCTGTCCCTCAACTCAAGGATTGAAAATATGGAACAGCAAAATTGATTTAGAACAGAATAGCACACTGTCAGTTTCACTCACTGTAGCTCTCTGTCCCTCAACTCAAGGATTGAAAATATGGTTCAGCAAAATAGTTTTAGAACACAATAGCACACTGACACTTTCCCTCACTGTACCTCTCTGTCCCTCAACTCAAGGATTGAAAATATGGAACAGCAAAATAGTTTTAGAACAGAATAGCACACTGTCAGTTTCACTCACTGTACCTCTCTGTCCCTCAACTCAAGGATTGAAAATATGGTTCAGCAAAATAGTTTTAGAACACAATAGCACACTGACACTTTCCCTCACTGTAGCTCTCTGTCCCTCAACTCAAGGATTGAAAATATGGTTCAGCAAAATAGTTTTAGAACACAATAGCACTCTGACACTTTCCCTCAATGTACCTCTCTGTCCCTCAACTCAAGGATTGAAAATATGGAACAGCAAAATAGTTTTAGAACAGAATAGCACACTGTCAGTTTCACTCACTGTACCTCTCTGTCCCTCAACTCAAGGATTGAAAATATGGTTCAGCAAAATAGTTTTAGAACAGAATAGCACACTGTCAGTTTCCCTCACTGTACCTCTCTGTCCCTCAACTCAAGGATTGAAAATATGGAACAGCAAAATTGATTTAGAACAGAATAGCACACTGTCAGTCTCACTCACTGTACCTCTCTGTCCCTCAACTCAAGGATTGAAAATATGGTTCAGCAAAATAGTTTTAGAACAGAATAGCACACTGTCAGTTTCCCTCATTGTACCTCTCTGTCCCTCAACTCAAGGATTGAAAATATGGAACAGCAAAATTGATTTAGAACAGAATAGCACACTGTCAGTTTCACTCACTGTACCTCTCTGTCCCTCAACTCAAGGATTGAAAATATGGTTCAGCAAAATAGTTTTAGAACACAATAGCACACTGACACTTTCCCTCACTGTAGCTCTCTGTCCCTCAACTCAAGGATTGAAAATATGTTTCAGCAAAATAGTTTTAGAACACAATAGCACACTGACACTTTCCCTCACTGTAGCTCTCTGTCCCTCAACTCAAGGATTGAAAATATGGAACAGCAAAATAGTTTTAGAACAGAATAGCACACTGTCAGTTTCACTCACTGTACCTCTCTGTCCCTCAACTCAAGGATTGAAAATATGGAACAGCAAAATAGTTTTAGAACAGAATAGCACACTGTCAGTTTCACTCACTGTACCTCTCTGTCCCTCAACTCAAGGATTGAAAATATGGTTCAGCAAAATAGTTTTAGAACACAATAGCACACTGACACTTTCCCTCACTGTAGCTCTCTGTCCCTCAACTCAAGGATTGAAAATATGGTTCAGCAAAATAGTTTTAGAACACAATAGCACACTGACACTTTCCCTCACTGTACCTCTCTGTCCCTAAACTCAAGGATTGAAAATATGGAACAGCAAAATAGTTTTAGAACAGAATAGCACACTGTCAGTTTCACTCACTGTACCTCTCTGTCCCTCAACTCAAGGATTGAAAATATGGTTCAGCAAAATAGTTTTAGAACAGAATAGCACACTGTCAGTTTCCCTCACTGTACCTCTCTGTCCCTCAACTCAAGGATTGAAAATATGGAACAGCAAAATTGATTTAGAACAGAATAGCACACTGTCAGTTTCACTCACTGTACCTCTCTGTCCCTCAACTCAAGGATTGAAAATATGGTTCAGCAAAATAGTTTTAGAACAGAATAGCACACTGTCAGTTTCCCTCACTGTACCTCTCTGTCCCTCAACTCAAGGATTGAAAATATGCAACAGCAAAATTGATTTAGAACAGAATAGCACACTGTCAGTTTCACTCACTGTACCTCTCTGTCCCTCAACTCAAGGATTGAAAATATGGTTCAGCAAAATAGTTTTAGAACACAATAGCACACTGACACTTTCCCTCACTGTACCTCTCTGTCCCTCAACTCAAGGATTGAAAATATGGTTCAGCAAAATAGTTTTAGAACACAATAGCACACTGACACTTTCCCTCACTGTAGCTCTCTGTCCCTCAACTCAAGGATTGAAAATATGGAACAGCAAAATAGTTTTAGAACAGAATAGCACACTGTCAGTTTCACTCACTGTACCTCTCTGTCCCTCAACTCAAGGATTGAAAATATGGAACAGCAAAATAGTTTTAGAACAGAATAGCACACTGTCAGTTTCACTCACTGTACCTCTCTGTCCCTCAACTCAAGGATTGAAAATATGGTTCAGCAAAATAGTTTTAGAACAGAATAGCACACTGTCAGTTTCCCTCACTGTACCTCTCTGTCCCTCAACTCAAGGATTGAAAATATGGAACAGCAAAATTGATTTAGAACAGAATAGTACACTGTCAGTTTCACTCACTGTACCTCTCTGTCCCTCAACTCAAGGATTGAAAATATGGTTCAGCAAAATAGTTTTAGAACACAATAGCACACTGACACTTTCCCTCACTGTAGCTCTCTGTCCCTCAACTCAAGGATTGAAAATATGGAACAGCAAAATAATTTTAGAACAGAATAGCACACTGTCAGTTTCCCTCACTGTACCTCTCTGTCCCTCAACTCAAGGATTGAAAATATGGAACAGCAAAATTGATTTAGAACAGAATAGCACACTGTCAGTTTCACTCACTATAGCTCTCTGTCCCTCAACTCAAGGATTGAAAATATGGTTCAGCAAAATAGTTTTAGAACACAATAGCACACTGACACTTTCCCTCACTGTACCTCTCTGTCCCTCAACTCAAGGATTGAAAATATGGAACAGCAAAATAGTTTTAGAACAGAATTGCACACTGTCAGTTTCACTCACTGTACCTCTCTGTCCCTCAACTCAAGGATTGAAAATATGGTTCAGCAAAATAGTTTTAGAACACAATAGCACACTGACACTTTCCCTCACTGTAGCTCTCTGTCCCTCAACTCAAGGATTGAAAATATGGTTCAGCAAAATAGTTTTAGAACACAATAGCACTCTGACACTTTCCCTCAATGTACCTCTCTGTCCCTCAACTCAAGGATTGAAAATATTGAACAGCAAAATAGTTTTAGAACAGAATAGCACACTGTCAGTTTCACTCACTGTACCTCTCTGTCCCTCAACTCAAGGATTGAAAATATGGTTCAGCAAAATAGTTTTAGAACAGAATAGCACACTGTCAGTTTCACTCACTGTACCTCTCTGTCCCTCAACTCAAGGATTGAAAATATGGTTCAGCAAAATAGTTTTAGAACACAATAGCACACTGACACTTTCCCTCACTGTAGCTCTCTGTCCCTCAACTCAAGGATTGAAAATATGGTTCAGCAAAATAGTTTTAGAACACAATAGCACACTGACACTTTCCCTCACTGTAGCTCTCTGTCCCTCAACTCAAGGATTGAAAATATGGAACAGCAAAATAGTTTTAGAACAGAATAGCACACTGTCAGTTTCCCTCACTGTACCTCTCTGTCCCTCAACTCAAGGATTGAAAATATGGAACAGCAAAATTGATTTAGAACAGAATAGCACACTGTCAGTCTCACTCACTGTACCTCTCTGTCCCTCAACTCAAGGATTGAAAATATGGTTCAGCAAAATAGTTTTAGAACAGAATAGCACACTGTCAGTTTCCCTCACTGTACCTCTCTGTCCCTCAACTCAAGGATTGAAAATATGGAACAGCAAAATTGATTTAGAACAGAATAGCACACTGTCAGTTTCACTCACTGTACCTCTCTGTCCCTCAACTCAAGGATTGAAAATATGGTTCAGCAAAATAGTTTTAGAACACAATAGCACACTGACACTTTCCCTCACTGTAGCTCTCTGTCCCTCAACTCAAGGATTGAAAATATGTTTCAGCAAAATAGTTTTAGAACACAATAGCACACTGACACTTTCCCTCACTGTAGCTCTCTGTCCCTCAACTCAAGGATTGAAAATATGGAACAGCAAAATAGTTTTAGAACAGAATAGCACACTGTCAGTTTCACTCACTGTACCTCTCTGTCCCTCAACTCAAGGATTGAAAATATGGAACAGCAAAATAGTTTTAGAACAGAATAGCACACTGTCAGTTTCACTCACTGTAGCTCTCTGTCCCTCAACTCAAGGATTGAAAATATGGTTCAGCAAAATAGTTTTAGAACACAATAGCACACTGACACTTTCCCTCACTGTACCTCTCTGTCCCTCAACTCAAGGATTGAAAATATGGAACAGCAAAATAGTTTTAGAACAGAATTGCACACTGTCAGTTTCACTCACTGTACCTCTCTGTCCCTCAACTCAAGGATTGAAAATATGGTTCAGCAAAATAGTTTTAGAACACAATAGCACACTGACACTTTCCCTCACTGTAGCTCTCTGTCCCTCAACTCAAGGATTGAAAATATGGTTCAGCAAAATAGTTTTAGAACACAATAGCACTCTGACACTTTCCCTCAATGTACCTCTCTGTCCCTCAACTCAAGGATTGAAAATATTGAACAGCAAAATAGTTTTAGAACAGAATAGCACACTGTCAGTTTCACTCACTGTACCTCTCTGTCCCTCAACTCAAGGATTGAAAATATGGTTCAGCAAAATAGTTTTAGAACAGAATAGCACACTGTCAGTTTCACTCACTGTACCTCTCTGTCCCTCAACTCAAGGATTGAAAATATGGTTCAGCAAAATAGTTTTAGAACACAATAGCACACTGACACTTTCCCTCACTGTAGCTCTCTGTCCCTCAACTCAAGGATTGAAAATATGGTTCAGCAAAATAGTTTTAGAACACAATAGCACACTGACACTTTCCCTCACTGTAGCTCTCTGTCCCTCAACTCAAGGATTGAAAATATGGAACAGCAAAATAGTTTTAGAACAGAATAGCACACTGTCAGTTTCCCTCACTGTACCTCTCTGTCCCTCAACTCAAGGATTGAAAATATGGAACAGCAAAATTGATTTAGAACAGAATAGCACACTGTCAGTCTCACTCACTGTACCTCTCTGTCCCTCAACTCAAGGATTGAAAATATGGTTCAGCAAAATAGTTTTAGAACAGAATAGCACACTGTCAGTTTCCCTCACTGTACCTCTCTGTCCCTCAACTCAAGGATTGAAAATATGGAACAGCAAAATTGATTTAGAACAGAATAGCACACTGTCAGTTTCACTCACTGTACCTCTCTGTCCCTCAACTCAAGGATTGAAAATATGGTTCAGCAAAATAGTTTTAGAACACAATAGCACACTGACACTTTCCCTCACTGTAGCTCTCTGTCCCTCAACTCAAGGATTGAAAATATGTTTCAGCAAAATAGTTTTAGAACACAATAGCACACTGACACTTTCCCTCACTGTAGCTCTCTGTCCCTCAACTCAAGGATTGAAAATATGGAACAGCAAAATAGTTTTAGAACAGAATAGCACACTGTCAGTTTCACTCACTGTACCTCTCTGTCCCTCAACTCAAGGATTGAAAATATGGAACAGCAAAATAGTTTTAGAACAGAATAGCACACTGTCAGTTTCACTCACTGTACCTCTCTGTCCCTCAACTCAAGGATTGAAAATATGGTTCAGCAAAATAGTTTTAGAACACAATAGCACACTGACACTTTCCCTCACTGTAGCTCTCTGTCCCTCAACTCAAGGATTGAAAATATGGTTCAGCAAAATAGTTTTAGAACACAATAGCACACTGACACTTTCCCTCACTGTACCTCTCTGTCCCTAAACTCAAGGATTGAAAATATGGAACAGCAAAATAGTTTTAGAACAGAATAGCACACTGTCAGTTTCACTCACTGTACCTCTCTGTCCCTCAACTCAAGGATTGAAAATATGGTTCAGCAAAATAGTTTTAGAACAGAATAGCACACTGTCAGTTTCCCTCACTGTACCTCTCTGTCCCTCAACCCAAGGATTGAAAATATGGAACAGCAAAATTGATTTAGAACAGAATAGCACACTGTCAGTTTCACTCACTGTACCTCTCTGTCCCTCAACTCAAGGATTGAAAATATGGTTCAGCAAAATAGTTTTAGAACAGAATAGCACACTGTCAGTTTCCCTCACTGTACCTCTCTGTCCCTCAACTCAAGGATTGAAAATATGCAACAGCAAAATTGATTTAGAACAGAATAGAACACTGTCAGTTTCACTCACTGTACCTCTCTGTCCCTCAACTCAAGGATTGAAAATATGGTTCAGCAAAATAGTTTTAGAACACAATAGCACACTGACACTTTCCCTCACTGTAGCTCTCTGTCCCTCAACTCAAGGATTGAAAATATGGTTCAGCAAAATAGTTTTAGAACACAATAGCACACTGACACTTTCCCTCACTGTAGCTCTCTGTCCCTCAACTCAAGGATTGAAAATATGGAACAGCAAAATAGTTTTAGAACAGAATAGCACACTGTCAGTTTCACTCACTGTACCTCTCTGTCCCTCAACTCAAGGATTGAAAATATGGAACAGCAAAATAGTTTTAGAACAGAATAGCACACTGTCAGTTTCACTCACTGTACCTCTCTGTCCCTCAACTCAAGGATTGAAAATATGGTTCAGCAAAATAGTTTTAGAACAGAATAGCACACTGTCAGTTTCCCTCACTGTACCTCTCTGTCCCTCAACTCAAGGATTGAAAATATGGAACAGCAAAATTGATTTAGAACAGAATAGCACACTGTCAGTTTCACTCACTGTACCTCTCTGTCCCTCAACTCAAGGATTGAAAATATGGTTCAGCAAAATAGTTTTAGAACACAATAGCACACTGACACTTTCCCTCACTGTAGCTCTCTGTCCCTCAACTCAAGGATTGAAAATATGGAACAGCAAAATAGTTTTAGAACAGAATAGCACACTGTCAGTTTCCCTCACTGTACCTCTCTGTCCCTCAACTCAAGGATTGAAAATATGGAACAGCAAAATTGATTTAGAACAGAATAGCACACTGTCAGTTTCACTCACTGTAGCTCTCTGTCCCTCAACTCAAGGATTGAAAATATGGTTCAGCAAAATAGTTTTAGAACACAATAGCACACTGACACTTTCCCTCACTGTACCTCTCTGTCCCTCAACTCAAGGATTGAAAATATGGAACAGCAAAATAGTTTTAGAACAGAATAGCACACTGTCAGTTTCACTCACTGTACCTCTCTGTCCCTCAACTCAAGGATTGAAAATATGGTTCAGCAAAATAGTTTTAGAACACAATAGCACACTGACACTTTCCCTCACTGTAGCTCTCTGTCCCTCAACTCAAGGATTGAAAATATGGTTCAGCAAAATAGTTTTAGAACACAATAGCACTCTGACACTTTCCCTCACTGTACCTCTCTGTCCCTCAACTCAAGGATTGAAAATATTGAACAGCAAAATAGTTTTAGAACAGAATAGCACACTGTCAGTTTCACTCACTGTACCTCTCTGTCCCTCAACTCAAGGATTGAAAATATGGTTCAGCAAAATAGTTTTAGAACAGAATAGCACACTGTCAGTTTCACTCACTGTACCTCTCTGTCCCTCAACTCAAGGATTGAAAATATGGTTCAGCAAAATAGTTTTAGAACACAATAGCACACTGACACTTTCCCTCACTGTAGCTCTCTGTTCCTCAACTCAAGGATTGAAAATATGGAACAGCAAAATAGTTTTAGAACAGAATAGCACACTGTCAGTTTCACTCACTGTACCTCTCTGTCCCTCAACTCAAGGATTGAAAATATGGAACAGCAAAATAGTTTTAGAACAGAATAGCACACTGTCAGTTTCACTCACTGTACCTCTCTGTCCCTCAACTCAAGGATTGAAAATATGGTTCAGCAAAATAGTTTTAGAACAGAATAGCACACTGTCAGTTTCCCTCACTGTACCTCTCTGTCCCTCAACTCAAGTATTGAAAATATGGAACAGCAAAATTGATTTAGAACAGAATAGCACACTGTCAGTTTCACTCACTGTACCTCTCTGTCCCTCAACTCAAGGATTGAAAATATGGTTCAGCAAAATAGTTTTAGAACACAATAGCACACTGACACTTTCCCTCACTGTAGCTCTCTGTCCCTCAACTCAAGGATTGAAAATATGGAACAGCAAAATAGTTTTAGAACAGAATAGCACACTGTCAGTTTCCCTCACTGTACCTCTCTGTCCCTCAACTCAAGGATTGAAAATATGGAACAGCAAAATTGATTTAGAACAGAATAGCACACTGTCAGTTTCACTCACTGTAGCTCTCTGTCCCTCAACTCAAGGATTGAAAATATGGTTCAGCAAAATAGTTTTAGAACACAATAGCACACTGACACTTTCCCTCACTGTACCTCTCTGTCCCTCAACTCAAGGATTGAAAATATGGAACAGCAAAATAGTTTTAGAACAGAATAGCACACTGTCAGTTTCACTCACTGTACCTCTCTGTCCCTCAACTCAAGGATTGAAAATATGGTTCAGCAAAATAGTTTTAGAACAGAATAGCACACTGTCAGTTTCCCTCATTGTACCTCTCTGTCCCTCAACTCAAGGATTGAAAATATGGAACAGCAAAATTGATTTAGAACAGAATAGCACACTGTCAGTTTCACTCACTGTACCTCTCTGTCCCTCAACTCAAGGATTGAAAATATGGTTCAGCAAAATAGTTTTAGAACACAATAGCACACTGACACTTTCCCTCACTGTAGCTCTCTGTCCCTCAACTCAAGGATTGAAAATATGTTTCAGCAAAATAGTTTTAGAACACAATAGCACACTGACACTTTCCCTCACTGTAGCTCTCTGTCCCTCAACTCAAGGATTGAAAATATGGAACAGCAAAATAGTTTTAGAACAGAATAGCACACTGTCAGTTTCACTCACTGTACCTCTCTGTCCCTCAACTCAAGGATTGAAAATATGGAACAGCAAAATAGTTTTAGAACAGAATAGCACACTGTCAGTTTCACTCACTGTACCTCTCTGTCCCTCAACTCAAGGATTGAAAATATGGTTCAGCAAAATAGTTTTAGAACACAATAGCACACTGACACTTTCCCTCACTGTAGCTCTCTGTCCCTCAACTCAAGGATTGAAAATATGGTTCAGCAAAATAGTTTTAGAACACAATAGCACACTGACACTTTCCCTCACTGTACCTCTCTGTCCCTAAACTCAAGGATTGAAAATATGGAACAGCAAAATAGTTTTAGAACAGAATAGCACACTGTCAGTTTCACTCACTGTACCTCTCTGTCCCTCAACTCAAGGATTGAAAATATGGTTCAGCAAAATAGTTTTAGAACAGAATAGCACACTGTCAGTTTCCCTCACTGTACCTCTCTGTCCCTCAACTCAAGGATTGAAAATATGGAACAGCAAAATTGATTTAGAACAGAATAGCACACTGTCAGTTTCACTCACTGTACCTCTCTGTCCCTCAACTCAAGGATTGAAAATATGGTTCAGCAAAATAGTTTTAGAACAGAATAGCACACTGTCAGTTTCCCTCACTGTACCTCTCTGTCCCTCAACTCAAGGATTGAAAATATGCAACAGCAAAATTGATTTAGAACAGAATAGCACACTGTCAGTTTCACTCACTGTACCTCTCTGTCCCTCAACTCAAGGATTGAAAATATGGTTCAGCAAAATAGTTTTAGAACACAATAGCACACTGACACTTTCCCTCACTGTACCTCTCTGTCCCTCAACTCAAGGATTGAAAATATGGTTCAGCAAAATAGTTTTAGAACACAATAGCACACTGACACTTTCCCTCACTGTAGCTCTCTGTCCCTCAACTCAAGGATTGAAAATATGGAACAGCAAAATAGTTTTAGAACAGAATAGCACACTGTCAGTTTCACTCACTGTACCTCTCTGTCCCTCAACTCAAGGATTGAAAATATGGAACAGCAAAATAGTTTTAGAACAGAATAGCACACTGTCAGTTTCACTCACTGTACCTCTCTGTCCCTCAACTCAAGGATTGAAAATATGGTTCAGCAAAATAGTTTTAGAACAGAATAGCACACTGTCAGTTTCCCTCACTGTACCTCTCTGTCCCTCAACTCAAGGATTGAAAATATGGAACAGCAAAATTGATTTAGAACAGAATAGTACACTGTCAGTTTCACTCACTGTACCTCTCTGTCCCTCAACTCAAGGATTGAAAATATGGTTCAGCAAAATAGTTTTAGAACACAATAGCACACTGACACTTTCCCTCACTGTAGCTCTCTGTCCCTCAACTCAAGGATTGAAAATATGGAACAGCAAAATAATTTTAGAACAGAATAGCACACTGTCAGTTTCCCTCACTGTACCTCTCTGTCCCTCAACTCAAGGATTGAAAATATGGAACAGCAAAATTGATTTAGAACAGAATAGCACACTGTCAGTTTCACTCACTATAGCTCTCTGTCCCTCAACTCAAGGATTGAAAATATGGTTCAGCAAAATAGTTTTAGAACACAATAGCACACTGACACTTTCCCTCACTGTACCTCTCTGTCCCTCAACTCAAGGATTGAAAATATGGAACAGCAAAATAGTTTTAGAACAGAATTGCACACTGTCAGTTTCACTCACTGTACCTCTCTGTCCCTCAACTCAAGGATTGAAAATATGGTTCAGCAAAATAGTTTTAGAACACAATAGCACACTGACACTTTCCCTCACTGTAGCTCTCTGTCCCTCAACTCAAGGATTGAAAATATGGTTCAGCAAAATAGTTTTAGAACACAATAGCACTCTGACACTTTCCCTCAATGTACCTCTCTGTCCCTCAACTCAAGGATTGAAAATATTGAACAGCAAAATAGTTTTAGAACAGAATAGCACACTGTCAGTTTCACTCACTGTACCTCTCTGTCCCTCAACTCAAGGATTGAAAATATGGTTCAGCAAAATAGTTTTAGAACAGAATAGCACACTGTCAGTTTCACTCACTGTACCTCTCTGTCCCTCAACTCAAGGATTGAAAATATGGTTCAGCAAAATAGTTTTAGAACACAATAGCACACTGACACTTTCCCTCACTGTAGCTCTCTGTCCCTCAACTCAAGGATTGAAAATATGGTTCAGCAAAATAGTTTTAGAACACAATAGCACACTGACACTTTCCCTCACTGTAGCTCTCTGTCCCTCAACTCAAGGATTGAAAATATGGAACAGCAAAATAGTTTTAGAACAGAATAGCACACTGTCAGTTTCCCTCACTGTACCTCTCTGTCCCTCAACTCAAGGATTGAAAATATGGAACAGCAAAATTGATTTAGAACAGAATAGCACACTGTCAGTCTCACTCACTGTACCTCTCTGTCCCTCAACTCAAGGATTGAAAATATGGTTCAGCAAAATAGTTTTAGAACAGAATAGCACACTGTCAGTTTCCCTCACTGTACCTCTCTGTCCCTCAACTCAAGGATTGAAAATATGGAACAGCAAAATTGATTTAGAACAGAATAGCACACTGTCAGTTTCACTCACTGTACCTCTCTGTCCCTCAACTCAAGGATTGAAAATATGGTTCAGCAAAATAGTTTTAGAACACAATAGCACACTGACACTTTCCCTCACTGTAGCTCTCTGTCCCTCAACTCAAGGATTGAAAATATGTTTCAGCAAAATAGTTTTAGAACACAATAGCACACTGACACTTTCCCTCACTGTAGCTCTCTGTCCCTCAACTCAAGGATTGAAAATATGGAACAGCAAAATAGTTTTAGAACAGAATAGCACACTGTCAGTTTCACTCACTGTACCTCTCTGTCCCTCAACTCAAGGATTGAAAATATGGAACAGCAAAATAGTTTTAGAACAGAATAGCACACTGTCAGTTTCACTCACTGTAGCTCTCTGTCCCTCAACTCAAGGATTGAAAATATGGTTCAGCAAAATAGTTTTAGAACACAATAGCACACTGACACTTTCCCTCACTGTACCTCTCTGTCCCTCAACTCAAGGATTGAAAATATGGAACAGCAAAATAGTTTTAGAACAGAATTGCACACTGTCAGTTTCACTCACTGTACCTCTCTGTCCCTCAACTCAAGGATTGAAAATATGGTTCAGCAAAATAGTTTTAGAACACAATAGCACACTGACACTTTCCCTCACTGTAGCTCTCTGTCCCTCAACTCAAGGATTGAAAATATGGTTCAGCAAAATAGTTTTAGAACACAATAGCACTCTGACACTTTCCCTCAATGTACCTCTCTGTCCCTCAACTCAAGGATTGAAAATATTGAACAGCAAAATAGTTTTAGAACAGAATAGCACACTGTCAGTTTCACTCACTGTACCTCTCTGTCCCTCAACTCAAGGATTGAAAATATGGTTCAGCAAAATAGTTTTAGAACAGAATAGCACACTGTCAGTTTCACTCACTGTACCTCTCTGTCCCTCAACTCAAGGATTGAAAATATGGTTCAGCAAAATAGTTTTAGAACACAATAGCACACTGACACTTTCCCTCACTGTAGCTCTCTGTCCCTCAACTCAAGGATTGAAAATATGGTTCAGCAAAATAGTTTTAGAACACAATAGCACACTGACACTTTCCCTCACTGTAGCTCTCTGTCCCTCAACTCAAGGATTGAAAATATGGAACAGCAAAATAGTTTTAGAACAGAATAGCACACTGTCAGTTTCCCTCACTGTACCTCTCTGTCCCTCAACTCAAGGATTGAAAATATGGAACAGCAAAATTGATTTAGAACAGAATAGCACACTGTCAGTCTCACTCACTGTACCTCTCTGTCCCTCAACTCAAGGATTGAAAATATGGTTCAGCAAAATAGTTTTAGAACAGAATAGCACACTGTCAGTTTCCCTCACTGTACCTCTCTGTCCCTCAACTCAAGGATTGAAAATATGGAACAGCAAAATTGATTTAGAACAGAATAGCACACTGTCAGTTTCACTCACTGTACCTCTCTGTCCCTCAACTCAAGGATTGAAAATATGGTTCAGCAAAATAGTTTTAGAACACAATAGCACACTGACACTTTCCCTCACTGTAGCTCTCTGTCCCTCAACTCAAGGATTGAAAATATGTTTCAGCAAAATAGTTTTAGAACACAATAGCACACTGACACTTTCCCTCACTGTAGCTCTCTGTCCCTCAACTCAAGGATTGAAAATATGGAACAGCAAAATAGTTTTAGAACAGAATAGCACACTGTCAGTTTCACTCACTGTACCTCTCTGTCCCTCAACTCAAGGATTGAAAATATGGAACAGCAAAATAGTTTTAGAACAGAATAGCACACTGTCAGTTTCACTCACTGTACCTCTCTGTCCCTCAACTCAAGGATTGAAAATATGGTTCAGCAAAATAGTTTTAGAACACAATAGCACACTGACACTTTCCCTCACTGTAGCTCTCTGTCCCTCAACTCAAGGATTGAAAATATGGTTCAGCAAAATAGTTTTAGAACACAATAGCACACTGACACTTTCCCTCACTGTACCTCTCTGTCCCTAAACTCAAGGATTGAAAATATGGAACAGCAAAATAGTTTTAGAACAGAATAGCACACTGTCAGTTTCACTCACTGTACCTCTCTGTCCCTCAACTCAAGGATTGAAAATATGGTTCAGCAAAATAGTTTTAGAACAGAATAGCACACTGTCAGTTTCCCTCACTGTACCTCTCTGTCCCTCAACCCAAGGATTGAAAATATGGAACAGCAAAATTGATTTAGAACAGAATAGCACACTGTCAGTTTCACTCACTGTACCTCTCTGTCCCTCAACTCAAGGATTGAAAATATGGTTCAGCAAAATAGTTTTAGAACAGAATAGCACACTGTCAGTTTCCCTCACTGTACCTCTCTGTCCCTCAACTCAAGGATTGAAAATATGCAACAGCAAAATTGATTTAGAACAGAATAGAACACTGTCAGTTTCACTCACTGTACCTCTCTGTCCCTCAACTCAAGGATTGAAAATATGGTTCAGCAAAATAGTTTTAGAACACAATAGCACACTGACACTTTCCCTCACTGTAGCTCTCTGTCCCTCAACTCAAGGATTGAAAATATGGTTCAGCAAAATAGTTTTAGAACACAATAGCACACTGACACTTTCCCTCACTGTAGCTCTCTGTCCCTCAACTCAAGGATTGAAAATATGGAACAGCAAAATAGTTTTAGAACAGAATAGCACACTGTCAGTTTCACTCACTGTACCTCTCTGTCCCTCAACTCAAGGATTGAAAATATGGAACAGCAAAATAGTTTTAGAACAGAATAGCACACTGTCAGTTTCACTCACTGTACCTCTCTGTCCCTCAACTCAAGGATTGAAAATATGGTTCAGCAAAATAGTTTTAGAACAGAATAGCACACTGTCAGTTTCCCTCACTGTACCTCTCTGTCCCTCAACTCAAGGATTGAAAATATGGAACAGCAAAATTGATTTAGAACAGAATAGCACACTGTCAGTTTCACTCACTGTACCTCTCTGTCCCTCAACTCAAGGATTGAAAATATGGTTCAGCAAAATAGTTTTAGAACACAATAGCACACTGACACTTTCCCTCACTGTAGCTCTCTGTCCCTCAACTCAAGGATTGAAAATATGGAACAGCAAAATAGTTTTAGAACAGAATAGCACACTGTCAGTTTCCCTCACTGTACCTCTCTGTCCCTCAACTCAAGGATTGAAAATATGGAACAGCAAAATTGATTTAGAACAGAATAGCACACTGTCAGTTTCACTCACTGTAGCTCTCTGTCCCTCAACTCAAGGATTGAAAATATGGTTCAGCAAAATAGTTTTAGAACACAATAGCACACTGACACTTTCCCTCACTGTACCTCTCTGTCCCTCAACTCAAGGATTGAAAATATGGAACAGCAAAATAGTTTTAGAACAGAATAGCACACTGTCAGTTTCACTCACTGTACCTCTCTGTCCCTCAACTCAAGGATTGAAAATATGGTTCAGCAAAATAGTTTTAGAACACAATAGCACACTGACACTTTCCCTCACTGTAGCTCTCTGTCCCTCAACTCAAGGATTGAAAATATGGTTCAGCAAAATAGTTTTAGAACACAATAGCACTCTGACACTTTCCCTCACTGTACCTCTCTGTCCCTCAACTCAAGGATTGAAAATATTGAACAGCAAAATAGTTTTAGAACAGAATAGCACACTGTCAGTTTCACTCACTGTACCTCTCTGTCCCTCAACTCAAGGATTGAAAATATGGTTCAGCAAAATAGTTTTAGAACAGAATAGCACACTGTCAGTTTCACTCACTGTACCTCTCTGTCCCTCAACTCAAGGATTGAAAATATGGTTCAGCAAAATAGTTTTAGAACACAATAGCACACTGACACTTTCCCTCACTGTAGCTCTCTGTTCCTCAACTCAAGGATTGAAAATATGGAACAGCAAAATAGTTTTAGAACAGAATAGCACACTGTCAGTTTCACTCACTGTACCTCTCTGTCCCTCAACTCAAGGATTGAAAATATGGAACAGCAAAATAGTTTTAGAACAGAATAGCACACTGTCAGTTTCACTCACTGTACCTCTCTGTCCCTCAACTCAAGGATTGAAAATATGGTTCAGCAAAATAGTTTTAGAACAGAATAGCACACTGTCAGTTTCCCTCACTGTACCTCTCTGTCCCTCAACTCAAGTATTGAAAATATGGAACAGCAAAATTGATTTAGAACAGAATAGCACACTGTCAGTTTCACTCACTGTACCTCTCTGTCCCTCAACTCAAGGATTGAAAATATGGTTCAGCAAAATAGTTTTAGAACACAATAGCACACTGACACTTTCCCTCACTGTAGCTCTCTGTCCCTCAACTCAAGGATTGAAAATATGGAACAGCAAAATAGTTTTAGAACAGAATAGCACACTGTCAGTTTCCCTCACTGTACCTCTCTGTCCCTCAACTCAAGGATTGAAAATATGGAACAGCAAAATTGATTTAGAACAGAATAGCACACTGTCAGTTTCACTCACTGTAGCTCTCTGTCCCTCAACTCAAGGATTGAAAATATGGTTCAGCAAAATAGTTTTAGAACACAATAGCACACTGACACTTTCCCTCACTGTACCTCTCTGTCCCTCAACTCAAGGATTGAAAATATGGAACAGCAAAATAGTTTTAGAACAGAATAGCACACTGTCAGTTTCACTCACTGTACCTCTCTGTCCCTCAACTCAAGGATTGAAAATATGGTTCAGCAAAATAGTTTTAGAACACAATAGCACACTGACACTTTCCCTCACTGTAGCTCTCTGTCCCTCAACTCAAGGATTGAAAATATGGTTCAGCAAAATAGTTTTAGAACATAATAGCACTCTGACACTTTCCCTCGCTGTACCTCTCTGTCCCTCAACTCAAGGATTGAAAATATTGAACAGCAAAATAGTTTTAGAACAGAATAGCACACTGTCAGTTTCACTCACTGTACCTCTCTGTCCCTCAACTCAAGGATTGAAAATATGGTTCAGCAAAATAGTTTTAGAACAGAATAGCACACTGTCAGTTTCCCTCACTGTACCTCTCTGTCCCTCAACTCAAGGATTGAAAATATGGAACAGCAAAATTGATTTAGAACAGAATAGCACACTGTCAGTTTCACTCACTGTACCTCTCTGTCCCTCAACTCAAGGATTGAAAATATGGAACAGCAAAATTGATTTAGAACAGAATAGCACACTGTCAGTTTCACTCACTGTACCTCTCTGTCCCTCAACTCAAGGATTGAAAATATGGTTCAGCAAAATAGTTTTAGAACAGAATAACACACTGTCAGTTTCCCTCACTGTACCTCTCTGTCCCTCAACTCAAGGATTGAAAATATGGAACAGCAAAATTGATTTAGAACAGAATAGCACACTGTCAGTTTCACTCACTGTACCTCTCTGTCCCTCAACTCAAGGATTGAAAATATGGTTCAGCAAAATAGTTTTAGAACACAATAGCACACTGACACTTTCCCTCACTGTAGCTCTCTGTCCCTCAACTCAAGGATTGAAAATATGGTTCAGCAAAATAATTTTAGAACACAATAGCACACTGACACTTTCCCTCACTGTAGCTCTCTGTCCCTCAACTCAAGGATTGAAAATATGGAACAGCAAAATAGTTTTAGAACAGAATAGCACACTGTCAGTTTCACTCACTGTACCTCTCTGTCCCTCAACTCAAGGATTGAAAATATGGAACAGCAAAATAGTTTTAGAACAGAATAGCACACTGTCAGTTTCCCTCACTGTACCTCTCTGTCCCTCAACTCAAGGATTGAAAATATGGTTCAGCAAAATAGTTTTAGAACAGAATAGCACACTGTCAGTTTCCCTCACTGTACCTCTCTGTCCCTCAACTCAAGGATTGAAAATATGGAACACCAAAATTGATTTAGAACAGAATAGCACACTGTCAGTTTCACTCACTGTACCTCTCTGTCCCTCAACTCAAGGATTGAAAATATGGTTCAGCAAAATAGTTTTAGAACACAATAGCACACTGACACTTTCCCTCACTGTAGCTCTCTGTCCCTCAACTCAAGGATTGAAAATATGGTTCAGCAAAATAATTTTAGAACACAATAGCACACTGACACTTTCCCTCACTGTAGCTCTCTGTCCCTCAACTCAAGGATTGAAAATATGGAACAGCAAAATAGTTTTAGAACAGAATAGCACACTGTCAGTTTCACTCACTGTACCTCTCTGTCCCTCAACTCAAGGATTGAAAATATGGAACAGCAAAATAGTTTTAGAACAGAATAGCACACTGTCAGTTTCCCTCACTGTACCTCTCTGTCCCTCAACTCAAGGATTGAAAATATGGTTCAGCAAAATAGTTTTAGAACAGAATAGCACACTGTCAGTTTCCCTCACTGTACCTCTCTGTCCCTCAACTCAAGGATTGAAAATATGGAACACCAAAATTGATTTAGAACAGAATAGCACACTGTCAGTTTCACTCACTGTACCTCTCTGTCCCTCAACTCAAGGATTGAAAATATGGTTCAGCAAAATAGTTTTAGAACACAATAGCACACTGACACTTTCCCTCACTGTAGCTCTCTGTCCCTCAACTCAAGGATTGAAAATATGGAACAGCAAAATAGTTTTAGAACAGAATAGCACACTGTCAGTTTCACTCACTGTACCTCTCTGTCCCTCAACTCAAGGATTGAAAATATGGAACAGCAAAATAGTTTTAGAACAGAATAGCACACTGTCAGTTTCACTCACTGTACCTCTCTGTCCCTCAACTCAAGGATTGAAAATATGGAACAGAAAAATAGTTTTAGAACAGAATAGCACACTGTCAGTTTCACTCACTGTACCTCTCTGTCCCTCAACTGAAGGATTGAAAATATGGTTCAGCAAAATAGTTTTAGAACAGAATAGCACACTGTCAGTTTCCCTCACTGTACCTCTCTGTCCCTCAACTCAAGGATTGAAAATATGGAACAGCAAAATTGATTTAGAACAGAATAGCACACTGTCAGTTTCACTCACTGTACCTCTCTGTCCCTCAACTCAAGGATTGAAAATATGGTTCAGCAAAATAGTTTTAGAACACAATAGCACCCTGACACTTTCCCTCACTGTAGCTCTCTGTCCCTCAACTCAAGGATTGAAAATATGGAACAGCAAAATAGTTTTAGAACAGAATAGCACACTGTCAGTTTCACTCACTGTACCTCTCTGTCCCTCAACTCAAGGATTGAAAATATGGAACAGCAAAATTGATTTAGAACAGAATAGCACACTGTCAGTTTCACTCACTGTACCTCTCTGTCCCTCAACTCAAGGATTGAAAATATGGTTCAGCAAAATAGTTTTAGAACACAATAGCACACTGACACTTTCCCTCACTGTAGCTCTCTGTCCCTCAACTGAAGGATTGAAAATATGGTTCAGCAAAATAGTTTTAGAACACAATAGCACACTGACACTTTCCCTCACTGTAGCTCTCTGTCCCTCAACTCAAGGATTGAAAATATGGAACAGCAAAATTGATTTAGAACAGAATAGCACACTGTCAGTTTCACTCACTGTACCTCTCTGTCCCTCAACTCAAGGATTGAAAATATGGTTCAGCAAAATAGTTTTAGAACAGAATAGCACACTGTCAGTTTCCCTCACTGTACCTCTCTGTCCCTCAACTCAAGGATTGAAAATATGGAACAGCAAAATTGATTTAGAACAGAATAGCACACTATCAGTTTCACTCACTGTACCTCTCTGTCCCTCAACTCAAGGATTGAAAATATGGTTCAGCAAAATAGTTTTAGAACACAATAGCACACTGACACTTTCCCTCACTGTAGCTCTCTGTCCCTCAACTCAAGGATTGAAAATATGGTTCAGCAAAATAGTTTTAGAACACAATAGCACACTGACACTTTCCCTCACTGTAGCTCTCTGTCCCTCAACTCAAGGATTGAAAATATGGAACAACAAAATAGTTTTAGAACAGAATAGCTCACTGTCAGTTTCACTCACTGTACCTCTCTGTCCCTCAACTCAAGGATTGAACATATGGTTCAGCAAAATAGTTTTAGAACAGAATAGCACACTGTCAGTTTCCCTCACTGTACCTCTCTGTCCCTCAACTCAAGGATTGAAAATATGGAACAGCAAAATTGATTTAGAACAGAATAGCACACTGCCAGTTTCACTCACTGTACCTCTCTGTCCCTCAACTCAAGGATTGAAAATATGGTTCAGCAAAATAGTTTTAGAACACAATAGCACACTGACACTTTCCCTCACTGTAGCTCTCTGTCCCTCAACTCAAGGATTGAAAATATGGAACAGCAAAATAGTTTTAGAACAGAATAGCACACTGTCAGTTTCACTCACTGTACCTCTCTGTCCCTCAACTCAAGGATTGAAAATATGGTTCAGCAAAATAGTTTTAGAACAGAATAGCACACTGTCAGTTTCCCTCACTGTACCTCTCTGTCCCTCAACTCAAGGATTGAAAATATGGAACAGCAAAATTGATTTAGAACAGAATAGCACACTGTCAGTTTCACTCACTGTACCTCTCTGTCCCTCAACTCAAGGATTGAAAATATGGTTCAGCAAAATAGTTTTAGAACACAATAGCACACTGACACTTTCCCTCACTGTAGCTCTCTGTCCCTCAACTCAAGGATTGAAAATATGGTTCAGCAAAATAGTTTTAGAACACAATAGCACACTGACACTTTCCCTCACTGTAGCTCTCTGTCCCTCAACTCAAGGATTGAAAATATGGAACAGCAAAATTGATTTAGAACAGAATAGCACACTGTCAGTTTCACTCACTGTACCTCCCTGTCCCTCAACTCAAGGATTGAAAATATGGTTCAGCAAAATAGTTTTAGAACACAATAGCACACTGACACTTTCCCTCACTGTAGCTCTCTGTCCCTCAACTCAAGGATTGAAAATATGGTTCAGCAAAATAGTGTGAGGGGGTTAGCTCGGTAGCGGGTGTGTGTGACCCCCTGGATGGGCTCCCCACACAAAAACAGGCCCAGCAGACGGAGGTTGTGGTTTTCAAGATCAAAAGGTGCGGTTTATTTCTCTATTTACAGTGACAAAAACACAGCAAAGCAAAAAGAAACATAAACAAAATAAATCCTGGTCAGCTTGACCTCTGACTAAACATGCAGGTTTCCCTAACTAACAACTGGGATCAGCCTGGTGCTGTCCTAGTCTCTAAGTCCCTGGTTTAGTAAATGTCCAAACAAATAGACACACAGGCTTTTTCTCACCGCACAGGGGTTCACTCTCCCTAGACAGTCCACACAGGTCTGGTTCCAGGCATGAGCAAACACCTAATGAAGCTGGGAGTTTTTATAGAGGCCTTAAACGAGCTGACAAGCTTCAGCTGGTCTCATCAACTCCCTGCCTGCACGACGCCCAGCACTCTCCCTAGAGGTATGAATCATCCATGAGCCCACTAGCCTCAGCTGGGCTTCATCAACTCTCTCCCTAGTTGTATAAGTCGGCATAAAGCCTGAATCTGGGAGAAATATACCTACCCCCCTGGATGCAACCAGGTGACTTTACCTTCCTGCTGTCACATACCCCCCCCTCTTGTTTTAACCTTGGGGTTGGAACACCAGCAATCAGGCATTCATGTACTCGAGACAAAGCATCCACATTCCCCATTTGAACGCCAGGGCGATGCTTTACTGTGAAGTTGAATTCCTGTAGGGCCAGGAACCACCTATTTACTCTTCTATTTGTCTCCTTGTTTTGAGCCATCCACTTTAACGGAGCGTGATCCGTAACCATGTCAAAGTGCCTACCTAGCAGATAGTACCGAAGGGAATCTAGAGCCCACTTCACCGCTAAACACTCCTTTTCAACCGTGGCGTAATTTACCTCATGGGACTTCAACTTCCTGCTGAGGTAAATGACTGGGTGCTCTTCCCCGTTCCAGACCTGGGACAATACTGCTCCTAACCCCACATCTGACGCATCACTTTGTACGACAAAGTCTTTAGAGAAGTCGGGTGAGTACAACACTGGCTGGCTACATAAGGCTTGTTTCAAGAATTGGAATGCTGCCTCAGCCTCGGGGGTCCATTTAATCATGACCGACCCTTTCCCTTTCGTCAGGTTGGTTAGGGGCACAGCCTTAGAAGCAAAGTGGGGAATGAAGCGCCGATAATAACCCGCGATTCCCAGAAAGGCTCGTACCTGCTTCTTGCTGTTGGGACGTGGCCAACTCTGGATGGCCTCGACTTTGTTGAGTTGGGGTTTTATTACTCCCCTGCCAATGGTGTACCCAAGATATTTGGCCTCCTCCTGCCCAATGGTACACTTCTTGGGGTTAGCCGTAAACCCCGCTTCCCGGATAGAGTCTAGGACTGCTTGCACTTTTGGCAGATGTGAGGCCCAATCTGTGCTATGGACAATTACGTCATCCAGGTAAGCCGCAGCATACTTCCGATGGGGCCTCAGTATCTGGTCCATTTTCCGCTGGAATGTGGCCGGCGCATTCTGTAACCCGAACGGCATTCTCTTATATTGGAACGCCCCGTCTGGGGTTACAAATGCGGTTTTCTCTTTGGCCGACTTGGCCAGGGGAATTTGCCAATACCCTTTTGTGAGGTCAAGAGTCGTCATGTATCGGGCTGTTCCCAGCCGGTCGATCAACTCATCTATACGTGGCATGGGGTAGGTGTCAAATTTTGTAACTTTGTTCAACTGACGAAAATCGTTACAAAATCGCCAGCTCCCATCCGGTTTAGGCACCAACACAATGGGACTAGACCAATCACTTTGGGACTCCTCTATCACCCCTAAGTTCAGCATTTTCTGTACTTCCTCCCGTATTGCCTCCCGTCGGGCCTCTGGGATCCGATAGGGTTTTAACTTCACCCTTTCACCGGGCGGGGTAATAATATCATGCTCTACCCCAGATGTTTGTCCCGGCAGCTCAGAGAACACCTCCTTGTTGCGAAGCACAAACTCCTTAACCTCCTGTTGTTGGGGTTGTGACAAGGTGGCTGCTATTCCAACCTCCGGAATCACGCAACCAGTTTGAGCTGGTGACCAAGTTTCTGCGACTAGGGACTCTCTATCCCTCCAGGCTTTCAACAGATTAACGTGATAGATCTGTTCGGGCTTTCGCCTTCCTGGTTGTCTGACCTTGTAATTCACTTCGCACACTTTTTCCATTATCTCGTAGGGGCCTTGCCATTTGGCAAGGAATTTACTTTCAACCGTAGGGACAAGTACCAATATCCTATCCCCCGGGGAAAAGGTACGGGTCTTGGCTCCACGGTTGTACACTCTCTGCTGTGCCAACTGCGCTTGGGCCAAATGTTCCTTCACGATGGGCATTACCTGTGCAATTCGATCTTGCATCAGGGCGACATGCTCAATCACACTCCTGTGGGGAGAACTCTCACTTTCCCAAGTTTACTTGGCAATATCCAACAGCCCTCTTGGGTGTCTCCCATACAGTAACTCAAAGGGGGAGAATCCCGTAGAGGATTGGGGCACCTCCCTAATAGCAAACATCAAATAAGGAAGTAGACAGTCCCAATCCTTTCCATCTCTATCCACCACTTTCTTCAACATTTGTTTTAGGGTTTTGTTGAATCTTTCAACCAGCCCATCGGTTTGGGGGTGATACACAGACGTACGCAATTGCGTCACTTTGAACAATTTACACAGCTCTTTCATAACCCGGGACATAAAGGGTGTACCTTGGTCCGTAAGCAGTTCTTTACAAATACCCACCCGGCTAAAAACAAGAGATAGCTCTTTGGCTATGGTTTTGGCCGAGGTATTTCGGAGAGGGATCGCTTCTGGATAACGGGTGGCATAGTCCATTATAACTAATATGTACTGGTGCCCCCTAGCGGACTTGATTATAGGACCTACCAAATCCATTGCGATCCTCTCAAACGGGACCTCAATGATGGGTAGAGGGACCAGCGGGCTACGGAAATGTGGCATCGGGGCCGACCTCTGACACACAGGGCAGGAGGAACAATAATTTTCTATGTCCTTCATCACCCCAGGCCAATAGAATCTCTGTAATACCCTCTCTCGGGTTTTCTCTGTCCCCAGATGACCTCCAAGAATGTGCCCATGGGCCAACTCCAACACCAACTTCCTATAAGGTTTGGGCACCACAAGCTGCTCAACGGTTTCTTCTGCCCTTTTTGCCACCCGATACAGTAGGTCCTTCTCTACGCTGAAGTATGGGTAAGTGCAGGTATTATCTGGGTTCACTAACTCGCCATCTATTTCCACTACGTTTTCCCGTGCCTTTATTAGGGCGGGGTCTTTTAACTGTTCTGTGGCAAAATTTTCCCTGTGAACCTCAAGATCAGAAAACTCCACAGACGGTAGGTTTTCGTCTGAGGAGGTGGGCTCCTCTCCAGTTTCTTGAGTCTCGCCTGCCAATACTGACAAGGGAAATTCTGGAGAGTCCTCACCACTCTCAGAGGAGTTCTGGCTATCGCCTTCCTGGTACATAGGGGCACCAGTGGGGGGCTCAGGATCATCCCACAGTTCCCAGAACTTCGGAAAATCCCTTCCCACAATGGCATCATGCGGTAATTGAGATACTAACCCCACTGGATGAGAGAGGGTACCTTTGGGGGTCTTGAAACACACTGTAGTCACTGGATACTCTCGGGTGTCCCCATGCACACAAATAACAGCTACCTTGCTATTCCCAGAGACCTCTGTTTTAACTAATTCAGCCTTTATCAGGGTCACAAGGCTACCTGAATCCAGTAATACCACAACATTTCTACCATTAATACACATTTTGCATAAATGTTTCTCAGTTCCCCGAATGGCAGTGCATGCGACTGTCGCACACAGCGACTGACGTCTGTCCGTCAGAAAGTCACATTGCATGGGTTCCTCCACAACCGGGCAATTTGCTGCAATATGTCCCGCTTGCCGGCAGCGGTAGCAAACAATCCTTTTGGCTGCCTCTTGAGCCCCGACTTCCCAGGCTGTTCTCGCCAAACCCTGGGCAGAGCTCCCACCCTCTCACTCTCTCCACCCTCACCCCTTGGAATCATCTTATCCGCCCCTGGGGATGGTCTGGTCTTAGGGTGGAAAGTCCGAGAGTCTCTGGAAGAGGCCGTCAGGTTCTCTGCAGCCAAGTATCTCTCTACACGATCCACAAGTTTACCGGCCGTTTCTGGGTCTCCATGACTTACCCACTTTTGAATGGCGGTAGGAAGAGCTCTCAAGAAACGATCCATCACAACACGTTCCACAATCTCCGGTGCGGACAAAGTCTCTGGCTGTAGCCACTTCCTGCTCAGGTGAATGAGATCATACATTTGAGACCTGGGGGGTTTTCCAAGCTGGAAAGTCCAGTTATGCACACGCTGAGCCCGGACAGCCAGGGTGACACCCAGCCTTGCCAATATTTCAGCTTTTAGCATCACATAGTCTTTTGCTTGGTCAGGCTCTAGGTCATAGTAAGCTTTCTGCGATTCACCAGTTAACAGAGGAGCCAGCAGTCCAGCCCACTGCTCCTCAGGCCACTTTTCTCTTTCAGCAGTCCTTTCAAATGTGGTCAAAAATACCTCTGGATCATCCTCTCCAGTCATTTTTGTCAATAAACGACTCACCCCAAAGGATGCGGTATTAGTGGGACGGCTTTCCTCACTGGTCTGCGGACGTTGCTGCATTACTGCTTCCATCTGTTGTTGTAGCCTCTGCTCTTGCTTCTGCAACAGGCCTATGAAGCGGGCCTCAGATTGCTGCTGGGCTTGTTGCTGGGCTGCGAAGCTCTGTTGTTGAGCTGCAAGGCTCTTTTGCAAACCTGCATTTGTCTGCTGTTGATTGGCATTTGCTAGAGCCAGCTGTTTCAGTATCTCCTCCATGCTGGCTTAAAAAAAAACTGCCTGCATTCTCCACCAACTGTGAGGGGGTTAGCTCGGTAGCGGGTGTGTGTGACCCCCTGGATGGGCTCCCCACACAAAAACAGGCCCAGCAGACGGAGGTTGTGGTTTTCAAGATCAAAAGGTGCGGTTTATTTCTCTATTTACAGTGACAAAAACACAGCAAAGCAAAAAGAAACATAAACAAAATAAATCCTGGTCAGCTTGACCTCTGACTAAACATGCAGGTTTCCCTAACTAACAACTGGGATCAGCCTGGTGCTGTCCTAGTCCCTAAGTCCCTGGTTTAGTAAATGTCCAAACAAATAGACACACAGGCTTTTTCTCACCGCACAGGGGTTCACTCTCCCTAGACAGTCCACACAGGTCTGGTTCCAGGCATGAGCAAACACCTAATGAAGCTGGGAGTTTTTATAGAGGCCTTAAACGAGCTGACAAGCTTCAGCTGGTCTCATCAACTCCCTGCCTGCACGACGCCCAGCACTCTCCCTAGAGGTATGAATCATCCATGAGCCCACTAGCCTCAGCTGGGCTTCATCAACTCTCTCCCTAGTTGTATAAGTCGGCATAAAGCCTGAATCTGGGAGAAATATACCTACCCCCCTGGATGCAACCAGGTGACTTTACCTTCCTGCTGTCACAATAGTTTTAGAACACAATAGCACACTGACACTTTCCCTCACTGTAGCTCTCTGTCCCTCAACTCAAGGATTGAAAATATGGTTCAGCAAAATAGTTTTAGAACACAATAGCACACTGACACTTTCCCTCACTGTAGCTCTCTGTCCCTCAACTCAAGGATTGAAAATATGGTTCAGCAAAATAGTTTTAGAACAGAATAGCACACTGTCAGTTTCCCTCACTGTACCTCTCTGTCCCTACAAACAAGGATTAGCACAGAATAGCACACTGTCACTGACACTCTCCCTACCTATCCTTATTTGTCCCTAAACACAAGGAATCCAGGATTAGTAAAGGAAAAAAATGACACTGTCCCTGCCTATGCTTCTCTTTCCCTGCTCCGGAACACACTACACAAGGCCGCCGCGCTGGCGGCCTTTTATAGTGTGGGGCGTGTACTAAACCCCATCAGCAATAATTGGCCACAGGCATCCTGCCTGTGGCCAATCATTGCTCTCCTCGCTGCCGGCGCTGTGATTGGCCAAGCATGCGGGGTCACAGTGCATGCTTGGCCAATCACAGCGCCTGGATGACACTGCGATGGCGTAGTGCATTGTGGGCCGTTCGCGTCACTCGAATTTGGCGCGAACGGCCCAAATTGTTCGATCTTCGTCGAACGATCGAACAGCCGATGTTCGAGTCGAACGTATGTTCGACTCGAACACGAAGCTCATCCCTATTTGCAACATATGTCTCAAGCGTATATCGCGTGGCCAAAACATCAGCCGCTTGGGCACTAGGGATGAGCCGAACACCCCCGGGTTCGGTTCGCACCAGAACCTTCGAACGGACCGAAAGTTCGCGCAAATTTTCGAACCCTATTCGTTATAATGGACGCGAACGTTCGAAATCAAAATTGCTAATTACAACGGCCAATATGCATGTTAATGTTATAAAACAGGTTTGGGGACCCGGGTCCTGCCCCAGGGGACATATATCAATGCAAAAAGAAATTTTAAAAACTAAAGTTTTTTCGGGAGCATTCATTTTAATGATGCATAAAGTGAAAAAAAAAAAAGTGAAATTTTCCTTTAAATACGGTACCTGGGGGGTGTCTAAAGTATGCCTGTGAAGTGGCATGTGTTTCCCGTGTTTAGAACTGTCCTTGCACAAAATGACATTTGTAAAGGAAAAAAAGAAGCCATTTAAAACCACTTGCGGCTTTAATGTCATGTCTTGTCCTGGCCGCCATATGGCTGAAAATCCTTGAGAAAAATGGCATGGCTACCCCATCACCCCCCCCCCCACCCCAGCCCCTTTGGGTCTTGTATGGATACTAAGGGGGACCCCGCACCCAAAATAAAACCCTATACCTACAACCCTATATACTCTGAACAGCAGTATATAGGTGGTGCAAACAAGACATGGACTGTAGGTTTGTTCTTAAGTAGAATCTGAACAGGTACATTATGAAGTGTAGCTACATCCCAAAAAAATCAATTTTTAAGCTTTTTGGAGAACATAGGGAGGGGTTATCACCCCTGTAACATTTGCTGTCTTTGCACATCTGTTCAGAACATGTCACCTCACTTTCCGTCCCAATGACAAATGTTTTTGGAAAAGTGGGGTTTTAATTGAAACAAGGATTGGTGATAAAGCATCAGTAGAGAGGAGATACCTTTTTCCCAAATTAAATCTAACAGGATAGAATTTTCCTTCCTAGGGGTAGATTTCCTCTCACTTCCTGTTTTCTCTTGCCGTTTGCAAGTAGGAGTCGTTTGTAAGTTGGATGTTTGAAAGTAGGGGCCTGCCGTATATACTCTGCAGAAATTTGCCCTATTAGATGTTGGTGTAGCCACAAGACTGGTGGGCACAGGAATGGGCCCTGCTGTGAGTTAATAGATCAAGATTTGTACTTGCATGCACCTGTTGAACCGGGCAGAAAAATTGGGCCTTTGGTGGTGGTGGTGGTGGTGGTGGACGGTGTTGCCACAAGACTGTAAGCCCTCACAGTTACTCTTGGTGGGTGCAGGAATGGGCCCTGCTGTGAGTTATTAGATCAAGATTTGTAATTGCATGCACCTGTTGAACAGGGCAGAAAAATTGGGCCTTTGGTGGTGGTGGTGGTGGTGGACGGTGTTGCCACAAGACTGTAGGCCCTCATAGTTACTCTTGGTGGGCGCAGGAATGGGCCCTGCTGTGAACTATTAGATCAAGATTTGTAATTACACGCCCCTGTTAAACAGGGGCTGAAAAATTGTGCCTTAGGCATTGGTGCTGGTGCCACAACACTGCAACCCCTCACAGATACTGTACTTGGAGCACAGCAGTCACACCTGTTGCGAAGCATCTTTTTAAAAAATTGTAATTACACGCCCCTGTTATACAGGGGCTGAAAAATTGTGCCTTAGGCACTGGTGCTGGTGCCACAACACTGCAACCCCTCACAGATACTGTACTCTGAGCACAGCAATGAGACCTGTTGCAAAGCATTGCCTAAAAATTGTAATTACACGCCCCAACAGGGGCTGAAAAATTGTGCCTTAGGCACTGGTGCTGGTGCCACAACACTGCAACCCCTCACAGATACTGTACTCTGAGCACAGCAGTCACACCTGTTGCGAAGCATCTTTTTAAAAAATTGTAATTACACGCCCCTGTTATACAGGGGCTGAAAAATTGTGCCTTAGGCACTGGTGTGGTGGCATGGATCATTGAGGAGGAGGAAGAGGATAGTCAGTGAACATAACAGGACAGTCACTCAGCATCAGCATAGGCAGTCTTGAAGGGATGTGACATTATAAATTATTCCGTTATATCCGCTTCAGGTGTCTGGTAGCTGGTGGTGATCCAAGACTGATTCATTTTTATGAAGGTCAGTCGATCAACCGAGTCGGTGGACAGGCGCACCCTATGATCGGTGACAAATCCTCCAGCAGCACTGAATGTGCGTTCGGAAAGAACGCTGGATGCAGGACAGGCCAGTAGCTCAATTGCATACTGTGCAAGCTCTGGCCAGTGATCCATCCTCAGGACCCAGTAAGCCAGAGGATTTTCGGTGGGAAAGGTGTCCAAGTCTGACCTTGCCCCTAGGTATTCCTGCACCATGTATATCAGACGCTGGCGATGGTTGCTGGAACCGATCATACCTTGGGGCTGCGGACTAAAAAATTGTCTGAACGCATCGGTCAGACGTCCACCTTCCCCACCGCTCCTTCTGCTACTGACCGAAGCCTCAGCAACTCATCGTCCAGGACCAGGAGTTTGTAACCTCCCAGTTTCTGGGAACGCGTTGCACAGACCTTTCTGCAAGGCCTCCCTGAGATGTCTCATCCTCTGCTCCCTCTGCGACGGCAAGATAAGGTCCGCAACCTTACCCTTGTACCGTGGATCAAGGAGAGTGGCCAGCCAGTAATGGTCACTCTCCTTGATCCGAAGAACACGAGGATCCTTCCGCAGGCTTTGCAGGATCAGGGAGGCCATGCAGCGTAGGTTAGCTGAGGCATTCGGTCCGGAGTCTTCTGGGTCACTGAGGATGACATGATCGCCAGCCACCTCCTCCCAGCCACGTACAAGTCCACTGGTTTGTTGGGACTGTACATCATCCCTAAAAGACTGCTGCTGCTGATGCTGAGTGCCAGGCTCCACCTCCATGCTCACACAATCCTCCTCCTCCTCCTCCTCCTCCTCCTCTTCCTGTGTGATGGGTGGGACAGAAGGAACATTGTCTGGATAAAGGGGGCCTTGAGAGACAAGGAAGTCCTCCTCTTCCTGCCTCTGTTCTGCCTCAAGTGCCCTGTCCATTATCCCACGCAGCGTATGCTCCAACAGGTGGACAAGAGGTACAGTGTCACTGATGCATGCACTGTCACTGCTCACCATCCTCGTGGCCTCCTCAAATGGTGAGAGGACAGTGCATGCATCCCTGATCATGCTCCACTGGCGTGGGGAAAAAAAGCCAAGCTCCCCTGACCCTGTCCTGGTGACGTAGTCGCAAAGGTACTCATTGATGGCCCTCTGCTGCGTGTGCAGTCGCTGCAGCATGGCCAACGTTGAGTTCCACCTGGTGGGCATGTCACATATTAGGCGGTTCTTGGGCAGGTTCAGCTCCTTTTGCAGCTCAGTCAGCCGAGCACTGGCATTATAAGATCGGCGGAAATGCACACAGACTTTCCTGGCCTGCCTCAGGACATCCTGTAAGCCTGGGAACCTGCCCAAGAACCGCTGCACCACCAGGTTGAGGACGTGAGCCATACAGGGCACATGGGTGAGCTGCCCCTGTCGCAGGGCGGAAAGGAGGTTGGTGCCATTATCAGAAACGACCATTCCTGGCTTAAGCTGGCGTGGCGTCAACCACCTCTCGGCCTGCCCCTGCAGAGCTGCCAGAACCTCTGGCCCAGTGTGGCTCCTGTCCCCCAAACACACCAGCGCAAGCACGGCATGGCATGTTTTTGCCTGCGTACTCGCGTAGCCCCTTGTACGCCTACGGAGCACCGCTGGTTCCGAGGACAGAGCACTCGAAGAGGACATGGAGGAAGAAGAAGAGGAGGGGGTGGAGGAGAGAGGTGTGTCACAACCAGTAGTAGCATTTTGGAGGCGTGGTGGCGGAACAACCTCCAACACTACTGCACCTTGTCCTGCATCCCTCCCAGCTACCAATAGAGTGACCCAATGGGCCGTGAAAGAAAGATAACGTCCCTGTCCATGCCTGCTGGACCATGAGTCAGCGGTAATATGCACCTTACCGCTGACCGCCCTGTCCAGCGAGGCATGGACATTGCCTTCCACATGCCAGTAGAGAGACGGAATTGCCTTCCGTGAGAAAAAGTGGCGTTTGGGAACCTGCCACTGAGGAACCGCACATTGAACAAACTCACGGAAGGGGGCCGAGTCTATCAACTGAAAAGGCAGCAGTTGAAGTGCTAGCAATTTAGCCAAGCTAGCATTCAACCGCTGGGCATGTGGATGGCTGGGAGTATACTTCTTTCGACGGTCCAGCAGCTGGGGCAGGGAAATTTGCCTGCTACAATCGGACGTCGGTGTACTGCAAGTACTTGGTTGTGACACACCTAATTCTACACCTTCAGTCCTCTCAGAGCAGCTTTCAGAGAGGACTGAAGATATAGTGGGGATGGAGATCCCAGCTGATGAGGAGCAAGGAGAGGTCCGCTTTGTTCTTTGGTGTGGGTCTTTTATGTGTGCTTGCCAACGAGCTGCATGGCAGGTCGACATATGTCTGCTCATGCTTGTGGTGCCCAAGCGGCTGATGTTTTGGCCACGCGAGATACGCTTGAGACAAATATTGCAAATAGCAGTGGTGCGATCTGATGCACTCGTCTCAAAAAAGGCCCACACCAAAGAACTTTTGTGATAACGTGCAGAGGCAGCGCCCTGCACAGGCGGAGCTCTGCGGTGTGGTACAGTTGCTGTGCTGGCCTCTAGCTGGCCTCCAGGGGGCATCCTGCCTCGTTGGACATGTGACGCTGCATCCTCCTCCTCCTCCTCCTCTCTCCCTTCAGGCACCCACGTGGAGTCAGTGACCTCATCATCCCCTCCCTCTTCACCACTAGAGCAAACCTGGCAGTAAGCTGCAGCTGGTGGAACACTACTGCCAGATTGCTGTCCTTCAGCATCCCCTTTCTCTGCGCGCACACTACTGACTTCCTCAAGCTGGGTATCATCATCCGAGCCTTCGAATCGTTGGGCATCCTCCTGGAGCATGTACCCAACACTGTGCTCAAACAGTTCGGGGGACTCCTCAGGAGGACATGGTGGGTCTAGGGAAGGGGTGGCTGATGATGCCATTGAGTACGCGTTGGCAGCTGCTCTGCCAGTACCCTGAGCCTGGGTGAGAGAGGATGAGGAGGATGAGGAGGGCTTGGTCATCCATTCTACCAAGCCTTCGGCATGATGCGGCTCCACATGTCCAGCTGCCGAAAACAAAGACAAGCGTGTCCCATGGCCACGTGCTGATGACGATGCACGACCACGTCCACGGCCAGCACTGTTGTCTCTAGAAACAGAGCCTGCCTGCCCTGTGTTCTTGCCTCGACACGCTCTGCCTCTCCTTGGCGGTCTTCCAGCCATTGTAGTCGGTAGTGTATATAGTATAAAAAATAGAACTCCTATGTGTGCTCACAACACACTGTAGGTCCTATGGGTGCTGACACTAACACACTATAGGTACTATGTGTGCTGCTGACAAGAAAATATAGGAGCTCTGTTTGCTGCCACTAACACACTAGAAGTCCTATGGGTGCTGCTGAGAAGAAAATATAGGAGCTCTGTTTGCTGCCACTAACACACTAGAAGTCATATGGGTGCTGCTGAGAAGAAAATATAGGAGCTCTGTGTGATGCCACTAACACACTAGAAGTCCTATGGGTGCTGCTGAGCAGAAAATATAGGAGCTCTGTTTGCTGCCACTAACACACTAGAAGTCCTATGGGTGCTGCTGAGAAGAAAATATAGGAGCTCTGTGTGATGCCACTAACACACTAGAAGTCCTATGGGTGCTGCTGAGAAGAAAATATAGGAGCTCTGTTTGCTGCCACTAACACACTAGAAGTCCTATGGGTGCTGCTGAGAAGAAAATATAGGAGCTCTGTTTGCTGCCACTAACACACTAGAAGTCCTATGGGTGCTGCTGAGAAGAAAATATAGGAGCTCTGTTTGCTGCCACTAACACACTAGAAGTCCTATGGGTGCTGCTGAGAAGAAAATATAGGAGCTCTGTTTGCTGCCACTAACACACTAGAAGTCCTATGGGTGCTGCTGAGAAGAAAATATAGGAGCTCTGTGTGATGCCACTAACACACTAGAAGTCCTATGGGTGCTGCTGAGAAGAAAATATAGGAGCTCTGTTTGCTGCCACTAACACACTAGAAGTCCTATGGGTGCTGCTGAGAAGAAAATATAGGAGCTCTGTTTGCTGCCACTAACACACTAGAAGTCCTATGGGTGCTGCTGAGAAGAAAATATAGGAGCTCTGTGTGATGCCACTAACACACTAGAAGTCCTATGGGTGCTGCTGAGAAGAAAATATAGGAGCTCTGTTTGCTGCCACTAACACACTAGAAGTCCTATGGGTGCTGTTGGGGTGCAATGCTGTGCTAACAGCACTGCGGTTGGTACTACTGCAATACTGTACTAACAGTAAGCACGCACCAGACTAATCCCCAGCAGCAGCTAATAACACACTAACTGTGCAATCAGCAGCAATGAACGATCAATGACTCAGGTAGCAATGGTTTAGCAAAGAAATAGCCAATGGTTTAGCAAAGAAGAGCAAATCTTTCAGTATCAAGCAAAGACAGAATCAGCAGACTAATCTCTCCTAAAGCCGGAACTCATGTGACCGGGGCCGATGGCGTGGCGGCCTTTTAAATGGTGGGGCGTGTACTAAAGCCCCTGAGCTGTAATTGGCTACAGGCGTCCTGCCTGTAGCCAATTATTGCTCTCCGAGTTTCGGGCGCTGTGATTGGCCAAGCATGCGGGGTCACAGTGCATGCTTGGCCAATCATCAGCCAGCAATGCACTGCGCCGGCCGCGCCGGCCGCAATGCATTGCGGGGCCGCTCGCATCACACGAATGTGATGCGAACGGCCCAAATAGTTCTGGGCTCGACGAGCGAGCGAACGCCCGATGCTCGATTCGAACATGGGTTCGAATCGAGCACCGGGCCCATCCCTATTGGGCACCACATGCTTGACCAAACATATGTTGACCTGCCATGCAGCTAGTTGGCAAGCCTACCTTAAAGACACACACCAAAGAACAAAGCGGACCTCTCCTTGCACCACATCAGCTTGGATCTCCAACCCCACTATACCTTCAGTCCTCTCTGAAACCTGCACTGAGAGGAATGAAGGTGTAGAATTAGGTGTGTCACAGCCAAGTACTTGCGGGCACTCTGCTAGCAGTACACCGACGTCCGATTCTAGCAGGCAAATTTCCCTGCCCCAGCTGCTGGACCGTTAAAAGAAGTTCACTCCCAGCCATCCACATGCCCAGCGGTTGAATGCTAGCTTGGCTAAATTGCTAGCGCTTCAACTGCTGCCTTTTCAGTTGGTAGACTCGGCCCCCTTCCGTGAGTTTGTGCAATGTGCGGTTCCTCAGTGGCAGGTTCCCAAATGCCACTTTTTCTCACGGAAGGCGATTCTGGCTCTCTACCGGCATGTGGAAGGCAATGTCTTGGCCTCGCTGGACAGGGCGGTCAGCGGTAAGGTGCATATTACCGCTGACTCATGGTCCAGCAGGCATGGACAGGGACGTTACCTTTATTTCACGGCCCATTGGGTCACTCTTTTGGCAGCTGGGAAGGATGCAGGACAAGGTGCAGTAGTGTTGGAGGTTGTTCCACCGCCACGCCTCCAAAATGCTACTACTGGTTGTGACACACCTCTCTCCTCCACCCCCTCCTCTTCTTCTTCCTCCATGGCCTCTTCCTGTGCTTTGCCCTCAGAACCAGCGGTGCTCCGTAGGCGTTCAAGGGGCTACGCAAGTACGCAGGCAAAAAGATGCCATGCCGTGCTTGCGCTGGTGTGTTTGGGGGACAGGAGCCACACTGGGGCAGAGGTTCTGTCTGCTCTGCAGGGGCAGGCCGAGAGGTGGTTGACGCCACGCCAGCTTAAGCCAGGAATGGTGGTTTGCGACAATGGCACCAACCTCCTCTCCGCCCTCCGACAGGGACAACTGACCCATGTGCCCTGTGTGGATCACATCCTTAACCTGGTGGTGCAGCAGTTCTTGGGCAGGTACCCGGGTTTACAGGATGTCCTGAGGCAGGCCAGGAAAGTCTGTGTGCATTTCCGCAGATCTTATAATGGCAGTGCACGCCTGGCTGAGCTGCAAAAGGAGTTGAACCTGCCCAAGAACCGCCTTATATGTGACATGCCCACCAGGTGGAACTCAATGTTGGCCATGCTGCAGCGGCTGCACATGCAGCAGAGGGCCATCAATGAGTACCTGTGCGACTACGGCACCAGGACAGGGTCAGGGGAGCTCGGCTTTTTTTCACCACGCCAGTGGGGCATGATCAGGGATGCATGCACTGTCCTGGCACCATTTGAGGAGGCCACGAGGATGGTGAGCAGTGACAGTGCATGCATCAGTGACACTATACCTCTTGTCCACCTGTTAGAACATACGCTGCGTGGAATAATGGACAGGGCACTTGAGGCAGAACAGAGGCAGGAAGAGGAGGACTTCCTTGCCTCTCAAGGCCCCCTTTACCCAGACAGTGTTCCTTCTGTCCCACCCATCGCACAGGAAGAGGAGGAGGAGGAGATGGAGGAGGAGGATTGTGTCAGCATGGAGGTGGAGCCTGGCACTCAGCATCATCAGCAGCAGTCTTTTAGGGATGATTTACAGTCCCAAGAAACCCGTGGACCTGTACGTGGCTGGGAGTAGGTGGCTGCGGATCATGTCGTCCTTAGTGACCCAGAGGACTCCGGACCAAATGCCTCAGCTAACCTACGCTGCATGGCCTCCCTGATCCTGCAAAGTCTGCGGAAGGATCCTCGTATTCTTCGGATCAAGGAGAGGGACCATTACTGGCTGGCCACTCTCCTTGATCCACGGTACAAGGGTAAGGTTGCGGACCTTATCTTACCGTCGCAGAGGGAGCAGAGGATGAGACAACTCCGGGAGGCCTTGCAGAAAGGTCTGTGCAACGCATTCCCAGAGACTGGGAGGTTACAAACTCCTGGTCCTGGACAACGAGTTGCTGAGGCTTCGGTCAGTCAAAGAAGGAGCGGTGGGGAAGGTGGCCGTCTGACCGATGCATTCAGACAATTCTTTAGTCCGCAGCCCCAAGGTATGATCGGTTCCAGCAACCATCGCCAGCGTCTGATATACATGGTGCAGGAATACCTAGGGGCAAGGTCAGACTTGGACACCTTCCCCACCGAAAATCCTCTGGCTTACTGGGTCTTGAGGATGGATCACTGGCCAGAGCTTTCACAGTATGCAATTGAGCTACTGGCCTGTCCTGCATCCATCGTTCTTTCAGAATGCACATTCAGTGCTGCTGGAGGATTTGTCACGGATCACAGGGTGCGCCTGTCCACCGACTCGGTTGATTGACTGACTTTCATAAAGATGAACCAGTCTTGGATCACCACCAGCTACCACACTCCTGAAGCTGATATAACAGACTAATTTATTTTCAAATGTCACATCCCTTCAAGACTGATGCTGATGCTGAGTGACTGTCCTGTTATGTTGACTGGCTATCCTCCTCAATGATCCGATTGATGATGATAGCTTGGAAGAACATTTTTGTTTCTGGGTGCCGCCACCAGTGCCTAAGGCCCAATTTTTCAGCCCCTGTTTAACAGGGGCATGTAATTACAATTTTTTATGCAATGCTTTGCAGCAGGGCTCATTCCTGCACTCCAACTAGAGTATCTGGGAGAGGTTGCAGTGTCATGGCACCAGCACCAGTGCCTAAGGCCCAATTTTTCAGCCCCTGTTTAACAGGGGCATGCAATTACAATTTTTTATGCAATGCTTTGCAGCAGGGCTCATTCCTGCACTCCAACTAGAGTATCTGGAAGAGGTTGCAGTGTCGTGGCACCAGCACCAGTGCCTAAGGCCCAATTTTTCAGCCCCTGTTTAACAGGGGCATGTAATTACAATTTTTTATGCAATGCTTTGCAGCAGGGCTCATTCCTGCACTCCAACTAGAGTATCTGGGAGAGGTTGCAGCGTCGTGGCACCAGCACCAGTGCCTAAGGCCCAATTTTTCAGCCCCTGTTTAACAGGGGCATGTAATTACAATTCTTGATCTAATAATTCACAGCAGGGCCCATTCCTGCGCCCACCAAGAGTAACTGTGAGGCCTTACAGTGTTGTGTCAACACCACCACCACCACCACCAAAGGCCCAATTTTTCAGCCCCTGTTCAACAGGGGCATGCAATTACAATTCTTGATCTAATAATTCACAGCAGGGCCCATTCATGCGCCCACCAAGAGTAACTGTGAGGGCTTACAGTGTTGTGGCAACACCAACATGTAAGGGGCAAATTTCAGCAGAGTATATAGGGCAGGCCCCTACTTTCAAACATCCAACTTACAAACGACTCCTACTTGAAAACGGAAGGAGACAACAGCAAGTGAGAGGAAATCTACCCCTAGGAAGGGAAATTCTCTCCTGTTAAGCCCTGTACACACGATCGGATATCCTATGGATTTTCGTCCGATGGATTTCTCCATCGGAAATCCGATGAAACTGTTTTTCATCAGTCTTGGCCACACACCATCAGTCCAAAAACCGACGGCAACAAAATGACAGCACGTACAACACGTACGACGGCGCTATAAAAGGGAAGTTCAAATCTAATGGCGCCACCCCTTGGGCTGCTTTTGCTGATTTCGTGTTACCGCATGTTAGTAAAAGTTTGGTGAGAGCCGATTCGCGCTTTTCAGTCTCCGTGCTTTTCAGATTGTTTCCTGCTGTTCAGTTTGTGCTTGTGGGTTCGTATTTGTTCTTCAGTGCATGCAGTCAGGTCGTTACTGCTTGGCAGTGCCTTCTTGGCCGTTCGTTTACTGTTTTTCAGGCCGTTCTTCTCAGGCCTTGCTGTTCCACGGTGCGTTCTGTTTGAGTTCGTTCTGACCAGGCGACCGGTTTAAAACCATGTTTGAAGTGCGTTCTCGTTCTCGAGCTCCTGCTGGCTATGGACTTGGTGTTGCGGTTAACACTGTAACCCGAGTTCAGTCCGTGAACAGGGTGAAGAGGAGTTCATGGACGAAGAATTGGTTGCTACAGCGGGACCAATTCTCTCATATGTCTCTGCTGTGGGAAATCCATGAGAATAATCCTGATGATTTCAGGAATTATCTCAGGATGACGGACCCCGTATTTCACTGTCTGTTGGATTTGCTGTCCCCCTATATCACGAGGCAAGACACTGTGATGCGCCAGGCCATCACTGCCGAGCAGAGGCTTATTGCCACGTTGAGATACCTGGCGACTGGGAGAAGCTTGCAGGACCTCAAGTTCACAACAGGCATCTCCCCCCAGGCTCTCGGGATCATTATCCCTGAAACGTGTTCGGCCATTATTCAGGTCCTGCAGAAGGACTATATGAAGGTAAGTTTGCTCCTTTAACATCACATTATATGTTTGGATTGTTTGCTACATAATTTTTTTTTTCCTCCTTCCCAAATTTGCCTGTTTGTAATATCCTTGGTAATTTCCCCCATGCATGTTTTTACCTCTTTTGGTCTTTTTTTGGGGCCTACATGTCTATTTCCCTTCACTAACCTCTCCAGAATGCTATCCATGGCCCAAACACAGCTAGCCTCTTTTTTTACTCAGGATTTGTTTGGGCTCATTACCATCGTAGTTTAGCAACCCCCCCCCCTAAAATGTTGACAAATGTTTTATTACTCATTCAAGTTTAGCAGAGTGGTCTAGCCTTTATTTGGGGCCCCCCAAATCACCTCAAACCCCCCCCCTTAGTAATTTTTATAATGTCCCCTCAGGGGGGGGGTGAGTCATGTGCTAAGTGGGCCTTCTTTTTAGGCCATGAAATACTGCCTTAAATAATAATGGTAGCCTGATGTTGGTCAACAATGTCTTTGTGTTATCTGTTTGCACTGTAAACTTAAAACTTACTAATGTCTTCTTTTTGTTTGACTCCACAGTTTCCTTGCACACCACAGGAATGGCTGACTGTGGCTGATCAATTTGCCCAGCGGTGGGACTTCCCCAACTGTGGAGGGGCAATTGATGGCAAGCACGTCCACATAGTGCCGCCACCCCCGTTCGGGGTCATACTATTTTAACTATAAAGGTTTCAATAGTATTGTGTTAATGGCGGTGGTGTTGGCACGGTACGAGTTCCTGTATGTGGATGTGGGGAAGAACGGCCGGATGTCCGATGGCGGAGTATTCGCTGAGACGGAGTTTGCTCACCGTCTGCAGGCTGGGGGTCTTGAACTGCCTCCAGATGCAGAGAACGTGGAAGGACTACCGTTCGTTTTCATCGCGGATGAAGCATTTGGACTTGGACCACACCTCATGCGGCCGTTTCCCCAACGCACCCTCACCCCGGAGAGGAGGGTTTTTAATTACCGGCTGGCCAGAGCCCAGAGAGTTGTGGAGAATGCCTTCGGGATAATGGCCAGCCGGTTCCGCCTGTTTCAGACAGCAAGTCATTTGGCGGAATACAAGCTGAACACCATAGTTTACTGCTGCTGCATAATGCACAATTTCCTGAGACATTTTTCACCTTCATATCTGTCAACAGTTGGGCCTGAGGCCGGTCCATCCGAGATGACCATTCTGACCGGCCTCGACCCTGCCCGTACTGGCTTGGCCCCCCAAAGTGCCCGTGAAGTACGTGATAAATACATTGAGTACTTCACGGGTAGGGGGGCCATCGCAATGCCAGACCACATCTGACTATTTGTATAATCCAAATAAATTTTTATCGTATAAAAAACATGGTTTTGTCATTCTTGATTTTTGGGTTTATGTGTCTCCCAGGTTCTTGTAGTGCCAAGTGCCAAGTGTATTTATCCTTAGTAAATAGCCCCAATTGGCACTATAAAAAACATTGTTTGGGCATTTCCAAAAATGCTAGTGAGCATCGAAATAACAAGCCACACCTTTTTGCATCTTCCAGAAACTTTTTACTCTGTGCAACCCTTTTGTTTGGTTTTAATACAAATATGTAGAAAATTTGAGCTCCCCATTTTTTAGCTTTTTTGGGGGAAGGATTGTTTTGCAGAAACATGCAAGGGTCAAAATCATAATTTTTGTGGTAAAAACATTGAAAGTAAAGAACAAAGTGAAAAGGAGAAACTTGAGATGGGGTGGTGTCACCCCTGATCCAACCCAAATGTGAAGAACCCCTTTCTTTTTGTGTCTCAAATGTGTCTTTTCAACCTGATCCCATGGCTAAACATGTGCTATTTGCCATCATGGGGGATCAATGGACGTGCTTTGGGGGTGCAAACCCTTCCTCGAACCTACTTGAGTAGGGAGGAAGAGGTTGCACCCCCAAAACAGGGACAAAGATATCCTGTGACGGCAGATAGCACATGTTGAGTCACTGTGTGCATCTTCACATTTGGGCTGGTGGAAATCCCATTGCAAATTTGTGACGCATAACAAAACACAAAAACAGGGGGGAGTCACACTATTCTCCCCAAAATATCTATAATGTTTTTATATTTTTGCTCAATCACATTCATTCTCTTTCTCATAATGTCCATTTCGCTACTGCATTCCATTATTTCTTGAATAATTATTTTGGCACTTGCACTCGAGAATGGAGGATTTTGAGTTCCTGACACACCACCACGTTCATCCCCTAAAAAAAAAAAGACATTTAGAAATATGCACGCCTACATCTGTATTGACCTTGAAGTTGTGTGGACAGACACTGACCTGTTGTGGGGATAAGCTCCACCTCTCCCTCCTCCACCTCCCCTTCCTCCACCTCCACTTCCTCAACATGCTGCTTTTGTGCTGCTTTGGGATCTTGGGGGAGTTTAGGTGGTCTGTGCTTCCTCGTCTCCTCAGATTGTTGTCCTCCCAGTCTCCTCTCCCCTATGGGAATGCCAAAAAATAGGTATCCTTTAGCACACAGAGATTTTCGCCCAGATATTATATACATTGTTTTGAAGTGGGGTACAACTGATATTTGGACCTGAGTTCAAAGATGAAAACATGAGATCCTGAGAGCTCTGCAAAGCAGCAATTTTTTTTTTAAGGGGCCTAAAAAACAAATTTTGAGAACCACAAAGGTATCCACTGGTGCACCTGGGTGTGACACCCTTTAAAATTTAGTCATGCGGGCAACACTATAGTATCTTGCTCCTGAACAAGCTCCTGTACTTGCTCCTGAGTGTCATCTCCTTTACCCAGAATCCATTTGAGTCTTTCATTCACATTCTACTTTAGTTACAACACATCATCTAGCCAACAATGTGTAGATAAACATTGTTTTTGGAAAATGAGGCATGGCCACATGTAATTTACGTGGATATGTGCCAAACATGTTTTGTGGAAGACGAACATTTTTTGGGGAAGAAAAGGAAACCAAAGAAGTGGACCCTCAACTTAACATTAAAGTTGCCTTTTTGAAATGTGAAACCAGTCAATACAAGCACATGGTGCAAAACATGGAAGAATACATCTTACAATGTGAAAGAACACAGTAAAAATAAAAGCTTACTTTTTTCTATGCTTTTTTTAAGCTTCCTATACTGCTCTGCTCCCTCAGCTTCAGGTCAGACCACCTTTTACGGAGCTGCTCCTTGGATCTCATGACCCCATATTTCTGATATAGAGTCTTCGCCACTTTCTCCATTATTTGTGACTTCCGGAGATTAGGTGTGTCGTATGGCCCATGCTTCCCATCGTAAGCCTTCCTCCGCAGAATGTCCACCATCTCCGCCATCTCAGCAAATGACATATTAGTCGCCTTATACGTATCTTTTAATCCTGGATCGGGACGTTTCCGCCTCAGGCCTTTCCTCGTCGTTACTTTCGAGTAAAGAAGCCACCTGTGTCACCGATATTACGCCATCTCCCACTGTGCGCCGAACGTTAAGGGGCGGGGAAATGCAGAAAAAGTCCGTCATGGGCGGGCGGAGTTACACGCATGCGCAGGGTATAAAAATGGGAACAAAGTTATTAGGGTTGCGCGGAGTAAGAACGACCGGAAGTGCTGCAAACACCACAACTAAGGTAAGAAGGGAACTGGGGCCTACAATGGCCTATAATGGTTCATGATTGTAAAGGCCAATATTGTGATAAGTTGAGGAGAATCGAATCTGATTTTTTTGGGTTTCCACTGGGTCTTTTACTTGCAGACATAAAAAGATGAATAAACTGCGTGATCCGGATGTCATGATGATTTTGATAGAGAAATATAAAGAAATGAGAAACCTCTGGGAAGTTAACCATCCCTCTTATCACAAGAGTGCTGTACGTCGGGCAACAATCGAGAAATTGGCGGATTATATGAAGCCCTGGGTCCCAGGCGCAGACTACACTATGATGAACAATAAAATAAACAACATGCGTAATGCATATAAAAAAATCTACAAAGAAGTCCGTGTTTCCAAGAGATCAGGAGCAGCAGCAGAGGATGTACTACAGCCCAAGCTGTGGTACTTCAAGCACCTGCAATTTCTGGATGACCAGATTGAGGCCAGGGAATCAATGTCCAGCCTTCTCTCAACCCTTCCTTCCACCCTTCCCTCCAGCGTTCCTTCCACCCTTCCCTCCAGCGTTCCTCCCACCCTTCCCTCCACCCCTGCAGAGGTGGAGGAGGAGCCACCTGTGCTTGAAGAGCCTGATCTTCGCATCTTCAGCCAGGTATAGTATTTTCGTAAATAAATATTGGCCTCAAAGTACTATTGTGATGAACTTGATTTATTCTGCCAAAATGCTACCATTCCCCCCCCCCCCCCAAAAAAAAAATTAACAAGGGGGACCAAATTGATTGTTTAAGTATCTCCAAAAAAAGGAAACAGTCATGAGATGAAAATTGTGTGTGATAGTTTGCCAAAAATATCTAACTATGTGCCTTTTTTATACACAGGATGAGGCCAGCCAGGAGGAAGAGGCGCAGGAATGTGGCAGGCAGGAGGAGGCAGGGGTGAGTGTCAGCCAGGAGGAGGCAGGGCCAAGTGGCATGCAGCAGGTCCCCAGGCCTAGTGGTAGCACAGTGTCACAAGTGGCTCCCCTCCACATCAGACCTAAAAAAAATCGTAGGATGACACAGGTGGAGGAGGAGTCACTCAAAATGATACGTGATGCTGCTGCCATCATGAGGGCCCCCCTCAACCCTGTGGAGGGGTTTAGTACATACTTGGCAGACAAGTTACTCCAAATGGAGGCGGGACAACGTGCCCTCTGTGAGCACCTTATATATACTGCCATACACATGGGCGCGAGGGGGCAGCTGACTGAGGCCACCCATCTGTCACATCAGGCCAATCCTTCTCCTCCTTCTCCTCCTCCTCCTGCCACATTACCACCCCCAGTGGCCCAGCCTGCAAGGGTGCGTGGACGGGGCCGTGGAGGGAACGCTGCAGAGAGGCGTGGAGGGAACACTGCAGGGAAGCGTGGAGGGAAGGCTACAGGGAAGAGCAGGAGGTGATTCCCTGGCTTCGAGCTGCTCTTCCAGAAGTTGCAGGTTCATGGAGTACCACAGCTTGGGATGATGTATGTCTTTGGCTGCTGCTCCTTATTTCATGCTGTTTATTTTATTGTTCATCATAGTCATGTCTGCCTTTGGGGTCCAATGGCTTCATATTTTCCGCTAATTTCTGAATTGTTGCCCTTCGTTTTTTGTTTGATATTTTACCAGAATAAATGGATATTTGATTTCACCAAAAATACTTGCCTGATGTGTTTTTCTGGGGAGTAGCAATAACATTTCCTAAATACAATGTGTAATTAAAGGGGTTGCTCCACCGGAAAAAAAAAATTAAAAGCCAGCAGCTACAGCTACAGCAGCTGCTGGCTTTTAATATTTGGACACTTACCTGTCCTGGAGTCCAGCGACGTCCGCAGCAGAGGACGAGCGACCGCTCGTCGCTCTGCTGCTCCCTCCGCCATCCTCGCTGAGGGAACCAGGAAGTGAAGCCCTGCGGCTTCATGCCCGGTTCCCTACGGCGCATGCGCGAGTCGCGCTGCGCCGTTCTGATTGGTGCTCCTGTGTTCTGGGAGCCGAGTGTCTCCCAGAACACCAAGGGAAGTCTGCGGGAAGTGACGTAACTCCCGCAGATTCCCGGAGACAGGACTCCCGGATGTGGGTGAAAATACCTGTCTTAGACAGGTATCTTCACCCCCCTCCCCCCTGAAAGGTGTCAATTGTGACACCGGAGGGGGGGAGGGTTCCAAATAGCAAAAGTTGCTATTTAGGGTGGAGCTCCACTTTAATAACAAGGGACACCAACGTCCATGAGGGAAAAATTAAAAAAAGAAATGTTGTTGTGAGAAATTAACACACAAAAAAATGGAAAAAAAAATATTTTGTTAAAATGTTAGGTCGGCCTTTAATAATAAATCATAATTCTTAATAAGATCGCAAGAAACAAGAAAGACATAAGTTTGTCAGAGCTTGTGATAAAGATCTGCAGCAAAAACAACATTTTAAACACCATTCTAAAGCAAAATACAATGCGCTGCATTAAACAAAGCAATAACTTGCAGAATGCCGAATGTGCTCTCTCCATTAGGAACGCTAGTTTTACCAGAACGAGCGCTCCTGTCTCCTAATTCAGTCTGAGCATGCGTGGGTTTTTGATCCGATGGACTTGCCCATAGACGATCGGTGTTTTCGATCGTTTTTTTATCCATCGGAAAAATTTAAAACATGTTCTATTTTTTTAAACCGATGGAAAAAAGACCGATGGGTCCCATACACGATCGGTTTGTCTGATGAAAAGCATCCATAGGACAAAAAAACATAGCATATCCGATCGTGTGTACAGGGCTTAAGAGTTAATATGGGAAAAAGGTGTCTCCTCTCTACTAAAGCTTTATCACCAATCCTTGTTTCAATAAAAACCCCACTTTTCAAAAACATTTGTCATTGGGATGGAAAGTGAGGTGAAATGTTCTGAACAGGGGCACAGACAGCAAAACAAATGTTACAGGGGTGATAACCCTTCCCTATGTTTTCCAAAAAGCTTAAAAATAGATTTTTCCCTATGTTTTCCAAAAAGCTTAAAAATAGATTTTTTGGCTGGAGCTACACTTAAACAATGTACCTGTTCAAAATTACAAACAGATTCTACATAAGAACAAACCTTATATAGCCTGTATACGGCTGTTCAGAGTATATAGGGCCTTTTTTATTTTGTGTGCGGGGTTCCCCTTAATATCCATACAAGACCCAAAAGGGGCTGGTAATGGGCTGGGGTAGGGGGGGGGGGGTGATGGGGTAGCTATGCCATTTTTCTTAAAGATTTTCATCCATATTACCGGGACCAGACATCACATTATAGCCGCAAGCAGTTTTAAATGGGTTTTTTTCCTTTAGAAATGTCATTTTGTGCAGGGACAGTTCTAAACACGGGAAACACGTGGCACTTCACAGGCATACTTTAGACATGTATACGGCTGTTCAGAGTATATAGGGCCTTTTTTATTTTGTGTGCGGGGTTCCCCTTAATATCCATACAAGACCCAAAGGGGCTGGTAATGGGCTGGGGTGGGGGGGGGGGGGTGATGGGGTAGCTATGACATTTTTCTTAAAGATTTTCATCCATATTACCGGGACCAGACATTACATTATAGCCGCAAGCAGTTTTAAATGGGGTTTTTTCCTTTAGAAATGTCATTTTGTGCAGGGACAGTTCTAAACAAGGGAAACACGTGGCACTTCACAGGCATACTTTAGACACCCCCCAGGTACGATATTTAAAGGAATATTTGACTCTTTTTTTTCACTTTATGCATCATTAAAATGACTGCTGCCGAAAAACGGACGTTTTTAAAACTTATTTTTGCATTGATACATGTCCCCTGGTGCAGAACCCGGGTTCCCAAACCCTTTTTAGGACAATAACATGCATAATAGTCGTTATAATTAGCACTTTAGATTTCGAAAGTTCGCATCCATTGTATTTAATAGGGTTCTAACGTTCGTGTGAACTTTCGGTCCGTTCGCGGGTTCTGGTGCGAACCGAACCCGGGGGTGTTCGGCTCATCCCTAGTTATTACTATTTGCATTACTGTGGGATTGCTCATAGACAATTACAGAGTTATACCAATACCTCATCCCCTAGACTAGCTGTGCCAGAGGAGGGTCGAGTAGATTGCCGGGGGTTGGCAGTGCTGTGTACAGGGCCTGAAATAATACCAGCGGCCCTCTTAAGTTGGGGGTATCGCTACAAATGATTATGTTATCACTGTGCTTGATTGGCCAGCAAACTCGCCTAAACTAAACCCCATAGAGAATCTGTGGGGTATTGTCAAGAGGAAGATACGAGACACCAGACCCAACAATGCAGACGAGCTGAAGGCCGATATCAAAGCAATAACACCTCAGCAGTGCCAAAGACTGATCGCCTCCATGCCCCGCCGCATTGAAGCAGTAATTCATGCAAAAGGAGCCTGACCAAGTATTGAGTGCATACTATACTGTACATGGACATACTTTTCAGTATTAAAAATCCTTTTTTTTATTGGTCTTATGTAATATTCACATTTGAGATACGAAATCTTGGGTTTTCACTAGCTGTAAGCCATAATCATTAGAATTAAACAAAAGAAATGCTTGAAATATATCACTCTGTGGGAGGAATAGTGCCCCATCATTGGTGTCAGTGGGAGTAATAGTGCTCTATCATTGGCATCTGTGGGAGGAATAATGCCCCATCATTGGTTTCAGTGGGAGGAATAATGCCCCATCATTAGTGTCAGTGGGAGGAAGAGTGCCCCATGATTGGTTTTGGTGGGATTAATAGTGCCAAATCCTTGGTGTCAGTGGGAATAATAGTGCCCCATTGTTGGTGTCAGTTTGAGGAAAAGTGCCTCATCGTTGATGTTAATGGGAGGAATATTGCCCCATTTTTGGCGTCAGTGGGATGAATAGTGTCTTGTATCAGTTTAAGGAAAATTGCCCCAAAGGGTCTAGTAAAGGCAAGCAAAGTGCCACATGCAGCCCCTGGGGCACAGTTTAGAGACTCCCTGCTCTATATATTACTGAGATGGGACAGTCAGAGTGTATGTCATGGAGATCCTGCCAGTAACAGGCGCCCTGGACTTCCTGGCTCCCGATCGCGGGCGCAACCGCGCATGCGCGTGCGCGCGCGGGCCCTACGGACAGCGCCAGAAGGGCTATTTAAACCCATCAATTACAGACAGTCCCTGCTGTCTGCTCTACAGCGTTAGTATCTGAGAACCTGATCTGTAAACCTGCCTGTACTGACCCGGCTTGCTTGTGATCCTCCAGCTCTCTTCCTGCATCTGACCTCTGGCTTGTTGTGACCTCCGCTCTGCCTTACCCTCCTGTACCTTTGCTGCCAGCCAGTTAACCGACCCAGCTTGTCTGACCAACCCTGCTATTACCTGCTTCCAGTCCGGTCTGCTGAGCTGTTCCAGTTCTGCTTCCTGAGTTCCTGAGTTTCCTGGTTCCTGTCTACTTGCTGTGTTCCAGAGTTCCTGGTTCCTGTTTACCTGCTGTGTCCCAGAGTCCCTGGTTCCTGTCTACCTGCTGCGTTCCAGAGTTCCTGGTTCCTGTCTACCTGCTGTGTTCCAGAGTCCCTGGTTACTGTCTACCTGCTGTGTCCCAGAGTTCCTGGTTCCTGTCTACCTGCTGTGTTCCAGAGTCCCTGGTTCCTGTCTACCTGCTGTGTTCCAGAGTTCCTGGTTCCTGTCTACCTGCTGTGTTCCTGTGTGCCTGGATCCAGCCCAGACCACGCAACCACCTGCTCCTTGGTTGATCCTGCCAGGCACTCGTACCCCTTCCACCTCCGCGCCTTCTGTTACACTACCTGGGGCCGCTGGTGGGAGCCGTAAGGGAGGCCTTCCTCTGCTAACCGGGCTCATCACCGTCAGGTACGTGACAGTAGCAGACATGTCTGCCAAGTCTGAGCCCGAGCAGGGAGCCTCACCTATGGAGGAACTATGCCGGCACCTGGCGGGATTGACTGAAGCGGTCAAGAGTCTTCAACAAGGCTACACCCATCTGGAAGGACAAGTGCGGGCTCTCTCCAACCCTTCCGGTGCCCAAGGGGGCCCTCATGCCTCCTCCTCTACAGCCGGGACAGGGTCCACACCCACCGTGGTCATGCTTCCCCCGTCACCCAGGGTCCCTACACCCGAAAGATTCTCCGGGGATCAGAGCAAGTTCAGGGCCTTCCGTAACTCCTGTGAATTGTACTTTGCCCTACAGCCCCGCACCTTCTCTTTGGAAGCCACCAAGGTGGGCTTTGTGATTTCCCTGCTCTCCGGAGACCCTCAGAGCTGGGCCCACCGTCTGCTGGAACAGAAAGATGTGGCTCTGGACAGACTTACCGCCTTCTTTGATGCCATGGCCCAGTTATATGAGGATTCCCAGCTCTCAGTTACCGCAGAAACCGCCTTGCGTACCCTTCAGCAGGGGCGCAGAGCGGCAGAGGACTATGTAGCGGAATTTAGGCGATGGAGCGCAGACACCAATTGGAATGACGCCGCCCTTCGCCACCAGTTCCGCATAGGACTCTCTGACCCCCTGAAAGACGAGCTTGCTAGGGTCGGTATACCACAGACCCTGAACTTATTGATCGATTTGACTATCCAGATTGACCGACGTTTGAGGGAATGGAGGGCCACAGGCTTCTCCCACCCGACCTGGATGCTTCCCCGGGCTCCCAGCCATCTGCACCCGGCGCAGCAATTCCGTTCGGCAGGATCTTTCCGCTAACTGAGGTGGAACAGGGGGCATTAAAAAACTATGTTGATGAGAACCTACAAAAGGGGTTCATTCACCCCTCTACGCCTCCAGCAGGCGCAGGCATCTTCTTCGTAGAAAAAAAAGACCATACCCTTCGACCCTGTGTGGATTACCGTGAACTGAATAAGATCACAATAAAGAATCGCTACCCTCTCCCCCTGGTACCAGAGCTATTTCAGAGGTTGGGAACTGCTACCATTTTTACCAAGCTTGACCTCCGCGGAGCTTACAATCTAGTGCGCATCAAGGGGAGGGATGAATGGAAGACCGCTTTTCGCACCCGATTCGGACACTTTGAGTACCTGGTAATGCCCTTCGGGTTGTGCAACGCCCCTGCCACATTCCAGTACTTTATTAATGATGTACTCCGGGACTTCTTAGATCTTTTTGTTACTGTCTACCTAGATGATATACTAATCTTTTCTTCCTCCCTTGACTCTCACCGCAGGCATGTCAGAAGTGTGTTGGGCCTGCTTCGCCAGTATAGCCTGTTCGCGAAAGCTGAAAAATGTGAGTTCGAGCTGAAAAGTATATCATTCCTGGGGTTAATCATCTCCAGCGAGGGCATCAGGATGGACCCACAGAAGATTGCCGCAATCCTAGACTGGCCAGTACCGGCGGATAAGAAGGGAATCCAACGGTTCGTTGGATTCGGCAACTTTTACCGCAAATTCATCCGGGGGTTCTCGGCTATCATTGCACCCATCTCCCAGTGGACCAAACAGGGAACCCGCTTCCATTGGTCCCCTGAGGCCCAAAAGGCCTTCGAGGTCCTGAAAGGTCTCTTTACCTCTGCTTCTATCCTGAAACACCCAGATTCCTCGCTGCCGTTTGTACTTGAGGTAGACGCCTCCGAAGTCGCGGTAGGGGCAATACTGTCTCAAAGACAAGGAACCCCGGCCTTGCTCCACCCAGTAGCCTTCTTTTCTCGCAAACTATCTGCAGCTGAAAGGAACTACGACGTGGGGGACCGGGAACTACTGGCGATCAAGTCTGCGTTGGAAGAATGGCGATACCTGCTAGAGGGAGCTGCCCACCCGATTCTGATATTCACTGACCATAAGAACTTGGAGTACCTGAAAGCTGCAAAGAGATTGAAACCACGACAAGCCAGATGGGCACTTTTCTTTTCCCGATTCTCCTTTCACGTCACTTATCGTCCTGGCTCCAGGAACACGAAACCCGACGCCTTGTCTCAGATATTCCATGAATCTAAGGAGACCTCTTCTCCCGATACCATCCTCGCCCCTGGAAATTTCCTTCTTCTCCAAGAAGATCTACTCACCCGGATCAAACAAGCCTCCACTGGGCAGAGACCCCCCTCTGAGTTAGAATTGCAGGCTAAAGATGGGCTGTTATGGTACCAAGACAGGATCTACATACCGGAAGAACTAAAGACAACCGTGTTGGAGCTCTGCCACGACCATGCCCTTGCTGGGCACTTTGGCATTGCCAAGACCACGGACCTGGTACAGCGCACCTTCTGGTTGCCCCGATTACGCGAAGATTGCAGGAGGTTCGTGGAGTTCTGTACCAATTGCACCCGAAACAAAGGTTCCAGATCCAAGGCCTGGGGACTACTGAGACCCTTACCTGTTCCAGACAGGCCCTGGAAAATGCTGTTTATTGACTTTATTGTTGAATTGCCCCCGGCGGAGAATCATACCACTATCTTTGTGATAGTGGACCGCCTGTCCAAGATGGCGCATTTCGTCCCCATGAAAGGGACTCCCTCAGCCCCTGAAACCGCGCAGGTGTTCATTAGAGAAGTCGTCAGACTCCACGGGGTGCCAGCCAATATTGTCTCCGATCGGGGGGTACAATTTACCTCCCGGTTCTGGAGGTCCCTCTGCAAGACTCTGGAGATAGAATTATCGTTTTCTTCTGCTTACCACCCCCAGACCAACGAACAGACGGAGAGGACAAATCAGACCCTCGAACAATACCTGCGCTGCTTCTCCTCTTTTGCTCAGAATGACTGGCTCTCCTTGCTCCCGTTGGCCGAGTTCACCTATAATAATTCTATCCACTCTGCTACTAGCCAGACTCCATTCTTTGAAAACTACGGTTTTCACCCTACATTTCTGCCCAACTCCCTCCCTGAGTGCTCTGTGCCTGCAGTGCAGGAAAAATGTAACTTTTTTTCGTCTAATGCCGCGTACACACGATCATTTTTCCCGTCGAGAAAAATTAAATTTTTTCCTTTGGACGAGAAAAACGATCGTCTGTGGGCTTTTTGTAGTTTTTCTCGACGGGAAAAACGGCATTAATCACGACGAGAAAAATTAGAACATGCTCTAATTTTTCTCGTCGTGATTCCCGTCGTTTTTTTCCGTGGCAGTTTTCCCATAGGGAAACACTGCCGGGGAGCCCACACACGGTCGTTTTTTTCGACCAAAAAAAAAAATGTCATTTAAAACGGCCGTGGGGGGAACAAGCTGTTCCTCGTTTTTCACGTCGATTTTCTCGACGGTGTTTTCACCGTCGAAAAAATCGATCGTGTGTACGCGGCATAACAATCAACTTCTGCGTGAAACCATGACCAAGACTCAGGAACACAACAAGACGATCTATGACAGGAAGAGACGGGGTGAATTAGTACTGGCACCCGGCGACCAAGTATGGCTCTCCACCATGAACCTGAGGATGGCATGCCCCTCTAAAAAATTGGGCCCAAAATTCTTAGGACCATTTCCTGTCAAAAGGAAAATTAACGAAGTGGCGTATGAGCTGGAACTCCCTGACTCCCTCAGAGTCCACCCGATCTTTCATGTCTCCCTGTTGAAGCCTTCAGTTTCCAACCCATTCCCAGGTCGAAGTCCGGATCGCCCTGATCCTGTCATCATAGATGGGAGCAGGAATTCGAAGTGGAAGCTGTTTTAGGAGAAAAAACAATCTGAACCAATTTTTGATTAAATGGAAAGGTTACGGACCCGAAGAAAACTCTTGGGAACCTGAGGAGAACATTCATGCTAGGAGTCTGATACAGGCTTTCAAGAGATCTCACCCCGAAAGGTTTACCCTTGGGGGGGGCAATGTCATGGAGATCCTGCCAGTAACAGGCGCCATGGACTTCCTGGCTCCCGATTGTGGGCACAACCGTGCATGCGCGTGCGCGCGCACCCTACGGACGGCGCCAGAAGGGCTATTTAAACCCATCAATTACAGACAGTCCCTGCTGTCTGCTCTACAGCGTTAGTATCTGAGAACCTGATCTGTAAACCTGCCTGTACTGACCCGGCTTGCTTGTGACCCTCCAGCTCTCCTTCTGCATCTGACCTCTGGCTTGTTGTGACCTCCGTTCTGCCTTACCCTCCTGTACCTTTGCTGCCAGCCAGTTAACCGACCCGGCTTGTCTGACCAACCCTGCTATTACCTGGTTCCAGTACGGTCTGCTGAGCTGTTCCAGTTCTGCTTCCTGAGTTTCCTGGTTCCTGTCTACTTGCTGTGTTCCAGAGTCCCTGGTTCCTGTCTACCTGCTGCGTTCCAGAGTTCCTGGTTCCTGTCTACCTGCTGTTTTCCAGAGTCCCTGGTTCCTGTCTACCTGCTGTGTCCCAGAGTTCCTGGTTCCTGTCTACCTGCTGTGTTCCAGAGTTCTTGGTTCCTGTCTACCTGCTGTGTTCCCGTGTGCCTGGATCCGGCCCAGACTACGCAACCACCTGCTCCTTGGTTGATCCTGCCAGGCACTCGTACCCCTTCCACCTCCGCACCTTCTGTTACACTACCAGGGGCCGCTGGTGGGAGCCGTAAGGGAGGCCTTCCTCTGCTAACCGGGCTCGTCACCGTCAGGTACGTGACAGTGTATCTACAGAGGATGCAGAGTGCTCTGAGACACTTATTTACCATATTCAGCTATAGGGGGCCATACCAGAAGACACTTATGCCCGCGGGCCGCTGGACAGCATGCCATGTCTTCCCCATCATCTCCAATGTCTCCAGAGGCAGCCAGAGTTGGTGGGCGGAGCTGGGGGTGTGGCTGCCCCCTCCACTCCTCCCACAGACTCGTTCACTCTGGCTGATCCCACAGCTGAAGGAGAAAGAAAGGAGGACACAGCAGCCAGAGTGTCTTCATCTCCAGGCATGCTGTAAGCTACTGCACTGCTGCACATGTCACTATATAGAGTCCTAACCTGGCACCATACCACCCCAGCCTGCCCTATGCCATCGCACCCTGCCCTATGCGTGCCACCCCAACCTGCCTTATGCCACCGCACCCTGCCCTATGCCACCGCAACCTGCCTTATGCCACCGCAACCTGCCCTACACCACCGCAACCTGCCCTATGCCACCGCAAACTGCTCTATACCACACTAACCTGCCCTATGCCACCGCAAACTGCTCTATACCACCCCAACTTTCCCTATACCACCGTAAACTGCCCTATGCCACCGCAACCTGCCCTATGCCACCGCAAACTGCACGATACCACCCCAACCTGCCCTATGCCACTGCAAACTGCTCTATACCACCCCAACCTGCCCTATTCCACCACAACCTGCTCTATGCCACCACACCCTGCCCTATGACACCCCAACCTGCCCTATGCCACCCAGCCTGCCATATACCACCGCAAACTGCCCTATACCACCCAAACCTGCTCTATACCACCCCAGCCTGCCCTATACAACCCCAACCTGCCCTATGCCACCCCAGCCTGCCCTATATCACCGCAACCTGCCCTATATTACCCCAACCTGCCCTATATCGCCCCAGCTGGCCCAATACCACCCTTTACTTCAATTTACAGGGGTCATTTGGGGGTGCGCCTCGTGACCCTGCGCTGCCTGCAGGGCGCTGGGCAGGATAGACAGGAGGGGGGTGACACCATGTTTTGCCGCACCAGGTGACACCAACCCTAGTGACGCCACTGCCCCAGTGCACTCTCAGCTGCGAGTCAGAGTCGCACTCGAGTGACAGTGACACCCGTCGGCACATCAGGGGGCCGGGATCCACAACGATCCCCTTCTCTCTGGCAAGGTGGCCGCGGCACTGATGGTCTGATCAGTCTCGGCTCGGCTGTCTCACACAGCCGAGCAGAGTGAAGCCACCTCCCCCTCCTCCTTTATGTCCACACAGGAGGAGGGGACCCAACATGCAGTCCCGCGCTGATCTGAGGTACATTATGGGTCTGAAGGGGGGGTCTGTATTGTAGGGGGGTTTCTGTATTGTAGGGGTGGTCTGAAATGTAGGGGGGTTCTGTATTGTTGGGGGGTCTGTAATGTAGGGGGGTCTGTATTGTAAGGGGGGTTCTGTATTGTAGGGGGGTTCTGTATTGTAGGGGGTTCTGTAATGTAGGGGGGTCTGTAATGTAGGGGGGTTCTGTATTGTATGGGGGGTCTGAAATATAGGGGGGTTCTGTATTGTAGGGGGGTCTGAAATGTAGGGGGGTTCTGTATTGTAGGGGGGTCTGTAATGTAGGGGGGTTCTGTATTGTAGGGGGGGTCTGAAATGTAGGGGGGTTCTGTATTGTAGTGGGTTTGAAATGTAGGTGGGTTCTGTATTGTAGGGGGGTCTTTATTGTAGGGGGGTCTGTATTGTAGGGGGGTCTGTAATGTAGGGGGGGTTCTGTATTGTAGGGGGGTCTGTATTGTAGGGGGTCTGTAATGTAGGGGGGTCTGTATTGTAGGGGTTCTGTAATGTAGGGGGGTTCTGTATTGAAGGGGGTCTGAAATGTAGGGGGGGTTCTGTATTGTAGGGGGGTCTGAAATGTAGGGGGTTCTGTATTGTAGGGGGGTCTGAAATGTTGGGGGGTCTGAAATGTAGGAGGGGGTTTGAAGGGGGTCTATATTGTAGGGGGTTCTGTATTGTAGGGGGGTTCTGTATTTTAGGGTGGTCTGAAATGTAGGGGGGTCTGTATTGTAGGGGGTCTGTATTGTAGGGGGGTCTGTAATGTAGGGTGGTCTGTAATGTAGGGGGGTCTGTAATGTAGGGGGGTCTGTACTGTAGGGGGGTCTATAATGTAGGGGGGTCTGTAATGTAGGGGGGTCTGTACTGTAGGGGGGTCTGTACTGTAGGGGGGTCTATACTGTAGGGAGGGGTCTGCACTGTAGGGAGGGGGTCTGTACTGTAGGGAGGTCTGTGTAACATGCAGGGGGTCCAGAACTGTTAGGGGGTGTCTGTGTAACAAACTGTGTGGGGCTGTGTAATGTAAAGGGGTCCAGAGGTGCGGTGCTGTGTAATGTAAAGGGGTCCAGAGGTGCAGGGTGCTGTGTAATGTAAAGGGGTGCAGTGTAATGTAAAGGGGCCCAGAGGTGCAGGGTGCTGTGTAATGTAAAGGGGTCCAGAGGTGCAAGGTGCTGTGTAATGTAAAGGGGTCCAGAGGTGCAAGGTGCTGTGTAATGTAAAGGGGTCCAGAGGTGCAGGGTGCTGTGTAATATAAAGTGGTCCAGGGTGCTGTGTAATGTAGAGAGGTCCAGAGGTGTAAGGTGCTGTGTAATGTAAAGGGGTCCAGAGGTACAAGGTGCTGGAACCCCCACATCCCATCATTAACAGCGGCCGCCCACCGGGCTGCTCAGTCTAAAATGCCCGGGCCTATTTTTTGTCCCAGTCCGGGCCTGCTTATGCCTATGGCTACTAGACTTGTGCACAACGGAAAAATTTGTTCCGTTTCGGTTCGTTTCTTTCCGGTCCTGTTGATTCGTAATCATTCGTAATTTTGCTAGACGGGATTTTTCGTGTTCGGACTCATTCGTATTTTTGCAAGCGACATTTTTCGTTGAATTTTTTGTTGCTTTATAATTCGTACTTTCGGTAGAGTACGTTGTTTTTCGTTGATTCTGGACACAACTCCTACTTTCGTAACTTTTTTTGGGTTCGTACTTTCGGTAGAGTACGTTGTTTTTCGTTGATTCTGGACACAACTCCTACTTTCGTAACTTTTTTTGGGTTCGTTGATTCGTAATTTTCCGTGTCTCTCTCACAACGACGCTGCCTATTATGCCTAATGTGCTTCGAATGGATTTGTACTTTTCTAAATACATTGCGGTTATTTGTAACGATTCGAAATCTCGTATTTTACTTTCGTTTTTAACATGCGGCTATAGGCTCCGCCCCTGTACACCATTTTGAGAGGGTTCAGCACGGTGAGGGAGAAGCAGAGAGCAGAGCAGAGTGTTATTGTGCTTCGAATGGATTCGAAATCTCGTATTTTACTTTCGTTTTTTACATGCGGCTATAACCTCCGCCCCTGTACACCATTTTGAGAGGGAGTTCAGCACGGTGTGGGAGAAGCAGAGAGCAGAGCAGAGTGAGTGTTATTGTGCTTCGTATGGATTCGTACATTCGTAACTTTTTCATAACGAATTATGCCGAAGACATTCGGGCATTCGCTATTTGCGGTATAATTTATTTCGGATTCGGTCTTATTCGTAATTGCTTTGTTCGGAAATTCGAATGCTTCCGAATGTCCGAAAGTTGCTAAATTCGGACGAATTTCAATTCGTTACGAAACGAATTGCACAAGCCTAATGGCTACTATAAGACTTCTGAATCAGAGATTTATAGGCACAAATGTATTTTCAGTGGTTTTAAATAATTGAGGGTTTATTGTATGCCAGTACTTTTTAGAAGGTAACTCAGAAGTCAGTCACTGTCTAAAATGAATAGTAAACTGTCTTGCCCTTTTCAGGATGAAATGATTAAATTCTTAGTAACTCTACGGAGTAGAGGAACAGACAGTTTTATTTACCATATTCCTCGCTTGGAAATTGACTGGAGTAATGGCACTGCTGGAACAGGTAAAGGGCAAAAACAGGACAATTTTATGGTCCAGTTTATTGAGGCCCCATGCAGAGCTTATTACTAATGTTCAAAAGGAAAATCTGGGTATCAGTGACCATAACATGATTTCATTTGATGTTGGCTGTAAGCAAAAAACACATACGGGAAAGATAAAAAAACGTAACTTTAAGAGAGCAGATTTTCCAAGGATGAGGGCTGCTCTCCAAGACTTTGACTGGGAGAGAATATTGGCATCAATGGGCACAGAACAGAAATGGGAATTCTTCAAAAAGACTGTACGTGAACTCACTGCAAAGTATATTCCCATGGGCAATAAGTTTAAAAGGCTAAAAAGAAAACCTATGTGGCTCACGGCCAAAGTTAAAAAAGCTATAAATAATAAGAAAAGAGCCTTTAACCACTTGCTTACTGGGCACTAAAACCCCCTTCGTAACCGGACCAATTTTCAGCTTTCAGCGCTGACGCATTTTGAATGACAATTGCGCGGTCATACAACACTGTACCCAAATGACATTTTTATCATTATTTTCCCACAAATAGAGCTTTCTTTTGGTGGTATTTGATCACCTCTGCGGTTTTTATTTTTTGCGCTATAAACAAAAAAAAATGACAATTTAAAAAAAAAACACAATATTTTTTACGTTTTGCTATAATAAATATCCCAATTTAAAAAAAAAAAAAGTTTTCCTCAGTTTAGTCCAATACGTATTCTTCTACATATTTTTGGTAAAAAAAAAATCACAATAAGCATTTATTGATTGGTTTGCGCTAAAGTTATAGTGTCTACAAAATAGGGGATAGATTTACTGCATTTTTATTAATATTTTTTTTTATACTAGTAATGGCGGCGATCAGCGATTTTTATCGGGACTGCAACATTATGGCGGACACATCGGACACTTTTGCCGCTATTTTGGGACCATTCACATTTATACAGCGAACAGTGAAATAAAAATGCATTGATTACTGTATAAATGTGACTGGCAGGGAAGGGGTTAACACTAGGGGGTGAGGAAGGGGTTAAATGTGTTTCCCTAGATGTGTTCTAACTGTGGGGGGAGGGGACTGACTGGGGGAGGTGACCAATGGTTGTCCCTATGTACAAGGGACACACCATCGGTCTCTTCTCCCTGACAGGACGTGAATCTCTGTGTTTACACACAGAGATCCACGTCCCTGGCTCTGTGACAGCCGATCGCAGGTACCTGGTGGACATCGCTGCCGCCAGGCACGCGCATCGGCACCCGCGTGACACAGCGGGCACAGCTCTTCCGCGATGCGCACCGCCGAGGGCGCGCATTGCGGAAGTAAACAAGAGGACGTCCAGGGGACGTCCTCCCGACAGTTCAGGTCCGCGCTGCAGCCGTCTTTCGGCTATAGCGCAGATCTGAAGTGGTTAAAGAATATAAAAATGAAGAAACACTATTATCGTTTAAATGTTACAAAGAATATAACAGAATATTTAAAAAGGAAATCAAGGACGCAAAAATTCAAAATGAACAACAGATTGAAAAGATAGTAGGACAAACACCCAAAAATTCTTCAAATCTATTAATAGTAAAAAGGTGAAGTCTGAGCATGTAGGCCCTTTACAAAATAATCTAGAGTGGGTGACTGGGGACAAAGAGAAGGCTAATTTATTAAATACTTTCTTCAGCTCTGTGTATACAAAGGAGCATGGGGGAGCTCATGTCCAAAATGGGGGTGGTAGTGACACAGCCCCAAATCCACAATGGCTCAAAAGTGATATGGTCCAGAAATATTTACACAGAATAAAAGGTAAAGAAAGCACCTGGACCAGATGGCATACACCGACAGATCCTAAAAGAATTGAGCTCAGTCATTTCAAAGCCATTGTATCAAATTTTTAGGGACTCCTTAATGACAGGAATAGTACCACTGGATTGGCGCAGGGCCAATGTGGTGCCTATATTTAAAAAGGGAACAAAGTCTTTACCAAGTAACTATAGACCTGTTAGTTTAACTTCTATAGTTGGGAAGATACTGGAGAGATTAATAAAAGACCACATAGATGAGTTCTTGCTGGAAAAAAATATTTTAAGCAACAGACAGCATGGATTCATGAAAGACAGAAGTTGTCAAACAAATCTGATTTCTTTTTATGAAGAGGTAAATGAAACCTTGGACAGAGGCGTGGCTGTGGACGTGGTATACATGGATTTTGCAAAAGCGTTTGATACAGTTCCCCACTAGGGATGAGCTTCGTGTTCGAGTCGAACATACGTTCGACTCGAACATCGGCTGTTCGATCGTTCGACGAAGATCGAACGATTTGGGCCGTTCGCGCCAAATTCGAATGACGCGAACGGCCCACAATGCACTACGCCATCGCAGTGTCATCCAGGCGCTGTGATTGGCCAAGCATGCACTGTGACCCCGCATGCTTGGCCAATCACAGCGCCGGCAGCGAGGAGAGCAATGATTGGCCACAGGCAGGATGCCTGTGGCCAATTATTGCTGAGGGTGTTTAGTACACGCCCCACACTATAAAAGGCCGCCAGCACGGCGGCCTAGTGTAGTGTGTTCCGGAGCAGGGAAAGACAAGCATAGGCAGGGACAGTGACATTTATTTCTTTCTTGCTTAACCTGGATTCCTTTAGTTTAGGGAAAGAGAAGGATAGGTAGGGAGAGTGTCAGTGTGTTTTACTGTGCGAGTCCTTGTTTCTAGGGACAAAGAAGGAAAGTGAGGGGAATTCTCCTTGTGCTATAGTGTGCTTTAAAAAAACATTTTTTCTAGGGACAGAAAACTCTAGGTAGGGAGAGTGTCAGTTTCTTTCACTGTGCGAGTCCTTGTTTCTAGGGACAAAGAAGGAAAGTGAGGGGAATTCTCCTTGTGCTATAGTGTGCTTTAAAAAAACATTTTTTCTAGGGACAGAAAACTCTAGGTAGGGAGAGTGTCAGTTTCTTTCACTGTGCGAGTCCTTGTTTCTAGGGACAAAGAAGGAAAGTGAGGGGAATTCTCCTTGTGCTATAGTGTGCTTTAAAAAAAAAAAAATTCTAGGGACAGAAAACTCTAGGTAGGGAGAGTGTCAGTTTCTTTCACTGTGCGAGTCCTTGTTTCTAGGGACAAAGAAGGAAAGTGAGGGGAATTCTCCTTGTGCTATAGTGTGCTTTAAAAAAACATTTTTTCTAGGGACAGAAAACTCTAGGTAGGGAGAGTGTCAGTTTCTTTCACTGTGCGAGTCCTTGTTTCTAGGGACAAAGAAGGAAAGTGAGGGGAATTCTCCTTGTGCTATAGTGTGCTTTAAAAAAAAAAATTCTAGGGACAGAAAACTCTAGGTAGGGAGAGTGTCAGTTTCTTTCACTGTGCGAGTCCTTGTTTCTAGGGACAAAGAAGGAAAGTGAGGGGAATTCTCCTTGTGCTATAGTGTGCTTTAAAAAAACATTTTTTCTAGGGACAGAAAACTCTAGGTAGGGAGAGTGTCAGTTTCTTTCACTGTGCGAGTCCTTGTTTCTAGGGACAAAGAAGGAAAGTGAGGGGAATTCTCCTTGTGCTATAGTGTGCTTTAAAAAAACATTTTTTCTAGGGACAGAAAACTCTAGGTAGGGAGAGTGTCAGTTTCTTTCACTGTGCGAGTCCTTGTTTCTAGGGACAAAGAAGGAAAGTGAGGGGAATTCTCCTTGTGCTATAGTGTGCTTTAAAAAAAAAAATTTCTAGAGACAGAAAACTCTAGATAGGGAGAGTGTCAGTTTCTTTCACTGTGCGAGTCCTTGTTTCTAGGGACAAAGAAGGAAAGTGAGGGGAATTCTCCTTGTGCTATAGTGTGCTTTAAAAAAACATTTTTTCTAGGGACAGAAAACTCTAGGTAGGGAGAGTGTCAGTTTCTTTCACTGTGCGAGTCCTTGTTTCTAGGGACAAAGAAGGAAAGTGAGGGGAATTCTCCTTGTGCTATAGTGTGCTTTAAAAAAACATTTTTTCTAGGGACAGAAAACTCTAGGTAGGGAGAGTGTCAGTTTCTTTCACTGTGCGAGTCCTTGTTTCTAGGGACAAAGAAGGAAAGTGAGGGGAATTCTCCTTGTGCTATAGTGTGCTTTAAAAAAACATTTTCTCTAGGGACAGAAAACTCTAGGTAGGGAGAGTGTCAGTTTCTTTCACTGTGCGAGTCCTTGTTTCTAGGGACAAAGAAGGAAAGTGAGGGGAATTCTCCTTGTGCTATAGTGTGCTTTAAAAAAAAAAAATTTCTAGGGACAGAAAACTCTAGGTAGGGAGAGTGTCAGTTTCTTTCACTGTGCGAGTCCTTGTTTCTAGGGACAAAGAAGGAAAGTGAGGGGAATTCTCCTTGTGCTATAGTGTGCTTTAAAAAAACATTTTTTCTAGGGACAGAAAACTCTAGGTAGGGAGAGTGTCAGTTTCTTTCACTGTGCGAGTCCTTGTTTCTAGGGACAAAGAAGGAAAGTGAGGGGAATTCTCCTTGTGCTATAGTGTGCTTTAAAAAAACATTTTTTCTAGGGACAGAAAACTCTAGGTAGGGAGAGTGTCAGTTTATTTCACTGTGCGAGTCCTTGTTTCTAGGGACAAAGAAGGAAAGTGAGGGGAATTCTCCTTGTGCTATAGTGTGCTTTAAAAAAACATTTTTTCTAGGGACAGAAAACTCTAGGTAGGGAGAGTGTCAGTTTCTTTCACTGTGCGAGTCCTTGTTTCTAGGGACAAAGAAGGAAAGTGAGGGGAATTCTCCTTGTGCTATAGTGTGCTTTAAAAAAAAAAAATTCTAGGGACAGAAAACTCTAGGTAGGGAGAGTGTCAGTTTCTTTCACTGTGCGAGTCCTTGTTTCTAGGGACAAAGAAGGAAAGTGAGGGAAATTCTCCTTGTGCTATAGTGTGCTTTAAAAAAACATTTTTTCTAGGGACAGAAAACTCTAGGTAGGGAGAGTGTCAGTTTCTTTCACTGTGCGAGTCCTTGTTTCTAGGGACAAAGAAGGAAAGTGAGGGGAATTCTCCTTGTGCTATAGTGTGCTTTAAAAAAACATTTTTTCTAGGGACAGAAAACTCTAGGTAGGGAGAGTGTCAGTTTCTTTCACTGTGTGAGTCCTTGTTTCTAGGGACAAAGAAGGAAAGTGAGGGGAATTCTCCTTGTGCTATAGTGTGCTTTAAAAAAAAAAATTTCTAGGGACAGAAAACTCTAGGTAGGGAGAGTGTCAGTTTCTTTCACTGTGCGAGTCCTTGTTTCTAGGGACAAAGAAGGAAAGTGAGGGGAATTCTCCTTGTGCTATAGTGTGCTTTAAAAAAACATTTTTTCTAGGGACAGAAAACTCTAGGTAGGGAGAGTGTCAGTTTCTTTCACTGTGCGAGTCCTTGTTTCTAGGGACAAAGAAGGAAAGTGAGGGGAATTCTCCTTGTGCTATAGTGTGCTTTAAAAAAACATTTTTTCTAGGGACAGAAAACTCTAGGTAGGGAGAGTGTCAGTTTATTTCACTGTGCGAGTCCTTGTTTCTAGGGACAAAGAAGGAAAGTGAGGGGAATTCTCCTTGTGCTATAGTGTGCTTTAAAAAAACATTTTTTCTAGGGACAGAAAACTCTAGGTAGGGAGAGTGTCAGTTTCTTTCACTGTGCGAGTCCTTGTTTCTAGGGACAAAGAAGGAAAGTGAGGGGAATTCTCCTTGTGCTATAGTGTGCTTTAAAAAAACATTTTTTCTAGGGACAGAAAACTCTAGGTAGGGAGAGTGTCAGTTTCTTTCACTGTGCGAGTCCTTGTTTCTAGGGACAAAGAAGGAAAGTGAGGGGAATTCTCCTTGTGCTATAGTGTGCTTTAAAAAAACATTTTTTCTAGGGACAGAAAACTCTAGGTAGGGAGAGTGTCAGTTTCTTTCACTGTGTGAGTCCTTGTTTCTAGGGACAAAGAAGGAAAGTGAGGGGAATTCTCCTTGTGCTATAGTGTGCTTTAAAAAAAAAAATTCTAGGGACAGAAAACTCTAGGTAGGGAGAGTGTCAGTTTCTTTCACTGTGCGAGTCCTTGTTTCTAGGGACAAAGAAGGAAAGTGAGGGGAATTCTCCTTGTGCTATAGTGTGCTTTAAAAAAACATTTTTTCTAGGGACAGAAAACTCTAGGTAGGGAGAGTGTCAGTTTCTTTCACTGTGCGAGTCCTTGTTTCTAGGGACAAAGAAGGAAAGTGAGGGGAATTCTCCTTGTGCTATAGTGTGCTTTAAAAAAACATTTTTTCTAGGGACAGAAAACTTTAGGTAGGGAGAGTGTCAGTTTATTTCACTGTGCGAGTCCTTGTTTCTAGGGACAAAGAAGGAAAGTGAGGGGAATTCTCCTTGTGCTATAGTGTGCTTTAAAAAAACTTTTTTTCTAGGGACAGAAAACTCTAGGTAGGGAGAGTGTCAGTTTCTTTCACTGTGCGAGTCCTTGTTTCTAGGGACAAAGAAGGAAAGTGAGGGGAATTCTCCTTGTGCTATAGTGTGCTTTAAAAAAACATTTTTTCTAGGGACAGAAAACTCTAGGTAGGGAGAGTGTCAGTTTATTTCACTGTGCGAGTCCTTGTTTCTAGGGACAAAGAAGGAAAGTGAGGGGAATTCTCCTTGTGCTATAGTGTGCTTTAAAAAAACATTTTTTCTAGGGACAGAAAACTCTAGGTAGGGAGAGTGTCAGTTTATTTCACTGTGCGAGTCCTTGTTTCTAGGGACAAAGAAGGAAAGTGAGGGGAATTCTCCTTGTGCTATAGTGTGCTTTAAAAAAACATTTTTTCTAGGGACAGAAAACTCTAGGTAGGGAGAGTGTCAGTTTCTTTCACTGTGCGAGTCCTTGTTTCTAGGGACAAAGAAGGAAAGTGAGGGGAATTCTCCTTGTGTTATAGTGTGCTTTAAAAAAACATTTTTTCTAGGGACAGAAAACTCTAGGTAGGGAGAGTGTCAGTTTCTTTCACTGTGCGAGTCCTTGTTTCTAGGGACAAAGAAGGAAAGTGAGGGGAATTCTCCTTGTGCTATAGTGTGCTTTAAAAAAACATTTTTTCTAGGGACAGAAAACTCTAGGTAGGGAGAGTGTCAGTTTTTTTCACTGTGCGAGTCCTTGTTTCTAGGGACAAAGAAGGAAAGTGAGGGGAATTCTCCTTGTGCTATAGTGTGCTTTAAAAAAAAATTTTTTCTAGGGACAGAAAACTCTAGGTAGGGAGAGTGTCAGTTTCTTTCACTGTGCGAGTCCTTGTTTCTAGGGACAAAGAAGGAAAGTGAGGGGAATTCTCCTTGTGCTATAGTGTGCTTTAAAAAAACATTTTTTCTAGGGACAGAAAACTCTAGGTAGGGAGAGTGTCAGTTTCTTTCACTGTGCGAGTCCTTGTTTCTAGGGACAAAGAAGGAAAGTGAGGGGAATTCTCCTTGTGCTATAGTGTGCTTTAAAAAAACATTTTTTCTAGGGACAGAAAACTCTAGGTAGGGAGAGTGTCAGTTTCTTTCACTGTGCGAGTCCTTGTTTCTAGGGACAAAGAAGGAAAGTGAGGGGAATTCTCCTTGTGCTATAGTGTGCTTTAAAAAAACATTTTTTCTAGGGACAGAAAACTCTAGGTAGGGAGAGTGTCAGTTTCTTTCACTGTGCGAGTCCTTGTTTCTAGGGACAAAGAAGGAAAGTGAGGGGAATTCTCCTTGTGCTATAGTGTGCTTTAAAAAATCATTTTTTCTAGGGACAGAAAACTCTAGGTAGGGAGAGTGTCAGTTTCTTTCACTGTGCGAGTCCTTGTTTCTAGGGACAAAGAAGGAAAGTGAGGGGAATTCTCCTTGTGCTATAGTGTGCTTTAAAAAAACATTTTTTCTAGGGACAGAAAACTCTAGGTAGGGAGAGTGTCAGTTTCTTTCACTGTGCGAGTCCTTGTTTCTAGGGACAAAGAAGGAAAGTGAGGGGAATTCTCCTTGTGCTATAGTGTGCTAAAGCATTCCTCATCAACCATCTTTGAAATCCTTGTTTTTTGGACAGTCAGGGAAATTGTCGTTGTGCTATTCTGTGCAAAAGCAATCATCCTCAACCATATTTAGAAATCCTTAAGTAAAGGGACAGAGAAGGACACCTGAAGGTAGCCCTTATTGCTTTTTTCCCATCTCCCTGCAGGCCATCTATTAGAATGTCTGGAAGGCAAACAAGGAGAGGCAGACAGTCAGGAGGCAATAAAAGAGGGCAAGCAGGCTCTGTGTCTGGGGGCAACAGTGCTGGTCGTGGACGCGGTGCATTGTCATCAGCACATGGCCATGGGACACGCTTGTCCTTCTTTTCGGCAGCTGGACATGTTGAGCCACATCATGCCGAAGACTTGGTAGAGTGGATGACCAAGCCCTCCTCCTCCTCCTCATCCTCTCTCACCCAGGCTCAGGGTACTGGCAAAGCAGCTGCCAAAGCGTCCTCTTCCCTGGTATCAATGTCAGACTCATCATCAGTCACTCCTTCCCTAGACCCACCATGTCCTCCTCCTGAGGAGTCCCCCGAACTGTTTGAGCACAGTGTTGGGTACATGCTCCAGGAGGATGCCCAGCGTTTCGAAGGGTCTGATGATGAAACCCAGCTACAGGAAGGCAGTAGCGTGAGAGCAGACAGAGGGGATGCTCAAGAAGGACACCAATCTGGCAGTCATGTTCCAGCAGCTGCAGCATACTGCCAGATTGGCTCCAGTGATGAGGAGGGAGGGGATGATGAGGTCACTGACTCCACGTGGGTGCCTAATAGGAGAGAGGAGGAGGAGGAGGATGAGGAGGAGGCACATCTCCAACGAGGCAGGATGCCCTTTGGTGGCCAGCGTAAGGGCAGTACACCGACGGAATCACACCGCAGAGCTCCGCCTGTGCAGGGCGCTGCCTCTGCCCGTCATTCAAAAAGTTCCTTGGTGTGGGCCTTTTTTGAGGCTAGTGCATCAGATCGCACAGCTGCTGTTTGCAACATATGTCTCAAGCGTATATCGCGTGGCCAAAACATCAGCCGCTTGGGTACCACATGCCTGACCAGACATATGTTGACCTGCCATGCAGCTCGTTGGCAAGCCTACCTCAAAGACCCACACCAAAGAACAAAGCGGACCTCTCCTTGCACCGCATCAGCTGGGATCTCCAACCCCACTATAACTTCAGTCCTCTCTGAAACATGCACTGAGAGGAATGAAGGTGTAGAATTAGGTGTGTCACAGCCAAGTACTTGCGGCCACTCTGCTAGCAGTACACCGACGTCCGATTCTAGCAGGCAAATTTCCCTGCCCCAGCTGCTGGACCGTCGAAAGAAGTTCACTCCCAGCCATCCACATGCCCAGCGGTTGAATGCTAGCTTGGCTAAATTGCTAGCGCTTCAACTGCTGCCTTTTCAGTTGGTAGACTCGGCCCCCTTCCGTGAGTTTGTGCAATGTGCGGTTCCTCAGTGGCAGGTTCCCAAACGCCACTTTTTCTCACGGAAGGCTATTCCGGCTCTCTACCGGCATGTGGAAGGCAATGTCTTGGCCTCGCTGGACAGGGCGGTCAGCGGTAAGGTGCATATTACCGCTGACTCATGGTCCAGCAGGCATGGACAGGGACGTTACCTTTCTTTCACGGCCCATTGGGTCACTCTTTTGGCAGCTGGGAAGGATGCAGGACAAGGTGCAGTAGTGTTGGAGGTTGTTCCACCGCCACGCCTCCAAAATGCTACTACTGGTTGTGACACACCTCTCTCCTCCACCCCCTCCTCTTCTTCTTCCTCCATGGCCTCTTCCTGTGGTTTGTCCTATGAACCAGCGGTGCTCCGTAGCCGTTCACGGGGCTACGCAAGTACGCAGGCAAAAAGATGCCATGCCGTGCTTGTGCTGGTGTGTTTGGGGGACAGAAGCCACACTGGGGCAGAGGTCCTGTCTGCTCTGCAGGGCCAGGCCGAGAGGTGGTTGACGCCATGCCAGCTTAAGCCAGGAATGGTGGTTTGCGACAATGGCACCAACCTCCTCTCCGCCCTCCGACAGGGACAACTGACCCATGTGCCCTGTGTGGCTCACGTCCTTAACCTGGTGGTGCAGCGGTTCTTGGGCAGGTACCCGGGCTTACAGGATGTCCTGAGGCAGGCCAGGAAAGTCTGTGTGCATTTCCGCAGATCTTATAATGCCAGTGCTCGCCTGGCTGAGCTGCAAAAGGAGTTGAACCTGCCCAAGAACCGCCTTATATGTGACATGCCCACCAGGTGGAACTCAACGTTGGCCATGCTGCAGCGGCTGCACACGCAGCAGAGGGCCATCAATGAGTGCCTGTGCGACTACGGCACCAGGACAGGGTCAGGGGAGCTTGGTTTTTTTTCTCCACGCCAGTGGGGCATGATCAGGGATGCATGCACTGTCCTGGCACCATTTGAGGAGGCCACGAGGATGGTGAGCCGTGACAGTGCATGCATCAGTGACACTGTACCTCTTGTCCACCTGTTGGAGCACACGCTGCGTGGAATAATGGACAGGGCACTTGAGGCAGAACAGAGGCAGGAAGAGGAGGACTTCCTTGCCTCTCAAGGCCCCCTTTACCCAGACAGTGTTCCTTCTGTCCCACCCATCGCACAGGAAGAGGAGGAGGAGGAGGAGGAGGAGGATTGTGTCAGCATGGAGGTGGAGGCTGGCACTCAGCATCATCAGCAGCAGTCTTTTAGGGATGATTTACAGTCCCAAGAAACCAGTGGACTTGTACGTGGCTGGGAGGAGGTGGCTGCGGATCATGTCGTCCTTAGTGACCCAGAGGACTCCGGAGCGAATGCCTCAGCAAACCTACGCTGCATGGCCTCCCTGATCCTGCAAAGTCTGCGGAAGGATCCTCGTATTCTTCGGATCAAGGAGAGGGACCATTACTGGCTGGCCACTCTCCTTGATCCACGGTACAAGGGTAAGGTTGCGGACCTTATGTTACCGTCGCAGAGGGAGCAGAGGATGAGACAACTCCGGGAGGCCTTGCAGAAAGGTCTGTGCAACGCGTTCCCAGAGACTGGGAGGTTACAAACTCCTGGTCCTGGACAACGAGTTGCTGAGGCTTCGGCCAGTCAAAGAAGGAGCGGTGGGGAAGGTGGCCGTCTGACCGATGCGTTCAGACAATTCTTTAGTCCGCAGCCCCAAAGTATGATCGGTTCCAGCAACCATCGCCAGCGTCTGATAAACATGGTGCAGGAATATCTAGGGGCAAGGTCAGACTTGGACACCTTCCCCACCGAAAATCCTCTGGCTTACTGGGTCTTGAGGATGGATCACTGGCCAGAGCTTGCACAGTATGCAATTGAGCTACTGGCCTGTCCTGCATCCAGCGTTCTTTCGGAACGCACATTCAGTGCTGCTGGAGGATTTGTCACGGATCACAGGGTGCGCCTGTCCACCGACTCGGTTGATCGACTGACTTTCATCAAGATGAACCAGTCTTGGATCACCACCAGCTACCACACACCTGATGCTGATATAACAGACTAATTGATTTTAACATGTCACATCCCTTCAAGACTGATGCTGATGCTGAGTGCCTGTGCTGTTATGTTGACTGGCTATCCTCCTCCTCCGAGTCCTTAATGATACGATTGATGATGATAGCTTGGAAGATCATTTTTGTTTATGGGTGCCGCCACCAGTGGCTAAGGCCCAATTTTTCAGCCCCTGTTTTACAGGGGCGTGTAATTACAATTTTTTTAGCAATAATTTGCCATAGGGCTCATTGCTGTGCTCCAAGTACAGTATCTGTGAGGGGTTGGAGTGTTGTGGCACCAGTGCCTAAGGCCCAATTTTTCAGCCCCTGTTTAAAAGGGGCGTGTCATTACAATTTTTGAAGCAATACTTTGCAACAGGGCTCATTGCTGTGCTCCAAGTACAGTATCTGTGAGGGGTTGTAGTGTTGTGCCACCAGTGCCTAAGGCCCAATTTTTCAGCCCCTGTTTAACAGGGGCGTGTCATTACAATTTTTGAAGCAATACTTTGCAACAGGGCTCATTGCTGTGCTCCAAGTACAGTATCTGTGAGGGGTTGTAGTGTTGTGCCACCAGTGCCTAAGGCCCAATTTTTCAGCCCCTGTTTAACAGGGGCGTGTCATTACAATTTTTGAAGCAATACTTTGCAACAGGGCTCATTGCTGTGCTCCAAGTACAGTATCTGTGAGGGGTTGTAGTGTTGTGCCACCAGTGCCTAAGGCCCAATTTTTCAGCCCCTGTTCAACAGGGGCATGCAATTACAATTCTTGATCTAATAATTCACAGCAGGGCCCATTGCTGCACCCACCAAGAGTAACTGTCAGGGCTTACAGTGTTGTGGCACCAGCACCACCATCAAAGGCCCAATTTTTACTACCACTGTTCAACAATTATATGTAATTAAAATTCCTGATATAATAGTTGACAGCAGGGCGTTCCAGCACCAACCAAGAGTAACTGTGAGTGCTTACAGTGTTGTGCCAACACCAACAACTAAGGGGCCTATTTCTGCAGCGTATATATGGCAGGTCCCTACTTTCAAACATCCAACTTACAAACGACTCCTACTTGCAAACGCAAGAAGACAACAGGAAGTGAGAGGAAATCTACCACTAGGAAGGAAAATTCTCTCCTGTAAGAATAAATATGGGAGAAAGGTGTCTCCTCTGTACTGATGCTTTATCAGCAATCCTTGTTTCAAGAAAAACACCACATTTCAAAAACAGTTGTCATTGGGACGGAAAGTGAGGTGAAATGTTCTGAACAGGGGCACAGACAGCAAAACAAATGTTACAGGGGTGATAACCCTTACCTATGTTTTCCAAAAAGTTTAAAAATAGATTTTTGGGCTGGAGCTACACTTCAACAATGTACCTGTTCAAAATTACAAACACATTCTACATAAGAACAAACCTACAGTCCCTGTCTTGTATGCACCGCCTGTATACGGCTGTTCAGAGTATATAGGGCCTTTTTTATTTTATGTGCGGGGTTCCCCTTAATATCCATACAAGACCCAAAGGGGCTGGTAATGGACTGGGGTAGGGGGGGGGGGGTCATGGGTTAGCTATGCCATTTTTCTTAAAGATTTTCATCCATATTACCGGGACCAGACATTACATTAAAGCCGCAAGCAGTTTTAAATGGCTTTTTTTCCCTTTAGAAGTGTCATTTTGTGCAGGGACAGTTCTAAACACGGGAAACACGTGGCACTTCACAGGCATATTTTAGACACCCCCCAGGTACGATATTTAAAGGAATATTTGACTTTTTTTTTTTCACTTTATGCATCATTAAAATGACTGCTCCCGAAAAACGACCGTTTTTAAAACTTCTTTTTGCATTGATACATGTCCCCTGGTGCAGAACCCGGGTTCCCAAACCCTTTTTAGGACAATAACATGCATAATAGTTGTTATAATTAGCACTTTAGAATTCGAACGTTCGCATCCATTGTATTTAATAGGGTTCTAATGTTCGTACGAACTTTCGGTCCGTTCGCGGGTTCTGGTGCGAACCGAACCCGGGGGTGTTCGGCTCATCACTATTCCCCACACACGGCTAATGTGTAAGGTAAAGTCTACAGGCTTGGAAATATCAGTTTGTAAATGGATAGATAACTGGCTAAAAGACAGAATTCAGAGAGTAGTGTTTAATGATTCTTACTCTGAATGGTCTAAAGTTATCAGTGGTGTACCCCAAGGTTCAGTGCTGAGACCCTTACTTTTTAATATCTTTATAAATGATATTGGGTCTTGGATTAAAAGTACCATTTCAGTCTTTGCAGATGCACCAAACTTTGCAGTGGAATAACGTCCTTACAAGATGTCCCCAATTTACAAGCCGAACTCAATGCTCTGTATAATTGGGCGACTATGTGGCAGATGAGGTTTAATGTAGATACATGTAAAGTTGTGCACTTGGGGGCTAAGAATGCATCATACATACTAGGGGGAGTACAACGGGGGGATTCAAATGATCAAAGGAGAGAAGGCGCCTCTGGGCGCAGTAGTTTTAACACAGGCTTTATTGGTAAAATACAAAGGGTAAACTCACATTTAGTGGATATGATAATGGCGTAGCAGAGATGGTAATATTATGTCAAAGATGACGGTCTTCATGCAGTGGGTCTCCAGGGTCCTCTAACGTTGCGGTGTGGGTTCAGGAGGAGTGTCCAAATTTATGCTGGGCATTTCACATGTTTTTGGAATTTATTTTTTATTTTTTTCAAATGATCTGGGGGTTTTGGTAGATCATAAGCTCAATAATAGCATGCAATGCCAAGCTGCGGTTTCCAAAGCGAGCAAAGTCCTTTCTTTTATTAAGAGAGGTATGGACTCCAGAGAGAGAGATATCATTTTGCCCCTGTACAAATCATTAGTAAGACCTCATCTGGAATATGCAGTTCAGTTTTGGGCACCAAAGGATATTGGGGAACTGGAGAAAGTGCAGAGAAGGGCAACCAAACTGATAAAAGGCATGGAGGAACTCCGCTATCAGGATAGATTAGAGGAACTGAATTTATTCTCTCTTGAGAAGAGGAGATTAAGAGTGGATATGATCAACATGTACAAATATATAAGGGGTCCATATAGTGAACTTGGTGTTGAGTTATTCACTTTGCGGTTAACACAGAGGACAAGGGGGCACTCTTTACACCCAGAGGAAAAGAGATTTCATCTCCAAATACGGAAAGGGTTCTTCACAGTAAGAGCTGTGAAAATGTGGAATAGACTCCCTCCAAAGGTGGTTCTGGCAAGCTCAGTAGATTAATGACTAAGTGCATGTGAAGTGTGTGAAACGTGTCTACCCAGCATTCTGGTTTTTGTAGTTTTGGGATGTCCAAATAAAAAGGATTTTGATCTACAGTGGTGTGCAGCCATTTATTATATTCTCAAGCTCGGTAGATTGCTTTAACCACTTAACGACCGCCCACTGTAAATATACGTCAGCAGAATGGCACCGACAGGCAGAATCACGTACATATACGTGATTGCCTTTGTATAGTTGGGGGGTCCGATCGGACCCCCCTTCTTTACAGTGGGTGGTCGTTTTACCTTCGGGAGCGATCCGGCATGAGGGGACGGCCGTTCGATTCCGGCCACCCCCTCTCGATCGCTCCCGGCGAATGAGAGAGCTTCCCCTGCCTGCCAGGAAGGAAGAAGTGATGTCATCTCTCCTGCGGCGCTCACATATACCGAGCGCCGTACAGGAGAAGATGCCAGGTTAGTACACAAAACACTACACTGACACCAGGACACATAGGCACATAAATCGCCCCCCCCAGGCCCCCCAGACACCCCCAGATCACCCCCCGATCACCCCCCAGCCCCCCCCAGCCCCCAGTCACAGTGTCACTGATTGCAGTGACCATTTATTTAGTGATCACTGCAATCAGTGACATTTGTGACTGTAAAAGTGTCACTACATTTAGTTTTAGGTCCAGTGTAGCCCCCTAACCCCCCCTAATAAAGGTTTAACCCCCTGATCACCCCCCAGATAACCCTTTCACCCCCTAGCACCGCCGTCACTAAGCAATCATTTTTCTGATCGATGTCTTAGCGTCGGTGATGCTGATCGGTAGCCAGTAATTTTTTTTAGGTTCGCCGCAGGTTTTTATAGCGTCGGGTACCCCCATATATTACCTAATGAAGGTTTAACCCCCTTGATCGCCCCCCAGGTAACCCTTTCACCCCCTATCACCACTGTCACTAAGTTATAATTTTTCTGATCGATGTCTTAGCGTCGGCGATGCTGATCGGTAGCCAGTAATTTTTTTTAGGTTCGCCGCAGGTTTTTATAGCGTCGGGTACCCCCATATATTACCTAATAAAGGTTTAACCCCCTTGATCACCCCCCAGGTAACCCTTTCACCCCCTAGCACCGCCGTCGCTATGCGATCATTTTTCTGATCGATGTCTTAGCATCGGTGATGCTGATCGGTAGCCAGTAATTTTTTTTAGGTTCGCCGCAGGTTTTTATAGCGTCGGGTACCCCCATATATTACCTAATAAAGGTTTAACCCCCTTGATCGCCCCCCCCAGGTAACCCTTTCACCCCCTATCACCACTGTCACTAAGCGATAATTTTTCTGATCGATGTCTTAGCGTCGGCGATGCTGATCGGTAGCCAGTAATTTTTTTTAGGTTCGCCGCAGGTTTTTATAGCGTCGGGTATCCCCATATATTACCTAATAAAGGTGTAACCCCCTTGATCACCCCCAGGTAACCCTTTCACCCCTTAGCACCGCCGTCACTATGCGATCATTTTTCTGATCGATGTCTTAGCGTCGGTGATGCTGATCGGTAGCCAGTAATTTTTTTTAGGTTCGCCGCAGGTTTTTATAGCGTCAGGTACCCCCATATATTATCTAATAAAGGTTTAACCCCCTGATCGCCCCCCAGGTAACCCTTTCACCCCCTATCACCACTGTCGCTAAGCAATCGTTTTTATGATCGTTGTCTTAGTGTCGGTGATGCCGATAGGTAGCCAGTAATTTTTTTTTAGGTTCGCCGTCAGGTTTTTATATAGCGTCAGGTACCCCCATATATTACCTAATAAAGGTTTTAACCCCCTAATTGCCCCTAGTTAACCCTTTCACCAGTGATCATCATATAAGTGTTACGGGTGACGCTGGTTAGTTAGTTTGCTTTTTATAGTGTCAGGGCACCCGCCGTATATAACCCAATAAAGGTTTAACCCCCTGATCGCCCGGCGGGTGATATCAGTTAGGTTTTAGCGTCAGAGAGGGTCTGCGTCACACCCCAGGCAGCGTCAGGTTAGTGCCAGTAGCGCTAACACCCACACGTGAAGCATACACCCCCCTTAGTGGTATAGTATCTGAACAGATCAATATCTGATCTGATCAGATCTATACTAGCGTCCCCAGCAGTTTAGGGTTCCCAAAAACGCACTGTTAGTGGGATCAGCCCAGATACCTGCTAGCACCTGCGTTTTGCCCCTCCGTCCAGCCCAGGCCACCGAAGTGCAGTATCGATCGATCACTGTCACTTGCAAAACACAACACACATAACTGCAGCGTTCGCAGAGACAGGCCTGATCCCTGCGACTCCAGTGCTGTAGGAGGTGATTTCACCACCACAGTTAAAAAAAAAAAGCATATATGCCGAAGCATTGGGGCAGCAGGAGCGGAGGAGCGATTTTGCTCCTAATGCCGCGTATATACGGTCGAAATTCCGACGGAGACTTGCCCGTGGAAAAGTCTGACCATGTGTACGCGGCATAACTTTTGCGAGAAGATGCCCCCATGCTTCGGCATATATAAATGGTGCATGTATGCCCATCATTAGAAGTGGGTGGATGAAGGGCGGTATTCTAATGGTGGGCATACCCACCGATCAATCTTTTTTTTTCGTTCAGCCAACAGGCTGCATGAAAAAAAAGATTACAATACATGTCCAACAAGGACCAGCAACGTACTGGTATGTTGCTGGACTTTGAATGTTTATACCAGAATGGTGCCTGCGGGTTTAGGTATCATCTTGGTATCATTCTTTTCAGCCAGCGGCCGGCTTTCATGTAAAAGCAATCCTAGTGGCTAATTAGCCTCTGGACTGCTTTTACAAGCAGTGGGAGGGAATGTCCCCCCCCCGGATATAAAAAGCGCCATTGGGAAATTGGGAAAGCATTTTATCACACTGATCTTGGTGTGGTCAGATGCTTTGAGGGCAGAGGAAAGATCTAGGGTCCAATAGACCCCAGTTTTTTCAAAAAAGAGTACCTGTCATTACCTATTGCTATCATAGGGGATATTTACATTCCCTGAGATAACAATAAAAGTGATAAAAATAAATAAATATGAAAGCAACAGTTTAAAAATAAAATAAAAAAGCAAAATTAATAATAAAAAAAAAAAAAAAAAAGCACCCCTGTCCTGCCCTGCTCTTGCCCAATGGCGAACGCAAGCGTCGGTCTGGCGTCATATGTAAACAGCAATTGCACCATGCATGTGAGGTATCACCGCGAAGGTCAGATCGAGGGCAGTAATTTTAGCAGTAGACCTCCTCTGTAAATCTAACGGGGTAACCTGTAAATGCTTTTAAAGGCTTTTAAAAATGTATGTAGTTTGTCGCCAATGCGCGTTTGTGCGAAATTTTAAAGCATGTTGTGTTTGGTATCTATGTACTCGGCCTAAGATCATCTTTTTTATTTCATCAAACATTTGGGCAATATAGTGTGTTTTAGTGCATTAAAATTAAAAAAAGTGTATTTTTTCCCAAAAAAATGCGTTTGAAAAATCGCTGCGCAAATACTGTGTAGAAAAAAAAATGCAACACCCACCATTTTATTCTGTAGGGCCTTTGCTTTAAAAATATATATAATGTTTGGGGGTTCAACATAATTTTCTTGCAAAAAAAAAAATGTTTTCATGTAAACAAAAAGTGTCAAAAAGGGCTTTGTCTTCAAGTGGTTAGAAGAGTGGATGTAAGCTTCCTAATGTTGTGTATAAAATGCCAGAACAGTTCAAAACCCCCCCAAATGACCCCATTTTGGAAAGTAGACACCCCAAGCTATATACTGAGAGGCATGTCGAGTCCATGGAATATTTTATATGTTGACACAAGTTGCGGAAAAAATACAATTTTTTATTTTTTTTTGCACAAAGTTGTCACTAAATGATATATTGCTCAAACATGCCATGGGCATATGTGGAATTACACCCCAAAATACATTCTGTTGCTTCTCCTGAGTACGGGGATACCACATGTGTGAGACTTTTTGGGAGCCTAACCGCGTACGGGACCCCAAAAACCAAGCACCGCCTTCAGGCTTTCTAAGGGTGTCAATTTTTGATTTCACTTCTCACTGCCTATCACAGTTTCGGAGGCCATGGAATGCCCAGATGGCACAAAACCCCCCCAAATGACCCCATTTTGGAAAGTAGACACCCCAAGCTATTTGCTGAGAGGTATTGTGAGTATTTTGCAGATCTCGCTTTTTGTCACAAAGTTTTGAAAATTGAAAAAAAAAAGAAAAAAAAAATGTTCTTTCTTCATTTTCAAAAACAAATGAGAGCTGTAAAATACTCACCATGCCTCTCAGCAAACAGCTTGGGGTGTCTACTTTCCAAAATGGGGTCATTTGGGGGGGTTTTGTGCTATTTTGGCATTTTATGGCCTTCAAAACTGTGATAGGTAGTGAGGAGTGAAATCAAAAATTTGCGCCCTTAGAAATCCTGGAGGCGGTGCTTGGTTTCCGGGGTCCCGTACGTGGCTAGGCTCCTAAAAAGTCCCACACATGTGGTATCCCCGTACTCAGGAGAAGCAGCAGAATGTATTTTGGGGTGCAATTCCACATATAACCATGGCATGTGTGAGCAATATATCATTTAGTGACAACTTTTTGTAATTTTTTTTTTTTGTCATTATTCAATCACTTGGGACAAAAAAAAATATTCAATGGGCTCAACAGGCCTCTCAGCAATTTCCTTGGGGTGTCTACTTTCTAAAATGGGGTCATTTGGGGGGGTTTTGTGCTATTTTGGCATTTTATGGCCTTCAAAACTGTGATAGGTAGTGAGGAGTGAAATCAAAAATTTGCGCCCTTAGAAATCCTGAAGGCGGTGCTTGGTTTCCGGGGTCCTGTACGTGGCTAGGCTCCTAAAAAGTCCCACACATGTGGTATCCCCGTACTCAGGAGAAGCAGCAGAATGTATTTTGGGGTGCAATTCCACATATAACCATGGCATGTGTGAGCAATATATCATTTAGTGACAACTTTTTGTAATTTATTTTTTTTTTGTCATTATTCAATCACTTGGGACAAAAAAAAAAAATATTCAATGGGCTCAACATGCCTCTCAGCAATTTCCTTGGGGTGTCTACTTTCCAAAATGGGGTCATTTGGGGGGGTTTTGTGCTATTTTGGCATTTTATGGCCTTCAAAACTGTGATAGGTAGTGAGGAGTGAAATCAAAAATTTGCGCCCTTAGAAATCCTGGAGGCGGTGCTTGGTTTCCGGGGTCCCGTACGTGGCTAGGCTCCTAAAAAGTCCCACACATGTGGTATCCCCGTACTCAGGAGAAGCAGCAGAATGTATTTTGGGGTGCAATTCCACATATAACCATGGCATGTGTGAGCAATATATCATTTAGTGACAACTTTTTGTAATTTTTTTTTGTCATTATTCAATCACTTGGGACAAAAAAAAAATATTCAATGGGCTCAACAGGCCTCTCAGCAATTTCCTTGGGGTGTTTACTTTCTAAAATGGGGTCATTTGGGGGGGTTTTGTGCTATTTTGGCATTTTATGGCCTTCAAAACTGTGATAGGTAGTGAGGAGTGAAATCAAAAATTTGCGCCCTTAGAAATCCTGAAGGCGGTGCTTGGTTTCCGGGGTCCCGTACGTGGCTAGGCTCCTAAAAAGTCCCACACATGTGGTATCCCCGTACTCAGGAGAAGCAGCAGAATGTATTTTGGGGTGCAATTCCACATATAACCATGGCATGTGTGAGCAATATATCATTTAGTGACAACTTTTTGTAATTTTTTTTTTTTTTTGTCATTATTCAATCACTTGGGACAAAAAAAAAAAATATTCAATGGGCTCAACATGCCTCTCAGCAATTTCCTTGGGGTGTCTACTTTCTAAAATGGGGTCATTTGGGGGGGGGTTTTGTACTGTCCTGTCATTTTAGCACCTCAAGAAATGAGATAGGCAGTCATAAATTAAAAGCTGTGTAAATTCCAGAAAATGTACCCTAGTTTGTAAACGCTATAACTTTTGCGCAAACCGATAAATATACGCTTATTGACATTTTTTTTACTAAAGACATGTGGCTGAATACATTTTGGCCTAAATGTATGACTAAAATTGAGTTTATTCGATTTTTCTTATAACAAAAAGTAGAAAATATCATTTTTTTCCAAAATTTTCGGTCTTTTTCCGTTTATATCGCAAAAAAAAAAAATCGCAGAGGCAATCAAATACCATTAAAAGAAAGCTCTATTTGTGGGAAGAAAAGGACGCAAATTTCGTTTCAGTACAACATTGCATGTCCGCACAATTTACAGTTAAAGCAGCGCAGTGCAAAATTCTGAATTCACCTCTGGTCCTTTAGCTACCAAATGGTCCGGGGCTTAAGTGGTTAAGAAAGACCTGGATTCTTTCCTAAATGTACATAATATAATTGGGTACTAGGGATGAGCTTCGAGTTGGAGTCGAACCCATGTTCGACTCGAACATCGGCTGTTCAACCGTTCGTCTAATTTCGAACATTACGGGCCGTTCGCGCCAAATTCGAGTGGTGCGTCACGGCCCATAATTCACTGCGGCATCGCAGTGCATTGCTGGCTGATGATTGGCCAAGCATGCACTATGACCTGCATGCTTGGCCAATCACAGCGCCGTAGGTACAGAGAGATGTAATTGGCCAAAGCCAGGGTGGCTTTGGCCAATCATGGCTCATAGGAGTATGTACACGACCCACACTATATAAGGCCGCCGGCTTGGCGGCCTTGTGTAGTGTGTTGGCGTTGGTTAAAGGAAAGAGACAGAGAGAGAGACAGTGTAATTTGATTTGAGTTAGATAGAGCAGGCAGGTGAGTCAGTTAGCTGCAGTTACAGTGTGTAGAGGATATATATGCATCCTAGGTGTTGTATATATATTTACACACTGTATTCAGTTTAGCTAGATCCGTTCCTGTTATTCTCTATACTGCAGTGTTTCACTTAGTGTACTGTGTCCTTTGCACAGTTTGCACCAAAAGCTTACCTGAATACAATTGCTGGTGTTCTGATACAAATACAGGCAGGGAGCTGCAGTATTTTGCATTAGTGTCCTTTGCACAGTGTGCACAAAAAGCTTACCTCAATACAATTGCTGGTGTTCTAATACAAATACAGGCAGGAAGCCGCAGTATTTTGCTTTAGTGTCCTTTGCACCGTGTGCACCTAAAGCTTACCTCAATACAATTGCTGGTGTTCTCATACAAATACCAAAGGCAGGGAGCTGCAAGTATTTTCAGTTAGTGTACTGTGTCTCTGCACAGTGTGCACCTAAAACTAACTGAAGACAATTGCTGGTGTTCTCATACTAATACCACAGCAGGCAGTTGATTCTGCTAGCTGCAGTATAATCAATATATATATATATATATGTATATATATATATATATATATATATATATACATATATATATATATATATATATACATCCCACCTTTGTGCAGCTACATCTCACTGCAGGCCATTAGTATGTCTGGAAGGCAGACAGTCACGAGCCAATAAAAGAGGGCAAGCAGGCTCTGTGTCTAGAGGCAACAGTGTTGGTTATGGACACAGTGCATCCTCATTAGCACGTGGCCGTGGGACACGCGTGTCCTTCTTTTCGGCAGCTGGCCATGTTGAGCCGAAGCATGCCAAAGACTTGGTAGAGTGGATGGCCAAGCCGTTCTCATCCTCCTCATCCTCTCTCACCCAGGCTCAGGGTACTTTGTCTGGCAAAGCAGCTGCCAAAGCGGCCTCTTCCCACGGCTCAATGGCATCAGTCACTCCTTCCCTAGCCCCACCACGTCCTCCTGAGGAGTCCCCCGAACTGTTTGACCACAGTGCAGTGTTTCACTTAGTGTACTGTGTCCTTTGCACAGTGTGCACCAAAAGCTTACCTGAATACAATTGCTGGTGTTCTGATACAAATACAGGCAGGGAGCTGCAGTATTTTGCTTTTGTGTCCCTTGCACAGTGTGCACCTAAAGCTCACCTGAATACAATTGCTGGTGTTCTCATACAAATACAGGAAGGGAGCTGCAGTATTTTGCTTTAGTGTCATTTGCACAGTGTGAACCTAAAGCCTACCTCAATACAATTGCTGGTGTTCTCATACAAATACCACAGGCAGGGAGCTGCAAGTATTTTCAGTTAGTGTACTGTGTGATGACCAAGCCGTCCTCATCCTCCTCATCCTCTCTCCCCCAGGCTCAGGGTACTTTGTCTGGCAAAGCAGCTGCCAAAGCGGCCTCTTCCCTCGGCTCAATGGCATCAGTCACTCCTTCCCTAGCCCCACCATGTCCTCCTGAGGAGTCCCCCGAACTGTTTGACCACAGTGTTGGGTACATGCTCCAGGAGGATGCCCAGCGTTTTGAAGGCTCCGATGATGGTACCCAGCTAGAGGAAGGCAGTAACGTGAGCCCAGAGAGAGGGGGTGCCCAACAAGGACAGCAATCTGGCAGTCATGTTCCACCAGCTGCAGCATACTGCCAGATTTGCTCCAGTGATGAGGAGGGAGGGGATGATGAGGTCACTGACTCCACGTGGGTTCTTGGTGTGGGCCTTTTTTGAGACGTGTGCCGCAGATCGCACCGTTGCTATTTGCAACATATGTCTGAAGCATGTCTCGCGTGGCCAAAACATGAGCCGCTTGGGCACCACGTGCTTGACCAGACATATGTCGACCTGCCATGCAGTCTGTTGGCAAGCATACAAAAAACACCCACACCAAAGAACAAATCGGACCTTTCCTTGCTCCTCATCAGCTGGGATCTCCAACCCCACTATACCTTCAGTCCTCTCTGAAACCTGCACTGAGAGGAATGAAGGTGTAGAATTAGGTGTGTCACAGCCAAGTACTTGTGGGCAATCTGCTATCCGTACACCGACGTCAGATTGTACCAGGCAAATTTCCCTGCCTCAGCTGCTGAACTGCCGAAAGAAGTTCGCTTCCAGCCATCCACATGCCCAGTGGTTGAATGCTAGCTTGGCTAAATTGCTAGCACTTCAACTGCTGCCTTTTCAGTTGATAGACTCTGCCCCCTTCCGTGAGTTTGTGGAATGTGCGGTTCCTCAGTGGAAGGTTCCCAAACGCCACTTTTTCTCACGGAAGACGATTCCGGCTCTCTATCGGCATGTGGAAGGCAAAGTCTTGGCCTCGCTGGACAGGGCAGTCAGCGGTAAGGTGCATATTACCGCTGACTCATGGTCCAGCAGGCTTGAACAGGGACGTTACCTATCTTTCACGGCGCATTGGGTGACTCTGCTGGCAGCTGGGAAGGATGCAGGACAAGGTGCAGTAGTGTTGGAAGTTGTTCCGCCACCACGCCTCCAAAATGCTACTAGTGGTGATTCTGACACACCTCTCTCCTCCACCCCCTCCTCTTCTTCTTCCTCCATGGCCTCTTCCTGTGCTTTGTCCTCGGAACCAGCGGAGCTCCGTAGGCGTTCAAGGAGCTACGTAAGTACGCAGGCAAAAAGATGCCATGCGGTGCTTGAGCTGGTGTGCTTGGGGGACAGGAGCCACACTGGGGCAGAGATTCTGTCAGCTCTGCAGGGACAGGCTCAGAGGTGGTTGACGCCATGCCAGCTTAAGCCAGGAAAGGTGGTTTATGACAATGGCACCAACCTCCTCTCCGCCCTCCGACAGGGACAACTGACCCATGTGCCCTGTTTGGCTCAAATCCTTAACTTGGTGGTGCAGCGGTTCTTGGGCAGGTACCCGGGCTTACAGGAGGTCCTGAAGCAGGCCAGGAAACTCTGTGGGCATTTCCGCCGGGCATATAATGCCAGTGCTCGGTTGGCTGACCTGCAAAAGGAATACAACCTGCCCAAGAACCGCCTAATCTGTGACATGCCCACCAGGTGGAACTCTACGTTCGCCATGCTGCAGCGGCTGCACACACAGCAGAGGGCCATCAATGAGTATCTGTTGCAATATGGCACCAGGACAGGGTCAGGGGAGCTTGGATTTTTTTCCCCACGCCAGTGGGCCATGATCAGGGATGCATGCACTGTCCTGGCACCATTTGAGGAGGCCACGAGGATGGTGAGCAGTGACAGTGCATGCATCAGTGACACTGTCCCACTTGTCCACCTGTTGGAGCACACGCTGTGTGGAATAATGGACAGGGCACTTGAGGCAGAAGAGAGGGAGGAAGAGGAGGACTTCCTTACCTCTCAAGGCCCCCTTTATTCAGACAGTATTCCTGCTGGCCCGCCTATCACACAGGAAGAGGAGGAGGAGGAGGAGGATTGTGTCAGCATGGAGGTGGAGCTTAGCACTCAGCATCAGCAGCAGTCTTCAAGGGATCAATTACAGTCCCAAGACACCAATGGACTTATACGTGGCTGGGAGGAGGCGGCTGCGGATCATGTCGTCCTGAGTGACATAGAGGACTCCGGACCAAGTGCCTCAGCAAACCTACGCTGCATGCCCTCCCTGTTCCTGCAAAGCCTGCGGAAGGATCCTCGTATTCGTGCTATCAAGGAGAGCGATCATTACTGGCTGGCAACCCTCCTTGATCCACTTTACAAGGGTAAGGTTCGCGAAGAGGGAGCAGAGGATGAAGCATCTTCGGGATGCTACATAGTTACATAGTTACATAGTTAGTCAGGTTGAAAAAAGACACAAGTCCATCCAGTTCAACCATACAAAAATAAAATAATAATATCATACAATCCCATATACCTAATTCTATACCCACAGTTGATCCAGAGGAAGCCGAAAAACCCCAGCAGAGCATGATCCAATTTGCTCCAGCAGGGGAAAAAATTCCTTCCTGATCCCCCGAGAGGCAATCGGATATTCCCCGGATCAACTTTACCTATAAAGTTGCAGGAAGGTCTGTGCAACACGTTCCCAGAGACTGGGAGGTTACAAATTCCTGGTCCTGGACAACGTGTTGCTGAGGCTTCGGTCAGTCAAAGAAGGAGCAGTGGAGAAGGTGGCCGTCTGACCGATGCGTTCAGACAATTTTTTAGTCCGCAGCCCCAAGGTATGATCGGTTCCAGCAACCATCGCCAGCGTCTGGTTTACATGGTGCAGGAATACCTAGGGGCAAGATCAGACTTGGACACCTTTCCCACTGAAAATCCTCTGGGTTACTGGGTCTTGAGGATGGATCACTGGCCAGAGCTTGCACAGTATGCAATTGAGCTACTGGCCTGTCCTGCATCCAGCATTCTTTCGGAACGCACATTCAGTGCTGCTGGAGGCTTTGTAACCGATCACAGGGTGCGCCTGTCCACCGACTCGGTCGATCGACTGACCTTGATAAAAATTAATCAGTCTTGGATCACCACCAGCTACCAAGCACCTGATGTAACAGAATAATTTTCTTTGAAATGTCAGACTTCAAGACTACCTATGCTGATGCAGAGTGACTATCATGTTATACTGAGTGACTATCCTCTTCCTCCTCAATGATCATGCTGATAGCATTTTTGTTTCTGGGAACCGCCACCAGTGGTTAAGGCCCAATTTTTCAGTCCCTGTTTAACAGGGGCGTGTAATTACAATTTTTAATGCAATACTTTGCAGCAGGGCTCATTCCTGCGCTCCAACTACAGTATCTGTGAGGGGTTGCAGTGTTGTGGCACCAGCACCAGTGCCTAAGGCCCAATTTTTCTGCCCCTATTTAACAGGGGCGTGTGATTACAATTTTTGATGCAATACTTTGCAGCAGGGCTCATTGCTACGCTCCAACTACAGTATCTGTGAGGGGTTGCAGTGTTGTGGCACCAGCACCAGTGCCTAAGCCCCAATTTGTCAGCCCCTGTTTAACTGGGGCGTGTAATTACAATTTTTGATGCTATACCTTGCAGCAGGGCTCATTCCTGCGCTCCAACTATAGTATCTGTGAGGGGTTGCAGTGTTGTGGCACCAGTGCCTAAAGCACAATTTTCTATGCCCCTGTTCAACAGGGGCATGTAATTACAATTCTTGATCTAATAATTCACAGCAGGGCCCATTTCTGCGCCCACCAAGAGTAACTGTGAGGGCTTACAGTGTTGTGGCAACACCACCACCACCAAAGGCCCAATTTTTCTGCCCCTTCTTCAACAGGGGCATGTAATTACAATTCTTGATATAATAGTTCACAGCAGTGCGTTCCAGCGCCCCCCCCTCCCCCCAGAGTAACTGGGAGGGCTTACAGTGTTGTGGCAACCCCAACACCTAAGGGCCAAATTTCTGCAGAGTATATACGGCAGGCCCCTACTTTCAAACATCCAACTTACAAATTACTCCTACTTGCAAACGGAATGAGACAACAGGAAGTGAGAGTAAATCTACCCCTAGGAAGTGAAATTTTCTCCTTTAAGAGTTAATATGGGAAAAATGTGTCTTCTCTCCACTGATGCTTTATCACCAATCCTTGTTTCAATAAAAACCTCAAATTTTCTAAAAATATTTGTCATTGGGACCGAAAGTGAGGTGAAATGTTCTGAACAGGTGCACAGACAGCAAAACAAATGTTACAGGGGTGATAATCCTTCCCTATGTTTTCCAAAAAGCTTAAAACTTACTTTTTTTGGCTGGAGCTACACTTTAAAAATGTACCAGTTCAAAATTACAAACAGATTCTACGTAACAACAAACCTACAGTCCCTGTCTTGTTTGCACCGCCTGTATACTGCTGTTCAGAGTATATAGGGCCTGGGGGCCCCACGGCCTTCCTTTTTTTAATTTGGGTGCGGGATTCCCCTTAATATCCATACAAGACCCAAAGGGGCTGGTAATGGGCTGGGGGGGGGGGGCATAACCATGCCATTTTTCTCAATGATTTTCATCCATATTGCCGGGACCACACATTACATTAAAGCCGCAAGCAGTTTTAAATGACTTTTTTTCCTCTAGACATGTAATTTTGTGCAGGGACAGTTCTAAACACGGGAAATACGTGCCACTTCACAGGCATACTATAGACACCTTCCAGGTACGATATTTAAAGGAATATTTCACCTTTTTTTTTTCACTTTATGCATCATTAAAATCACTGCTCCAAAACTTTATGAAACACAAAAAAAAAAAAAAATCACTGCTCCCAAAAAAACGTTAGTTTTTAAAAAAAAAATTTGCATTGATACATGTCCCCTGGGGCAGGACCCGGGTCCCCAAACCCTTTAGACTTTAATGGGGTTCTAAAGTTCGCGCAAACTTTCGGTCCGTTCGCAGGGGTTCTGGTGCGAACCGAACCGGGGGGTGTTCGGCTCATCCCTATTGAGTACTGACATTTATAGGTAAAGTTGATCCAGGGAAAATCCGATTGCCTCTCGGGGGATCAGGAAGGAATTTTTTCCCCTGCTGTAGCAAATTGGATCATGCTTTCCTGGGGTTTTGTGCCTTCCTCTGGATCAACTCAGGGTATAGGATTGTGTATATGGGATTGTATGATATGTTTTATTTATTTAATTATTTTTATGGTTGAACTAAATGGACTTGTGTCTTTCTTTAACCTGACTAACTATGTAGCAATGTGTGTAATGAATCAATATATTATATGTGTTTCACTTTTTAAATTGAATTACTGAAATAAATTTACTTTTTAAAGATATTCAAATTATTGGAGATGCACATGTAGGTGTGTGTGTGTGTGTGTGTGGAGGGGATTCAGGCAGATAGGGCTTTGTTAGCATATTTGGATATATTTTTTGTGTATGTGTAGTGCTTACCCCTGGAGGTAAGCTGAGAATATGCCCAGATTCTCCCAAATAGTACAGAGGTTCCCAGTTACAAAGGCATAGTCCCACACACACCAACAATTTAAGCTCAGTCTAGGGGATATCTTTTTAGTATTTATTTCTAAAAACTTTAACCGGAGAGGGGTTTAGGGTCTCAAGCAGGATACTGTACTTCAAAATGATCAGTAACAACAGTAGAAGGTCAGATTTTTCTCTAATCCTCAAATACAGCTTTTCTGGAGCTAGCAGGGAATTGCCAGTATATCTAGGACCCCACAGCAGCAGTCCATAAAACCACTTCTGGCACTTAGTTCCCCCAATCAGCATTCTGTTGAACCTTGAAGAGTCTTTATTACATACAAAAAGTAATAAACACCAATGCTCTGTACACACGATAGGATTTTCCATCAAAAAAAATTGGATGTGATCTTTTGGTCGGAAATTCCGACCGTATGTATGCCCCATCCAACTTTTTCTGTCAGAATTTCCGCCAAAAAAAAATTGAGAGCAGGTTCTCTATTTTTCTCTATTTTTTTAACCACTTATGGGTTTTTAAAAATACAGTCATTCTTAAAACTTAACAAACAGCTAAATACACAGTTGAATTACAACTATGGACTATTTTACTTTATAAGATATGACTAATCCTGTTCATCCAATCTTGCGAGTCATATACAATTGCCACACAGCACAGCCAAATGGGTGACCTTGATTTTCTCTGTTACAGATAATCAATTACAGTTTGGTCCCCTTTCTGGCCCCAGTCTGCAGATTGCAAAGTGAAGAACGTTGATGAGGTCATACCTTTTCGCTCCTCTCCTGTAAGCAGTCCCTTAGTGTTGTACTGTCAGAACTGTGCTAGACAATTTTTCTAGATTTACTAACTTTTGGTGAGTGGAGTAGAAACAAACCTTACAGCACCAGGGACAAGAATGTTGCTCTACCAATTCTATTACTTGTAAATAAAAATTCAACAAGAACCAGACCCCCATCATCACTGTGCTTCTGATTTGAGAGAGGAAACTATTTGAGGTGCATGCTTAGTCTTGAAGGACATACCAGCTGGTACCAATATAGCAGGGAGCGCACACATATAAGAGCCTCATGTTTTGAGGATACAAGCCCATATATCTAGTGCACTAGACTAGTTTATTTTAAAAGGGGGACGGTACACAATGTTTCAATTAAAGCACTGGAACAACATGTACAACGGTGTAGTTCAATGTGGTTAAATTAATTAAAAAACACACACTAATGTCTATACTATTCAACTTACCTGAAATACAGTGCACCACAATAGTATAGGCTTAATTTAAGAATAGATTAATATTAGTACTTACATCCAACGTACAAACAGCTATTATTAGCAAAGGGCCCAACCCTGGTGGAATTGTGGTGGAATTGCGCACATATACCTGGGTATATATAGTTATTAATAGGGATGCACCAATATCATTTTTTTTTAAACGAGTACCGATACTTTTTTTTAGTACTCATCTAATACCATTTACCAATACCTACAGGAACTGTTTTGTTTACACCTCAGCTGTCAGCAATGGTACGAAACATTGAAAAGTTATTTACAAATGAAATACATTTATTTTTTAATTTTTTTTATTTTGCGCTTTTTTTCATGCGAAACGTGTAAATATATGGTAAAGGTATAAAAATATTAACGAACAAAGCAAACTAAAAAAAATACATGTAATTATTAATAGTTTATAAAATAGAAGTGAACAGAAAACAAAAACAGCAGGAAAATAATTACATGGAGAAGGAGAATAAGGAGTTAATTAAAGCTAATTAGAGTAAATGAAAGTGATTGTAAAGGTTTTTTTTTTTAAATAACAAACATGTCATACTTAACTTCTCTGTGCAAGGGTTTTGCACAGAGCGGCCCCAATCCTCTTCTTCTGGTGTCCCCCGGCGGCACTCCTGGCTCCTCCTCCTCATCGGGTTCCCCCACGGAGAGCTGCATACCATTCCAAGGGCACGCTCCCGAGTCCTGCTGCTGCGTCCATTGACACAGACAGCAGGACTTGGCCCTGCCCCCACGACTTATGTGTCACTGGATTTTATTGACAGCAGCGGGAGCAAATGGCTCCTGCTGCTATCAATCTATCCAATGAGGACCCGAGGCAGTGGCTGGAGCTGCTGGGCTCGTTTTTGTTGCTGGAACGATCGGGTTTAGGTAAGTAAAAGGGGAGCTCTGCTGCACCACAGAAGGTTTTTCACCTTAATGCATTCTAAAACCTTGAGACTTTACAACTCCTTTAAGGGTTAATAAGGGGGTTAAACAGAGGAACAACATTTTTATCATTTTTTTTTACTTGACAGGTTGCTTTAAACTGACTGTCTGCAGATCTAAGTTATTGCCTTTGAACTGTAGATGTATAAACAGAAAGATGCAAAAATAAACTATGTTTCTTTTTATCTTTCGGTTTCAGCGCCTGAGCAATGTTGTTGATAAACATTGCCTCATGCTTTTTTTTTTTTTTTGACAGCTCCATATGACAGGACTTAGGCCTCTTTCACACCGAGGTGCTTGAAAAACTGCCAAGTAAAACACTGAGCGCTTTTGAAGAGCTTTTCAGGCGCTTTTGAAGAGCTTTTAATTAATTTCAATGGAGAGGGGTGTTTTTTCACCGCTCTGTCAGCGCACTACCCCAGTGTGAAAGCATTCATTGATTTTAATGGAAATAAGTTTTCGTAAGCTTTTCAGGCACTTTTTTTAGCATGATAGTGGCTGAAAAGCGCCTCAGTGTGAAAGTGGTCTTAGTTTACACTTCAGCTGTCAACAGGGAAACCCCACTGACAGATGAATGAGTAATCGGTTGAAAGAACCGAGCCTGAAAGTATCGGTTTCAGGTATTGGAGCATTTGCATAAGTAACAATACTCATGAAAATACTTAGTATCAGCACCGATAAAGGTATTAGTATAAGTTGCATGGGCCCCTGAGGATGATCATGAAGCGATATCCATTTTTGAGTCACAGATCTAAAGACAAGATCAGCGGTGATGAGGTGATCCTCTAATAATTGTCCAACCAGCTTGTAGCGCAGATGTTCACCATCAGAAACTGTGGTGTGGCACTGGAATACAGAGCCAGCCTATCTACTCTGCATTTTGTTCCCTAGTAATTTCTAATCTGTCATGCAACCGCCCTCTAACTACCAGAAGTGACCATCGGAAGTCTAACCTGACTCTAGCCTACGCTGGCTATTGAACTCTGAACTAAAAACTAGCTATAGAATCACAGACCTAAAAGGACAGGGGGTTAACTAAAATAAGAGCGACATATAGCCTCTATTGCACTAAACAGTTTCACCTACCAATATACTGTACATTGACCACTACATACATACAATAGAACAGACCTAGCTATCTAGTACTGTGAATGTGAGATAATAACAATAAGATAGAAATATGTCTGTCACAAGGTGATAGATACACACTCAAGAAGCTATGGGCAATTACAGTTAAATTAGTAGAAATACTTGCCTAATAATCTTTGCTTCTGGTCTGGATGAATACAGCAGCTCCTATGTGTATAAGGCATACCGTTGCTTAGTTCTGTGTCTACTTCCCGGAAATTCCCATTAATATAACACAGTCCTCCAGTCAGGGTTTCTGACCCAGCTAACAGGGGCAGGAAGTGCACATGTTTTTGATGCATTGTGATTATTCAAAGTGTTTTGGCTGCCTTAGGACATTGCATGTTAATTCACAACACAGGGCATATGTTTTGGCTGTTTTAAAGTGGCTGTAAACAATAAAAAAAATAACAAACATGTTATACTTACTAGTTCTATGTAATGGTATTGCACATAGTGGCCCCGAACCCTCTCTTTTGGGGTCTCCCCGCAGGCGCTCCTCTTCTTTATCTACCACCATAAAAAGCTGCTTCCTATAGGGGCGCAACTGCAGGCTCACTCCTGAGCAGAGCTGTGTACATCTATTGACACACAGAGCGCAGCTCAGCCCCCCCCGGTCTCTGCTGACCGCATATGATTGACAGCAGCTGAAGCCAATAGCTCCTTCTGCCTCAGCAAAGCCTGTGAGAGAGTGGAGATAGGACAGAGCTACTATAGACAGGCAAGGCACTGAATCAGGATAGGAATCAGGTAGGTATACAGGGGACATTTTTTATCCTAATGCAGGGAATGCATTATTGTAAAAATGTCTAGCCTTTAGACCCACTTTAAATGTAAAGGTTACATCATAAGCACATACAGCTTATCACTGGAGATGTATGTTGTGTTTATTTTTGTGTGTATTATTTTTACAGAATCATGGATTATGGATGTTTTTGCAATAAAGCAGCATTGATAAATTCTGTACTGTTAGTTCATTTACTCAATTAATTGTTTTTACTTTTTTTTTTTTTACTATCCCTGGATGACAAAAGCTAGCTCCTGAGTCTGTACAGTAACGTATGATAGACAGCATATAAAGAAGAATAAATGAGGATTTGGCTCATAGTGGGAGGTCTACACACTAAGATAAAACCACCCGCTGTGCCATATCGAGATATTCAGAGTAGCTGTAATTCCCGGCTGATACTGACAATTTTGCATTAACGCTATCATTTTTCTTGGTAAATGCTCAACTTGAATTGTAACTAGCAAGAAAAACCCCAAAAACTGAGTTTTCTTTAAGCATATCTATGGTCAAAATTTTAAATCATTATAATAATTTCCACATTCTATTTCAATTATTTCTAGCCTACTCCTATTAATCAGACTTATTATGAAGTTAGAATCCTTACTTTGTTAAGATTTCAACACATTTACTTCCTTGAATTCTCTGACATTCTGGGCCAAATTCAGAATTTAGTAGTCACTGCTGTGTCACACATTTCACAGAGTCTGCCTTCTGAAATACAGAAGCGCTAAGAGGAGGAGTTTCAGGAGGTGGAATCAGTACAGGAATCACTGCAAGCAGCAAGGTGCCATGGGACATGTAGTCCTTAGAAGCTGCAAAGCACGCAGGGAATCTAGAAAGTTGTGGAAAGAGATGCCAGCTGACAGGCAGCACTCACACCATGAAAGGAAATTTCTTAATGTAAGCTTATATTGAATTGTAAAAAATAATTATTGCTTGTATTGTCATTACAATGGTGACGTTATGAAATTAAAGTGTATGCTGTGACCATAGGTCTCCTTTAATGTTAAAGTCTGTCATTTAAGGGGGTGTTTTAGGTGCACTTTAACATGTATGGCTGTTACGCTAGGTATTTTTTAGTATAGCCTTGGTAAATTTTGACATTAACATGTTCTTAACACTCAGTAAATAAGCTTTAAACAAGCCCCCGCTGACTTCTGTAGCTACAGGGGCTATAGAGTCATTTTACGGCTCACCGAAGAAGCACTGGAGTCAGAAAGTCAGTCTCTCAGCAACTTAGCTCCACATATTCCCTCCCGGTAGTGACTTGGCAAATCAGTTCATATTGCTCCCCCTCCCAACAGGGATTTAGCAGCTCAGATGGCTCTGTGCCCCCACCCAACAGTGGCTTAGCAACTTTTCAGCTTTCTAGCCTCTAATGTAAACATAGAGAAGATGCATTAAAGTGGGGGAAAAGAGGTTAACAATTACTAACTTTGTAAATAGTGTCATCTGTACAGGCTGTTCAAATATTAGTTATACCCAACTGAAAATATTAAAATAAACACATGATTTCTCAAAATGTATTAAACCCTCACTGGGCATTGGCATCAGCACCAGTGGCGGCTGGTGCTAAACTTTTGGGGGGGCAAACGAACCCCCCCCAGGTCTGCACTTACGGCTCGACGGTCCCCCTGCAATCAACGCTCCATGGCATGGTCCCCACACTCACCGCTCAACGGCATGGTATCCCGCACTCACCCCTCCAAAACATTGTCCCTTGGCGGCTTCCTCTTCTTCTCCTCCTGGTCAACCCGATCTGCCTCCTGTCCTGATTGGCCAGGAGGAGAAACCAGAAGATAATAGCAAATTTGATTCACTTTTGTCACAAGTGGGTGACCCAACCTTTTTCAACCCAAGCAGAGCCTCAGGCTCTAATCATGTGCTTGAAAAAAAAAACTCATACAAACGTATGAGTCTGGCGCCCTGCATGCATCCCCCCATGCAAACTATGGGGGCGGCGCCCCTGCGTCCCTAATGGACTCCTGATCAGCACCTATAGTAGCCTACAGATATTTTTATTAGCGGAGTATTTTGTGAACCCCAGAGACCTCTACTATATAAATGTGTAGCGCTACCTCCATAGAAACCACTGATTGGGGTGAGTCCTCTGTTCTTTGCCTTGACATTTTTCGAAAACCTTAGCCACACTAACACACCAGGTTGAGTGTAGAAACATACAATATCACAGTACCTCACTAAAAGTAATAATTAGTACCCATTGATAGTGCTATATAAAAGAAAACAGGCACTAAACCAGGTAGCAAAGCAGGTAGTGAAGGCAAACTTAATATATTGTCACCCAATATGGCTGATGACTAGGTAAGCATAAAATAGATTAAAAATGGTAATAACTCAATTTGGCATACAAAGTAATTAACAGTATGAACTAGACATAAGATGACATTTGGTGTTCAGATCATCATAAACAGTAGCAAAGCCACCTCAAGTGCAGCAGTGAGCAGTAATAAAGTTTAATCTACTGAGTGTTGGAACTATACTGCAAGAGTGTATTTATGGTGACCATGCTTGTCCTAGACCACATGGGTATGCACTGTCCAAAAAAAAAAGGCAAATGGTAGCGGAGGGGGCAGGGGAACAAATGTATACAGTGGGGCAAAAAAAAGTATTTAGTCAGCCACCAATTGTGCAAGTTCTCCCACTTAAAAAGATGAGAGGCCTGTAATTGTCATCATAGGTATACCTCAACTATGAGAGACAAAATGTGGAAACAAATCCAGACAATCACATTGTCTGATTTGAAAAGATTTTTTTTGCAAATTATGGTGGAAAATAAGTACCGTATTTTCCGGCGTATAAGACGACTGGGCGTATAAGACGACCCCCTATTTTTCCAGTGAAAACTTAGGTTTTGAGCTATACTCGCCGTATAAGACTACCCCCTTTCTGAGGCAACACCATTTTTAAAAAAAACATCAGAAACATCAAAAAAACATCAGATTTGATTTAAACATGGTAATTTTATTGAAAACGGTTGACTTTCTGGTACTTAAAATCATCAAAAAACATCAGACTTAACAACAGATTTTATTTAAACATGGTCATTTTAATGAAAACGGTTGACTTTCTGGTACTTAAAATCCTTCAAAATCCTCTTCATGTTCATCCTCTGACATCAGAAGTTCATCAATGACATCTTGTGTTACATTTGTAAGACAGTCATCATATGGATCTAGTTCCACATCAGATGGTGTGGCTTCAGCTTCGGCTTCCCCTTCATCTTGCCACAAGTACTCGTCCTCCATACCATCCAATGAATTTGATATGCCACACTTCTTGAAAGACTTGATTACTTTTTGTGCATCAATATCATTCCAGGCTTTTATGACAAAGTTGCACAAAACATCTAACTGTGGAGCACGCATGTTTCCTCCTTTTGTGAATGCCTTTTCGCCGCTAACCATCCACTCATTCCACTGATCTTGAATGCGATCTTTAAATGGCTTGTTTAGGCACACATCCAGTGGCTGTACCAACGATGTCAATCCTCCAGGAATAACCGCTGCATCTGTGTTTATTCTTGTCAGCCTTTCCTTTGTTTTAGGAGTTAAATGAGCCCTGAACATATCCCACACCAGTAGGCTACGTTCTTGAAGAAGTCCACCTGGTCGTCTACTCCAACCGGGAACTTGATTTTTGGCATTGTTTTTCTTTTGAAGATAATCATGGGTCTTAGTTTGGCACCATCAGCTGTACATGCTAGTACCACTGTAAAACTGGACTTCTCATGTCCTGTTGTTTTAATTAACACGGTTTTTGCACCTTTTGAATTTATTGTTTTATTTCCAACCATATCGAAATTCATTGGAGTTTCATCCATATTTCCGATCTGACTTAACGCATAGGCGTGTTTCTTGCGCTGTTGTATTACATATCGATGGAAATTGCTTACTTTGTCGTCGAGATCTGCAGGTAATTTTTGTGCAATTTTGGTCTTTTGCCTCAGTACCAGATCATGCCTTTCCAAGAACTTAGTACACCAGGATACAGTGGCCTTAAATCCTTTGCTGTGATCTGGGTGAGATTTGGCCCACTGAAGTGCAGAAATCCGTATGTTGTTTCGTGTCACTACAAAACCATTGTGACGATGCTCATGCACCATGTCTGCTACATTCTTCTTGAGTTCTGGCCAATGTGGGGTGCCTCTTCTTAACGCACATTTAGCCCTTGGCATACTCTTTAATGCATCTTCCTTTGCTTTCCAGACTCGGACCATCTTTTCCGTTACTCCATATTGTCTTGCAGCAGCGCAGTTATTATGTTCCTTCGCAAAGTTTACAACTTTGAGCTTGAAACTGGCTTCATGTTTCCTTCTCCTTGCTGGAGCCATGCTGGGGCCTTGTCTATCAGACATTTCTGAAATCTGTCAGGTATTGTAATCTGTCAGGTATTACGGTATCACTTTTATGAGATCAAAAAGGAAACTGGTGAACTACAAGTCCAAGAGATCCCACAATTGGTAGGTAGCAACAATAAATCCTCTCCTCCAAAGCACCATAAATCATACTGGTATTTTAAATGAAGGGGAGATCTGGAGCTGTATGTGCAGTACAGGATGTATACGGTATGATGCTTTCTAATACATACAGTACTTTGTTAGTAGGTACAGTACCCAATATATGATGCTTTGATGCTTTGTTCCAGGTACCGTCAACCTTTGATGTATGCCTTTAAATCCTTTATATTTAAATCCTTTATATGCCTTTATAACCTTTATATTGTATTATAGTATGCACAGTATGGTAATAGCTTGTAATAGCTATGGTAAGTAAGTATGGTAATAGCTTGTTCGGTTCCGTTACAGAATTTACAGTGTACATTACACAGTGTGCACCGCTGAGCCAATCACGGCAGGCAATGCATTTTACTAATTTGTTGATGGATGCAAAGCCTACTCGGATTGGCAGAGGCTGTGACATCATCAGCCTGCGCCGCTCCAATCCAAGCAGGCTTAACAGGCTCTGCATTCAGCAACAGAGTGCATCGCCCACCGGGATTGGCTGAGCAGCGCACACAGAACACGCGGCGGCCTCTTCACACTGTACAGAGCACCCGGCGGCCTCTTCACATCGGATCTGGCAGGTTCTTCACCGAGTACCGAGTACCGAGCACCCGGCATGCTGCACATCGATCCGGCAGCCTCATCACCAGGTACCGAGCACCCGGCGGGCTTTACAACTAAATTGCGGCCTCTGCACCCGGCGTATAAGACGACCCACAATTTTTGGCAGTATAATTTGGGTGTCAAAAGTCGTCTTATACGCCGGAAAATACGGTACTTGGTCAATATCAAAAGTTCATCTCAATACTTTGTTATATATCCTTTGTTGGCAATGACAGAGGTAAAACGTTTTCTGTAAGTCTTCACAAGGTTGTCACACACTGTTGCTGGTATGTTGGCCCATTCCTCCATGCAGATCTCCTCTAGAGCAGTGATGTTTTGGGGCTGTCACTGGGCAACACGGACTTTCAACTCCCTCCAAAGGTTTTCTATGGGGTTGAGATCTGGAGACTAGCTAGGCCAATCCAGGACCTTGAAATGCTTCTTACGAAGCCACTCCTTCGTTGCCCGGGTGGTGTGTTTGGGATCATTGTCATGCTAAAAAACCCAGCCACGTTTCATCTTTAATGCCCTTGCTGATGGGAGGAGGTTTGCACTCAAAATCTCACGATACATGGCCCCATTCATTCTTTCATGTACACGGATTAGTCGTCCTGTTCCCTTTGCAGAGAAACAGCCCCAAAGCATGATGTTTCCACCCCCATGCTTCACAGTAGGTATGGTGTTCTTTGGTTGCAACTCAGCATTCTCTCTCCTCCAAACACGACGAGTTGTGTTTATACCAAACAGTTCTACTTTGGTTTCATCGGACCATATGACATTCTCCCAATCCTCTTCTGGATCATCCAAATGCTCTCTAGCAAACCTCAGACGGGCCCGAACATGTACTGGCTTAAGCAGGGAGACACGTCTGGCACTGCAGGATCTGAGTCCCTGGTGGCGTAGTGTGTTACTGATGGTAGCCTTTGTTACATTGGTCCCAGCTCTCTGCAGGTCATTCACTAGGTTCCCCCGTGTGGTTCTGGGATTTTTGCTCACCGTTCTTGTGATCATTTTGACCCCACGGGGTGAGATCTTGCGTGGAGCCCCAGATCGAGGGAGATTATCAGTGGTCTTGTATGTCTTCCATTTTCTAATTATTGCTCCCACAGTTGATTTCTTCACACCAAGCTGCTTGCCTATTGCAGATTCAGTCTTCCCAGCCTGGTGCAGGTCTACAATTTTGTTTCTGGTGTCCTTCGACAGCTCTTTGCTCTTCACCATAGTGGAGTTTGGAGTGTGACAGTTTGAGGTTGTGGACAGGTGTCTTTTATACTGTGTGACAGCAGGAAGGTAAAGTCACCTGGTTGCATCCAGGGGGGTAGATATATTTCGCCCAGATTCAGGCTTTACGCCGACTTATACAACTAGGTGGAGAGTTGTATAAGGCTAGTGGGCTCATGGATGACTCATACCTCTAGGGAGAGTGTGGGGCGTCGTGCAGACAGAGATGAGGAGACCAGCTGAACCTTGTCAGCTCATTTAGGCCTCTATAAGAACTCCCAGCTTCATTAGATGTTAGCTCATGCCTGGAACCAGACCTGTGTGGACTGTCTAGGGAGAGTGAACCCCTGTGCGGTGAGACAAAGCCTGTGTGGCTATTTGCTTGGACATTTAAAACCAGGGACTTAGGGACTAGGACAGCACAAGGCTGATCCCAGTTGTTAGTTAGGAAACCTGTATGTTTAGTTAGAGGTCAAGTTGACCAGGATTTATTTTGTTTATGTTTCTTTTGCTTTGCTGTGTTTTGTCACTGTAAATAGAAAATAAACCGCACCTTTTTGATTTTGAAAACCACAACCTCCGTTTGCTGGGCCTGTTTTTGTGTGGGGAGCCCATCCCGGGGGTCACCCACACCCGCTGCCGAGCTAACCCCCTCACAGTTGGTGGAGAACCAGTGGCAGTTTTTTTTTAAGCCAGCATGGAGGAGATACTGAAACAGCTGGCTCTAGCAAATGCCAATCAACAGCAGACAAATGCAGGTTTGCAAAAGAGCCTTGCAGCCCAGCAGCAAGCTCATCAACAGAGCCTTGCAGCCCAGCAGCAAGCTCATCAACAGAGCCTTGCAGCCCAGCAGCAGACAAACGCAACTTTGCAACAGAGTCTGGAGGCTCAGCAACAAGCCCAGCAGCAATCTGAGGCCCGCTTCATAGACCTGTTGCAGAAGCAAGAGCAGAGACTACAACAACAGATGGAAGCAGTAATGCAGCAACGTCCGCAGACCAGTGAGGAAAGCCGTCCCACTAATACCGCGTCCTTTGGGGTCAGTCGTTTATTGACAAAAATGACTGGAGAGGATGATCCAGAGGTATTTTTGACCACATTTGAAAGGACCGCTGAAAGAGAAAAGTGGCCTGAGGAGCAGTGGGCTGGACTGGTGGCTCCTCTGTTAACTGGTGAATCGCAGAAAGCTTACTATGACCTAGAGCCTAACCAAGCAAAAGACTATGTGATGCTAAAAGCTGAAATATTGGCAAGGCTGGGTGTCACCCTGGCTGTCCGGGCTCAGCGTGTGCATAACTGGACTTTCCAGCTTGGAAAACCCCCCAGGTCTCAAATGTATGATCTCATTCACCTGAGCAGAAAGTGGCTACAGCCAGAGACTTTGTCCGCACCAAAGATTGTGGAACGTGTTGTAATGGATCGGTTTTTGAGAGCTCTTCCTACTGCCATCCAAAAGTGGGTAAGCCATGGAGACCCAGAGACGGCCGATGGTCTTGTGGATCGTGTGGAGAAATACTTGGCTACAGAGAACCTGACGGCCTCTTCCAGAGACACTCGGACTTTCCACCCTAAGACCAGACCATCCCCAGGGGCGGATAAGAGGATTCCAAGGGGTGAGGGTGGAGAGAGTGAGAGGGTGGGAGCTCTACCCCAAGTTTGGCGAGAACAGCCTGGGAAATCAGCGGCTCAAGAGGCGGCAAGAAGGATCGTTTGCTACCGCTGCCGGCAAGCGGGACATATTGCAGCCAATTGCCCGGTTGTGGAGGAACCCATGCAGTGTGACTTTCTGACGGGCAGACGTCAGTCGCTGTGTGCGACAGTCGCATGCACTGCCATTCGAGGAACTGAGAAACATTTATGCAAAATGTGTGTTAATGGTAGAAATGTTGTGGTATTGCTGGATTCAGGTAGCCTTGTGACCCTGATAAAGGCTGAGTTAGTTAAAACAGAGGTCTCTGGGAATAGCAAGGTAGCTGTTATTTGTGTGCATGGGGACACCCGAGAGTATCCAGTGACTACAGTGTGTTTCGAGACCCCCAAAGGTACCCTCTTTCATCCAGTGGGCTTAGTATCTCAGTTACCGCATGACGCCATTGTGGGAAGGGATTTTCCGAAGTTCTGGGAACTGTGGGATGATCCTGAGCCCCCCACTGGTGCCCCTATGTACCAGGAATGTGATAGCCAGAACTCCCCTGAGAGTGGTGAGGACTCTCCGGAATTTCCCTTATCAGTATTGGCAGGGGAGACTCAAGAAACTGGAGAGGAGCCCACCTCCTCAGACGAAAACCTACCGTCTGTGGAGTTTTCTGATCTTGAGGTTCACAGGGAAAACTTTGCCACAGAACAGTTGAAAGACCCCGCCCTAATAAAGGCACGGGAAAACGTAGTGAAAATAGATGGCGAGTTAGTGAACCCAGATAATACCTGCACTTACCCATACTTCAGCGTAGAGAAGGACCTACTGTATCGGGTGGCAAAAAGGGCAGAAGAAACCGTTGAGCAGCTTGTGGTGCCCAAACCTTACAGGAAGTTGGTGTTGGAGTTGGCTCATGGGCACATTCTTGGAGGTCATCTGGGGACAGAGAAAACCCGAGAGAGGGTATTACAGAGATTCTATTGGCCGGGGGTGATGAAGGACATAGAAAATTATTGTTCCTCCTGCCCTGTGTGTCAGAGGTCGGCCCCGATGCCACATTTCCGTAGCCCGCTGGTCCCTCTACCCATCATTGAGGTCCCGTTTGAGAGGATCGCCATGGATTTGGTAGGTCCTATAATCAAGTCCGCTAGGGGGCACCAGTACATATTAGTTATAATGGACTATGCCACCCGTTATCCAGAAGCGATCCCTCTCCGAAATACCTCGGCCAAAACCATAGCCAAAGAGCTATCTCTTGTGTTTAGCCAGGTGGGTATTTGTAAAGAACTGCTTACGGACCAAGGTACACCCTTTATGTCCCGGGTTATGAAGGAGCTGTGTAAATTGTTCAAAGTGACGCAATTACGTACATCTGTGTATCACCCCCAAACCGATGGGCTGGTTGAAAGATTCAACAAAACCCTAAAACAAATGTTGAAGAAAGTGGTGGATAGAGATGGAAAGGATTGGGACTGTCTACTTCCTTATCTGATGTTTGCTATTAGGGAGGTGCCCCAATCCTCTACGGGATTCTCCCCCTTTGAGTTACTGTATGGGAGACACCCAAGAGGGCTGTTGGATATTGCCAAGGAAACTTGGGAAAGTGAGAGTTCTCCCCACAGGAGTGTGATTGAGCATGTCGCCCTGATGCAAGACCGAATTGCACAGGTAATGCCCATCGTGAAGGAACATTTGGCCCAAGCGCAGTTAGCACAGCAGAGAGTGTACAACCGTGGAGCCAAGACCCGTACCTTTTCCCCGGGGGATAAGATACTGGTACTTGTCCCTACGGTTGAAAGTAAATTCCTTGCCAAATGGCAAGGCCCCTACGAGATAATGGAAAAAGTGAGCGAAGTGAATTACAAGGTCAGACAACCAGGAAGGCGAAAGCCCGAACAGATCTATCACGTTAATCTGTTGAAAGCCTGGAGGGATAGAGAGTCCCTAGTCGCAGACACTTGGTCACCAGCTCAAACTGGTTGCGTGATTCCTGAGGTTGGAATAGCAGCCACCTTGTCACAACCCCAACAACAGGAGGTTAAGGAGTTTGTGCTTCGCAACAAGGAGGTATTCTCTGAGCTGCCGGGACAAACATCTGGGGTAGAGCATGACATCATTACCCCGCCCGGTGAAAGGGTGAAGTTAAAACCCTATCGGATCCCAGAGGCCCGACGGGAGGCAATACGGGAGGAAGTACAGAAAATGCTGAACTTAGGGGTGATAGAGGAGTCCCAAAGTGATTGGTCTAGTCCCATTGTGTTGGTGCCTAAACCGGATGGGAGCTGGCGATTTTGTAACGATTTTCGTCAGTTGAACAAAGTTACAAAATTTGACACCTACCCCATGCCACGTATAGATGAGTTGATCGACCGGCTGGGAACAGCCCGATACATGACGACTCTTGACCTCACAAAAGGGTATTGGCAAATCCCCCTGGCCAAGTCGGCCAAAGAGAAAACCGCATTTGTAACCCCAGACGGGGCGTTCCAATATAAAAGAATGCCGTTCGGGTTACAGAATGCGCCGGCCACATTCCAGCGGAAAATGGACCAGATGCTGAGGCCCCATCGGAAGTATGCTGCGGCTTACCTGGATGACGTAATTGTCCATAGCACAGATTGGGCCTCACATCTGCCAAAAGTGCAAGCAGTCCTGGACTCTGTTCGGGAAGCGGGGTTTACGGCTAACCCCAAGAAGTGTACCATTGGGCAGGAAGAGGCCAAATATCTTGGGTACACCATTGGGAGGGGAGTAATAAAACCCCAACTCAACAAAGTTGAGGCCATCCAGAGTTGGCCACGTCCCAACAGCAAGAAGCAGGTACGAGCCTTTCTAGGAATCGCTGGGTATTATCGGCGATTCATTCCCCACTTTGCTTCTAAGGCTGTGCCCCTAACCAACCTGACGAAGGGGAAAGGGTCGGTCATGATTAAATGGACCCCCGAGGCTGAGGCAGCATTCCAATTCTTGAAACAAGCCTTATGTAGCCAGCCAGTGTTGTACTCACCCGACTTCTCTAAAGACTTTGTCGTACAAAGTGATGCGTCAGATGTGGGGTTAGGAGCAGTATTGTCCCAGGTCTGGAACGGGGAAGAGCACCCAGTCATTTACCTCAGCAGGAAGTTGAAGTCCCATGAGGTAAATTACGCCACCGTTGAAAAGGAGTGTTTAGCGGTGAAGTGGGCTCTAGATTCCCTTCGGTACTACCTGCTAGGTAGGCACTTTGACATGGTTACGGATCACGCTCCGTTAAAGTGGATGGCTCAAAACAAGGAAACAAATAGAAGAGTGAATAGGTGGTTCCTGGCCCTCCAGGAATTCAACTTCACAGTAAAGCATCGCCCTGGCGTTCAAATGGGGAATGTGGATGCTTTGTCTCGAGTACATGAATGCCTGATTGCTGGTGTTCCAACCCTGAGGTTAAAACAAGAGGGGGGGTATGTGACAGCAGGAAGGTAAAGTCACCTGGTTGCATCCAGGGGGGTAGATATATTTCGCCCAGATTCAGGCTTTACGCCGACTTATACAACTAGGTGGAGAGTTGTATAAGGCTAGTGGGCTCATGGATGACTCATACCTCTAGGGAGAGTGTGGGGCGTCGTGCAGACAGAGATGAGGAGACCAGCTGAACCTTGTCAGCTCATTTAGGCCTCTATAAGAACTCCCAGCTTCATTAGATGTTAGCTCATGCCTGGAACCAGACCTGTGTGGACTGTCTAGGGAGAGTGAACCCCTGTGCGGTGAGACAAAGCCTGTGTGGCTATTTGCTTGGACATTTAAAACCAGGGACTTAGGGACTAGGACAGCACTAGGCTGATCCCAGTTGTTAGTTAGGAAACCTGTATGTTTAGTTAGAGGTCAAGTTGACCAGGATTTATTTTGTTTATGTTTCTTTTGCTTTGCTGTGTTTTGTCACTGTAAATAGAAAATAAACCGCACCTTTTTGATTTTGAAAACCACAACCTCCGTTTGCTGGGCCTGTTTTTGTGTGGGGAGCCCATCCCGGGGGTCACCCACACCCGCTGCCGAGCTAACCCCCTCACAACTGATAACAAGTTCAAACAGGTGCCATTAATACAGGTAATGAGTGGAGGACAGAGGAGCCTCTTAAAGAAGAAGATACAGGTCTGTGAGAGACAGAAATCTTGCTTGTTTGTAAGTGACCAAATACTTATTTTCCACCATAATTTGCAAAAAAAATCTTTCCAAATCAGACAATGTTGATTGTCTGGATTTGTTTCCACATTTTGTCTCTCATAGTTGAGGTATACCTATGATGACAATTACAGGCCTCTCTCATCTTTTTAAGTGGGAGAACTTGCACAATTGGTGGCTGACTAAATACTTTTTTGCCCCACTGTATATGTATATACTAGACTGTGTGTATATATATATATATATATATATATATATATATATATATATATATATACAGGTCCTTCTCAAAAAATTAGCATATTGTGATAAAGTTCATTATTTTCTGTAATGTACTGATAAACATTAGACTTTCATATATTTTAGATTCATTACACACAACTGAAGTAGTTCAAGCCTTTTCTTGTTTTAATATTGATGATTTTGGCATACAGCTCATGAAAACCCAAAAATCCTATCTCAAAAAATTAGCATATTTCATCCGACCAATAAAAGAAAAGTGTTTTTAATACAAAAAAAGTCAACCTTCAAATAATTATGTTCAGTTATGCACTCAATACTTGGTCGGGAATCCTTTTGCAGAAATTACTGCTTCAATGCGGCGTGGCATGGAGGCAACCAGCCTGTGGCACTGCTGAGGTGTTATGGAGGCCCAGGATGCTTCGATAGCGGCCTTAAGCTCATCCAGAGTGTTGGGTCTTGCGTCTCTCAACTTTCTCTTCCCAATATCCCACAGATTCTCTATGGGGTTCTGGTCAGGAGAGTTGGCAGGCCAATTGAGCACAGTAATACCATGGTCAGTAAACCATTTACCAGTGGTTTTGGCACTGTGAGCAGGTGCCAGGTCGTGCTGAAAAATGAAATCTTCATCTCCATAAAGCTTTTCAGCAGATTGAAGCATGAAGTGCTCCAAAATCTCCTGATAGCTAGCTGCATTGACCCTGCCCTTGATAAAACACAGTGGACCAACACCAGCAGCTGACATGGCACCCCAGACCATCACTGACTGTGGGTACTTGACACTGGACTTCAGGCATTTTGGCATTTCCCTCTCCCCAGTCTTCCTCCAGACTCTGGCACCTTGATTTCCGAATGACATGCAAAATTTGCTTTCATCCGAAAAAAGTACTTTGGACCACTGAGCAACAGTCCAGTGCTGCTTCTCTGTAGCCCAGGTCAGGCGCTTCTGCCGCTGTTTCTGGTTCAAAAGTGGCTTGACCTGGGGAATGCGGCACCTGTAGCCCATTTCCTGCACACGCCTGTTCACGGTGGCTCTGGATGTTTCTACTCCAGACTCAGTCCACTGCTTCCGCAGGTCCTCCAAGGTCTGGAATCAGTCCTTCTCCACAATCTTCTTCAGGGTCCGGTCACCTCTTCTCGTTGTGCAGCGTTTTCTGCCACACTTTTTCCTTCCCACAGACTTCCCACTGAGGTGCCTTGATACAGCACTCTGGGAACAGCCTATTCGTTCAGAAATTTCTTTCTGTGTCTTACCCTCTTGCTTGAGGGTGTCAATGATGGCCTTCTGGACAGCAGTCAGGTCGGCAGTCTTACCCATGATTGCGGTTTTGAGTAATGAACCAGGCTGGGAGTTTTTAAAAGCCTCAGGAATCTTTTGCAGGTGTTTAGAGTTAATTAGTTGATTCAGATGATTAGGTTAATAGTAGGCTTGTGCAATTCGTTTCGTAACGAATCAAAATTCGTCCGAATTTAGCAACTTTCGGACATTCGGAAGCATTCGAATTTCCGAACAGAGCAATTACGAATAAAACCGAATCCGAAATAAATTATACCGCAAAATAGCGAATGCCCGAAGGTCTTCGGCATAATTCGTTATGAAAAAAGTTACAAATGTACGAATCCATTCGAAGCACAATAACACTCACTCTGCTCTCTGCTTCTCCCTCACCATGCTGAACTCCCTCTCAAAATGGTGTACAGGGGCGGAGGCTATAGCCGCATGAAAAAACGAAAGTAAAATACGAGATTTCAAATCCATTCGAAGCACAATAACACTCACTCTGCTCTGCTCTCTGCTTCTCCCTCACCGTGCTGAACCCTCTCAAAATGGTGTACAGGGGCGGAGCCTATAGCCGCATGTAAAAAACGAAAGTAAAATACGAGATTTCGAATCGTTACAAATAACCGCTATGTATTTAGAAAAGTACAAATCCATTCGAAGCACATTAGGCATAATAGGCAGCGTCGTTGTGAGAGAGACACGGAAAATTACGAATCAACGAACCCAAAAAAAGTTACGAAAGTAGGAGTTGTGTCCAGAATCAACGAAAAACAACGTACTCTACCGAAAGTACGAATTATAAAGCCACAAAAAATTCAACGAAAAATGTCGCTTGCAAAAATACGAATGAGTCCGAACACGAAAAATCCCGTCTAGCAAAATTACGAATGATTACGAATCAACAGGACCGGAAAGAAACGAACCGAAACGGAACGAATTTTTCCGTTGTGCACAAGTCTAGTTAATAGCTCGTTTAGAGAACCTTTTCATGATATGCTAATTTTTTGAGATAGGAATTTCGGGTTGTCATGAGCTGTATGCCAAAATCATCTATATTAAAACAAGAAAAGGCTTGAACTACTTCAGTTGTGTGTAATGAATCTAAAATATATGAAAGTCTAATGTTTATCAGTACATTACAGAAAATAATGAACTTTATCACAATATGCTAATTTTTTGAGAAGGACCTGTATAAATATACACCGCCTAAGGTGTATTATATACTGTACACTGCTGAATGCACTGTATATATAGGCTATATATATATATATATATATACATATATATATACACACTAGACTGTATATACAGTTGTGCTCATAAGTTTACATATCCTGGCAGAATTTATGATTTCTTGCCATTTTTCGGAGAATATAAATGATAACACAAAAAAAAAATTCACTCATGGTCAGTGTTTGGCTGAAGCCATTTATTATCAATCAACTGCGTTTACTCTTTTTAAATCATAATCACAACCAAAAACTACCCAAATGACCCTAATCAAAAGTTTACATACCCCAGTTCTTAATATCGTGTATTGCCCCCTTTAACATCAATGGCAGCTTGAAGACTTTTGTGGTATTTCTGGATGAGGCTCTTTATCTTCTCAGATGGTAAAGCTGCCCATTCCTCTTGGCAAAAAGCCTCCAGTTCTTGTCCCCAGAGCGTCTTAATGATATTGAGGTCAGGAGACTGAGATGGCCACTCCAGAACCTTCACTTTATTCTGCTGTAGCCAATGACAGGTCGACTTGGCCTTGTATATTGGATCATTGTCATGTTGGAATGTCCACGTACGTTCCATGCACAGCTTCCTGGCTGATGAAGGAAAATGTTCCTCCAGTATTTTTTGATAACATACTGCATTCATCAATTTTGACCAAATTTCCTTTGCCTTTGTAGTTCACACATCCTCAAAACATCAGCAATCCCCCTCCGTGTTTCACAGTAGGAATGGTGTACCTTTCATCATAGGCCTTGTTGACTCCTCTCCAAATGTAATGTTTATGGTTGTGGCCAAAAAGCAAAATTTTTGTCTCATCACTCCAAATGACTTTCAGCCAGAAGGTTTGAGGCATGTCTCTGTGCTGTTTAGTGTATTATAAGCAGGATACTTTGTGACATTTGCAAAGTAATGGCTTTCTTTTGGCGACTTGACCATGCAGCCCATCTTTCTTCAAGTGCCTCCTTATTGTGCATCTTGAAACAGCCACATGGTTTCAGAGAGTCCTGTATTTCACCTGAAGTTATTTGTGGGTTTCTCTTGACAATCCTGGCAGTTGTTGCTGAAATTTTAGTTAGTCTACCTGACCGTGATTTGGTTTCAACAGAACCCCTAATTTTCCACTTCTTGATTAGAGTTTGAACACTGCTGATTGGCATTCTCAATTCCTTGGATATCTTTTTATATCCCTTTCCTGTTTTATACAGTTCAACTACCTTTTCCCGCAGATCCTTTTGACAATTCTTTTGCTTTCCCCATGACTCAGAATCCAGAAACTTTAATGGAGCACTGGATGAAAGATGCAAGGGTCTGTCAGGAGTCCAGAAACTCATTGGCCTTTTATACACACACACTAATTACAAGCAAACAGATCACAGGTGAGGATGGTTACCTTTAATAGCCATTCAAACCCCTTTGTGTTAACTTGTGTGCATGATATCAGGCCAAAATCACCAGGTTATGTAAACTTTTGATCAGGGTCATTTGGGTAGTTTCTGTTGCCATTATGATTTAAAAAGAGTAAACACAGTTGATTGATTAAAAAAAGGGCTTTAGACAAACACTAACCATGAAAGAAATGTTTTTGTGTTATCATTCATATTCTCTGAAAAATGGGCAAGAAATCATAAATTCTGCCAGGGTATGTAAACTTATTAGCACAACTGTATATATTGATACACTGCCTGAATATAGAGTATACACTGAACATATAGTCTATGCTAAATTCAGAGTATATATACTATATATATACACTATATATATAAATCAAACACACTGACACTATCTAAATAACCTGCCTTCTTAATCTAACTCAAGCTATCTCTCCATCCACGCCACCAACACTACACGTGGCCGCTATGTAAGCAGCCTTATATTGTGTGGGGGGCGTGGACTTAGTCCCCATGAGCCATGATTGGCCAAAGTCACCCTGCCTTTGGCCAATCATGGCTCTCACAGCAGAGCGCGCAGTGATTGGCTAAAACATGCAGGTCAGGTTCATGCTTTGGCCAATCATCATAAAGCAATGCACTGCGATCTTGCAGTGCATTATGGGGCGTTTCGTGGCGCTCGAATTTCCCAAGAACACCCCATAATGTTCGCTGTTCAGCAAACGGGTGAACACCCAATGTTCAAGGTCATCCCTACATAAAATATCAAAGGTTGACCCAGCCCACTAAACTCCATTCTAAAATATCTATTTGGGGTAAAATAACTCTCTAATATTCACCAGTAGGGATGAGCTTTATATTCGAGTTGAACATGAGTTCGACTCGAACATTGTCTGTTCGCCCGTTTGGCGAACAGCGAACAATTTGGGGTGTTCGCGGCAAATTTGAAAAGCCCTTTAAAAGTCTATGGGAGAAATCAAAAGTGTTGATTTTAAAGGTTAATATGCAAGTTATTGTCATAAAAAGTGTTTGGGGACCTGGGTCCTGCCCCAGGGGACATGTATCAATGCAAAAAAAAGTTTTAAAAACGGCCGTTTTTTCGGGAGCAGTGATTTTAATAATGCTTAAAGTGAAACAATAAAAGTGAAATATTCCTTTAAATTTCGTACCTGAGGGGTGTGTATAGTATGCCTGTAAAGTGGCGCGTGTTTCCCGTGTTTAGAACTGTCCCTGCACAAAATGTAATTTCTAAAGAAAAAAAAGTAATTTAACCACTTAACGACCGCTCACTGTATATATACGTCGGCAGAATGGCACCGACAGGCACAATCACGTAGAGTGTACGTGATTGCCTTTGTATAGTTGGGGGGGTCCAATCGGACCCCCCTCCTATACAGTGAGCGGTGGCTAAGTGTCCGGGAGCGTTCCGGGATGAGGGGGCAGCCATTCGTTTCCGGCCACCCCCTCGCGATCGCTCCCGGCGAATGGAAATGCCCCCTCTGTCTGTGTCAGACAGAGGGAGCAGGAGGAAGTGATGTCATCTCTGGTGCGGCGCTCACATATACCGAGCGCCGTACAAGAGAAGACATCAGGTCAGTGCACACAACACTACACTGACACCAGGACACATAGGGACATAAATCGCCCCCCCAGACACCCCATATCACCCCCCAGATCACCCCCCCAGCCCCCAGTCACAGTGTCACTGATTGCAGTGACCATTTATTTAGTGATCACTGCAATCAGTGACATTTGTGACTGTAAAAGTGTCACCAAAGTTTAGTCTTAGGTCCAGTGTAGCCCCCTAACCCCCCCTAATAAAGGTTTAATCCCCTGATCACCCCCCAGATAACCCTTTCACCCCCTATCACCACTGTCGCTAAGCGATCATTTTTCTGATCGTTGTCTTAGCGTCAGTGATGCCGATCGGCAGCCAGTAATTTTTTTTAGGTTCGCCGCATGTTTTTATAGCGTCAGGTACCCCAATATATTATCTAATGAAGGTTTAACCCCCTTGATCGCCCCCCAGGTAACCCTTTCACCCCCTATCACTACTATCACTAAGCGATCGTTTTTCTAAACGCTGTCTTAGTATCTGTGATGCAGATCGGTAGCCGGTAATTTTTTTTAGGTTCGCCGCAGGTTTTTATAGCGTCAGGTACCCCAATATATTATCTAATAAAGGTTTAACCCCCTTGATCGCCCCCCAGGTAACCCTTTCACCCCCTAGCACCACTGTCGCTAAGCAATTGTTTTTCTAAACGCTGTCTTAGTGTCGGTGATGCAGATCGTAGCCAGTAATTTTTTTTAGGTTCGTCGCATGTTTTTATAGCGTCAGGTACCCCAATATATTATGTAATAAAGGTTTAACCCCCTTGATCGCCCCCAGGTAACCCTTTCACCCCCTATCACCACTGTCGCTAAGCGATCGTTTTTCTAAACGCTGTCTTAGTGTCGGTGATGCAGATCGGTAGCTGTTAATTTTTTTTTAGGTTCGCCGCAGGTTTTTATAGCGTCAGGTACCCCAATATATTATCTAATAAAGGTTTAACCCCCTTGATCGCCCACCAGGTAACCCTTTCACCCCCTATCACCACTGTTGCTAAGCGATCGTTTTTCTAAACGCTGTCTTAGTGTCGGTGATGCAGATCGGTAGCCAGTAATTTTTTTTAGGTTCGCCGCATGTTTTTATAGCGTCAGGTACCCCAATATATTATCTAATAAAGGTTTAACCCCCTTGATCGCCCCCCAGGTAACCCTTTCACCCCCATCACCACTCTCGCTAAGCGATCGTTTTTCTAAACGCTGTCTTAGTGTCGGTGATGCAGATCGGTAGCTGGTAATTTTTTTTAGGTTTGCCGCAGGTTTTTATAGCGTCAGGTACCCCCATATATTATCTAATAAAGGTTTTAACCCCCTGATTGCCCCTAGTTAACCCTTTCACCAGTGATCACCATATAAGTGTTACGGGTGACGCTGGTTAGTTAGTTTTCTTTTTATAGTGTCAGGGCACCCGCCGTATATAACCCAATAAAGGTTTAACCCCCTGATCGCCCGGCGGGTGATATCAATTAGGTTTTAGCGTCAGAGAGGGTCTGCGTCACACCCCAGGCAGCGTCAGGTTAGTGCCAGTAACGCTAACACCCACGCGTGAAGCATACACCCCCTTTAGTGGTATAGTATCTGAACAGATCAATATCTGATCTGATCAGATCTATACTAGCGTCCCCAGCAGTTTAGGGTTCCCAAAAACGCAGTGTTAGCGGGATCAGCCCAGATAGCTGCTGGCACCTGCGTTTTGCCCCTCCGTCCAGCCCAGGCCACCCAAGTGCAGTATCGATCGATCATTGTCACTTACAAAACAAAAAGACACATAACTGCAGCGTTCGCAGAGACAGGCCTGATCCCTGCGACTCCAGTGCTGTAGGAGGTGATTTCACCACCACAGTTAAAAAAAAAAAGGAAATATGCCGAAGCATTGGGGCAGCAGGGGCGGAGGAGCGATTTTGCTCCTAATGCCGCGTACATACGGTCGAAATTCCGACGGAGGCTTGCCCGTGGAAAAGTCCGACCATGTGTGTGCGGCATAACTTTTTTGCGGGAGGATGCCCCAATGCTTCGGCATATATAAATGGTGCGTGTATGCCCATCATTGGAAGTGGGTGGATGAAGGGCGGTATTCTAATGGTGGGCATACCCACCGATCAATCTCTTTTTTCGTTCAGCCAACTGGCTGCATGAAAAAAAAGATTACAATACATGTCCAACAAGGACCAGCAACGTACTGGTATGTTGCTGGACTTTGAATGTTTATACCAGAATGATGCCTGCGGGTTTAGGTATCATCTTGGTATCATTCTTTTCAGCCTGCGGCCGGCTTTCATGTAAAAGCAATCCTGGCGGCTAATTAGCCTCTGGACTGCTTTTACAAGCAGTGGGAGGGAATGCCCCCCCGGATATAAAAAGCGCCATTGGGAAATTGGGAAAGTATTTTATCACACCGATCTTGGTGTGGTCAGATGCTTTGAGGGCAGAGGAAAAATCTAGGGTCTTGAAGACCCCAGTTTTTTCAAAAAAAGAGTACCTGTCACTACCTATTGCTATCATAGGGGATATTTACATTCCCTGAGATAACAATAAAAATGATAAAAAAAAATAATACTTGGAAGGAACAATTTAAAAATAAAATAAAAAAGCAAAATTAATAAGAAAAAAAAAAAGAAAAAAAAAAAAGCACCCCTGTCCTGCCCTGCTCTTGCCCAATGGCGAACGCAAGCGTCGGTCTGGCGTCATATGTAAACAGCAATTGCACCATGCATGTGAGGTATCACCGCGAAGGTCAGATCGAGGGCAGTCATTTTAGCAGTAGACCTCCTCTGTAAATCTACTGGGGTAACCTGTAAAGGCTTTTAAAGGCTTTTAAAAATGTATGTAGTTTGTCGCCAATGCGCGTTTGTGCAAAATTTTAAAGCATGTCGTGTTTGGTATCTATGTACTCAGCCTAAGATCATCTTTTTTATTTCATCAAACATTTGGGCAATATAGTGTGTTTTAGTGCATTAAAATTAAAAAAGTGTATTTTTTAATCCAAAAAATGCGTTTGAAAAATCGCTGCGCAAATACTGTGTAGAAAAAAAAAATGCAACACCCACCATTTTAATCTGTAGGGCCTTTGCTTTAAAAATATATATAATGTTTGGGGGTTCAACATAATTTTCTTGCAAAAAAAAAAATGTTTTCATGTAAACAAAAAGTGTCAAAAAGGGCTTTGTCTTCAAGTGGTTAGAAGAGTGGATGTAAGCTTCCTAATGTTGTGTATAAAATGCCAGAACAGTTCAAAACCCCCCCAAATGACCCCATTTTGGAAAGTAGACACCCCAAGCTATATACTGAGAGGCATGTCGAGTCCATGGAATATTTTATATGTTGACACAAGTTGCGGAAAAACGACAATTTTTTTTTTTTTGCATAAAGTTGTCACTAAATGATATATTGCTCAAACATGCCATGGGCATATGTGGAATTACACCCCAAAATACATTCTGTTGCTTCTCCTGAGTACGGGGATACCACATGTGTGAGACTTTTTGGGAGCCTAGCCACGTACGGGACCCCAAAATCCAAGCACCGCCTTCAGGCTTTCTAAGGGTGTAAATTTTTGATTTCACTTCTCACTGCCTATCACAGTTTCGGAGGCCATGGAATGCCCAGATGGCACAAAACCCCCCCAAATGACCCCATTTTGGAAAGTAGACACCCCAAGCTATTTGCTGAGAGGTATTGTGAGTATTTTGCAGATCTCGCTTTTTGTCACAAAGTTTTGAAAAGTAAAAAAAAAAAAAACATATATATATATTTCCTTTCTTCATTTTCAAAAAAAAATGAGAGCTGTAAAATACTCGCCATTCCTCTCAGCAAATAGCTTGGGGTGTCTATATTCCAAAATGGGGTCATTTGGGGGGGGTTTGTGCGATTTTGGCATTTTATGGCCTTCGAAACTGTGATAGATAGTGAGGAGTGAAATCAAAAATTTGTGCCTAGAAATCCTGAAGGCGGTGCTTGGTTTTCGGGGTCCCGTACGCAGCTAGGCTCCTAAAAAGTCCCACACATGTGGTATCCCCGTACTCAGGAGAAGCAGAAAAATGTATTTTGGGGTGTAATTCCACATATAACCATGGCATGTGTGAGCAATATATCATTTAGTGACAACTTTTTGTAATTTTTTTTTTTGTCATTATTCAATCACTTGGGACAAACAAAAATATATTCAATGGGCTCAACAAGCCTCTCAGCAATTTCCTTGGGGTGTCTACTTTCTAAAATGGGGTCATTTGGGGGGGTTTTATGCTATTTTGGCATTTTATGGCCTTCGAAACTGTGATAGGTAGTGAGGAGTGAAATCAAAAATTTGCGCCCTTAGAAATCCTGAAGGCGGTGCTTGGATTCCGGGGTCCCGTACGCGGCTAGGCTCCCAAAAAGTCCCACACATGTGGTATCCCCGTACTCAGGAGAAGCAGCAAAATGTATTTTGGGGTGAAATTCCACATATAACCATGGCATGTGTGAGCAATATATCATTTAGTGACAACTTTTTGTAATTTTTTTTTTTTTTTTAGTCATTATTCAATCACTTGGGACAAAAAAATAAAATATTCAATGGGCTCAACATGCCTCTCAGCAATTTCCTTGGGGTGTCTACTTTCCAAAATGGGGTCATTTGGGGGGGTTTTGTACTGCCCTGTCATTTTAGCACCTCAAGAAATGAGATAGGCAGTCATAAATTTAAAGCTGTGTAAATTTCAGAAAATGTACCCTAGTTTGTAAACTCTATAACTTTTGCGCAAACCAATAAATATACGCTTATTGACATTTTTTTTACTAAAAACATGTGGCTGAATACATTTTGGCCTAAATGTATGACTACAATTGAGTTTATTCGATTTTTCTTATAACAAAAAAGTAGAAAATATCATTTTTTTTCAAAATTTTCGGTCTTTTTCCGTTTATATCGCAAAAAATAAAAATCGCAGAGGAAATCAAATACCATTAAAAGAAAGCTCTATTTGTGGGAAGAAAAGGACGCAAATTTCGTTTGGGTACAACATTGCATGTCCGCACAATTTACAGTTAAAGCAGCGCAGTGCAAAATTCTGAATTCACCTCTGGTCCTTTAGCTACCAAATGGTCCGGGGCTTAAGTGGTTAAAACTACTCGCGGCTATTAATGAATTGTCGGTCCCGGCAATACAGATCAAAGTCATTGCCATTTTTTTCAATTACTTTTATCTGTATTGCCGTGACCCGACAATTCATTAATAGCCGCGAGTAGTTTTAAATGACTTTTTTTCCTTCAAAAATTACATTTTTGTGCAGGGAACCAAAATTAAAAAAAAAATAATGCGTGGGGGTTCCCCCAAAATTCCATTACCAGGCCCTTCAGGTCTGGTATGGATATTAGGGGAACTCTGAACCAAAAAAAAAAGTGTGGGGTCCCCCCAAATTCCATATCAGGCCCTTCAGGTCTGGTATGGATATTAAGGGGAACCCTGCGTAATTTTTTAAAAAAATATGGTGTAGGTTCCCCCCAATAATCCATACCAGACCTGGGTCTGGTATGGATTTTAATGGGAACCCTACACCAAAAAAAAAAAAAATGTTGTGGGGTTCCCCCCAAAAATCCATACCAGACCCTTATCCGAGCACGCAACCTGGCAGGCCGCAGGAAAAGAGGGGGGACGAGAGAGCGCCCCCCCTCCTGAACCATACCAGGCCACATGCCATCAACATGGGGAGGATGCTTTGGGGGTCTGTGACCCCCAAAGCACCATGTTGATGGGGACAAGGGCCTCATCCCCACATCCCTTGCCCGGTGGATGTGGGGGTCTGCGGGCGGGGGGGCTTATCGCAATATGGACCCCCAGACAAAGGGGACCCCCAGATTCCCCCCCCCCATGTGAATTTGTTACAGGGTAAATTGTACCCCTACCATTTCACAAAAGAAAGTGTCAAAAATGTTAAAAACCACACAGACACAGTTGGGAAAAGTCCTTTATTTATTTTATTTTTTTCATAATCCTTTATTAAAAAATAAACAAAAACATTCCAGTGATGTAATGCAGTCTGTCCAGCGATGGTCTGTTCGCATGTTCTGGATGCAAACCGAACCCGGGGGTGTTCAGCTCATCCCTATTCACCAGATCCACATCACTTTGCTGTAACAACCTTGTCATTTCTCTCTACATATAACATACTCTGCTCACCTGTTATTAGCAAGACTTAAAATAAGGCAGTTATGGCACAACAGCCACAGAATGTGTATAATTTGCTAAAATTAGCCTCATTTGCAGTAACACTATTTGACATCGCCGTGTGAAACATCACAGCCATGCATCAAAGCACAACATATAGCGAATGCGTGGTTAACGTGTACTGTAATTAACTTAGCCAGTATGTCAATATATTGCGCACAGCGAATTGGCATTTCTCACTTAGTTTGTTTACGTAGCTGGCTGGAAATGAGCTGAAATATATTATCACAGGGATAAAGAGACATTAATGAGCATTGTCATGTCTCATCTGCTTCTGTGAAGACTGTTGAATCTGCTGTCGTTCAAGTTTCAAGATGAATTCACAATCTCTACTTGTTAGAACCTAAACAGTTCTGTGATAAGTTAAGGTTTATTTTTGTCACCAGCACAACATAAGGCATTCCTGGGACATTCTGTAAAAATAGCAGCACTTGCTAACACATTTATTTAATCAAGTATAATTTACGTTTTGACACAGACTGGTCTGACTGAGAGAGAGGTGTTGTTACATTAAACTGCACCTGTAAAGTAGATCTACAGTCAAAGCATTCTCTTTTAGTTTTGTACAGAGTGCAAACAGTTAGAACCCTGGAATTTGCCCATTGTTCCATTGTAGGGCCAATTTAAATCTATGCATTGGGGGCACGCATACAGTGAAGGAAAAATGTATTTGATCCACTGCTGATTTTGTACGTTTGCCCACTGACAAAGAAATGATCTGTCTATATATATATATCAGTCTACATTTTAATGGTAGGTTTATTTTAACAGTGAGAGACAGAATAACAAAAATATCCAGAAAAACGCATTTCAAAAAAGTTATAAATTGATTTGCATTTTAATGAGTGAAGTAAGTATTTGACCCCTTCGCAAAAAATGACTTAGTACTTGGTGGCAAAACCCTTGTTGGTAATCACAGGGGTCTTACATTTCTTGTAGTTGGCTTGTAGGTTTTCACACTGTATAAGGATAATAATATGATCTTTACAGGAGCATACATCTTAATGCAAAAACACATTCATAGTCAGCATTATAGTCAAAACACATAATATTAGAAGGGTTAGTTATGAACATCATATAAAGTGTGATTATACACAATATAGAAACTAAGATGGCGATTATGAATATGTTTAAGAATACTATGCTGCTATGTGTTTATCTTAAGTACTATGAGAAAAACATGTTTGTGCAAGTACTATGAGGAAAACATACCAAGGGATACGAGTCAGCATGGTACTGTCGTTCTGCATATGTGCTTGTGTGACTTGCTGATAAGACACCCTATAAAAAGGGGATATTAAGGTGTATTGAATTCAGAGCATACTGTGACGGCATTGTATGTGTGCTCACCGTAATTATGTAATGTAATTGCGTAACAAATAAACATGATTTGGAACTCTCTCAATCTGAAGGTAATTTCAAATTTTTCCTGTAAAATAGAGGAACTTGAGATTAAATCTCTATTCAACACATCTCAGGAGGGATTTTGTCCTACTCCTCTTTGCAGATCCTCTCCAAGTCATTAAAGCATTTGTTAACCCCCCCAAAAAAATGGATCCTGCTTCTTTAAAGCATGTTTTATGACACAGTGCTTGTCCTTTGTCATTTGGCCCCATGTAACACCTAAAAAACCTGGCTGATCGTGCCAGTTTCTCCCCACCCCTCTGTAAACTGACCAAGGTGTATCATGGCTGCTGAGACCAGACACTGTGGTCAGTTTACATGCCTCTGTTATCAGCAGCCTGCGATCTGCTCTCCTCTCTGCTCCTGTGTCCTCCTTCCCCTCCCCTCTCTGTCTTTGTGTGATCCGCCCCTCCCCCCTCCTGCTGCTCTCATAACCTTAACCTGTATACACCATCAGCACTGCCTCCTGTTGCAGTGTCCCCCTCTGTGAATGATTTATAAATATAAATGCTGTAAATACCTGATTTAAGAGCTGAGACTGCCATCACATGACCAGCCAGCTCTCTCCTCCTCTCCTCCTCCCCTCCAGACTGACATCAGCAGAGGAATCTCAGCCCCTCCCGCTGCATCTCTCAGAGGAGAAAGGGAGTAAGCTGGTCAGTCATGTGATCGCAATCTCGGCACTGAAATTAGGTATTTGCAGCATTTCATTTTATAAATCACACACCGAGGGGGATACTGCAATAGGAGGCAGTGCTGATGATACAGGTTCGAGTGGCTTAACAACCACTTTAAGGTTTCAAGGCTGACGTTTGGTAACTCGAACCTTCATCTCCCTCCTGTCAGGGCTGGGTCCAGCCCTTCCTTCTCTGTGCTGGCAGCTCAAGTGTCAGCTAATTGGCAGCTTCCATCTCTCCACAGTGATCCACCTGTTGATGATCCGCTCGTCAGCTTTGCCTACTTAAAGCGGAGCTCCACCCTAAAGTGGAACTTCCGCTCATCGGAACCCTCCCCCCCTCCGGTGTCACAATTGACACCTTTCAGGGGGGAGGGGGGTGAAGATACCTGTCTAAGACAGGTATTTTCACCCACTTCCGGGAGTCCTCTCTGCCGGAAACCTCTATGGGAGACGCAAAAACCCATGGTCCTGAGTTACCCAGAATTTGTGGCTTCCTTCAAAAGGGTATTTGACGTTCCCGCACGCTCCGCTTCTGCTGCCAAGAACCTCATGTTCATCAAACAGAGTATGAGAACTGTTGCCGATTACGCCATTGAATTCCATACTCTGGAAGCAGAGGTTGCTTGGAACAATGAGGCCCTCGTGGCTGCTTTTTCTCATGGTCTCTCGGATAACATCAAGGATGAGATAGCAGCCTGAGATATACCCACTGAGCTGGAGAAGTTGATCACATTTGCCACCCTCATTGACTCCAGACTCAGAGAAAGACCCTCTGTTAAGGAGCGCTTGCGGAAGCCTCCTGTACATTTGTCTCCGAGCTTTGCAGTCCCACCCTTGCCTCCCTCACCTCCCATGCCTCCTGGTACCGAGTCGGTCTGTGAAGATGAACCCATGCACTTGGGCTTCACGCATCTCTCTGCGGATGAGAGAGCCCTTAGGAGGAGGGAGAGATTGTGCCTTTATTGTTGGCAGGCCGGTCACTTTTGAAGTCTTGTCATACCCGTCCAGGGAACGCCCGAACCTTGAGGTCTTGTCACGGACAGACCTTAGGTGGCGTTGTTTCGTCTCCAGTTGCCCAGAAGGATAAGCCCCTGGTTTCGGTTACCCTGTCTTGGGCTGAGTCATCCATCCAGATACAGGCTCTAATCGACTCCGGGGCTGCCGGCCTGTTCATTGATGCTGCCTTTGTGTCTAAGCACTCAATTCCGCTGCAGCTGCGTGACACTCCACTTGCTATTCAGGCTCTTGACGGGAGACCTCTACAGCCTGCCCATGTGACTCATGAGACTGTTCCATTGTCCATGGCCGTAGGGGCTCTTCACCATGAGATAATCCAATTCCAAGTTATTTCCTCACCTAAGTTTCCGCTGGTTATTGGTTATCCTTGGTTACAGAGGCACAACCCGTCTTTTGATTGGCTCCGTGCTGAGGTTCTGTCCTGGTCGCCACAGTGCAGTGAAAGATGATTCCAGAAGGTAGCCAAGGCCCTGTGCACCTCTTCACTCTCCTCCCTGCTGGAGGAGTACCGCGATTTTAGCGATGTCTTCGATAAAGGTCAAGCTGGTACATTGCCTCCTCACCGGTCGTATGATTGCGCAATTGACCTTCAACCTGGTGCCATTCCCCCTCGTGGCCGGGTTTACCCTTTGTCGGTCTTGGAAGATAAGGCCATGGAGGAGTATGTTGCAGACGCACTTTCTCGAGGTTTCATCCGCAAATCCTCGTCTCCTGCTGGTGCTGGTTTCTTTTTTGTGAAGAAGAAGAGTGGTGAACTGAGACCTTGTATGGATTATAGGGGTCTCAATCGTTTCACCATTAAGAATGCCTATCCGATCCCATTGATTACGAAGTTATTTGACCGCCTCAAGGGAGCAACGGTCTTCACGAAGCTTGATTGAGAGGGGCATACAATCTCGTCAGGATTAAGGAGGGCGACGAGTGGAAAACTGTGTTCAATACCAGAACAGGTCATTATGAGTATCTCGTAATGCCTTTTGGCCTCTGTAACGCTCCGGAAGTTTTCCAGGAGTTTATTAACAATGTCCTCCGAGACTTGTTGCAGTTATGTATGGTGGTTTATCTCGACGATATCCTCATATTTTCTAAGTCCCTGGAGAACCACCACACAGATGTCTGTCGAGTGCTTCAGAAACTAAGAGAGAACAATCTCTATTGTAAACTGGAGAAGTGTGAATTCCATTGTGCTTGTTCAATTAAGCTTTGGTTATAAAACCTGGAAGCTCATTGGTTTCTATGCAGAAGTGAGCCTGATTTTGTGCTTTCCAGCTTTAGTAAATAAACCGCATTATGTACTTAAAAGTGAGGTATTCCTGGTACTGCTTATTTTGAATAGTAACCCAATGCACCAAGGCAGTGCGCATGTGTTGCAGCAAAAACGTTGTGACACTCCAGATTTTTGGTGCGTCAGAAGGTCTTGATTTCAATAAGGTGCCTTAATCCAATGCACATTAACGTGTAACATGACATGCACTAATGCACCGCCCAATTGTAAATGGCCTTCAAAGTGGTTGTAAAGTTTTTTAATAAAAAAAATAAAAATAAACATGTTATAATTACCTGCTCAGTGCTCTGTGGTTTTGCACAGAGCAGCCCTGAACTTCCTCTTCTGGGGTTGCCCTCCTGGTGCTTCTCCTCTTCTCTGTGTGCCACCACAGGAAGCCGCTATCTATGGTGGCACGTCTGCTGGCTTGATCCCGAGCCGTGCTTTGTGTGTCCATTGACACACAAAATATAGCTTTGCCCTGCCCCCCACTCCCTGTTTGACAGCAGTGGGAGCCTTTGGGCAGGTTGAAACAGTTAATTAGTTGCTGTTCCGGCCTTTCCTGGTAGTCTGGGTCCGACCCACGTATCCTGTGACATATAAATTGGGTCAGTGGTCTGGCATGGAGAGCCCTCTGGAGTGAGGTTAAACTTGAGGTTTGCCCCAAAGACAACAACACTGGGTTATGCTTCTGAAGGACTATAATTGCTGAACTACATCTTAGAAGGTATGCCGGGGCAGTACTCAAACTTGTAGTTAGAGCTAGGGAACTAGGAATTATTAATGCCTTGTAAAAGGGGGGTTTTTCCGCGCTACCTCCCTATACTAAAAACAAAACATATCCTGAGTGTGAATACACTAAGTGCAGGTTATATTGTAAAAACTAAAACAAAAGAAAAAAGTGTGTGCATAAGTAATATTAACAAAAAACTAGCACAAAAAAATTGAATAAGAATATGACTGGTGCTGCAAATAAACCTTTGGCTGGAATACTCAGCCAAAAAACATATGCATAAAAATAAAAATAAAATATATTGCGCAACCCTGTAAAAGGCAAAACAAAGTGCCAAACAAAATATTGATGACCTGAAAAGAAGTGCAACTATATGAATATACACTTAATAAAGTCCAATTACTGATGCTGCTCCAGCAGCATACACATGAAAAGTTCAAAAGAAAAAATCCATAGAAAAAAATATATCACCAAAGTGTGTAAAAACACCAAAGTGTGTAAAAAGGACAGCAGATATGGATCTTCAAACATAGGTATAGACTTCAGCGGCAAAGAATGTATACACAGGAGGCTTACCAGAACAGATGGGTCCCTATTACGGGGACCAAACGAGCTCAGCAAAGAAAACCGATCAGGATGTCAACGATGTGATCCTATAGGTCCTCGCTCAGCTCCAACACCGGTCAGCAAACGTTGGTACTCCCCACAGTAGTGTGAACACTCGTCCAGCGTGATGTTGTTTTCAAAAGGAAAAATAATAAAGAGGCTTCATGGTGTAGATTTGTTTAAAAAGACAAATACCCTTTATTGCAATGTGCGGGTGAACAGACGTCCATACACGATAAAAAACAAACAAACGTTTTCAAAAAGGCACTGCAACCCCGCCAGGCGTCAGCCGATCAGCTGGGGGCGTGGTGACGTCAGGGTCCTGAGCTCCACCCCGTAATAGGGACCCATCTGTTCTGGTAAGCCTCCTGTGTATACATTCTTTGCCGCTGAAGTCTATACCTATGTTTGAAGATCCATATCTGCTGTCCTTTTTACACACTTTGGTGTTTTTACACACTTTGGTGATATATTTTTTTCTATGGATTTTTTCTTTTGAACTTTTCATGTGTATGCTGCTGGAGCAGCATCAGTAATTGGACTTTATTAAGTGTATATTCATATAGTTGCACTTCTTTTCAGGTCATCAATATTTTGTTTGGCACTTTGTTTTGCCTTTTACAGGGTTGCGCAATATATTTTATTTTTATTTTTATGCATTATTAATGCCTTGCCTATTGGACTGTGAAATGTCTATTTTGCACTTTTTCTAAGTAAAGCATTGAAAGGTTGTCCCTAAAGTTACTTAAGTGTTGCATTGCAAGTAACCGGCACACATCTAGTCTACAAGCCCATGGCTCTAATTACGGGGTATGTGTCTCGCTTCCCCATTCACAATATGTTGGATAGTTTTTGCTGCAGTCTTGAAGCCAAGCATCGTGACTGCAGAATGTGAACACCCCCTTTGCTTCCATTGCAGCTTACATGGGGGCGGCTGTGGGGTGCTAAAAACGTGCAGTTTTACAGCCCCCAAACACACACCTAAACTTAGCCTAAAAGTTCAGCTAAAAGTAATGGACATCTGCTAAACAACTGCACTCTCCCACGTAAAATACAAACAAAAGTTAATGATTCCTCTTTAAACTGAAGCTATGGTTATCACAACAGTTCCCAAGTTCTAATCTCCCAGTTCACCTGCAGCTCTGATATTGGAATTCATGCTGCCTAAAAAGGGTCATCCACCTAGCAGAAACTTTTATCTTCAATGTCACTATAACCTGCCTGTGCCTGATAACAGCCTGAGATAAAAAAATATGTATTTCTGTTATCTTCTGTGATTTCACAGCCCTTTACAAAGGCATCTTCAGCTTTGCTCCCAACCACAGATAATAAGCCATCAAATACATTCATTTTTGAGACTTACACATTTATATTAGAAAATTTCCAACAATGCTTCACAGTCTGATAGGGAGAAATCACCTTGATGCTTTGCTTCTGACGGTTAATATTTTGGGCAGTTTATTTTTGCTTTATAGCTTTTTGTTCACTTTATATGGAATAGTTTACTGCTGTTGAAATTCCACCTCTAAGGCATTTCACGCACCGTAATGTCATCAGTCCACACTTTGCCCAGGCTTACGTCAGGTACAGTTTGGGAGATGTATAATAAAATGACCAGATAACGGACTTATATTAAAATAGATAAAAGAAAAGCAGAAGTAAGCAGGCACAGCATACATGAAAAGCAGGTTTCCTTTCTCAAACAAAGCTAATGTTTAATAATGAAAAAAATAAATAAAAATACCCTACAGCTTTAGTTACATCACTTACTTATAATGAAGTAAGTCCCACCTGGTGCAGGCAGATGGATCCTAAAGAAATCTTCACTGCGGTGGTGCCTGTCCTCTTCCTGTCTCTCGACTTTCAGTACTGCAGTGGCTAACAGCTTTGGATCTTCAGCCAGAACAGCAGTACAGATGATATAATAGAATGCACCACCTCCTTCCTCCTCCAATGAGAAAATATCTTTCATTGACTAAACTGCCTGTAACACGACCCATGAATGGGGGAGAAAATCCTATGACTGATCATACTTTTCCCCATTCACCAATCATGTTGCAAGCATTGTAATCAATGACAAAGGTTTTCCTAATGGAAGAGGTTCACGTGCCCCCGTTGGACCTTCCTGAAGACCCAGAGCTGTTGCAAATTTAGAGATAGGAAGAGGACAGGCAACTTTGCAGTGAGGATTTCTACAGGATCCAGCTGACTGAACAATGTGGGATATCCTAACCATACCTCTTTCTCCATAAGTATCAGTACACTCCAGAGATGCCTCCTCTCCCCCTTAATCTTCATACTCTCTTTAGAACCATTTATCTGCATTGTACAAACAAGGGCCAATATTTCAGGTCTCCCCACTTCCATAGGCATCCACAAGGTAGCCTCATTTGCAGATGATCTAATTTTCTTCCTTACCTCTTCAACATCTCAACACCACCTCTCCTAGAGGAACTAGAACACGATAGTAGCTTGTCAAATTTTAAACTCAACATCTCAAAGTCGAAAGTCATTAACATCTTGGCTTCCCCTTTCAGATATCAAAGTATTAAGCATTCTTTCCCATTTAAATGGCCTGAATCACACATCCGGTACTTGGGGCCCAACATACTTTCAAGCCAGCAGAATATTAGCATGTGTATAAAAGGGAATATACTAATATACTCCAGAGACAAAACTATAAACCTGACACTTTATAAAACTGGTTTGGCCACATCTTGCCAGAGAAATTACCAACACAGCTGCGCCAGCCGCATCCCTGCGTGCATGCACGGCGGAACGGCGCTTCGGCGCATGCGCGTACGCGGGCCGGTGGAACGGTACGCGCGCATGCGCGCTAGTGTGCCAATCGGAGCTCTGGTGGGCCTATATAAAGTGGCCCAGGTACTCCGACAGGTTGCTGTTTTTTTTTCAGCTTCCTGTCTGTACCTGGTTTCCTGTTACCTGCATCTGAACTTCTGTTGTGACCCGGATCGGCTTGACTACTCTTCTCCTGGACCTGACCTTTGGCTTGCTTTATGGATCTGCCTTGCTACCTGTGTTTGACCCCCGGCCTGTGACTCGGATCTGCCTCTTGTCTCCAGCCCTTGACCTTCTGCTTGTACTTCTTGGACTTGTTACTTGTCTCTTGTGCTAGACCCTCAGCCTCACCCTCAGCCTGAACAATGAAATTTGTCAAATAAAGAAAATTCAATAAACATCCTGAGTGTGATAAATTTTAAAGCATGGAACTGGACAAAGTCCGACCTCACAATCTGGACAATGGAACCTTGTTTCTTTTTGGACTTTCTTTCCATTGCCATCTCTCTTTGAACAGCAAACCACGCACATCCTGGTAGGTGCTGCCTTTTTTGCGGTTGGCGGTATGTAGTCCAAAAAGTGACGACCAGTCAGGCGTTCTGGGTTGACAACGCCGACAGCACGTCGTCCGGGTCTGTTAGCAGCTACTGATGGCATCTGGTGGTTGACAAAAATCTGCTCAGCCACCTTCCAGATAAAGTCAGAATGAACAAGAGGCATGTCACTCTTTGTTTTGTACAGGATATATGCATTCCAAAGGCATTGTTCCAGAAGATGCCTGAAAATCTTCTTATAATATATTTTTTGCTGTTTGCGCATAGCCGGGTAAAATGTCATTGCCTGATCGGCTCTGTATTATTATAGTCCATCACGACTTGCGGCTTCAGCAGATCTTTCCCACCTTTTTTGTGGACCATGGCAGTGGAGGTATTGTGCACAGTACTCAAGAGACACATGTCCTTCTTGTCTCGCCATCGCATTGCCATCATCTTACCCTTCTGAAAGGCAACCATTTCTCCGGTTTTGAGTTTTTTCTTGGCAAACATAGATGGCATGTCACGTCGGTTAGGCCTAACGGTACCATACCCATCAGTCTTGTTTCGTAGCAAAACCTCATACAGTTCCGGAGACGCGTAGAAATTATCCGTGGTCACACAATATCCTTGGATCAGCAATGGCTCCAGCAGTGTAAGGACAGATGATGTGGCCATCCCATAGCCGCTGTACCTGGGGTTGAACTTCATGCCTTTACCCGTGTAAATTACTGAATTCCAGATGTACCCAGTAGATGACTCGCAGACCATGTAGAATTTGATGCCAAAGCACGCTCTTTTGGATGCAATAAACTGTATCCAGCTTAGGCGTCCCTTGTAGGCCATCAAACTTTCATCCACGCTGACGTCCCTTTCTGTCACGTAGGTCCGCTGGAAATTGGTCACAATTATTTGGCATACCTCCCAGATTTTTTTTAGTTTGGGTGCAGGATGCATGGCCTCAAATTCTTCATTGTTTGTGAAGTGGAAATACTTCATAATGAGGGAAAACCAGTATTCTGACATCACGGTGCCAAAAAACGGAGTGGTGGAGTGGTGGAGTGGTGGTCCAGTACCATTTCTGGAGCGGTTTCCCCACCACCCCCTTAAGAATGATGAGTCCCAGAAACTGCCAGATGTCCTCTTTGGTCACCACTTTCTGTTTCTGGAAAACCTGGCATGCAGTGTAGCGGATTGCTGATCTTGGTAGCGATTTGTCTCTGTGACAATATTTTCAATTACCTCTTCAGTGAGGAATAATTGCAGGTATGCCAGAGGGTTGGGGGCGCTACCTGGTCCGTATCACAGTCTATAGGGCACCAAATGCGTACATCGCTGAGGTCAGGTGCAGGATCATCGCCGTTGTCACTTGCCAGGTCAGTGTCAGTGTCAGACGACAAATCTCCCCACGACTCACTATCGCTCAGTTCTGCGAGCAACTCCGTGTCGCTGCCGCTGTCACTCAACTGGTCCAAAAGCGCCCTTGTAGTAAAGTGGCGCTTTTTTGATGCCATGTTGTAAATATTTATGGGCACAGATGACAGTAAAATGGCAGGCAAGGGGCACTGTACAGTGATCAGGTCTGAGATGATACAGTGCAATCCTCTCAGATTACAATATATCACCTCTTTTATGTTTGTGTTACTTTTTGAACTTTTTGAACTTTTGAACTTTTGAATTTCCCGCCCAGTTCCGCTCCCATTCACCGCTGCTGCTTGCAGGGAACGGAACCAGGAAGTCACATCTCTCAGTGATCTCGCCGGCGATCACAGCGCAGGATATCATCGCTGGATCGCCAGAGAAGGTAAGAGGACTCCGCTGGCAGCTCAGCAATGTTACCCCGAGCGTGACTTGGGGTTACCGATCCTAGCAGAAAAAACCAACCCCGAGTCACGCTCGGGAATACCGCCAGGGAGGTTAAAGTGATATTAAAGTGATTGTAAAGTCTAGTTTTTTCTTCTATAAAAATACTAAACATGTTATACTTACCTGCTCTGTGCAGTGGTTTTGCACAGAGAAGCCTAGATCCTCCTCTTCTCTGGTGCCTCTTCTGTGCTCCTGGCCCCTCCCTCCTTCCTGTTGTGTGCCCTCACAGCAAGCAGCTTGCTATGGGGTCACCCAGGCTGAGCTGCAGTTCCCTGTTTCCATTCAGACACTGGGCTGCGGTTCGGCCCTGCTCCCTCTCCAGTGGCAGCTGGAGCTCAAAATTTTTGGGGGGGCGCAAACAAACTGAAAAAAAAAACACATCAAGTGCAGCTACTCTGCCCATCAAACGCAGCAACTCTGCCCATCAATTGCTGCCACTGGGCCATCAAACGCAGCCACTGTGCCCATCAAACACAGCTATTGTGCCCATCAAGCTCAGCCACTGTGCCCATCTAATGCATCCACTGTGCCCATCAAATGCCACCACTGTGCCCATCAAACACAGCCACTGTGCCCATCAAGCGCAGCCACTGTGCCCATCTCAGCCACTGTGCCCATCAAACGCAGCCACTGTGCCAAACGCAGCCACTGTGCCCATCAAACGCAGCCATCAATTGCCGCCACTGTACCCTTAAATTGCCGCCACTGTGCCATCAAACGCAGCTACTGTACCCAGAAATTGGCGCCACTGTGCCATCAAACGCAGCTACTGTACCAGCTACTGTACCCATCAATCTCTGCCAGTGTGCCCATCAATTGCTGCCAGTGTGCCCATCAATTGCTGCAAGTGTGCCCATCAATTGCCGTTACTGTGCCCATCAATTGCTGCCAGTGTGCTCATGAATTGCCACTACTGTGCCCATCAATTTCTGCCAGTGTGCCCATCAATTGCTTACACTGTGCCCATCAATTTCTGCCAGTGTACTCATCAATTGCCGCTACTGTGCCCATCAATTGCTGACACTGTGCTCATCAATTGCTGCTAGTGTGCCCACCAATTACCGCTACTGTGCCCATCAATTGCTGCCAGTGTGCCCATCAATTGCCACTACTGTGCCCATCAAATGCTGCTAGTGTGCATCCCCCGCCCGCCCGGCACTTACCTTGTCTCGGTGGGGCAGCAGGTCACGATGGTGTCCTCCACGCTCCTCGATGTCTTCTCCTGTCCTCTGTTCCCGTCCTCTGCTATGATTGGATGCCTGATTGGCTAAAACGACAGGCGCTGTGATTGGACGCCTATCAGGTGACAGGTAACAGACCCGAGCACCTGATTGGCTGAGAGGCAGTTCAGTGTTAGGAAAGCAAATATTTATTCGCTTTCCTAACACAACGCTGAGTGAACTGCGAGCGCCCAGCATGGCGCCCGCTGTTCACCTTTTTGGACGCCTATTAGAGCCTATAGCTCTAATCAGGTGCTTCCAAAAAATACCCCACCACTGTAATTCAGGCTCCCGGTGCCCGAAAAGGGGTCGGGTACCTGAATAGGGGGTGGCAATGGCGACCATAGATAGATTCATGCAATGCATGAATCTATCTATGGTGATAGAGAAGTGGCAGGAGATAGGGGGCGGCGCCTATGCTCCCCTTATGGACGCACCGCCACTGACCCTCTCTCTCCTGATTGGATAATTGACTTTGATTGACAGCAGTGGGAATCAATGGCACCACTGCTGTGTTTCAGCCAGTCAGAAGGGAGCGTCCCGGACAGCCGAGACACTTGTGAACATCGCTGGACAGAGAGGATGCTCAGGTAAGTATTGGGGAGGATCCAAATCATTTGGTGGAGGGGGGATTAGGGTGTGGGGTTGTTTTTCAGGAGTTGGGCTTGGCCCCTTATTTCTAGTGCAGGGAACTCTTAAGGCATCAGCATACAAAGACATTTTAGATAATTTCATGCTCCCAATTTTGTGGAAACAGTTTGGGGGTTCCAACATGACTGCACACCAGTGCACAAAGTAAGGTCCATAAAGACATAGATGAGCGAGTTTGGGGTGTAGGAACTTGACTGGCCTGCACAGAGTCCTAAACTTAACCTGACAGAACACCTTTGGGATGAATTAGAGCAGAGACTGCAAACCAGAACTTCTCATCCAACATCAATGCCTGACCTCAAAAATGTGCTTCTGGAAGAATGGTCAAACATTCCCAAAGACACACTCCTAAACCTTGCCACCCAGCAGGTCAGGAAAGGGAGACCCCCTGCTAAACCATACCAGACTGCATGCCCTATCAGTGCCCATCAGTGCCTCCTATCAGTGCTTATAAGTGCCTCCTATCAGTGCCTATCAGTGCCGCCTATCAGTGCTCATTAGTGCCACCTATCAGTGCCCATTAGTGCTGTCTATCAGTGCAGCCTCATCAGTGCCCATTAGTGCAGCCTCATCAGTGCCCATCAGTGCCACCTTATCAGTGTCCATAAGTGCTACCTATTAGTGTCCATCAGTGCCTCCTATCAGTGCCCATTAGTGCCACCTATCAGTGGCCATCAGTACCGCATATCAGTGCAGCCTCATCAGTGACGCCTCATCAGTGCCCATTAGTGCTACCTTATCAGTGCCTATCAGTGCACTGCCACCTATCAGTGCAGCTTATCAGTGCAGCCTATCAGTGCCCATCTGTGAAGGAGAAAAATTGCTTATTTGCTAAATTTTATAACAGTTACTAATTAAAGGGTTTTTCTTCAAAATTTTCCATCTTTTTTTGTTTGTTTAGCAAAAACTAAAAAACCCAGTGGTGATTAAATACCACCAAAAGAAAGCTCTATTTGTCAAAAAAAATGAATTCTAAAAATTTTGCATGGGTACAGTTGCATAACCGCACAATTGTCATTCAAAGAGCGACAGTGCTGAAAGTGGGCCTGGTCAGAAAGGGAGTATAAATGCCCAGTAAGCAAGTGGTTAATATTGCTTTAACATCAATCATTGCCCCAATGGTCATGACTAGCATAAGAATAGATAGCTTTGTAATGCTAAAATGCTTTCCCTGTTGGGACTTTACCCAGGACTTTTACAGTGCTGCAGGTGTCACTGTGCTAGATCCCAGGAATCAGATTCTGGCCCTTTTTCCCTGGAATTTGTATTTACACCTTCGCTCTGCCCCTTGTTTAAAGCAGTGCATACATTTTTTTTACATACTAGCAAAGCAGTGCATACATTTTTTTTTTGTTTCTGCAGCACTCAGTCAGGAGTGTTCTTGCAGGTCAGAACGCTTTATTAAGTGAACCCACAACCGGAGAAGATCAGCACTCCTGTGATCAGGTCCTGATTACATTCCACAGCCTGCTATAAGCAGACAGATATACTGTAAATAATCTCCAGTGTCACAGACAGGGCCGTTTGAAGGAATTTGGGGGCCCCAAGCAAAATGGACATGGAGGCCCCCCAACCCCCCCCCCCCCACACACACAAACTCACGCAAAGCCTACAGGAACCACAGCATAGCGATACAGTTTAAGCTCACCCACACTTTATATAAATAAAAAAGGTTTACAGTGCAAATACTGCTGTTGCATATAATCCAACATACTTAAAACACATACACACTCACATTAACATTAAGATGCTGCTTAGGACTGTTTATGGACAGTGGGATGGACAGGGGGACCGTGGGATGGACAGAGGGACCGTGGGATGGACAGGGGGACTCTGCACTGTAATATCCACATCATCTCCCCCTGTAATGTCCACATCATCTCCCCCACTGTAATATCCACATCATCTCCCCCACTGTAATGTCCACATCTCCCCCACATCTCCCCCACTGTAATATCCAGATCTCCCCCCTGTACTGTCCACATCTCCCCCTGTACTGTCCACATCTCCCCCTGTACTGTCCACATCTCCCCCTGTAATGTCCACTGTTAAAATAATAAAAATATTCAAAAATAATTATGGAGTGATAAAGTCTCTAATAGTTCCACAAATAAAATAGTAAATACGTTTTCTTGAAAAGTAGTAAAGAATCTGTCAGTCTTTCTATGGCTCCACAAGCATGTACTTGTACATGATTTCTGTTCTGTCCAGTAATCCAGGCCAGGATTAGGATCCCTGAATATTCGTGCGCTTTTCTCCTGCAAACAACTTCCTGGTCACAGCAGCCTGCTTCTCCATCCCAATCCCCACTATTGGAGAAATGTTCAGGGATCCTGATCCTGGCCTGGCTGGATTACTGGACAGAAGAACAGAAATCATGTACAAGTACATACTTGTGGAGCCATAGAAAGACAGATTCTTTACTACTTTTCAAGAAAACGTATTTACTATTTTATTTGTGGCACTATTAGAGACTTTATCACTCCATTAAAAAGTCATTCACCGACCTACCATTTCCAGAGGCACTGTCTGGCGGGCAAAATATGATCCGACCGCAATGGGAGTTGTAGCATGCCTGCGCTTCCCTCCTGAGTGACTGTGACTGACACTAACTCCTCCCCCCAGGAGCAGGGAGCATCAGCACGTAGCCGCCGCTGTGGACTACAACTCCCATAAGCAATAGCGGCGGCCTGTCACCGCCGGGTGTACCAAGATGGCCGCCGCTCCGGAGCTAGGCCGAAGCCGCGGCCTTTCCTATGGCCGCAATCCGCGGATCGGCTCCGGGCGGAAATCGAGGACAGTGACAGGCAGCAGGCTGGGGCCCCAGGCCAACTCGGGGCCCCAAGCAATTGCTTGTTTTGCCTGTCCTGTTCCGACGGCCCTGGTCACAGATGGGAAGATAAGAGCAAGATTAGCAGGTTAACTCTGATTGTGATATTCCATATTGAATTAAAGGACCTTTGATGATGCCATGACTAGATAAGGTGTCTGATGTGGCATTACCATTGGTCTGAGGTGAAACCTGTGATTTTGTAACTCATAAATTAATTTGCAGATTTTTGCTGAAAGGTACCCCTTTAAAAAAAATGGACATCATTTAAGGGGATGGTATTTTGGGTTATCATTAATTTTCAAGGTATGTTGCTTTTCATTTTATGTAGATAGGGCCTTTACTGTTTCTGTTTCTGTTTTGTTATGCACAGAGAAAAGGAGAGTGTCGGCAGGGGACCCCAAAAGAGTAGGTATGGGGCTGAAAAAACATTGCACAGAGAAGTTAAAGCGGTTGTAAAGTCACTAATCACAAATCTTGGAATCCCCTCTGTTACAGCAAGGCTCCATGTACACAGAAGCTGATAAACTGCAGTTTATTGGTGTTTTGGCGTTTTTTAAAAAGCCCATTAACTGCACTCTATGTTAGCCTATGTGTTCATGTACACATAACGTTTTTTAGCTTTAATGAGCAGTGGAGTTAATGGACTTTTTTCTGAACGCAAGAAATTTGCATTCAAAGTGCCGTTTTTCGGCCGAAAATACGCAAAACGCAGAAAAACGCTCATAAACGCTCAAAAACGCTGGCCGCGAGCGTTTTTAGCGTTTTTTGGTCCATTGAAAAAAAAAAAAAGCTATAGAAAAAGCTACACTGAAAAACGCTAATAAAAGCTAGTAAAAAAATGCTGATAAAAGCTAGCTATTTCTGCTGCTTTAAAAACTACAGTTTTTGAGCTTCTGTGTACATGGAGCCATACTGTGCAGCGTATGTGTTTTGTAAACATTATGCCGCAAAATACCTTATTTTACAGCACCGCTGTGTGGTCACGTGACCTCCCGTCGCTCTCCTTCCCCAACCTGGGGACTAAAGTTGGAGGGGCTGAGACTCTGACGTTAGCTGGGTGGAAAAAAGGAGAGCGGTGGAAGTTTACGTGAGCGCACATCGGCGCTCTGAAAAAGGGTATTTTGCTGCATCATTTTTTTTTAAACAGACACTGCACAGTATATCTTGCTGTAACAGCGGGATTCCAGGATTTGTGATTAGTGATTTTACAGCCACAGCGGAATAGCGTGGGAGGGGAGAGGAGGGGAGAGAAGGGGATGGGAGGGGCGGGGAGAAGATGGCTCACACACAGACTCCTGACCTGACAGGCAGGGAGGGAGGGAGGGGGAAATTAGGGGGAGACTGCGGGATGATGGAGGCATGTAAACTGACCACGATATCATGGATTACCGTGGTCAACACACCTAGGGGTGCACAGGAAACGGCAGGATGAACTAGGTATTTTACAACATTGAGAGGGATAAATGACTCGGCACAAGCACTATGCTGAATATCCTGCTTTAACCACTTCAATACCATGCACTTATACAGCTTCCTGCCCAAGCCAATTTTGAGCTTTCAGCACTGTCGCAATTTGAATGACAATTGCGCGGTCATGCTACACTGTACCCAAACAAATTTTTTATCATTTTGTTCCCACAAATAGAGCTTTCTTTCGGTGGTATTTGATCGCCTCTGAGATTTTTATTTTTTGCACAACAAATAAAAAAAGTGCGAAAATTAAAAAAAAAAAAAAGTTTTTCTTTGTTTCTGTTAATTTTTTTTGTAAATAAGTACCTTTTCTACTTCAATGACGGGCACTGATAAGGCGGCACTGAAGGGCACTGATAAGGCGACACTGATGGGCACCGATGAGGTGGCACCAATGAGGTGGCACTGATGAGGTGGCACTGATGGGCACTGATGATGGGCACTGATAGGCGGCACTGATGGGCACTGATATGTGGCACTGGTATGCGGCACTGATGGGCACTCATAGGTGGCACTGATTGGCACTCATAGGCGGCACTGATTGGCACTCATAGGCGGCACTGATGGGCACTTATAGGCGGCACTGATGGGCACTTATGGGTGGCACTGATAGGTGGCATGGACAGGCACTGATAGGTGGGCACAGATTGGCACGGATGGGCACGGATGGGCACTGATAGGTGGCACTGATGGACACTAGTAGGTGGCATTGGTGGCACTGGTGCCCAGCAATGCCAGCCACCACACATTGTGAAAGTGCCAGTCAGTGCCCATTTGTGGGCACTGATTGGCATATTTTTTTTATGTTTTTATTTTATTTTTATTTTTTTACTACATGTGGATGGCCATGGGGGCCATCCACATGATTGGGGCTTCCCTGGTGGTCCTGGGGGGCTTCCCTGGTGGTCTAGTGTGGGTATCCGAGGGGGGGCTGCGCTGATAAACAATCAGCGCGAACCCCTCCTGTCAGGAGAGCCGCCGATCGGCTCTCCTCTACTCGCGTCTGTCAGACGCGAGTGAGGAAGAGCCGATCAACGGCTCTTCCTGTTTACATTGTGATCAGCCGTGATTCGACATGGCTGATCACGTGGTAAAAAGCCTCCGACGGACCCACCGCTCCACCGATCGCCGCGATATGCGCCCCCCCCCGGCTGTTATCCCGCAGGACGTCATATGACGTCCAGTGTGGATAACTGAACCACTTCCCGGACGTCAATCTGCTATTGACGGGGCGGGAAGTGGTTAAAGGAACAGGATATTTTTTTTTATTAGTATTCAGTCTTTAAGTATAACATGTTTATTATTTTAATTAAAAAAGTTAATTCTTTACAACCACTTTAAGGATTGTTTTTGTCACCAGCACCCCATTTCTGGGACACATTAACTGAATCAAGCATGAAGCATACATTACACTTAGACACAGACAAGCTTGGCTGATGTAGAGGTGTTGTCACATATGGCATGCTAAATAGTCACTTCTTGTCTGTGTTATGTATAATAGTACATTACTACTAATAATAATTCTAGGGTTTTGAGGTTGGATTTAAGTGGTTTCTTTTAAAAAACAAGATAGAACATGTCCATTTAAAGGGTAGCTCCACTTTTGTGAAAAAAATAGCAAAAATTATAATAAATATATAGTATACTGTATATACACAATTGGTACACAAGCAATATAGAAATTGGATGTTATTAAAACATTTTGTTTTCAGTCTGCAGCGGCTATTCTTCTTTGCAAAATAGCTCAAGCTCTGTCAGATGGGATGGAGAGCGTCTGTGAGCATAAATTTTAATGTCTTGCCACAGATTCTCAATTGGATTTAGGTCTGGAATTTGACTGGGCCATTCTAACACATGTTATATGCTTTGATCTAAACCATTCTGTTGTAGCTTCGGCTGTGTGTTTGGGGTCGTTGTCCTGCTGGAAGGCAGGGCTGGACTGGGACCAAAATTTGGCCCTGGACTTCATCCAGACCGGCTCACTTTAATTCAATAAAATGCTCCCCCCCAAAAAATCACGCCCACTAAAAGGCCTCTACATACATTATTGTATATCATGAGAGGGTGAGCGAGAGGGGAATGAGAGAGAGAGAGAGAAAGGGAGGGTTGAGGGAAAGGGAATGAGAGGGGGTGGGTGAGAGAGGGGGGTGAGTGTAAGAGACAGGGAGTGAGTGTAAAAGAGAGGGGGTGAGTGTAGGACCCCTTTCACACTGAGGCATTTTTCAGGCGCTTTTGGGCTAAAAATAGCGCCTGTAAAGCCCCTGAAAAACGCCTCCGCTGCAGTCCCAGTGTGAAAGTCCTCCAAGCAGCATCTTTGGGGCAGTGTACACACCGCTCCTGCCCATTGAAATGAATGGCTGAGAGACAGAGGAGGGGGCTGAGAGACAGAGGAGGGGTCTGAGAGACAGAGGAGGGGTCTGAGAGACAGAGGAGGAAGCTGAAAAACAGAGGGGGAAGCTGAGAGACAACGGGAGGGAGCTAAGAGACAATGGGAATTTTGCTGAGAGACAATGGGAGGGAGCTGAGCGACAGAGGGGGAGCTGAAAGACAGAGGGGGAGCTGAGAGACAGAGGGGGAAGCTGAGAGACAGAGGGGGAAGCTGAGAGACAGAGGGGGAAGCTGAGAGACAGAGGGGGAGCTGAGAGACAGAGGGGGGAGATGAGAGACAGTGGAGGGGAGCTGAGAGACAGTGGAGGGGAGCTGAGAGACAGTGGAGGGGTCTTAGAGACAATGGAGGGGTCTGAGAGACAGTGGGGAGCTGAGAGACAGAGAGGAGAGCTGAGAGACAGAGGAGGAGAGCAGAGAGACAGAGGAGGGGTCTGAGAGACAGAGGAGGGGTCTGAGAGACAGAGAGGAGCTAAGAGACAGAGGAGGGGCTAAAAGAGGGGGGGGGGCTGAGAGACACGGGAACTGAGAGACAGAAGGGGGGACTGAGAGACAGAGGGGGGTCTGAGAGACAGAGGGGGGGTCTGAGAGACAGAGGGGGAGCTGAGAGACAGAGGGGGGGCTGAGAGACAGAGGGGGAGCTGAGAGACAGAGGGGGCTGAGAGACAGAGTGGGAGCTGAGAGACAGAGGGGGGGCTGAGAGACAGGGGGAGCTGCGAGTCAGAGGGGGGCTGAGAGACAGAAGGGGGGCTGAGAGAGAGTGGAGGGAGCTGAGAGACAGTGGAGGGGTCTGAGAGACAGAGGGGGGTCTGAGAGACAGAGGGGGGTCTAAGAGACAGAGGGGAAGCTGAGAGACAGAGAGGGGTCTAAGAGACAGAGGGGGAGCTGAGAGACAGAGGGGGAGCTGAGAGACAGAGGGGGGCTGAGAGACAGAGGGGGGGCTGAGAGACAGAGGGGGAGCTGAGAGACAGAGGGGGGCTGAGAGACAGGGAGAGCTGAGAGACAGAGGGGGGCTGAGAGATAGAAGGGGGGGCTGAGAGAGAGTGGAGGGGGCTGAGAGACAGTGGAGGGGTCTGAGAGACAGAGGAGGAGAGCTGAGAGACAGAGGAGGAGAGCAGAGAGACAGACGGGGGTCTGAGAGACAGAGGAGGGGTCTGAGAGACAGAGGGGAGCTAAGAGACAGAGGAGGGGCTAAAAGAGGGGGGACTGAGAGACACGGGAACTGAGAGACAGAGGGGGCTGAGAGACAGAGGGGGGCTGATAGAGAGTGGAGGGGGCTGAGAGACAGTGGAGGGGTCTGAGAGACAGAGGGGGGTCTGAGAGACAGAGGGGGGAGCTGAGAGACAGAGGGGGGAGCTGAGAGACAGAGGGGGAGCTGAGAGACAAAGTGGGGAAGCTGAGAGACAGAGGAGGAGAGCTGAGAGACAGAGGGTGGGTCTGAGAGACAGAGGGGGGTCTGAGAGATAGAGGGGAGCTGAGAGACAGAGGAGAGGCTAAAAGAGGGGGGACTGAGAGACACGGGAACTGAGAGACAGAGGGGGGGACTGAGAGACAGAGGGGGGTCTAAGAGACAGGAGGGTCTGAGAGACAGAGGGGGAGCTGAGAGACAGAGGAAGAGCTGAGAGACAGAGGGGGAGAGCTGAGAGACAGAGGGGGAGAGCTGAGAGATAGAGGAGGGGGCTGAGAGGCAGAAGGGGAGCTGAGAGACAGAGGGGGAGCTGAGAGACAGAGGAGCAGAGCTGAGAGACAGAGGAGGAGAGCTGAGAGATAGAGCAGGGGTCTGAGAGACAGAGGGGGGTCTGAGAGACAGAGGAGGGGTCTGAGAAACAGAGGGAAGCTAAGAGACAGAGGAAGGGCTAAAAGAGGGGGGACTGAGAGACACGGGAACTGAGAGACAGAGGGGCGGACTGAGAGACAGAGGGGGGGGTCTGAGAGACAGAGGAGGGGTTTAAGAGACAGAGGGGGAGCTGAGAGACAGAGGGGGGTCTAGGAGACAGAGGGGGAGCTGAGAGACAGAGGGGGGCTGAGAGACAGAGGGGGGGCTGAGAGACAGAGGGAGAGCTGAGAGACAGAGGGGGGCTGAGAGACAGGGGGAGCTGTGAGTCAGAGGGGGGCTGAGAGACAGAAGGGGGGGCTGAGAGAGAGTGGAGGGGGCTGAGAGACAGTGGAGGGGTCTGAGAGACAGAGGAGGAGAGCTGAGAGACAGAGGAGGAGAGCTGAGAGACAGAGGAGGAGAGCTGAGAGACAGAGGGGGGGTCTGAGAGACAGAGGGGGGTTTGAGAGATAGAGGGGAGCTGAGAGACAGAGGAGGGGCTAAAAGAGGGGGGACTGAGAGACACGGGAACTGAGATACAGAGGGGGGTCTAAGAGACAGGGGGGTCTGAGAGACAGAGGGGGGAGCTGAGAGACAGAGGAAGAGCTGGGAGACAGAGGAAGAGCTGGGAGACAGAGGGGGGCTGAGAGACAGAGGGGGAGAGCTGAGAGACAGAGGGGGAGAGCTGAGAGATAGAGAGGGGGAGGGCTGAGAGACAGAGGGGGAGAGCTGAGAGACAGAGGGGGAGAGCTGAGAGATAGAGGAGGGGGCTGAGAGGCAGAAGGGGAGCTGAGAGACAGAGGGGGAGCTGAGAGACAGAGGAGGAGAGCTGAGAGACAGAGGAGGAGAGCTGAGAGATAGAGGAGGGGTCTGAGAGACAGAGGAGGGGTCTGAGAGACAGCGGGGGGGGGGTCTGAGAGACAGAGGGGGGTCTGAGAGACAGAGGGGGTCTGAGAGACAGAGGAGGGGTCTGAGAGATAGTGGGGGGGCTGAGAGACAGAGGAGGGGGCTGAAAGAGGGGGGACTGAGAGACAGAGGGGGGACTGAGAGACAGAGGGGGCAGAGAGACACAGGGGAGGGCTGAGACAGACCACATAGCACTGTCCCTTTCTGCAGTCCCTCCTCTGCTCACCTGCCCGCTGTCTCAGTGTTCTGGCATGTTTGTGTAGGATGCCAGGTACCTGATGGCCATCAGCGGCAGCACCGAGTCTCCCTCTTGATCCGGGGGGTGCTCACCCTGCTCTGCTCCTTACAGCGACGCATGTTCTCTTCCTCCGGGATCCCAGTCAGCCTGCCCTCCGGCCCAGGCCGCATGGTTCCTGGAGCAGAGAGGAGGTGGAGGAATCGAGGTTCTGGGAGCGCCGGGGTGGCCACTCTCGCTACTGTCCGCCTCTTCGGTGGTCAGGGAGGGGGTGGAGCTCTTCTCCCTCTGAATTTTACATCCAACTGCCCTCCTCGATGGCCACCTTCCCCGAATCCCCGCCGCTGTTTGCTGCCACGCTCCCGTTGCCACCGAACTGCATAAAAAAACGGGCCACAATTTTTTTTTTTTAAACGGCCCACTGAGCCATCGGCCCACCGGGAAACTCCCGGCAGTCCCTTTGGCCAGTCCATCCCTGCTGGAAGGTGAACCTCCGCCCCAGTCTCAAGCCTCAGTCTCAAGTCTTTTGCAGACTCTAACAGGTTTTCTTCTAAGATTGGCCTGTATTTGGCTTCATCCATCTTACCATAAACTCTGACCAGCTTCCCTGTCCCTACTGAAGAAAAGCATCCCCACAACATGATGCTGCCACCACCATGTTTCATGATGAAGATGGTGTGTTCAGGGTGATATGCAGTGTTAGTTTTCCGCCACACATAGCATTTTGCTTTTAGGCCAAAAAGTAAAATGTTGGTCTCATCTGAACAGAGCACCTTCTTCCACATGCTTGCTGTGTCCCCCACATGGCTTCTGACAAAATGCAAAAGAGACTTCTTATGGCTTTCTTTAAACAATGGCTTTCTTCTTGACACTCTTCCACAAAGGTCAGATTTGTGGAGTGCATGATGTAATCGGTATTGCTGAAACTTGGCTTCATTCCTCATATGACTGGGCTATTAATATTCCTGGCTATGCACTCTTTCGGAGAGACAGGGTAAAAGGGAAAGGTGGTGTCAGGGAAATGGCCATGGAACTACTCTTGCCAGTAGAAGAAATGGGCGCCATAGGCACATCATGTGACAGGTGGATCCCCCTGCTGGCCTATAAAAGGCTGCCACTGTCTGACCCAAATTGCTGGATTGTCGTCAGCTTCCTGTACTCCTGAACCTCTGTGTTAGTTTTTGGATCTCCTGTTCTTGGCCCGGCTTGTTCCAGACCTGTTGACCTCCTCCCCTGGCTCATTCCCTGGCTTGCTCCTTGACCTTCCTTCTGCTGACTATCCGTGCATGACCCCGGCTTTGCTATATGGACTTTGCCTTTGCCTGATAACCTGTGCATGACCCCGGCTTGCTATATGGACTTTGCCTCTGCCTGATTACCTGTGCATGACCCGGCTTGCTATAAGGACTTTGCCTTTGCCTGATTACCTGTGCATGACCCCAGCTTGCTATATGGACTTGCTCCTGTTTGATTACCAGTTTATGACCTCAGCTTACTTCACGGACTTGCTCTTGCTTCTGGCCATCCTGTGTTTGACCCTCAGCCGGGCGTCCACTGGCCATCTTGTGTTTGACCCTCAGCCGGGCGTCCACTGGCCATCCTGTGTTTGACCCTCAGCCAGGTGTCCACTGCTGTCCTCTGAAGCACGGTCTATTCCAAGCACGGCGTGAAGTTCCTGACCTCCTGTGCACCACTACACCCTGGCAGTCCTCACAAGGTGACGCTCTACTGGACCCATCCAGATCCTACCGGCAACCCGTGCTACTTCGGGCTGTATACCTTTTGTGGCACTTTCAGAGGTATACCGCACCTAGCCGCAAGGGGAGCCCCTCTCTGCATATTGGCTTCGGATCAGGTACGTGACAGGTGGAGGGGTCTGTATCTATGTAAGAAGTGATCTCAAAGCGAGTGTGGAAGAGGACCTGGTTGATGGAGAGAGTGATGAGTCTGAAAGTGGTTGTAAACCCTTTACAACCACTTTAAACTACAGGCAAGCCTATAATTAGGCTTTCCTGTAGCTGCACTGGATATCTCCTAAACCTGCGCGGTTTAGGAGATATCCCTGTATTTGCATGTGCCAACGTCATGTGGCACATGCGCACTTAAGCCAACTGAAGCAATAGCACATACGTGCGCTTCAGTTGTACTGTGCCATTCCCGGCGGCTCCCGCACGTATGCACGGGAGTGACGTCATCGCGGCTCCGGCCAATCACATCGCTGGAGCCGAGATACCCGGAAATAACCTCCGGATAGATGTCGCCGGCTGGAGGGGGAGACGAGGACGGCTGCAGGGGCTTCGTTCTCGGGTAAGTAATTCATAATGAGCTAATATGCTTTGCATACTAGCTCATTATGCCTTTATCTTGCAGGGTGTTTTTTTTGTTTTTTTTTCAGGAGGGTTTACAACAACTTGAAGCATTATGGGTGGAACTGCATATAGATGTGCGTAGTTCAAAGTTAATCATTGGAGTTTGTTATAGACCACCCAATGTTAATGAGGAGGTGGAGACTCAGCTCCTTGCACAGATGGAAAGGGCTGCAAGGACTGGGACGGTAATAATAATGGGGGATTTTACCTACCCACAAATTGACTGGAGTAATGGCACTGCTGGGACATTTGAAGGGCAAAAATGTATAAACCAATTTCAGGACAATTTTATGGTCCAGTTTATTGAGGCCCCAACTAGGAATGATGCTCTGTTGGACCTGGAAATCTCAAACCATGCAGAGCTTATTACTAATGTTCAGATAAAGGAACACCTGTGTAGCAGTGACCATAACATGATTTCATTTGATGTTAGCTGTAAGCAAAAAACACATATGGGAAAGATAAAAACACAACTTCAAGAAAACAAATTTTCCAAGGATGAGGGCTGCTCTCCAGGACTTAGACTGGGAGGGAATATTGGCATTGATAAACACAGAACAGAAATGGGAATTCTTCAAAAAGACTGTACGTAAACTCACTGCAAAGTATATTCCCATGGGTAATAAGTTTAAAAGGCTAAAAATAGAACATATGTGGCTCACGGGCAAAGTTAAAAAAGCTATAAACAATAAGAAAAGATCTTTTAAAAAATATAAAAATGAAGGAACACTAGTGTCATTTAAATGTTACAAAGAATATAACAGAATATGTAAAAAGGAAATCAAGGATGCAAAAACTCAAAACGAACGACAGATTGCAAAAGATAGTAGGACAAACCTCAAAAAAAATATTCAAATATATCATAATAGTAAAAAGGTCAGGTCTGAGCATGTAGGCCCTTTATAAAATAATCTAGAGTGGGTGACTGGGGACAAAGAGAAGGCTAATTTATTAAATACTTTCTTCAGCTCTGTGTATACAAAGGAGCATGGGGGAGATCATGTCCATAATGGGGGTGGTATTGACACAGCCCCAAATTATCCACAATGGCTCAAAAGTGATATGGATCAGAAATATTTAGACAGAATAAAGGTGGATAAAGCACCTGGACCAGGTGGCATCCACCCACGGATCCTAAAAGAATTGAGCTCTGAGATTTCAAAGCCATTGTATCTAATTTTTAGGGACTCATTAATGACAGGAATAGTACCACTGGATTGGCGCAGGGCCAATGTGGTGCCTATATTTAAAAAGGGAACAAAGACTTTACCAAGTAACTATAGACCTGTTAGTTTAACTTCTATAGTTGGGAAGATACTGGAGAGATTAATAAAAGACCACATAGATGAGTTCTTGCTGGAAAAAAATATTTTAAGCAACAGACAGCATGGATTCATGAAAGACAGAAGTTGTCAGACAAACCTGATTTCTTTTTATGAAGAGGTAAGTAAAACCTTGGACAGAGGGGTGGCAGTGGACGTGGTATACTTGGATTTTGCAAAAGCGTTCGATACAGTTCCGCACACACGGCTAATGTGTAAGGTAAAGTTTGCAGGCTTGGAAATATCAGTTTGTAAATGGATAGAAAACTGGCTAAAAGACAGAATTCAGAGAGTAGTGGTCAATGATTCTTACTCTGAATGGTCTAAGGTTATCAGTGGTGTACCCCAAGGTTCAGTGCTGGGACCCTTACTTTTTAATATCTTTATAAGTGATATTGGGTCTGGGATCAAAAGTAACATTTCTGTCTTTGCAGATGACACTAAGCTATGCAGTGGAATAACGTCCTTACAAGATGTCTCCAATTTACAAGCCGACCTCAATGCTCTGTCTAATTGGGCGACTATGTGGCAGATGAGGTTTAATGTTGATTAATGTAAAGTTATGCACTTGGGGGCTAAGAATATGCATGCATCATACATACTAGGGGGAGTACAACTGGGGGGATCCGTAGTGGAGAAGGATCTGGGGGTTTTGGTAGATCATAAGCTCAATAATGGCATGCAATGCCAAGCTGCGGTTTCCAAAGCGAGCAAAGTCCTTTCTTGTATTAGGAGAGGTATGGTCTCCAGAGAGAGAGATATAAATTTGCCCCTGTACAAATCATTAGTAAGACCTCATCTGGAATATGTAGTTCAGTTTAGGGCACCAGTTCTCAAAAAGGATATCGGGGAACTGGAGAAAGTGCAGAGAAGGGCAACCAAACTGATAAGAGGCATGGAGGAGCTCAGCTATGAGGAAAGATTAGAGGAACTGAATTTATTCACTCTTGAGAAGAGGAGAATAAGGGGAGATATGATCAACATATACAAATATATAAGGGGTCCATATAGTGAACTTGGTGTTGAGTTATTCACTTTACGATCAACACAGAGGACAAGGGGGCACACGTTACGTCTAGAGGAAAAGAGATTTCATCTCCAAATACGGAAAGGTTTCTTCACAGTAAAGCCTCGTACACACGATCGGATATCCTATGGATTCTAATCCGATGGTTTTGTCCATCGGAAATCCGATGAAGCTGACTTCCATCAGTCTTGCCTACACACCATCAGTCAAAAAACCGACCGTTCCAAACGCGGTGACGTAAAACACTCCGATGAGCCGAGAAAAATTAAGTTCAATGCTTCTGAGCATGCGTCGACTTGATTCTGAGCATGCGTGGGTTTTTTATCCAATGGACTTGCCCATAGACAATCAGAGTTTTCGATCGGTTTTTTATCCATCGGAAAAATTTAAAACATGTTCTATTTTTTAAAACCGATGGAAAAAAGACCGATGGGTCCCATACACGATCGGTTTGTCTGATGAAAACAATCCATCGGGCGGTTTTCATCGGTAAAACCGATCGTGTGTACAGGGCTTTAGAGCTGTGAAAATGTGGAATAGACTCCCTCCAGAGGTGGTTCTGTAGATTGCTTTAAGAAAGGTCTGGATTATTTCCTTAATGTACATAATATAACTGGGTACTGACATTTATAGGTAAAGTTGATCAAGGGAAAATCCGATTGCCTCTCGGTGGATCAGGAAGGAATTTTTTCCCCTGCTGTAGCAAATTGGATCATGCTCTGCTGGGGGTTTTCACCTTCCTCTGGATCAACTGTGGGTATAGAATTGGGTATATGGGATTGTATGATATTTTTTATTTTATTTATTTTTATGGTTGAACTAGATGGACTTGTGTCTTTTTTCAACCTAACTATGTAACTATGTAATAGTTGTCCTATGGACAGATTCTCCCACCTGAGATGTGGATCTCTGCAGCTCCTTCAGAATTACCTCTTGGCTGCTTCTCTGATTAATGCTCTCCTTGTCCGGCCTGTCAGTTTAGATGGACGGCCATGTCTTGGTAGGTTTGCAGTTGTGCCATACTCTTTCCATTTTCAGATGATGGATTGAACAGTGCTCCGTGAGATGTTCAAAGCTTGGGATATTTTTTTAATAACCTAACCCTGCTTTAAACTTTTCCACCACTTTATCCCTGACCTGTCTGGTGTGTTCCTTGGCCGTCATGATGCTGTTTGTTTACTAAGATTCTCTAACAAACCTCTAAGGGCTTCACAGAACATTTGTATTTATACTGAGATTAAATTACACACAGGTGGGCTCTATTTACTAATTAGGTAACTTCAGAAAGCATTTGGTTTCACTAGATTTTAGTTAGGGGTATCAGGGTAAAGGGGGCTGAATACAAATACATGCCACACTTTTCAGATATTTATTTGTAAAAGATTTGGAAAACCATTTATCATTTTCCTTCCACTTTGTGTTAGTCTATCACATAAAATCCCAATAAAATACACTTAAAGGGGTTGTAAAGGTTTGTTTTCTATTTTCTAAATTGATTCCTTTAAGCTAGTGCATTGTTGGTTCACTTACCCTTTCCTTTCGATTTCCCTTCTAAATGTTTTTTTTTTCTTTATTTTCTTTGTCTGTATTTCTCACTTCCTGTTCCTCCTCAGTAAGCTGTTCAGTAAGCTGTTCTGGCTGACTCAACACCGCTCGGATGATGGTGTGAAGTTTACTGAGGAGAAACAGGAAGTGAGAAATTCAGACAAAGAAAAAAAAAATTGAAGGAAAAGGTAAGTGAACCAACAATACACTAGCTTAAAGGAACCTTTACAACCCCTTTAAAGTGGAGTTCCACCCTGAATTTATTTTTTTTGCGAAAAATCCTAAAAAAAATGGAAAAAAAAATTGGAAAAGATTTTTTTTTTACTTACTAGAAATAGCGGTTGCTATGCGGAAGTCCCTAATCTGCCTCTTCATCGTCCGCGGCTGGTCTTCTTACTCCGTCCTACTCACGGTGTCTTCTGGTGAATGGGGCACGCTGCCTTCTGGGAACTGTGTGTATCCCAGAGAGCAGCCGGCCCATTCTCAAAGCGCCGCGCGTCTCGCGCATGCGCAGTAGGAAACGGGCAGTGAAGCCGCACGGCTTCACTGCCTGTTTCCCTTACTGGGGATGGTGGCGCCGGGAGCTGCCAGGATCGAGGGATCGGCCTCAGGGGGCTGACATCGTGGGCGAGTAGGACAGGTAAGTGTTATTATTAAAAGTCAGCACTTATAGTGTTTGTAGCTGCTGTCTTTAAAAATAAAAAATAAAAAATCGTGGGTGGGATCCCTCTTTAAGTTCTTGGTTGTGATATGACAAAATGTGGACATTTTTAAAGGGTATGAATACTTTTTCAAGGTACTGTACTTCATATTCATGTAGCAGCATTGTATCTGCCTAAGGCTTCTTGTCATTGAGAAATTCCAATTCATTTACTTCTAAGTTCAATACATTCAGTACGTATAGTATTGTGTATTGTCCGCAGAGAACAGATATGTGAAGACAGATGTGACAGCTGATAGAAATTCTCTGTTCTGTTTGTTTCTCCACATAATAAATAATTGGTTCTGATGGGCACATATTTGTACCACGTAGGCTGCACTTTTAGCATCCTGGTCCATAGACAGAGATATAAAAAGATGAGTGGATGGGTCACCACTTAGTGTTTTCGCTAAGGGCAGTATAACATTTTAATATTAGCACTTACGTGTTCCGAACAGCATCTATTAAAGCACAAATGTACCTTTTATAAAAAGCCCTCTGCATCTTTCAGGCTGAAACTGTAGTCTTGCAGATCGTGCAAATTGGAAATATTATTTTTGTAGGAAACAAATTTATAAAAAAATAAAAGGAGAATTGTTATTTGTTTTAATAATGTCAATACCTGTTGCATTTAGACATTAATTCAGCAAAGGAAAGTTATCGTTAGCACTTTTCAGGAGGGTTCGATTACCTATAATGCCGCATACACACGATCATTTTTCCCGTCGGGAAAAATGAAATTTTTCCCTTTGGACGAGAAAAACGATCGTCTGTGGGCTTTTTGCCGTTTTTCCCGACGGGAAAAACGGCATTAATCACGACGAGAAAAATTAGAACATGCTCTAATTTTTCTCGTCGTGATTCCTGTAATTTTTTTTCGCGGCAGTTTTCCCATACGGAAACACTGCCGCGGAGCCTACACACGGTCGTTTTTCTCGTCAAGAGAAAAAATGACAGGAAAAACGGCCGTGTGTGTGGGGGGGGGGGGGGACAAGCCGTTCCCTCATTTTTCCTGTCGTGATTCACGGCGGTGTTTTCCCCACCGTGAATCACAATCGTGTGTACGCGGCATAAGGGAGGGTAGCCAAACACCACATCTTATTGAAGCAATGCCTATTGTTTGAGACAGAAGGTTAAAGCCAATTTAACCGCTTGCCGACCGGCTAACACACTTTTACATCGGCAGAATGGCACGGCTGTGCAAAGCAACGTATATATACATTGCTTTGAAATTTCGCGCCGTGCGCGCGCGCGCGTGCCGCCGCGATCGTGTCACGGAGCGACAGAACAGGGGTGTGCCTGTGTAAACAAGACATCTCCCTGTTCTGCCTTGTGACAGGACACTGATCTTCTGCTCCCTGTCATCGGGAGCAGCGATCAATGTTGTGTCACATGTAGCCCAGCTCCCCACACAATTAGAATCACTCCCTAGGACACACTTAACCCCTTTCTCACCCCCTAGTGGTTAACCCCTTCCCTGCCAGTGTCATTTACACAGTAATCAGTGCATTTTTATAGCACTCATCGCTGTATAAATGACAATGGTCCCAAAATAGTGTCAAAAGTGTCTGATCTCTCCGCCGTAATATCGCAGTCACGATAAAAATCGCTGATCGCCACCATTACTAGTAAAAAAAAAAAAATTTATAAAAATGCCATAAAACTATCCCCTATTTTGTAGACACTATAACTTTTGCGCAAACCAATCAATAAACGCTTATTGCAATTTTTTTTACCAAAAATATGTAGAAGAATACATATCGGCCTAAACTGAGGAAAAAAATAGTTTTTTTATATATTTTTTGGGGATATTTATTATAGCAAAAAGTTAAAAATATTGCTTTTTTTCAAAATTGTCGCTCTTTTTTTGTTTATAGCACAAAAATTAAAACCGCAGAGGTGATCAAATACCACCAAAAGAAAGCTCTATTTGTGGGAAAAAAAGGATGTCAATTTTGTTTGGGAACCACGTCGCACGACCGCGCAATTGTCAGTTAAAGCGATGCAGTGCCGAATCGCAAAAGGTGGCTCGGTCATTTGGCAGCCAAATCCTCCGGGGGTGAAGTGGTTATGGTAAATGCTATTTAAAAAAATACTATTTACCACATTCACCAATATCTGCAAATGAAGCAGCACTGTGATACAACCAAACATTTAACACATAAAAATGAATATATATTTTATAAAAATTAATATATATTTTATGTGTTTGTTGTTTGGCTGTATCACAGCACTGCTTCATATTCTGTTCTTGGTTAGTGTGGTAAATAGTAGATTCTGTTTATTGATTTAAAGTGGCAGCAGAGAACATTCATATACAGTACCTTGAAAAAGTATTCATACCCCTTGAAATTTTCCAGATTTTTGGCATGTTACAACCAAAAAGGTAAATGTATTTTATTGGGATTTTATGTGATAGATCCAACAAAAAGTGACACATAATTGTGAAGTGGAAGGAAAATGATAAATGGTTTTCAACATTTTTTACAAGTAAATATGTGAAAAGTGTGGCGTGCATTTGTATTCAGCCCCCTTTACTCTGATACCCCTAACTAAAATCTAGTGGAACCAATTTCCTTCAGAAGTCACCTAATTAGTAAATACAGTCCAACTGTGTGTAATTAAATTTCAGTATAAGTACAACTGTTCTTGAAGCCATCAGAGGTTTGTTAGAGAACCTTTGTGAACAAACATCATGAAGGCCAAGGAACACACCAGACAGGTCAGGGATAAAGTTGTGGAAAAGTTTAAAGCAGAGTTAAGTTATAAAAGGATATTCCAAGCTTTAAACATTTCACTGAGCACTGTTCAATCCATCATCTGAAAATAGAAAGAGTATGGCGCAACTGCAAACCTACCAAGACATGGCCGTCCACCAAAACTGACAGGCAGGGCAAGGAGAGCATTTATCAGAGAAGCAGCCAAGAGGCCCATGGTAACTATGGAGGAGCTGCAGAGATTCACAGCTCAGGTGGCAGAATCTGTCCACAGGACAACTAATAATCGTGCACTCCACAAATCTGACATTTATGGAAGAGTGGCAAGAAGAAAGCCTTTGTTATAGAAAGCCAAAAGAAGTCCCGTTTGCAGTTTGCGAGAAGCCATGTGGGAGACACAGCAAACATGTGGAAGAAGGTGCTCTGGTCAGACGAGACCAAAATTTAACTTTTTGGCCTAAAAGAAAAATGCTATTTGTGGTGGAAAACTAACACTGCACATCACCCTGAACACACCATCCCCACCGTGAAACATGTTGGTGACAGCATCATGTTGTGGGGATGCTTTTCTTCAGCAGGTACAGCGAAGCTGGTCAGAGTTGATGGGAAGATGGATGGAGCTAAATACAGGGAAATATTAGAAAAAAACCTGTTAGAGTCTGCAAAAGACTTATCCGATGGACTTTTTTCATTGGACAAACCGATCGTGTATGGGCCCCATCATTTAAAAAAATAGAACATGTTTTAAATTTATCCGATGGAAAAAAAGCCGATAGCAAATTACTATCGTCTGTGGGGAACTCCATCGGATAAAAAACCCACGCATGCTCAGAAGCATTGAACTTCATTTTTCTCGGGTTGTCAGAGTGTTTTACGTCACAGCGTTTGGAACGGTGGGTTTTTTGACTGATGGTGTGTAGGCAAGACTGATGGAAGTCAGCTTCATCGGATTTCTGATGGAAAAATCCATTGGTTAAAAATCCATAGGAAATCCGATCGTGTGTACAGGGCTTAACACGTTTTGCTATACACATGTTTATTACCTTTGTGTGTATTGGAACAAAACAAAAAAAAGGGAGGAAAAAAGCAAATTGGACATAATGTCACACAAAACTCCAAAAATGGGCTGGTCAAAATTCTTGCCACCCTTAACTTAATATTTGGTTGCACACCCTTTGGAAAAAATAACTGAAATCAGTCGCTTCCTATAACCGTCAATAAGCTTCTTACACCTCTCACCTGGAATTTTGAACCACTCTTCCTTTGCAAACTGCTCCAGGTCTCTCTTACTGGAAGGGCGCCTTTTTCCAAAAGCAATTTTAAGATCTCTCCACAGGTGTTCAATGGGATTTAGATCTGGACTCATTGCTGGCCGCTTTAGAACTCTCCAGCGCTTTGTTGCCATCCATTTCTGGGTGCTTTTTGATGTATGTTTGGGGTCATTGTCCTGCTGGAAGACCCAAGATCTCGGACGCAAACCCAGCTTTCTGACACCCAGCTTTCTGACTACAGTGTGACCCAAAATCCTTTATTAATCCTCAGATTTCATGATGCCTTGCACACATTCAAGGCACCCAGTGCCAGAGGCAGCAAAACAACCCCAAAACATCATTGAACCTGCACCATATTTCACTGTAGGTACGGTGTTCTTTTCTTTGTAGGCCTCATTCCGTTTTCGGTAAACAGTAGAATGATGTGCTTTACCAAAAAACTCTATCTTGGACTCATCTGTCCACAGGACGTTTTCCCAGAAGGATTTTGGCTTACTCAAGTACATTTTGGCAAACTGTAGTCTTGCTTTTTATGTCTCTGTGTCAGCAGTGGTGTCCTCCTGGGTCTCCTGCTATAGCGTTTCATTTCATTTAAATGTCGACGGATAATTCACGCTGACACTGATGCTCCCTGAGCCTGCAGGACAGCTTGAACTTCTTTGGAACTTGTTTGGGGCTGCTTATCCACCATCCGGACTATCCTGCGTTGCAACCTTTCATTAATTTTTCTCTTCCGTCCACGCCCAGAGAGATTAGCTACAGTGCCATGGGTTGTAAACTTCTTGATAATGTTGTGCACTGTGGACAAAGGCAAATCTAGATCTCTTTGAGATGGACTTGTAACCTTGAGATTGTTGATATTTTTCCACAATTTTGGTTCTCAAGTCCTCAGACAGTTCTCTTCTCCTCTTTCTGTTGTCCATGCTTAGTGTGGCACACACAGACACACAATGCAAAGACTAAGTGAACTTCTCCCCTTTTTATCTGCTTTCAGGTGGGATTTTTATATTGCCCACACCTGTTACTTGCCCCAGGTGAGTTTAAAGGAACATCACATGCTGGAAACAATCTTATTTATCCACAATTTTGAAATGGTGCCAAGAATTTTGACCAGCCCATTTTTGAAGTTTTGTGTGACATTATGTCCAATTTGCTTTTTTTCCTCCCTTTTTTTGTTTTGTTTCAATACACACAAAGGGAATAAACATGTGTATAGCAAAACATGTGTTACTGCAATACTTTTCTGTGAGAAATACTTGATTTTCTGGAAAAATTTCTGGGGTGCCAACAATGTCGACCATGACTGTATCAGAGTGGCTGGGGAATTAATAACACTATTGTCGATTGTCCTGGAACATCAGGAGGAGCACAAAGCTTCTAATTCTTATTAGTCCTGTGGTTTGTTCCTTTACTACTGGACCCTGAGCAACAATTGTTATTTGTTATGTTAGGTTGTACACCGGTATTTTATAAGTGTTTGTATACCTGTTAGCCAAGGTATGCCCAAAGGCTTTGTTTTTTACTACACTTTTGAAAACTCTTCAATAAAGAGAATCTGGGAAAAAAAATAGTCTCTCAGCAAATGTACATGTAGCGGGGTGTTCCCCTTTAATGCAGAGAGACAAGAAGTTCCAGGTGAGAGGTGAGTCGGGAGGAAGTAAAGAGACATTATGGAAGTGAAAGCAGAGGAGAGAGAGAGACTACATCTCCCAGTACATCTTGCAGCACCCAGGGTGCATTGCTCCAGAACAGAAACTGCTGGGGGAGACTTTATAAAGGGGAGGCAGAGTTTTGGTCGGTCTTTTTGGACACCCCTCTCCTAGCAAGAGGATGTCTGTGCTGAACTGCTGTGTGCACAAGGCCTGAAGCCTGGGCCGTGTGCTCCTTTCCAAAGAGCCCTCTGCCAGCCTAGCAGAGCCTTAGAGACATCTAATCCTCCTTGCTGCAGTACACCAGAAGGATTGAAGACTTGGATGTCGGTGGATTCCTGTTCCTAGACGAATCGATGGAGGAAACGGACTTTGACTTGCCCGGGTGGTGAGAGCTGTTTAAAGACAGATACCTTTATCTTTACTATTCGTTGGGATTACAAAGTTGTTCTTCAAGTGCACCACCGAAAAGATTGCTAGCGAATATTGTTTCACTGAACTTCCATTTAGATCAGTCAGGCCTGACTGCATAGGTAGACATTGCTGGGTGTTAGTCTACCCATGAGGGGAAGTAGCTGTAAAAGGGCAGCGCTAGAGTTGCATAGCAATACTTTATTATTCTGATTACTCTGTTTATCTTTATTACTGTTTATTGCAGGGATCTGCAACTTGTTATACTGTTGTTTATTACTTGCCCATTAGCCTCAGTAAAGTATCTGGGTAAAGTACATTTGGTGTCAGTTCCGCTTACTTTAATAGGAGTTTTAAAGTATATTCTGTGTATGTTTGTTATAGGACTGTGTCACCAACAGTTGCGGTCACGCGGTCCTATCCCTCTATCACCAGCTGTGCCACGGGAGGTTAGAGCCGATTGCCAGGGGTTGACAGCAGTGCACTACAGGGCCCAAATCAATATCAGCGGCTCTCTTAACTGGGGGTAGCGCTACACGTGGGGGCTCGAGTCCGGGATCCTTGTACGTTGCACGCTGCAATCAAGCCGGTCAGAAGTACCAGCATGGACCCGCTGGCAATGTCACAGTGGTGCGCAGCGATTGGCGCCGATCCAACCGCCGGGGTAGTCATTGTACTCCCGGGGGAAAGATGGAAGGAAGAGGAGATAAAACAGCTCGTATTGTTACTGTCTCCGAGCCACAAAGCATGGGTGATGGATTTTAGGCCAGATCCAGTGATCTCGTTTACATACGCACTGGTAGAATGGAAAAACGAAATCCCAGAGCATTTTAAAAGTCAGAGTATACAAGCCATAGATAATCAGATCTATCACTTGATACATACGCTGCCAGTGAAGGAAGAATGGTTTCAGACACCAAAGCCATCACTCCCACAATTATCTCCACCACTATCCCCTAAAGCAGAAAAGCTTAAGGAACTATTAAGCCCGGGATCACCGCTGGCCGCTATAGGGCCTGAATTGTTGAATGCTCTAGGAGACCTTGTAATTAAGTGCCATAAAAGCAGTACGGTGCATGTGGAGGCCGGTTACCGGAAGCTTAGCACCTTCTCAGGGAAGCTCCCCGTCCCTGCGGGGGAGGAAGATTTTGACACTTGGGTGGAACAGGCATTGCAGGCAGTAGAAGCATGGGAGGTGCCTGAGGCACAGAAGAGACAGCGAGTCTTAGAAAGTCTGAAAGGTGCCGCGGCAGAAGCGGTGAAGAGCTTCCGGTTTGGAAATGAAAACTGTACAGCTCAAGATTGCCTGGCCATGCTGCAGGAAGAGTTTGGTCAGCTGGAGAAGGTGTCAGAGATGATTTATCAAATTGAACACACTCTCCAGCAGCCGAATGAGAAACTGTCAGAATATGTTAGAAGGCTGAACAGGCAGTTATGCAAGATTGTACGGAAGAAGGGAATGCTGCCCAAAGATGCAGATGAAGCACGCATGAAGCAGATCATGAGGGGAGCGCGGCGCTCAGACCCGGTCTGGCTGCACCTGAAAACCTCAGGAGGAGGAATGTCACTAACCTACTCTGATCTAATAAAAATTATTAGGGACGAAGAGGCGCTGGAGGAAGATCAGCAGGTGGCCAAGGCGAATGTCACACCTGTACCAGTGTTGGTCCATTCGGTCAAGAGCCCAGAAAGAGATGCGGAGGTTGACACTCTGAAATCGCAAATGGCCCAAGTGTTGGAGATGCTGACCTCTTTGATGGAGAAAGATCAGAGAAGACGAGAGAAACCAAGCCCAAGAAAGGAGTTGTTCCCGAACACCTCAGCACCGGCCTCCCTACAGGACCGAGAAGAGGTGATTTGCTATAACTGCGGAGGGAGTGGCCACTTTGCTAACGTATGCTCCAGCCCAAAGAAGAAGAGAACAGATAATTGCAAGCCGGCGGGAAACTCCAAAGGGGCCCCGGTGAAGGAGTCAACCGGGTGCCCATCATCTTCAGTGCGCTCCAAACTAAAAAAAAAGGCCAAGAATGGAGGAGACAAAACTCCTAGGAGGAGGTATAGTACACCCCCACCAAGATGTACCCCAGAGGGAGGGGGCAAGACCCCTCAGTGGAAGTACAGCACCCCAAAGAAGGAACATCCACCTAAAAGGAACAATAACATCCCTCAGCGGGTTTGTGCCCCCATTGAGAGGGAGAAAGTCAATGCATGCCAGGCTCAGGAAAAATTAAAGTCCAAAAGGAGCAGGGCAAGGGTCGAAAGCAAAAAAAAAGAGGTGACCCCAGTCCGGCCATACCCAAAGGAACTGGTGGGCCCGTCTCCTACTGTGCCCATTCAAGTGGAAGGAGTCTATACTAAAGCTCTTTTGGACACCGGAGCACAGGTGACTTTACTATACCGGGACTTCTATGATAGGCACTTGAGTCATCTGCCTATCCAGAAGATAGAAGAGCTGGAGATATGGGGACTTGGAACCCAGAGTTTCCCTTATGATGGGTACCTGCCCATAAAGATGACTTTCGACCCATCCGTGGCTGGGAAGGCTGAAGTGTTTGACACCCTGGCCGTTGTGTGTCCCCGGCCGCCTGGAGCCAGCAAGATTTCCCTGATCATTGGGGCAAACACGGATCTAGTCAGGAGACTCCTGACCCCTCTAGTGAAAGAGAGAAACCATTCAGCCACCAAAATCCATCCCATGCTAAAGACGGCCTACCAACGACTGGTCTTAGAGCAGAAGACCCCGGGAGAGGGGATAGGGAAGGTGTGGAGACTTGGCAGAGAAGGAGTAGTGCTACAGCCCGGAGAAGTAACCTGTCTTAGGGCCACTGTGAAGCTTTCGTGGGAACAACCTGGCCCCTTTGTCATGCTGGAATCAGACCCAAGGGAAGAGTCCTCAGGCCTGGAAGTGATACCAGAAGTGATTCCGTTCAAGGCCCTGAAGAAGGCCCATGGCAGAGTTCCGGTGAGTGTTAGGAACACTACGGGAGGACCCATGGAGATCCCTGCCAGAGTGTTGCTTGGTCAGGTGAGCCCTGCTGCCCCGGTCACTTGGTCCGAAGTCAAGGGGACGGGTGACGGAGGAGATGTTTGGGAGAAACTGTCCGTGGAAAACCCGAACCTACCCAGGGCTTGGAAAGAAAGAGCCAAGGCCCAGCTGACCAGGTGGGAGAAGATCTTTTCCGAAGATGAATTCGATGTGGGGTGTGCAAGAAGTGCCACCCATCGGATCCGCCTCCAAGAAGATAAGCCCTTCCGAGAGAGGGTCAGGCGGGTCCCCCTGGCAGATCTGGAGGATCTGAGGGAACAACTTGTAGAACTAAAGAAGACTGGTGTTATCCGTGAGTCTAGAAGTCCCTATGCCTCCCCAATCGTGGTGGTCAGAAAGAAGAATGGGTCGTTGAGGCTTTGTATCGATTACAGGACTCTCAACAGGAGAACCATCCCTGACCAATACACCACGCCAAGGATAGAAGATGCCCTACAAAGTTTGTCTGGAGCCAAATGGTTCAGTGTGATGGACCTCAAGAGTGGGTACTATCAAATCCCTATGCACCCAGAAGACAGGGAGAAGACAGCCTTCATAACCCCGGTGGGATTCTTCGAATTCAATAGGATGCCTCAGGGTCTGTCTGGAGCTCCTGCTACCTTTCAACGCCTTATGGAGAAGACTGTTGGAGACATGAATCTTATAGAAGTCCTTGTGTACTTGGACAATGTCATTGTCTTTGGAAGAACCTTGGAAGAACATGAAGCCAGGTTGGAGAAAGTATTGAGAAGACTCAGCGAAGAGGGACTTAAGCTTTCCCCCGAGAAGTGTCGGTTCTACCAGTCTTCTGTGAACTATCTGGGGCACATAGTGTCTGAAGAAGGGGTGGCCACAGATCCTGAGAAGTTGGAAGCAGTCACTTCCTGGCCACGACCCACCACAGTAACAGAGCTCAGATCCTTCCTTGGGTTCTGCTCCTATTATAGGAGGTTTGTGGAGGGGTTTGCTCGGATTGCCCGCCCGTTGAATGAATTGCTAAAGGCAGAAGGGGAAGAGGATGACTCAGGGCCCAGGAGGCCTGGTGAGTCAGTTCAAGATCAGTGGAACCCAAGGTGTGAAGAGGCCTTTCATGCTCTGAAGAGGAGCTTAACCACTGCCCCAGTCCTGGCCTACGCCGACCCTACCAGACCTTATGAATTACATGTGGATGCCAGCCATGAGGGTCTAGGTGGTGTACTCTACCAAGAACATGAAGGACAACTGCGACCAGTGGCCTATGTGAGCAGGAGCCTGACCCCCTCAGAAAAGAATTACCCCACTCATAAGCTGGAATTCCTGGCCCTCAAATGGGCGGTAGTAGACAAGCTAAAAGACTACTTGTATGGGGCAGAGTTTACTGTGAAGACAGACAACAACCCCCTGACCTACCTCTTCACCACCGCGAAACTAGATGCCACCGGACACAGGTGGTTGGCCGCATTGTCTGGATTCAACTTCAGTCTGAAGTACAGACCAGGAGCCGGAAATAGGGATGCAGATGCCCTGTCCCGGAGGTCTCATGCCACGACAAATGACTGGGAAGATTGGACCCAAGTGGCACCGGACGGGGTGCGGGCCCTTTGTCAAGGGGCTGAATTCCAAGCCAGAGGAGGCTCCAGAGCAGAAGAAATAGGGGTTACCATGGTAGGAGTCCCCAAACACTATTGTGGGGTAACTCAACTGGAGGAAGACAACCTACCGAGACTGTCCAAGAAGGAGTTGAGGTGTGACCAATTGGAAGACCCCATGGGGAGATTGGTCCTCGAAGCCCTGGAGAATCAGGATCCCAACAAATTCCTACATCACCCCTCAAAGGAGGCTCGCCTGTTGAGGAAGGAATTGGACAGGCTACAGGTACATCAGGGAGTGGTCTACCGAAGGGGCCCCTCTGATGACTCAGAAGATAAGTGGCAGTTATTTCTTCCAGAGAAGCACCGAGAGACTGTACTAATTGCCCTGCATGACCATCATGGTCACCTAGGGGCAGAAAGGACCTTCCAGCTCGTCAGAAATCGGTTCTATTGGCCCTGCATGAGGGCAGAAGTAGAGGAGTATTGCCATTCCTGTGCACGATGCATTCAGAGAAAGACCCTACCCCATCAAGCTGCCCCAATGGGTCACTTACAGAGTCAAGGCCCAATGGATCTGGTATGCATTGACTTTCTCTGCCTCGAACCCGACCTGAGTGGATTGGGGAATGTTCTGGTAATAACCGACCATTTCACCCGCTATGCTCAAGCTTTCCCAACCAAAGACCAGAAGGCATCCACCGTGGCCAAGATACTTATGGAGAAGTATTTTGTCCATTACGGACTACCACAGAGACTCCACTCAGATCAAGGAAGGGACTTTGAGAGTCGGTTGATCCGAAGACTTTTGGATTCATTAGGAATAAAGAAGACCAGAACCACGCCTTACCACCCACAAGGAGATGCTCAGCCGGAGAGATTTAACCGGACCCTGCTCAACATGTTGGGAACCTTAGAAACAGAGAAGAAGCAACACTGGAGTCAGCACATATCAGCCCTAGTACATGCCTATAACTGTACCACAAGTGACGCCACTGGCTACTCCCCTTATCGACTTATGGTTGGGAGAGAAGCAAGGCTACCTGTGGACCTGGCCTTTGGCACTTCTATAGACAATACCTCAGCTACATCCCACAAGGGATACGTGGACAGACTTAGACGTAGCTTGCAGGTGGCCTATGAACAAGCCCAGGCGGCTTCGGATCAAAGGGGGGCCCGCAACAAGAGAAATTTTGATCTGAAGGTTCGAGTGCAAGATCTGCAGCCCGGGGACCGAGTACTGCTACGCAATCTGGGGGTCCCTGGAAAACACAAGCTTGCCGACAGGTGGAGATCTGAGCCCTATGTTGTCTGTAGGAAGTTGCCCGGTTTGCCTGTCTACAAACTAAAGCCAGAAGGAAAGGTGGGTCCACTGAAGACGTGGCATCGGAACCACCTGCTCCCACTTGCTGAGGCAGTCAGAATACCTCCCGTGAGAGACTCCCCTGAACCGGCCTCTATCCTGGATATTCCTAGGCCGAACACTCGGTCCCAGACCTCTCGAGCCAAAGATGGGGAGGCCTCCCAATTGAGTACAGAAGAAGGTGGAGAACTGGACTGGCTGTGGCCTCCCTCGACTCTGGGAACGTCCGCCATAGATCTCCCAAATGGAGGGGATACCCCAGATGCAACGCTGAATCCGGAGGCTACTGAATTCATACCCTTCAGTCCCTCAGCTGATTACTGGGAAGATGTTCCTGACAATTGCGCAGAGGAGGACTCTAGAGATTCCATACGTCAGTCGACTTCTGAATCAGAGGTTCCAGAACCAGCAATGTTACCTGAACTTACTCCTGAAGAAGAGCCTGTGGTGCCAGAGTCAGAAGCACCAAGAGAGCAGAGGGCTCGCAGAGTCATCAGGCCTCCCAAGAAACTAACTTACCCCCAAATGGGGACGAGCTCAGAGGACTCTGTTGTAACGGCTAGGAGAAGTGTTGAACAACCTGATCCTTCCACCGTCCATTTGGTGGAGGGCAACCCCAGCTCACTCTCTGGCACAGTTAGGCAGGCCACTCATGGTAGTGTGACCTGTGGGCAAGAGAGTTCCATCCCAAAGTTTTGGTGGGAATTCCCTATGCCAACATCATGCTCGACATTGTCCAAAATGGTAAACAGTATTTGTTGAAGTTTATCTTTGGGGACCAAAGAGTTCAAGTGGGGGGAGTGTGTAGCGGGGTGTTCCCCTTTAATGCAGAGAGACAAGAAGTTCCAGGTGAGAGGTGAGTCGGGAGGAAGTAAAGAGACATTATGGAAGTGAAAGCAGAGGAGAGAGAGAGACTACATCTCCCAGTACATCTTGCAGCACCCAGGGTGCATTGCTCCAGAACAGAGACTGCTGGGGGAGACTTTATAAAGGGGAGGCGGAGTTTTGGTCGGTCTTTTTGGACACCCCTCTCCTAGCAAGAGGATGTCTGTGCTGAACTGCTGTGTGCACAAGGCCTGAAGCCTGGGCCGTGTGCTCCTTTCCAAAGAGCCCTCTGCCAGCCTAGCAGAGCCTTAGAGACATCTAATCCTCCTTGCTGCAGTACACCAGAAGGATTGAAGACTTGGATGTCGGTGGATTCCTGTTCCTAGACGAATCGATGGAGGAAACGGACTTTGACTTGCCCGGGTGGTGAGAGCTGTTTAAAGACAGATACCTTTATCTTTACTATTCGTTGGGATTACAAAGTTGTTCTTCAAGTGCACCACCGAAAAGATTGCTAGCGAATATTGTTTCACTGAACTTCCATTTAGATCAGTCAGGCCTGACTGCATAGGTAGACATTGCTGGGTGTTAGTCTACCCATGAGGGGAAGTAGCTGTAAAAGGGCAGCGCTAGAGTTGCATAGCAATACTTTATTATTCTGATTACTCTGTTTATCTTTATTACTGTTTATTGCAGGGATCTGCAACTTGTTATACTGTTGTTTATTACTTGCCCATTAGCCTCAGTAAAGTATCTGGGTAAAGTACATTTGGTGTCAGTTCCGCTTACTTTAATAGGAGTTTTAAAGTATATTCGGTGTATGTTTGTTATAGGACTGTGTCACCAACAGTTGCGGTCACGCGGTCCTATCCCTCTATCACCAGCTGTGCCACGGGAGGTTAGAGCCGATTGCCAGGGGTTGACAGCAGTGCACTACAGGGCCCAAATCAATATCAGGGGCTCTCTTAACTGGGGGTAGCGCTACATACACAACAGTATCTGTGACTGCAATAGTCACTTCCTCTCCAGTGTTGTCCCCTGCAATGACTTCTTTAACCATTAGATGTCCTCAGTCTTGTGGGTTGAAAGACATCCAGCATTATTCAACCCAGACAATTGATGACATCCTGTGAAGAGTGTCATGGACCTTCCCTCCAGGTGTCATAAATCTGCCCTCTGAGGGGGTGTCACCAGAGAGCCCTGCACTTACATACAATTATGAACAGTTGATGGCAGCTCTGGAAGCTATAATTTTAGCTAGTGTTATAATCAGGATCAGTCATGTATGTTGGGTTATCCGTTTGTTTTTTCAACAAGTCAGTGGGTGGCAGACATCGTGATTGACAATGGATTTACAACGCAGGACATTTTTTTTTTTAGGGATTTCTATTTTTTAATAAAGAAATTGTCAAACTTTTGATAGAACTTATGGAACAAAAAAAACAAAAAAAACTTTTGGGTGTCTTTATTTTTAGTTTTCTGATTTTTTCTTCTTCTTGTGAACGAGTAGGGGGGAAGGGGTTGGTATCTGGAGGCCCCCTTATTATTAAAGGGGGATTCCAGATTCTGATAAACCCCCTACTCGCAGACCTCCACAACCACCAGGCATGGGTTGTGTGGAAGAGTCCTTTGTCCTGTTCAATATGGCAAGACACCCCCATATTGAGGGCATGTGGCCTTGTATGGTTCAGCCAGGCTGCATGCTCGGATTAGGGTTCTGGTATAAATTTTTAGGGGACCTTATGCATTTATTTTTTTTGGAATCCCCTTTAAAATCCATACCGGAGCCAAAGGGTGTGGTATGGATTTCCTGGGGGACCTCATGTTTTTTTGGGGGGGTTTTTTGTGCAAGAGGTACCTCTTTAAGATTCATGCCAAGCTTAGACAGTCTAGTATGTACAGTATTTTGAGGGGGACTCTACGCAATTTTTGCTATAGGATATGCTACGGAAAAAGAAATGAAAATATTTAAATTGCCAGCATTTGGCATTCATTGCCAGCTCCTCTTTTATTTCAATACAGCACAAAAACCACTCCAAAGTCCCCCTTAAATAAAGAGCAGACCAACGTTTGTGTCTGTGTGCTGTTATTTAAAAAGAAAAAGAAGCCACAGACGACGGCTGTCAAATTCATTTGTTGACCATTTTTTTCCTTTGTAAATGTAATACTGCTGCAGCACTTTCTGTAGATCACAAAGATGAACTCCTTCACAGACAGGCTTAGGACACCCCCAGGCACTTATTTAAAGGAATTGATCATTTTTAATGTTTTCAGTTTAAGCATTTCAAAAATCAGTGATACTAGCCGAATGGATTTTTATTTTTCATTGGTACATGCTCCCCAGGGTAGTGCCTACCCCGCCATGCTATTTTTTGACACCCCCTTGCCTATCTTGCATTTAAGCCCAGAAAATATGCATTTTTAACCACTTTAAGACCGGGCCTATTTTTCAAACTTGTTGTTAACAAGTTAAAATCATTTTTTTTTCTAGAAAATTACTTAGAACCCCAAACATTATATATTTTTTTTCTAACACCCTAGAGAATAAAATGGCGTTCGTTGCAATACTTTCTGTCATACTGTATTTGCGCAGCGGTCCTACAAGCACACTTTTTTTATTAAATACACTTTTTTCCAACTAAAAAATAAGACAACAGTAAAGTTAGCCCAATTTTTTTTTAGATTGTGAAATATGATGTTACGCCAAGTAAATTGATACCCAACATGCCACGCTTCAAAATTGCGCCCGCTCGTGGAATGGCGACAAACTTTTACCCTTATAAATCTGCATAGGCGATGTTTAAAAAATTCTACAGGTTGCATGTTTTGAGTTACAGAAAAGGTCTAGGGCTAAAATTATTGCTCTTGCTCTCACGATTGCGGCGATACCTCCCATGTGTGGTTTGAACACCGTTTTCATATGTGGGCGCTTCTCACGTATGCGTTCGCTTATGCGCGCAAGCTCGGCAGGACAGGGCGCGTTCAATTCTTTTTTTATTATTATTTATTTTACCTTTTTTTTTTTCTTTTTACATTGTTCTTTTAAAAATGTAAACATCCCTTAATAATAGAAAAAAAAGCATGACAGGACCTCTTAAATATGAGACCTGGGGTCAAAAGACCTCTGATCTCATATTTACACTTAAATGCAATAAAAATAAAAATTTAGAAAAAATATATAAATAAAAATGTCTTCTTAAGAGCTATGGGTGGAAGTGACGTTTTGACGTCGCTTCCGCCCTGCAGTGGTATGGAGCAGGGTGGGGGCCATCTTCCCCTCAGTGAGCTCCATACCACACACAGAAGAAGAGGACCCGAACGCCTCAGGGGCGGCACCGGTAAGCAACGGAGGACACCGGAGAATCCGTGAATTCGCCGCAGAGACAACTTTTATCTGAAAGCGGACCATTCGCTGAGGAAAAGGATACAATCTGCTGCCATAACAACAACAATATCCCTCTTTAAAGTGCTGCCATAGTTTGACAGATTTTGCACCCATTCATTTTTTAATAGGGTTTGGGTGCAGCATCTGAATGTATTTAACCAGTTCCTGACCGCACTTTAGCCCACTTTAGCCCAAAAATGGCTAGAGCGCAGTCGTCCAGTTCTAGGAGGGCATTCATGGATGTCCTCCCAGAACCGCGCCCCCTAGTACACGCATCTGGCATGCTCTGTGATCAATGTGTTCTTCAGACACAACTGATTACAGATTGTGGTAAAGGGCCAATCACAGTGGCCCTTTACCATGTGATCAGCTGTCCAATCACAGCTGATCACTTGTAAACAAACTTGATGGTTTTCGTCATTCCTTTCCTCATGCGCTGTCACAGCGTGAGGAGAGCATGTAACTGGTAATTCTGACAGAGGACATTTACACTGATATTAGGGCACTGATCATCAGTGCCCTGATTTTCAGTGCAGCCTCATAAGTGCCCATTAATGCTGCCTATCAGTGCTCATAAGTGCAGTCGAACAGTGCCCATCAGCGTGCCCATCAGTATAGCCTATCAGTGCCCATTGGTGCCACCCATTAGTGTCCATTGGTGCCACCTATCATTGCTGCATATCAGTCCTCATCCATGCCACAGTGCCTATTAGTGCTGCATATCAGTGCAGCCTCATCAGTGCCCATCAATGCCCCCTCATCAGTGCAGCCTCACAAGCACACATCAGTGTAGGAGAAAAAATACTTATTTGCAAAATTTTATAACAAAAACTAAACTTTTTTTCAAAAATGTCAGTCTTTTGTTTGTTTGTTTAGCAAACAATAAAAAAAAACAGTGGTTATTAAAGCGGAGCTCCACTCTAAAGTGTAACTTCCGCTGATTGGAACCCTCCCCCCCTCCGGTGTCACAATTGACACCTTTCAGGGGGGAGGGGGGTGCAGATACCTGTCTAAGACAGGTATTTGCACCCACTTCCAGGATTCCTCTATGCGGGAAATATGCGGGAAGCACGTCACTTCCCGCAGATTCCCCGTTGTGTCCTGGGAGACACTCGGCTCCCAGAACACAGGGGACCATTCAGAACGGCGCAGCGCGACTCGCGCATGCGCCGTAGGGAACCGGGCATGAAGCCGCAAGGCTTCACTTCCTGGTTCCCTCACCGAGGATGGCGGTGGGGGCAGCAGAGTGACAAGCGATTGCTCATCCTCTGCTGCGGACGTCGCTGGACTCCAGGATAGGTAAGTGTCCATATATTAAAAGTCAGCAGCTGACTAATATTATATTAATTTTTTTTTTTCCGCGGCACCTCCGCTTTAAATACCACCAAAGGAAAGCTCTATCTGTCTCAAAAAAAAAAGTGCCCAGTATTGAAGTAGTTAAAGTTTGCCAAACCCTGCAAACCCAGGGCAGTTCGGCTCATCATTAGCTAAAAACATCCTATGAATATGTAGCGATACCCCCAAACTAAGGGAGCCGATGGGTTTTTTTTGGGCCCTGTACACAGCACAGCCAACCCCCTGCAATCTACTCAGCCCTTCTCTGGCACAGCTAGTCTAGGGGTGGTATTTCTATATAACTCAATAACAGTTTACACACAATCCCACAATACCTTTCTTCAAGTGATAATATATATATATATAGGGACTCCAACACCAGATTTGAGAAAAGGTAAAAGGTTTACTTGTAGATAAAAGGGGGTGAACAATTAATATCACATATAACACATGCATGCAAAGCCCTGCAGTAATACTAACAGTAGTTAATGATAATGCGCACTTAGTTCTAACACACACCAACATATAGCAGTAATCACCATATAAGTGTTACGGGTGACGCTGGTTAGTTAGTTTGCTTTTTATAGTGTCAGGGCACCCGCCGTATATAACCCAATAAAGGTTTAACCCCCTGATCGCCCGGCGGGTGATATCAATTAGGTTTTAGCATCAGAGAGGGTCTGCGTCACACCCCAGGCAGCGTCAGGTTAGTGCCAGTAGCGCTAACACCCACGCGTTAAGCATACACCCCCCTTAGTGGTATAGTATCTGAACAGATCAATATCTGATCTGATCAGATCTATACTAGCGTCCCCAGCAGTTTAGGGTTCCCAAAAACGCAGTGTTAGCGGGATCAGCCCAGATACCTGCTAGCACCTGCGTTTTGCCCCTCCGTCCAGCCCAGGCCACCCAAGTGCAGTATCGATCGATCACTGTCACTTACAAAACAAAAACACACATAACTGCAGCGTTCGCAGAGACAGGCCTGATCCCTGCGACTCCAGTGCTGTAGGAGGTGATTTCACCACCACAGTTAAAAAAAAAAAAGCATATATGCCGAAGCATTGGGGCAGCAGGGGCGGAGGAGCGATTTTGCTCCTAATGCCGCGTACATACGGTCGAAATTCCGACGGAGGCTTGCCCGTGGAAAAGTCTGACCATGTGTACGCGGCATAACTTTTGCGGGAAGATGCCCCCATGCTTCGGCATATATAAATGGTGCATGTATGCCCATCATTAGAAGTGGGTGGATGAAGGGCGGTATTCTAATGGTGGGCATACCCACCGATCAATCTTTTTTTTTCGTTCAGCCAACAGGCTGCATGAAAAAAAAGATTACAATACATGTCCAACAAGGACCAGCAACGTACTGGTATGTTGCTGGACTTTGAATGTTTATACCAGAATGATGCCTGTGGGTTTAGGTATCATCTTGGTATCATTCTTTTCAGCCAGCGGCCGGCTTTCATGTAAAAGCAATCCTAGTGGCTAATTAGCCTCTGGACTGCTTTTACAAGCAGTGGGAAGGAATGTCCCCCCCCCCGGATATAAAAAGCGCCATTGGGAAATTGGGAAAGCATTTTATCACACCGATCTTGGTGTGGTCAGATGCTTTGAGGGCAGAGGAAAGATCTAGGGTCCAATAGACCCCAGTTTTTTCAAAAAAGAGTACCTGTCATTACCTATTGCTATCATAGGGGATATTTACATTCCCTGAGATAACAATAAAAATGATAAAAAATAAAAATATGGAAGCAACAGTTTAAAAATAAAATAAAAAAGCAAAATTAATAATAAAAAAAAAAAAAAAAAAGCACCCCTGTCCTGCCCTGCTCTTGCCCAATGGCGAACGCAAGCGTCGGTCTGGCGTCATATGTAAACAGAAATTGCACCATGCATGTGAGGTATCACCGCGAAGGTCAGATCGAGGGCAGTAATTTTAGCAGTAGACCTCCTCTGTAAATCTAACGGCGTAACCTGTAAAGGCTTTTAAAGGCTTTTAAAAATGTATGTAGTTTGTCACCAATGCGCGTTTGTGCGAAATTTTAAAGCTTGTCGTGTTTGGTATCTATGTACTCGGCCTAAGATCATCTTTTTATTTCATCAAACATTTGGGCAATATAGTGTGTTTTAGTGCATTAAAATTAAAAAAAAGTGTATTTTTTCCCCAAAAAATGCGTTTGAAAAATCGCTGCGCAAATACTGTGTAGAAAAAAAAAATGCAACACCCACCATTTTAATCTGTAGGGCCTTTGCTTTAAAAATATATATAATGTTTGGGGGTTCAACATAATTTTCTTGCAAAAAAAAATATGTTTTCATGTAAACAAAAAGTGTGAAAAAGGGCTTTGCCTTCAAGTGGTTAGAAGAGTGGATGTAAGCTTCCTAATGTTGTGTATAAAATGCCAGAACAGTTCAAAACCCCCCCAAATGACCCCATTTTGGAAAGTAGACACCCCAAGCTATATACTGAGAGGCATGTCGAGTCCATGGAATATTTTATATGTTGACACAAGTTGCGGAAAATAGACAATTTATTTTTTTATTTTTTATTTTTTGCACAAAGTTGTCACTAAATGATATATTGCTCAAACATGTCATGGGCATATGTGGAATTACACCCCAAAATACATTCTGTTGCTTCTCCTGAGTACGGGAATACCACATGTGTGAGACTTTTTGGGAGCCTAGCCGCGTACGGGACCCCAAAAACCAATCACCGCCTTCAGGCTTTCTAAGGGTGTAAATTTTTGATTTCACTTCTCACTGCCTATCACAGTTTCGGAGGCCATGGAATGCCCAGATGGCACAAAACCCCCCCAAATGACCCCATTTTGGAAAGTAGACACCCCAAGCTATTTGCTGAGAGGTATGGTGAGTATTTTGCAGATCTCGCTCTTTGTCACAAAGTTTTGAAAATTAAAAAAAAAAAAAAATTTTTTCATTTTCAAAAACAAATGAGAGCTGTAAAATACTCACCATGCCTCTCAGCAAATAGCTTGGGGTGTCTACTTTCCAAAATGGGGTCATTTGGGGGGGTTTTGTGCTATTTTGGCATTTTATGGCCTTCGAAACTGTGATAGGTAGTGAGGAGTGAAATCAAAAATTTGTGCCTAGAAATCCTGAAGGCGGTGCTTGGTTTTCGGGGTCCCGTACGCGGCTAGGCTCCCAAAAAGTCCCACACATGTGGTATCCCTGTACTCAGGAGAAGCAGCAAAATGTATTTTGGGGTGTAATTCCATATATAACCATGGCATGTGTGAGCAATATATCATTTAGTGACAACTTTTTGTAATTTTATTTATTTTTTGTCATTATTCAATCACTTGGGACAAAAAAAAAATATTCAATGGGCTCAACAGGCCTCTCAGCAATTTCCTTGGGGTGTCTACTTTCTAAAATGGGGTCATTTGGGGGGGTTTTGTGCTATTTTGGCATTTTATGGCCTTCGAAACTATGATAGGTAGTGAGGAGTGAAATCAAAAATTTGCGCCCTTAGAAATCCTGAAGGCGGTGCTTGGTTTTCGGGGGCCCGTACGCGGCTAGGCTCCCAAAAAGTCCCACACATGTGGTATCCCCGTACTCAGGAGCAGCAGCAAAATGTATTTTGGGGTGCAATTCCACATATAACCATGGCATGTGTGAGCAATATATCATTTAGTGACAACTTTTTGTAATTTTTTTTTTTTTTTGTCATTATTCAATCACTTGCGACAAAAAAAAAAAAAAATTCAATGGGCTCAACATGCCTCTCAGCAATTTCCTTGGGGTGTCTACTTTCCAAAATTGGGTAATTTGGGGGGGTTTTGTACTGCCCTGCCATTTTAGCACCTCAAGAAATGAGATAGGCAGTCATAAATTAAAAGCTGTGTAAATTCCAGAAAATGTACCCTAGTTTGTAGACGCTATAACTTTTGCCCAAACCAATACATATACGCTTATTGACATTTTTTTTACTAAAGACATGTGGCTGAATACATTTTGGCCTAAATGTATGACTAAAATTGAGTTTATTCGATTTTTCTTATAACAAAAAGTAGAAAATATCATTTTTTTTCAAAATTTTCGGTCTTTTTCCGTTTATATCGCAAAAAATAAAAATCGCAGAGGCAATCAGATACCATTAAAAGAAAGCTCTATTTGTGGGAAGAAAAGGACACAGATTTCGTTTCGGTACAACATTGCATGTCCACACAATTTCTAGTTAAAGCAGCGCAGTGCAAAATTCTGAAAACAGCTCTGGTCCTTTAGCTACAAAATGGTCCGGGGCTTAAGTGGCTAGAGAAGGAATCTTCGCATGCCAGATGATCGGTGGTGCACATACAGGAACAATATTTGTAATCCAACAAGGTCTAAGGTAATGGAACAACTCCCCGGAGACTATGTGACTCAGTCCTCGAACTAGTCTCCTGACAGGAAAAGGAAAATATCACCCGATGGGCCAAGGCAGTCTATAGGCCTAGTAAAGTACTCAAGTATGGTTGTGAGCAGGTGCTCTCTCACCCCTCCGGACTCGATCCCAGTCCGGGACTCCCACCGCTGTGTTCACACACACAGGATCTGACACCGCCGGATCCCAGGTTCACTGACGTCCCTCAAGCAGGTATATGTCTGTCGCCGCACAGGCTCTGCAGTGAGGTGGAAAGCTCTCTGGAAGTGTGCAAGGCCCAGGCCTCAGGCCTTGCACTCACAGCAGGTCCGCACAGGAAGTCCTCTTGTCAGCCGCGCGGTGTCCAAAGAGGTCGGGCTGAGCCTCGCCCTCCCCTTTTATACCCCACCCATGAGTCTCTGTGGCAGCCCAATGCACCCTGGGTGCCAAACGGGGTTCTGGGTAACGTAGTCCATGGGGCCTCAACGGAGACTCCGCTACAAATATATGTAGAGAAAGCTGTACCTGAGGACAGGTTCCTACATTGCTTAATTTATTATGTGAATCTTTACTTTCACTACCTCTCCTGCTACATCTTGATCCTTACCCCAACAGCCATCAGATCACTCAGACATGAGTAAGCAAACCCCACATGGAAAGTCAGTAATTCAGTAATTCTGACCCCATTGAGCCCAGAAGTCCTTTGCCTTCTGCTTGTTTTTTTGGGCATAGCTTTTACAGTACAGATTCTCTTTAACCGCTTCCCAACCGCCGCATGAGCATATACGTCGACAGAATGGCACGGCTACCAAATGGGCGTATATAAATGTCCCCTTTAATTTGCGGGCCTGCGGCATGCTCGCGACCATGTCGCGAGCTCCGTGACCGTGCCCGCGGGACTCATGGACTCGATGTCCGCCAGTGTTCCACGATCGGGTCACAGAGCTGAAGAATGGGGAGATGTTAGTGTAAACACAACATCTCCCCGTTCTGCCTAGTGACATGTCACTGATCGTCTGTTCTCTGTCATCGGGAACAGCGTTCAGTGACTTGTCACGGCAAGTCATGCCCCCTAACAGTTAATAGCATTACCTAGGTCACACTTAACCCCTTCAGCGCCCCCTGCAGGTTAACCCCTTCACTGCCAGTGTCATTTTTACAGTAATCAGTGCATTTTTATAGCACTGATTGATCGCTGTAAAAATGACAATGGTCCCAAAATGGTGTAAAAAGTGTCCTATGTGTCCGCCATAATGTCGCAGTCACGATAAAAATCGCTAATCGCCGCCATTACTAGTAAAAAATTATTAATAAAAATGCCATAAAACTATCCCCCATTTTGTAGACGCTATCCCTTTTGCGCAAACCAATCGATAAACGGTTCCGGTTTAAAAATAAATAAATAACAAACATGTCATACTTACCTCCACTGTGCAGCTCGTTTTGCACAGATCGGCCCTTTAACGGCACCCCAAGTATGAAAGGGGTTAACGCCGTTTAGGATATTCCCTCTCTGGACACACATCCACTGCCGATCCTCCACAGTCAGGCGACCGCTTCCCATAGGATTAATCCTTCCAAACATACGAGACAAACACACTGTATGAAGTTTCCAACTGGACTGACAATCTTTAATGAGAGCAGGCTCTTTTTATACACCAAAATAATACTGCATTAATCTAAATGAACAATGGTCCAACTCCACCCACAATATCACACAATGGTTACATAACCAGCTCCCAATACACATATTCTGACATCTCTTAGCTAATCCCTTTACATCTTAAATTACTATGCATGACCTTTATATTCACCAGACTGTCTCTCTGCTTTACAATACACACACGTACAGAGTTAATTATCACTATTCACAATGAAAGGATCTGTAGCTTTTTGATACGCATCAGTGTGCTCTCTGTATATCCGCATGTCCTTTTCTCTTAAATAAAGAATTTACAAAAAAAAAAAGAAAGAATCTGTAGCATAGTTGAGATTCATTAACATTACACAAGCAGACAGGTGACACATCAGCATCTCTTAATTAACTTGTTGAGTTCAGAATCAAACAACCAGTACATTTTGTGGATTAATATTACTATCCCAATTTAAAGCAATCCAAGACATTCTTAATGTCCATTATTTCCTGGCTCACCCTGTGCCCAAAGTGACCCCTGTCACACATCTCCCCTTTCGGCCGGAGACTAACACAGGAGGAGACCCCAGATGGGTTGACTCCGAAGTTAGTCCATATTTCCATTCGTCTAATGCCTGGACAACCCATCAGCATTGCCATTTTGCTTACCGGGTCAGTAGCTGATGGTGACAGTGTAAGGTTGCAGGGCTAAGCTCCACCGCAGCAACCTGCCATTGTCTCCTGAGGTCCGGTTAAGCCAGACCAATGAGTTGTGGTCGGTGACTAGGGAAAATTCCTGTCCGTACAAGTAAGGGTTCAACTTTTTAAGGGCCCAGACCAGGGCCAAACACTCCTTCTCCACTGTCGCATAGCTCACTTCACGGGGTAATAGCTTTCTGCTCAGGTATGCGACAGGGTGTTCTCCTCCATCCTCCCCAACTTGGCTCAGCACAGCCCCCAGTCCAAACATGGAAGCATCTGAGTCTCAGCAGCAAGCGGGCCGGTTCCAGCAGCACATGTCTGGGCACGGGTAGTCACTGGGTTGACTTCATCGGGGCCCATCGGGGCGTAAGCAGAAATGAGGGGGGCCAAATCATTCCCCAGTAGTACATCCGCTGGCAAATCCTTCATCACCCCCACATTCACGTGTCCCGAACCAACCCCCCAATCCAGGTGAACACGGGCAACGGGTAGCCGGAAGATGGTACCTCCCGCTACTCTTACGACTACCGTGTCTCCGGTATGTTGGCTCTCTGGGATGAGGTTCTTCTGTAGTAGGGTCATGGTGGCGCCAGTATCACGTAGGCCATTGGCTACCGTTCCATTAACCCGGACAGTCTCCCTGTGTTGTTGCCTGTTGTCCCGGTTAGCTGCTTGTATTGGATCAGCCTCGTGCAGGATGCCCCAATGTTCTTCCTCCTCAACGCAGTGGGCCGCAGGCATGGATGTGCGGGGGCTTCCCCTTGATGGCTGTGTCCATGACTGGGACTGGATGGCTGGATTCAACGGACAGTCTGGCTTTTTGTGCCCTAGCTGTTTACACCAAAAACACCTGATGGGTTGTGAGTAGTCCTGGGAGTTGAACCTGGGCTGCTGAGGATAAGTGGCCGCTGGAGGTGGTGCTGAAGTTGGGTTAGAGGCTGGTAAACTGGGCCGAGATAGTGGATAGCGCTCGCTTTCGCCTGACCTTCGAGAGTCCAGATATTCATCGGCCAAAGTAGCTGCTTGCTGTACAGTCCGTGGTCGCTTATCTCGCACCCAATCCTGTAATACCGGAGGGGTGTGGTTAAAGAACTGTTCTAAGAGTACTAGCTGGGTGATGTCCTCTATGGTATGAGCGCGGCTTCCCTGGAACCAGCCCTTAAGGTCTCGCTGCAGATGATGTGCCCACTCCACGTATGTTATGTGGGTTTGTTTCCGGGATTCTCAAAACTTAATCCGGCTGGCTTCAGGTGTAATGGCAAATCGGGCTAGCAGAGCTTCTTTAACCCGGTCATAGTCTTTAGCGTCCTCATCCTCCAGGGCCCGATACGCATCCGCCGCTCTGCCAGTTAAATTACTCGCCAGTAGAGAAGAAAAGAGGTTTAACCTTAAACTACGGATCCATTCCAGGGAGGGGGTGTGGCCTGAGCATGGCGGAGTAGAGAGACACACGCTCCAGGACTTGCTCTCCTCCGTCTCTCCACCCGGCTAAGCAACACAAATGGGGATGCAGCCATAGCCTAGTTCGTTAACTATAACGCAGCAACGCAGCAACTCACCTTGTACCCACTAGGAGATACGTGAGGACGTGGAAGATACAAGCGGACAGCGCACTTCTTGGAATGAGGAGACGGGAGGCGAAAATACCAAAAGCTCCGTCCCAGCCTGAGATCCAGCAGTTTTTTCCCCTCACTAGAGCGGCCGTCAATCGAAACCGCGAGTCGAAGTCACGTGGTACACTGGCGTGCGGGGAGCCGAGCGTTGTAAGCTCAGAGCCACCCGTATTGCTTGCTATCTCGGCCCCAGCAGATAGAGGGGGAGAGGACAGAATGGAGCATCAGAACCCTCAAGAGGAACGGGGTACGCCACCTGCTATATCAGGAGAGCTGGAGCTGGAGTCAGAGCTCAGAGCGATGAGAGCCATAATGCAGGCTCTCCCTACACGGGCTGATATGGAGTCAATGTTCGCCCGGTTTGAAGAGGGCCACCGCAGAGACTTGGAGGTTGTCCGGGAAGAGGTTCAGCAACTAGCAGATAAGTTGAAACATGATGAAACGTCTTTAGTGCTATTGGAGGACCGGGTTAAATGTTTAGAACAGACACAGACTTTACAAACCCCCGGGGCAGACTATATCCAGCTTAAGCTGGAAGAAATTGAGGATCGTAGTAGGCGGAAGAACCTGAGGTTCAGGGGGGTCCCGGAAGAGGTAGGGAGGGAGGTGTTACAGTCAACTATTACAGCAATATGCCATCAGCTAGTAACCTCACCCCCCTCCCAAGTGTTCGAATTTGAAAGATTACATAGAGCACCAGGCCCCCGCTCAGTTAATTTGAATTCACCCAGAGATGTTATCTGTCGCTTCCACCGCTATGCCCATAAAGAACTGATAAGTTGCGAAGCATGGGAAACAGGTGATATTATATACAATGGGTCTCAAATAAAAATCCTGCCAGATCTTTCCGGGCTACTTTACAAAGGAGGGCTATGCTACGCCCTTTATTGGACAAGATTAGGAAAGCAGGGGGAACTTATCGATGGGGGTACCCAATTTCTTTAATAATAAAGAAAGATACGCAGACATTTGTCGTACACCAACCTTTAGATCTCCCTGAACTGTTTGATTTTCTGGAGATGGAAATAATGGAGGTACCAGACTGGTTACAACACCTGCCAGGCCCAACAAGAAGAGCGACAAAATCAGCGGGAATAAAGACCCAAATGCCCTTAAGAGAAGGGGAGTCTTAGAAAATAGACACTGAGAAGATGGGAGAGGGAATTTAATAGCCTGATCCCCTTTAATCTCCCCCCCCCCCCCCACGCAGTACTTTTTTTTTTTTCTTCTTTGCACCCTCCCCCCCCCTTTTTTTTAGGCTCCCCCCTTTTTTTTTTTTTTTTTTATTGGTCTCCTCTCCCACCGGCCCCTGCCCCTGCCTCCCCCAAACCCCCCACCAATAAGACCCTCATGGATTGCACAATCACAGGAATTTATTTATTCATTTATTATATGTATGTATATATATATATATATATGTATATGTATGAGTGCTTGAATTAGACAGGCCCCCCCCCACCTTTTTTTTGGGGGGGGGCCCTTAATTTACGTTTTTTTTTTGTTTTTTTTTTGGGGTATGAGATGGTATATGTAAGGGTATTTGAATGAAGCACAAGAAATGGAGTAGGGAAACAGAGATATTATATGTCCCCTACTATCCATTTATTTATTTTTTTGACTATGTGATTATGTACACTTTTTTTTCTTTATTTTGTAAAGGTAAACACAGAAATACGTAGTGTGACAGCAGGAAGGTAAAGTCACCTGGTTGCATCCAGGGGGGTAGATATATTTCGCCCAGATTCAGGCTTTACGCCGATTTATACAGCTAGGTGGAGAGTTGTATAAGCCCAGCTGAGACTAGTGGGCTCATTGATGACTCATACCTCTAGGGAGAGGGCTGGGCGTCGTGCAGGCAGGGAGTTGATGAGGCCAGCTGAAGCCTGTCAGTTCGTTTAAGGCCTCTATAAAAACTCCCAGATTCATTAGATGTTAGCTCATGCCTGGAAGCAGACCTGTGTGGACTGTCTAGGGAGAGTGAACCCCTGTGCGGTGAGAGAAAGCCTGTGTGGCTATATTTTGTTTGGACATTTAAAACCAGGGACTAGGACAGCACTAGGCTGATCCCAGTTGTTAGTTAGGAAACCTGTATGTTTAGTCAGAGGTCAAGTTGACCAGGATTTATTTTGTTTGTTTCTTTTGCTTTGCTGTGTTTTTGTCACTGTAAATAGAAAATAAACGGCACCTTTTTGATTTTGAAAACCACAACCTCCGTCTGCTGGGCCTGTTTTTGTGTGGGGAGCCCATCCCGGGGGTCACACACACCCGCTGCCGAGCTAACCCCCTCACAGTTGGTGGAGAACCAGTGGCAGTTTTTTTTTAAGCCAGCATGGAGGAGATACTGAAACAGCTGGCTCTAGCAAATGCCAATCAACAGCAGACAAATGCAGGTTTGCAAAAGAGCCTTGCAGCTCAACAACAGAACTTCGCAGCCCAGCAGCAAGCTCATCAACAGAGCCTTGCAGCCCAGCAGCAAGCTCACCAACAGAGTCTGGAAGCTCAGCAACAAGCCCAGCAACGATCTGAGGCCCGCTTCATAGACCTATTACAGAAGCAAGAGCAGAGACTACAACAAATGGAAGCAGTAATGCAGCAACGTCCGCAGACCAGTGAGGAAAGCCGTCCCACTAATACCGCGTCCTTTGGGGTGAGTCGTTTATTGACAAAAATGACTGGAGAGGATGATCCAGAGGTATTTTTGACCACGTTTGAAAGGACTGCTGAAAGAGAAAAGTGGCCTGAGGAGCAGTGGGCTGGACTGGTGGCTCCTCTGTTAACGGGTGAATCGCAGAAAGCTTACTATGACCTAGAGCCTGACCAAGCAAAAGACTATGTGATGCTAAAAGCTGAAATATTGGCAAGGCTGGGTGTCACCCTGGCTGTCCGGGCTCAGCGTGTGCATAACTGGACTTTCCAGCTTGGAAAACCCCCCAGGTCTCAAATGTATGATCTCATTCACCTGAGCAGAAAGTGGCTACAGCCAGAGACTTTGTCCGCACCAAAGATTGTGGAACGTGTTGTAATGGATCGGTTTTTGAGAGCTCTTCCTACTGCCATCCAAAAGTGGGTAAGCCATGGAGACCCAGAGACGGCCGATGGTCTTGTGGATCGTGTGGAGAAATACTTGGCTACAGAGAACCTGACGGCCTCTTCCAGAGACACTCGGACTTTCCACCCTAAGACCAGACCATCCCCAGGGGCGGATAAGATGATTCCAAGGGGTAAGGGTGGAGAGAGTGAGAGGGTGGGAGCTCTACCCCAAGTTTGGCGAGAACAGCCTGGGAAATCAGCGGCTCAAGAGGCGGCAAGAAGGATCATTTGCTACCGCTGCCGGCAAGCGGGACATATTGCAGCAAATTGCCCGGTTTTGGAGGAACCCATGCAGTGTGACTTTCTGACGGGCAGACGTCAGTCGCTGTGTGCGACAGTCGCATGCACTGCCATTCGGGGAACTGAGAAACATTTATGCAAAATGTGTATTAATGGTAGAAATGTTGTGGTATTGCTGGATTCAGGTAGCCTTGTGACCCTGATAAAGGCTGAATTAGTTAAAACAGAGGTCTCTGGGAATAGCAAGGTAGCTGTTATTTGTGTGCATGGGGACACCCGAGAGTATCCAGTGACTACAGTGTGTTTCGAGACCCCCAAAGGTACCCTTTCTCATCCAGTGGGCTTAGTGTCTCAGTTACCGCATGACGCCATTGTGGGAAGGGATTTTCCGAAGTTCTGGGAACTGTGGGATGATCCTGAGCCCCCCACTGGTGCCCCTATGTACCAGGAATATGATAGCCAGAACTCCTCTGAGAGTGGTGAGGACTCTCCCGAATTTCCCTTGTCAGTATTGGCAGGGGAGACTCAAGAAACTGGAGAGGAGCCCACCTCCTCAGACGAAAACCTACCGTCTGTGGAGTTTTCTGATCTTGAGGTTCACAGGGAAAACTTTGCCACAGAACAGTTGAAAGACCCCGCCCTAATAAAGGCACGGGAAAACGTAGTGAAAATAGATGGCGAGTTAGTGAACCCAGATAATACCTGCACTTACCCATACTTCAGCGTAGAGAAGGACCTACTGTATCGGGTGGCAAAAAGGGCAGAAGAAACCGTTGAGCAGCTTGTGGTGCCCAAACCTTACAGGAAGTTGGTGTTGGAGTTGGCCCATGGGCACATTCTTGGAGGTCATCTGGGGACAGAGAAAACCCGAGAGAGGGTATTACAGAGATTCTATTGGCCTGGGGTGATGAAGGACATAGAAAATTATTGTTCCTCCTGCCCTGTGTGTCAGAGGTCGGCCCCGATGCCACACTTCCGTAGCCCGCTGGTCCCTCTACCCATCATTGAGGTCCCGTTTGAGAGAATCGCAATGGATTTGGTAGGTCCTATAATCAAGTCCGCTAGGGGGCACCAGTACATATTGGTTATAATGGACTATGCCACCCGTTATCCAGAAGCGATCCCTCTCAGAAATACCTCGGCCAAAACCATAGCCAAAGAGCTATCTCTTGTTTTTAGCCGGGTGGGTATTTGTAAAGAACTGCTTACGGACCAAGGTACACCCTTTATGTCCCGGGTTATGAAGGAGCTGTGTAAATTGTTCAAAGTGACGCAATTACGTACATCTGTGTATCACCCCCAAACCGATGGGCTGGTTGAAAGATTCAACAAAACCCTAAAACAAATGTTGAAGAAAGTGGTGGATAGGGATGGAAAGGATTGGGACTGTCTACTTCCTTATTTGATGTTTGCTATTAGGGAGGTGCCCCAATCCTCTACGGGATTCTCCCCCTTTGAGTTACTGTATGGGAGACACCCAAGAGGGCTGTTGGATATTGCCAAGGAAACTTGGGAAAGTGAGAGTTCTCCCCACAGGAGTGTGATTGAGCATGTCGCCCTGATGCAAGATCGAATTGCACAGGTAATGCCCATCGTGAAGGAACATTTGGCCCAAGCGCAGTTGGCACAGCAGAGAGTGTACAACCGTGGAGCCAAGACCCGTACCTTTTCCCCGGGGGATAGGATATTGGTACTTGTCCCTACGGTTGAAAGTAAATTCCTTGCCAAATGGCAAGGCCCCTATGAGATAATGGAAAAAGTGAGCGAAGTGAATTACAAGGTCAGACAACCAGGAAGGCGAAAGCCCGAACAGATCTATCACGTTAATCTGTTGAAAGCCTGGAGGGATAGAGAGTCCCTAGTCGCAGACACTTGGTCACCAGCTCAAACTGGTTGCGTGATTCCTGAGGTTGGAATCGCAGCCACCTTGTCACAACCCCAACAACAGGAGGTTAAGGAGTTTGTGCTTCGCAACAAGGAGGTATTCTCTGAGCTGCCGGGACAAACATCTGGGGTAGAGCATGACATTATTACCCCGCCCGGTGAAAGGGTGAAGTTAAAACCCTATCGGATCCCAGAGGCCCGACGGGAGGCAATACGGGAGGAAGTACAGAAAATGCTGAACTTAGGGGTGATAGAGGAGTCCCAAAGTGATTGGTCTAGTCCCATTGTGTTGGTGCCTAAACCGGATGGGAGCTGGCGATTTTGTAACGATTTTCGTCAGTTGAACAAAGTTACAAAATTTGACACCTACCCCATGCCACGTATAGATGAGTTGATCGACCGGCTGGGAACAGCCCGATACATGACGACTCTTGACCTCACAAAAGGGTATTGGCAAATCCCCCTGGCCAAGTCAGCCAAAGAGAAAACCGCATTTGTAACCCCAGACGGGGCGTTCCAATATAAAAGAATGCCGTTCGGGTTACAGAATGCGCCGGCCACATTCCAGCGGAAAATGGACCAGATGCTGAGGCCCCATCGGAAGTATGCTGCGGCTTACCTGGATGACGTAATTGTCCATAGCACAGATTGGGCCTCACATCTGCCAAAAGTGCAAGCAGTCCTGGACTCTGTTCGGGAAGCAGGGTTTACGGCTAACCCCAAGAAGTGTACCATTGGGCAGGAGGAGGCCAAATATCTTGGGTACACCATTGGGAGGGGAGTAATAAAACCCCAACTCAACAAAGTCGAGGCCATCCAGAGTTGGCCACGTCCCAACAGCAAGAAGCAGGTACGAGCCTTTCTGGGAATCGCTGGGTATTATCGGCGATTCATTCCCCACTTTGCTTCTAAGGCTGTGCCCCTAACCAACCTGACGAAGGGGAAAGGGTCGGTCATGATTAAATGGACCCCCGAGGCTGAGGCAGCATTCCAATTCTTGAAACAAGCCTTATGTAGCCAGCCAGTGTTGTACTCACCCGACTTCTCTAAAGACTTTGTCGTACAAAGTGATGCGTCAGATGTGGGGTTAGGAGCAGTATTGTCCCAGGTCTGGAACGGGGAAGAGCACCCAGTCATTTACCTCAGCAGGAAGTTGAAGTCCCATGAGGTAAATTACGCCACCGTTGAAAAGGAGTGTTTAGCGGTGAAGTGGGCTCTAGATTCCCTTCGGTACTACCTGCTAGGTAGGCACTTTGACATGGTTACGGATCACGCTCCGTTAAAGTGGATGGCTCAAAACAAGGAAACAAATAGAAGAGTGAATAGGTGGTTCCTGGCCCTCCAGGAATTCAACTTCACAGTAAAGCATCGCCCTGGCGTTCAAATGGGGAATGTGGATGCTTTGTCTCGAGTACATGAATGCCTGATTGCTGGTGTTCCAACCCCGAGGTTAAAACAAGAGGGGGGGGTATGTGACAGCAGGAAGGTAAAGTCACCTGGTTGCATCCAGGGGGGTAGATATATTTCGCCCAGATTCAGGCTTTACGCCGATTTATACAGCTAGGTGGAGAGTTGTATAAGCCCAGCTGAGACTAGTGGGCTCATTGATGACTCATACCTCTAGGGAGAGGGCTGGGCGTCGTGCAGGCAGGGAGTTGATGAGGCCAGCTGAAGCCTGTCAGTTCGTTTAAGGCCTCTATAAAAACTCCCAGATTCATTAGATGTTAGCTCATGCCTGGAAGCAGACCTGTGTGGACTGTCTAGGGAGAGTGAACCCCTGTGCGGTGAGAGAAAGCCTGTGTGGCTATATTTTGTTTGGACATTTAAAACCAGGGACTAGGACAGCACTAGGCTGATCCCAGTTGTTAGTTAGGAAACCTGTATGTTTAGTCAGAGGTCAAGTTGACCAGGATTTATTTTGTTTGTTTCTTTTGCTTTGCTGTGTTTTTGTCACTGTAAATAGAAAATAAACGGCACCTTTTTGATTTTGAAAACCACAACCTCCGTCTGCTGGGCCTGTTTTTGTGTGGGGAGCCCATCCCGGGGGTCACACACACCCGCTGCCGAGCTAACCCCCTCACAGTAGGTATACGCGGTTTTTGTGTTACGTACACATAAGGTGTAGGTAGGAAGAGGTAGAGATATGTATATAGACTTATTTATTTTTATTTTTCACAAAAGTACCACATTAGCAGTACTAAAGTACTAAAAATATCCACGTATTAGTTGAAATATGGGTTGGAGAGGGGAGGGATGGGGGGAGTGGGAGGGGACAGGGGGCCGTAGGGGAGGATGTTATAGGAGGAGATGGGGGAGTAGGGAATTGGTGAGAAGAGAGATAGGTTACGGTATAAAGAGAATTAGACAGGGAAGTTAGATATGGAATATCCCTGTATATATGGCAGTATAATTTTTCAGGCATAGAATAAAGATGTTGAGAAGAGTATATGTAGAACCATATAAGATACAAGATGGAATTTCAGGGAAACTGTTGGAATTAATATAGTAGGGAAGGGAAGGAACATAGCCTATACCCAGGAGAATGGGAGATGGGGAGGGAGGGGTGGAGGGTGGAGGGTAGAGGGAAACATGGCGGAAGAGAGGGGTTTAAGGGGGGCTTGGGAACGTGAAGATAAGAAGGAGGACGATAGGGGGTAGAGAGAAGAGGAGGAAGAAAGGGAGAGGAAAAGGGTCCTGGCTTTTTTATGGGATACCCTCTTAAAAGTCAGGTGTAAAAGAGGGCAGTGGTAATAGTAACAAGCAAGGTGAGATATGAGAAAAATATTATGAGGTCTGATGAGAAGATGGTAAAAGTAAATAAAGATAGGTAAATTGCGGATGTTGATATTTGGGAAACTTAGGACAATAGCTGGGTGGAAGGGGGGGGGGGACGAGATGGAGCTTCTTAGCCGGCTCATACTAACACCCCCAATTTAGGTTTGCATCCACGGGAACCATTGGGGAAGGGTTCAGAAATGGGTGTTTTCCCTTAGGGGCTTAAGAAGGGATAGAGGGAGGGGGGAGTTTTTTTTTTTTTTTTTTTGAGATGGAGGGAATAAAAATAACGTCCCTAAACGCCAAGGGACTTAACGTCCCAGAGAAACGTAGGATGTTGTTGAATGACTTACGGCGTATGGAGACAGATGTAGCTTATGTGCAGGAAACGCATTTCAAGACCGGGGGACTCCCACTCCTCCAGAACAGATTTTATCCATGCATCTATCATGCAGGAAACCAGGAAGCAAAATCCAAAGGAGTATCAATTCTGATTTCTAATCGACTCCCTTGGTCATTACATGATAAACGCTTGGACTCAAAAGGTAGATTCCTTTTTTTGAAAGGGAGTATTGGAGGAATTAAGGTGACACTGGCCACGCTGTATGCACCAAATGTACATCAAGACTCATTCATGAAGAAGGTCCTTTCGGAGCTATCAGAGTTTGCAGAGGGTAAATTGATCTTGGGGGGAGATTTTAATATCTCTCTGGACCCTAAACTAGATACCTCCCAAGGGACATCATCAACATCAGGGGGGGGTCAGAAGAGGTATATTGCGGAAATTACATGAAGAGCAATTAGTGGATATTTGGAGGATAATGCATGCGGAGGAAAGGGATTATACCTTTTTCTCGAATCCGCACCAAGTATATTCCCGCATAGACCTCTTTCTGATCCCTCATTATATGATTTCCTTAATATCAGAAGTGACGATTGTAAATATAACGTGGTCGGATCACGCCCCGATCAGCTTGTGTCTCTCTCTATCCAATACGGTTCATTCTCAAGAAAGAAGATGGCGGTTAAATGAGAGTTTACTACAGAACCCTGAAGTCAGGGAAGATGTGGCTAAAGAAATCACAGCATATTTCCAAATTAATGATACGCCTGGAAGTGACCCGGGAATGGCGTGGGAGGCGCACAAGACAGTGATCAGGGGAGTCCTGATTAAACAGGGATCAATACTAAAGAAGAAGAGAGAAAAACAGACTAGAGAATTGCTAGAAGAGATCCAGAAATTGGAACTTCAACATAAAAAGATACAAGTACCTTCCGTGGGAAGGGAACTTGGTCAGTTGAGAAGACAGCTTGCAGAGGTTCTGCGCTACAAAGCTCATGCAACAATACAAAGAGGAAGGAAAGTAAATTATGAATTGGGAGATAAGTGTAGCAAATTGCTAGCTGGGAAATTAAAAGAAAAAAATAGGTCAACATATATCCCACAAATTAGAGGGAAAGAAGGACATCTACTACGGAAACCAAAAGAGATAGCTGAGGAATTTGGAGAATACTATACTTCGCTATATAACCTGGCAAAAGAACCAGTCTCACAGTCAGTTATAGAGAAATATCTTTCGGCGGTAGATTTTTTAAGGCTCCCATCACCAGCCCGATGTAGTTTAGAGACTCCTATCTCTATGGAGGAATTGAATGCAGCACTAAAAAAGATTAAAGTAGGAAAAGCTCCAGGCCCAGATGGATATACTATAAGATATTATAAAGAATTTGCTATACTATTGAGTGGTCAGATGGTGAAGCTCTTTAATGCATTGGGCCAGACAGCGGCATTCCCACCGGATGCTCTACTGGCACATATTACGGTGATCCCAAAGGAGGGGAAAGATCCGGGGGAATGCGGCAGTTATAGGCCGATTTCATTATTGAACTCGGATTTAAAATTGTTTACGAAAATATTGGCATCACGACTCCAACTATGGCTTCCTCAGCTAGTAGATTTAGACCAGGTGGGATTCATCCCTACACGGGAAGCAAGGGATAACACGATAAAAGTACTAAACTTGGTCCACTTTGTCAAGGAGAGGGACATCCCTTGTGTGTTCCTAAATACGGATGCGGAGAAAGCATTCGACAGAGTGAATTGGCGTTTTCTCTTTGAGGTGCTGCGACATGTGGGCTTAGGGGAACGTATGCTCAGTTGGATTATGGGTGTCTATACGACCCCACGCGCAGCAGTAAGGGTAAATGGAGTGTATTCAAAACCTTTTAAGATCATGAATGGAACACGACAGGGATGCCCTCTTTCACCCCTACTATTTGCACTCTCATTAGAGCCACTATTGAATAAAATACACCAGAACCCGGATATACAGGGTGTTCAAATAGGAGATCAAATCCACAAAGTATCGGCATATGCGGATGATCTGTTGTTTTCCATGTCTAATCCACATATTTCACTTCCCAACCTTGTGAGGGAGATTGACAGTTATGGTAGGCTTTCAAACCTGAAAATAAACCATAATAAATCTGAAGCAATGAGTGTGGCAGTACCTGCCACAATGTGTAAAATGATACAATTAAATTTTAGGTTTAAATGGGAAACCAAGTTAAAGTATCTGGGTACGTATATACCATCAAATTTAAAAAATACTTTCAAGATAAATTTCCCACCATTATACAACTCAATAAGAACACTGCTGGATAAATGGCAACATGGGTTTCACTCCTGGTTTGGCCGGAGCAATATAGTGAAGATGAGTGTTGTACCAAAAATTTTGTACCTGCTGCAGGCCTTACCGATTATTATTCCAACGGACTTTCTACGTCGAATGAGTTCTCTTTTCATGAAATTTATATGGGCTGGGAGGAAGCCAAGAATTAAGAAAGAGATTTTGATGATGCCCAAGAATTTTGGCGGGATGGAAGTGCCAGATATTGGAAAATACTACCGAGCGGTCCACCTGGCAAGGTTGGTGGATTGGTGTAGACATATAGATTTTAAAAGATGGGTGGACATGGAGCAACAAATCAGTCCGGTTTCTCTATGTCGAGCACCATGGTGCTATACAACATTACCAACATTTTTGAAGAAACACCCTACGATTGGACCGACATTATGAATCTCCGCAAAGACATGTCAAAACCCGAAGTTTTCTTCGGGACATTCGCCCCTGTACCCCATATTGGGAAATTATAGGTTTGTACCAGGTACAGAGTCGGGAACTTTTAAAAAGCTTAAAGAGAAAGGCCTTACCCAGGTCTCACATTTTTTACAGTCGGAAACCTGGCCGACTATTAATGTGTTGATAGAAACCGAGGGAAACTTCGGATTAAGCCTCTGGCAGGCATTTCAAATAAACCATTTTTTGAGAACCTTGGGATCTCCATTAGATTTTCAACGGCAATTAACAACATTCGAAGTCTATTGCGAAGATAAGGAACCACTTTTCCAGGTGATTTCCAAGATGTATAGGCTGTTGATTTCCCCCTCGGAGGATTTTGTGTTGCCAGGGGTCAGTAAATGGGAAAGAGACCTGGGAAGGACCTTTACAGTAACTCAGCGAAAACAGATTATCTTTTTGGCATTGAACTCCTCGGTCTGTACGCGGACCCAGGAGTTCAACTTTAAACTCCTGACTCAATGGTATTACACACCGGTAAGGCTTCATAGGATGTCTATGGAGTATCCGGAGACTTGTTGGAGATGTGGGGAGGAAAGAGGAACATTATTACATATATTCTGGTCCTGTGAAAAAATGCGATATTATTGGCAGGAAGTGCAGAGAATATCTCAAAAATTTACAGAATTTCAGATACCAGACGACCCTGCGTTTTTTCTTTTACATTGTTCACAGATCCCGGTGCAGAAGTATAGGAAATCAATGATTTGTCACTTAAATAATGCAGCAAAAGTGGGAGTGACCCTACGGTGGAGAGACTCTAGACCACCCTCTATAGCAGCATGGCTTAATAGAGTGCGGGAAATAGGAGCAATGGAGGATCTGGTTCTCTCCGGCCAAAATAAGCGAGAACAGTATATTAAAACTTGGACAGTATGGAACTTATATATGTACTCTGAGGAAGGAAAGAGAATGTTAGAGGAGGGAAGTGAGGAGTGAGGATGGTCTAATATGAGATGCGAACCTGCACATGAGAGAAAATGGAAACTTGTTCTCTCCGTCTCTTGGTAGAGGTTGGGGTGTTTTTTTTTGTGGGGGGAAGGGGGAGGTGAATATGGGGTTGTAATGAAGAAGGAAACGAGAAGAGGAGGATCCTAGATAAATTAAGAGGGTGTTAAAGATTAAAGAGGGGAATAAAGGTTAATCTGGGTAGATACAAAGATTCAGATATAGTAGACTTCAAGAATGAAGGAAGTTTGGGACAAAACAGAAGTGTAGATGTATATTTGGATAAAGCGAACATGAGGTATTACGTATATAATTGTAATTATGAAAATGTCTGGTTGGAATGTCCCTTTTCTTTTTTCTGTTCTTTTGTTTTCTTTTTCTTGTTGGTATAAAAGAAAAATAAAGATATAAAAAAAAAAAAAAATTACTCGCCAGTAAGGCGACCTGATCTTGGGGCCGTACTTCATGTATCTGGCATAGTCTCTCAAAGTCCTGCAGGAACGCTTCAATTTCCTCCTCTCCTTCCTTGAATAGTTTGAACGCCCGAAAGGGCAACTTACGGACAGGTGCTGCATCTTTAGGCGTTGTCTCCGATTGCCGTATTTCCGCCATTCTCCGCTCATGTTGCCGCTCTAGTTCTCTCTCTTGTCGCTCCAGTTCTCTCTCTTGTCGCTCATCCTGCAGCTGGATGTCTCTAATGGCTTTCTGTATGGCGGTCTCTGATGGGTTTGCCCCATATAATGCCAACCGCTCTCGAACTTGTTGCTGAAACAAGTCTTCAACTGACCGGGGTCCTGCATCACCATCCCTCTGATCCATCTCGGCTAGCTCCCTGATCAAGGTGGCCTTGTTCTTTGTCCCACCGGTCCCTCCACGGCTCTCAAGTAAGTCTTTCAGCATGGCTTTCCTGCATGCTGCATAGCTGGTCATTCACTGTGGTGGTTTGGAGTGTCCCAGTAACTGGAGGGAAAATCCCACCGCTGCCAACCAATGTAACGGCACCCCAAGTATGAAAGGGGTTAACGCCGTTTAGGCTATTCCCTCTCTGGACACACATCCACTGCCGATCCTCCACAGTCAGGCGACCGCTTCCCATAGGATTAATCCTTCCAAACATACGAGACAAACACTCTGTATGAAGTTTCCAACTGGACTGACAATCTTTAATGAGAGCAGGCTCTTTTTATACACCAAAATAATACTGCATTAATCTAAATGAACAATGGTCCAACTCCACCCACAACATCACACAATGGTTACATAACCAGCTCCCAATACACATATTCTGACATCTCTTAGCTAATCCCTTTACATCTTAAATGACTATGCATGACCTTTATATTCACCAGACTGTCTGTCTGCTTTACAATACACACAAGTACAGAGTTAATTATCACTATTCACAATGAAAGGATCTGTAGCATAGTTGAGATTCATTAACATTACACAAGCAGACAGGTGACACATCAGCATCTCTTAATTAACTTGTTGAGTTCAGAATCAAACAACCAGTACATTTTGTGGATTATTATTACTATCCCAATTTAAAGCAATCCAAGACATTCTTAATGTCCATTATTTCCTGGCTCACCCTGTGCCCAAAGTGACCCCTGTCACAGGCCCCAATCCTGGTCTTCTGGGGTCCCTCGGCTGCTGTCTCTGCTCCTTCATGGGAAGCTCTAAGCTCTCTCCCAAGGGGGTTAGCTTGCGGGCGAGCTCCCGTGATACAGCTGCGTTATTGATTTGATTGACAGCAGCGGGAGCCAATGGCTGCTCTGCTATCAATCAACAAATGAATGAGCCGAGAAGCCTGGCCGAGAAGCCAGAGCGTTCACGGCGCGGGACTTTCGAGGGGTCAGGTAAGTAAACAGGGGGGGGCTGGAGGGCAGCTAATCCTCAGATTTTTTTTACCTTAATGCATAGAATGCATTAAGGTGAAAAAACATGTACCTTTACAACCCCTTTAAAGCGACGCAGTGCCGAATCGCAAAAAGTGGCCTGGTCTTTGGCCAGCCAAATGGTCCGGGGCTGAAGTGGTTAAAATTCTAATATACCATATGTTGAAAAACATATTTCTTCTTTCCTACAATTTGGAAAACGTCAAATCCTTTAACCAACCTCAATTTCAAGCTGTTTCAATATTCATACTTACAGAATGAAACTCAAACACAAATGTGAAACTTTTAAGTACCTTCCAAAACAGAAATACCCTTTTTAGCTGCTTCTAAAGAATTAATTTCAAGATCTTATGGGTCAATGCTAATGCCCAGTGCTTTAAAGTTTGCTTTTGTGGTCAAACAGACATGGGAACAAGACTCTGACACAGTCAACAGTGGCTTATCCAGGGAATATGGCAAGTGCCCTGGGCATCATATGAAGGGGGTGCTCGTGAGTTGCTCTTCTTCCCAGGGCCAGATTATAGATTCTACACACAATTACCGGCCGGCCGTCAGCCACTACATTGCCTTGCAGTCTCACGAGACAGCTGAATTATAGGCCCAAGACAGTGAGCCGACCCACAGCGACGGCTGCTACATACATTGCCTTGCAGAGAACGCTGCGCTGCATAGCCTCTGTACTAGTGCACTGAGGCTGAGCACACTCCTCCCCTTGATGTCTCGGGTGGCATGACATCATCCAGAGGCTGGTCCGAGAGGTTTGTGGAAAAGGAATGTGGGCGGCGCCGGCACGATGCAAGCAAGGAGGAGGAAGCATCAAACAAGTTCAAGAACAAATAAGCTCTGCTTCTGCCTCTGCATGGGGCTGGGGAAGTCGGGCAGATAAGTGTAGCTCGGTGTACTTGCTCTGGCTGAAGTGGGTTAACTGTTTGGGAGGGAGGGCAGGCAGGGGGGGGGGCTGTCAGTGCCTCCTAGGCCTATCACTATCAGTGCTCATTAGTGCAGCTCAGCAGTGCCAGTGCCACCTATCAGTACGAGTGTCACATATAAGTGCAACCTATCAGTGCAGCTCATCAGTGCCACCTGTCAGTGCCAGTGTCACCTATCAGTGCCAGTGTTACCTATCAGTGCCACCTATCAGTGTCACCTATCAGTGTCACCTATCAGTGCCAGTGTCTCCTATCAGTGCAGCTCATCAGTACCACCACCTATCAGTCCAGCGTCACCTATCAGTGCCACCTACAGTAGGTGCCGTCGATATTGTGTCAATCTCGCTGCTGTTAGCGGTGAGATTGACACCTGCGAGCCCTGTCGCGGGAGCCAGCGCAGATAACTGTCGCTCCTCCCGCTCGCCACCCCCAATGGATTCCTATGGATGCGCGGCATCTCGTGGGGGGCGGCGAGCTCGAGAAGCACAACCTGTAGCAGTGATTTTCAGCGCGATCCCATCGCGCTGGAAACACAATATCGGTGGCAAGTACTGTATCAGTGCCGCCTATCAGTGTTAGTGCTGCCTCATCAGTGCTGCTTAATCCGTGCCCATAAATGCCACAAATCAGTGCCCATCAGTGCTGCCTATCAGTGCCCATTAGTACAGCTCATCAGTGATAATCCATAATTTATTAATTGGAAGATTAAAGAGCTTGACTTGTAGTTTTGTTAGCGTTTTTTTTTGTTAAGGTTATCTGAAAGCTGGGTTTCAAATGTTTTGACAGGGGCGCAGTTTCAGTGCTAGCCATAGGCGCCATTTTTACTAAATACGCCTCTGACAGTGAATAATGAAGAGTGAGAAGAAGACAATACATTGCAAACATACAGTATACTGTATATGCCACTGGTAATGCCCAGAGCTTTCAAGTTAGCTATTGTAGTTTACAAGACACTGGCACAGTGGATAACAAAGATTAAGAAGGAGCCATCTTGATTCATGAAATTTTCTACCCTGTATATGCTGAATCATTCAGGCTCAGTTCACACCTATGCGTATTGGATGCAGTTTCTCCGCATCCAATTCGCATGACAGGAGATTGTGACCGGCTCTCTATGGAGTTCACATATCTCTGTTGTGGCTGTGGAGCAGCTTGCAAAGGAAAGCTGTGCGTCTTTTGCTCTGTTTCAGGGCCGAATTCAGGGAAAACTTTGTCTCTGATTCGTCCCTGAAACGGAGATTAGGGATGCACCAGACCCCTGCTGCGAGACACATCCGTCGGAGGTGTGAACCCAGCCTTACCCAAAGAAAATACGCTACATAGAGCTTACATTACACCCTGGAGACTGGCCAAATGATGTTACTCGTGGTCTCTTTTACTATGTAATATGGAATTATTGGGTTGATTTGTATCTTTTGGGAACAAATCAATCAGCATGACCTAGTGATCTTCGCTGTCCCACAGGGCCCTAAAATCTGCCTAGTAGGCCTCACCCAGCAACTATTTTCCAGCAAGTCTAACAAATATGTTTTTTTGTGGGCAATTTATCGGGGCAATGGCTTGTATTGGCGCTTCAATCATCCTGGCACCATGGTTGTTATGGTGTCAGGATGATTGAAGCGCATTATTTCTATTATTACATTGTTATATAAAATGAAATAGTTCAACTCACTATAATGCAGAATCAGTGGGAGCCCTGAGTATGTCACTTGCCACGTCGCCTGCCACAAGATACAGATTGTCATTTGCCCTGTCACCTGTCACACGTTGCAGATTGTCACTTGCCACGTCACCTGCCACAAGTTGCATTGTCACTTGCCATGTCACCTGCCACACGTTGCAGATTGTCACCTGCCACAAGTTGCATTGTCACTTGCCTCGTCGCCTGCCACCTGTTGTGGATTGTCACTTGCCACGTCGCCTGGCATCAGATGCAGATTGTCACTTGCCACGTCACCTGCCACATGTTGCGGATTGTCACTTGCCACGTCGCCTGCCACAAGTTGCATTGTCACTTGCCACGTCACCTGCCACAAGTTGCGAATTGTCACTTGCCACGTCACCTGCCACATGTTGCGGATTGTCTCTTGCCACGTCGCCTGTCACCAGATGCAGATTGTTACTTGCCATGTCGCCTGTCACCAGATGCAGATTGTCACTTGCCACATCACCTGCCACACGTTGCAGATTTTCACTTGCCACGTCACCTGCCACACATTGCATTGTCACTTGCCACGTCACCTGCCACAAGTTGCAGATTGTCACTTTCCTGCTAAGGTGGGGATTGTCTCTTCCTGTGTCCCAGAGTCAGGCAGAAGAGAGAGGATGTAATGCCTGCACACTGCCCGCTCTCTCACCCGCAACATATTCCTCGGGGGGGGGGGGCAATTGCCACGTTCCCCCCCCCCCCCCGGATCCACCCCAGGTCCACAGGACAAACTTTGGATTTACTAAAACTGGAGTGTGCAAAATGTGATGAATCTTTGGATAGAAACCAATCAACTTCCAGGTTTTATTGTCAAAAAGACAGACTCCTAATGTCGTGAGACTAATGTAATACTTTGGTTAATTGTATTGCTATTATTGTTTAATTTTATCCAGAGAATAATCCGTTTTACCTTTTTTTACTTTATTGTTGTTTCATGTAATTTATTAATGTTTTTAACAAATTGTCTAAAATTGTATAACTCTAAAACTCATATGGTTGTTTTTGTTTCCATGCTGGGCAATGTTGTCCTATTGTTTCTATTGAACATAAATGCATATGTTTATTCTTGAATAACCCTTAGTCTAAGTTGGGCTTTGTAGTCTCATACCCCTTATGACCCCTTTACATGTGAATACAAATAAGGCTCCACTAGATGATGATGATGATGATATAGGATTTGTACTGCAACAAATTTGCTCCCATTAGGAGCGCGTCTAGGCGCACAATGACCTTAAAATCGAACTTAGATTACCAATGGATGGGTAGGGAGCCTAGGTAGGAGAAATGCAGAGTTACGATAGGGGGGAGATAGAGCAAAGAAGAGCCGGGGGGGGCTAGCACTACAGGGGTAGAGGGGGAAAGAACATGGAAAATACATGTTTTTAACAGGATTTTTATTCTTCATCAGGTTTATCCGTAGGCCTGGATAAATAGAAAGGTCTTTAGACCCCTCCTGAAGCTCAGAAGGGAGGGTAGAGACCTTAGAGTCGGTGGTAAGGAGTTCCACAGCTCATTGCCCTTTGTTACCAGGCGTCTGTTGCCAGTGGATTGTAGTCTGCTGATTGTTGGTTCTGTAAGATGTAGGTTGGCTGACCAGTGTTTTCTCAATGATACATAGTGGAAGGCCCATTCAGAAAGATAGATTGGGCCCAGTTTCCGGTGTGCCCTGTACATGTAGCACATTGCCTTGAATATTACCCCCTTGGCAATGGGGAGCCAGTGCAATTTTTCTAGCACAGGAGTGATGTGGTCTCTTTTGGTGCATCCGGAGACCAGGTGAGCAGCTTGATTCTGGGTCACTTGCAATTGTTTTTGCCACTTCAGCGGAAGTCCAAGGAAAAAGATGTTGGAGCAGTCCAGCCGGGAGTGCACAAGGTCCTGCACAAGAGTTAGCCGGTTTTCGTGAGAGAACAGATCTTTAATTTTCTGGAGTCTCTGTATATAAAAGTTGGAATTTTTGATACAGAGTTTTGCGTGAGGAATAAATGACAGGCAGGGATCGAAGATGATGCCTAGGTTCCTAACCTGTTTTGCCAGCGTTGGAGTGGGGCAGAATGAAAAGGGCCAGACCGATGGAAAATTGGTGGTTGATTGAGGGCCCACCAGCATCACCTCGTTCTTTACTTCGTTGAGGCCCAGTTTGTTGTAAGCCATCCATTTTTGTATGTGAAGCCTCGTACACACGGCCGATTTTCTCGTCGTTAGAAACACGTCGTTTTTTTCGACGAGATTCTTGTTAACCTTGACGATTTTCTCGTCAAGCTTTCCATGCGTACACACTGACATTTCCCAATTTCCTTGTTGTTCTCCGCGGTCACGTCCAGCACGTACGATGGCACTATAAAGGGGAAGATCGATTTCCCTGGTCCCACCCCTTGGGCTGCTTTTGCTGATCTTGTGTTACCGCGTGTGAAGTAAAAGTTTGGGAAGAGACGATTCACGCTTTTCAGTCTTCGTGCTTTTCAGTTCGTTTTCTGAGGTTCAGTTTGTGCTTGTGGGTTCGTATCTTGTCTTTCAGGGCATCTAGGCAGGTCGTATCTGTTTTACAGTGCATTCTTGCCCGTTCGTTTCTGATTTTCAGTTCGTTATTCATAGGCCTTGCTGTTCTAAAGTGCGTTCTGTTCTGTACGTTCTGATCAGACGACCGTTTCCTAGCCATGTCGCCTGGACGTTCTCATCGTCGAGTTCGTGCTGTGCGTGCGCTTGGTGTTGGTCTGCTTGTTTTGGACTAAGACCAGTCCATGAACGGTGTGAGGAGGAGTTCATGGACCAAGAATTGGTTGCTCCAGCGGGACCAATTCTGCCATATGCCTCTGCTGCGGGAGATCGTCGAGAATAATCCTGAGGACTACAGGAATTTTCTACGGATGTCTGACCCCGTTTTTCAGGAACTGTTGGCTTTGGTGTCCCCCTATATTAACAGGAAGGACACCGTTATGTGGGAAGCCATCAGTGCTGAGCAGAGGCTCATCGCCATGTTACATTACCTGGCGACAGGGAGAAGTCTTCAGGACTTGAAGTTCACGACAGGCATCTCCCCCCAGGCTCTGGGCCTCATAATCCCAGACACCTGTTCTGCCATTATACAAGTCCTGCAGGAGGACTATATTAGGGTAAGTTTTCTCCATTAACATCACATTTTATGTATTTCATGTATGATAATGTATTGTATTTCTTTCATCCTTCCCTAATTACCATGATTGTAATATGCTGAGAATGTCCCCTTTGTCACCATGCATGTTGGAAGCTTTTAAATGCCCCTTTTTTCTCCTCCATGCATATTTCCCTTCACTAAGCTTTCCAGTAGGGGCGTCTGTTGCTCCAAATGTTTGGGGGTCCACCCCCAATTTTAGGAACTAAACTTCCTCCTTTTTAGCGACTGTGCCTATTAAACGCCACCAGTTGCCCCTTCCAATGCAGCAATTTTGTCCCCTCCAATGCAGCCATTTTGTCCCCTCCAATGCAGCCATTTTGTCCACTCCAATGCAGCCATTTTGTCCCCTCCAATGCAGCCATTTTGTCCCCTCCAATGCAGCCATTTTGCCCCCTCCAATGCATCCATTTTGTCCCCTCCAATGCATCCATTTTGTCCCCTCCAATGCAGCCATTTTGTCCCCTCCAATGCAGCCAGTTCCCCCCCAGCCCTGCACTTACCTTCTTCTGGTCAGCGCCATCCTTCTTCTGTCCTTGATGTCTTTTCCTGCCCTCGATGTTGCATCAGCCAATCATGTAATCGTAAAACAGACTTGGTGAACATGATTGGCAGAGCAGCCTGTCAGTGTTTACCCAAGGAATGTCCCCCCCCCCTGCGTCCCCAATTTTACTTTTATCAAGCCAATTACATCCCTCAGGCTGGATTTTGCAAGCCTATTTGCCCCCCTGTTTCTGATATGCAATTTTCACCCCATAAATGCCGCAGTTCTTCATATGTCGGTCGCTTAACAGGGGGCCACCCACCTGAATATTGTGCGGCATTGACAATACATAGGTTACTGCAACGCATGAACCTATGTATTGTTCTGAGTGACGGGCGCAGGAGAGAGGGGGCAGTGCTCCAGCGCCCACTCTGGACGCACCGCCACTGCAATGCTATCCTGTGGCCAAACACATCTACCCCCCCCAAAATATTTTAAGAATGGACCATCAGAGGGGGTGATGAATATGAAACATGAGCCTTCCATTATACTTCTTAAAAACACCTTAAACTGAGATTTTTATTGATGTTGGCCTCTAATGTATTTTCTTATAATCTGCTTGTAATGTTCTATTTTTAAATTCACATTTTTTTTCATCTTGTTTGATTCCCCAGCTTCCTTCCATGCCACAGGAATGGCAGACTGTGGCATCGGAGTTTGCCACGCGGTGGGACTTCCCCAACTGCGGTGGTGCCATAGACAGGAAGCACGTCCGCATCGTGCTGCCACCCCGTTCTGGGTCCTACTACTTCAACTACAAGGGGTTTCATAGCATTTTGCTGATGGCGGTGGTGTCAGCACGGTATGAATTCCTCTATGTTGATGTAGGGAAGAATGGCCGGATGTCCGATGGGGGATCCTTCATCCAGACGGAGTTTGCCCTCCGTCTCCAGAGTGACGACCTTGCATTGCCACCGGATGCAGGGAATGTTGAAGGACTCCCCTTTGTTTTTTTGGCTGATGAAGCCTTCGGACTTGGACCGCACCTCATGAGGCCATTTCCACAGAGGACCCTGACCCCAGAGAAGAGGGTGTTCAACTACCGGCTGGCCAGGGCACGAAGAGTCGTTGAAAATGCCTTCGGGATAATGGCCAGCCAGTTTCGCCTTTTTATGACTCCCATCCACTTGGCGGACTACAAAATAAACTATGTCGTTTTATGCTGCTGTGTGCTCCATAACTTTCTCAGCAGAAAATCAACTTCTTATATGGCCTCAGTATTGCCGGAGGCAGGACTTTCCTCTGGCAATCGGCTGCCGGGCCTCGAATCTGCCCCTCCTGGCTTGCCCCCCCAAAATGCCCATGAGGTTCGTGAGAAGTATCTGGAATATTTCACGGGTAGGGGGGCAATTCCTATGCCAGGCCATGTGTAAAGATGCATGGAGAACGAACTCAATAAAAATCTGATATAATCTTTTAACTTTTGTTTTTTCATGTCTCCTAGTTTGTCTTAGTGCATTTGTAGTGCCAAGTGTATTTTGCTTTAGTAAATACCAACCATTTCACTATGTAACCCCACAAAAAAATAAAAAAATAAGATTAGAGCGTATTTGAAAAAGAAGCTACACGTTGTTTGTGTTCAAACATTTTACTCTGTGCACATTCACACACATGGTAATATTTTTTTTTGGGGGATTTTGGCTGGCCACAAACTGGCAATTTTTTTATTATGAAAATAGAAAACCATCAGTTGCATTGCAAAAAGTACAACATTGGATACCTCTGAGCAATATGAGGCATTCACGTACACAAACTATGTCTCTATGTGCCCGTCCAAATATAGGGTCTTGCCACCCAGTGGCGTAACTAGAGACTTCAGGGCCCCGGTGCAAGAAATCATGAAGGGCCCCACCGAAAAGACAAATTTTGATACTTAATTTTTTTACACTGTACAACAAAGAGGGACTTTGTTGTACAAAGAGGGACTGGCCATATCACCTGGGATTTCACATAAATGAAGCAATACATCAGTTGCTGATCCTATGAAGCAATCATAGGATCAATTAAATCTGACCTAAGGAATGGGATCAGTAACAGTGCTGGTGGGGAGGAGGGATGGGATTAGGGTTGCCACCTTTTCTTCAAGCCAAACCCGAACACTTTCGCGGTGCGCGGCAATTTTTTTGTACTACACGCTATAGGATTGTAAAATACCTGGGACACCTTTTGGGTTACCCAAAGAGAGTAGTAATGAGGTGTGCTACAATGAACAGTGGCTGTGGCCAAATTGCATTAACAGTGGGGGGGGGGCTTGAAGAGGCATGGTTAAATAAAAAAAAAAGCATTCGTGTACCCATAAAATATGATTCAATTAATAAAAGAAATGTCAGTTAAAATCTGAAACTAGTCTACCTTAAAAGTGGACACTGTCAGCCAGTAGCGCAGTGGACGGTGTCAGTAGCGCAGTGGACGGTGTCAGTAGCGCAGTGGACGGTGTCAGTAGCGCAGTGGACGGTGTCAGTAGGGCAGTGGACGGTGTCAGTAGGGCAGTGGATGGTGTCAGTAGGGCAGAGGACGGTGTCAGTAGGGCAGAGGACGGTGTCAGTAGCGCAGTGGACGGTGTCAGTAGCGCAGTGGACGGTGTCAGTAGCGCAGTGGACGGTGTCAGTAGGGCAGAGGACGGTGTCAGTAGCGCAGTGGACGGTGTCAGTAGGGCAGTGGACGGTGTCAGTAGGGCAGAGGACGGTGTCAGTAGGGCAGTGGACGGTGTCAGTAGCGCAGTGGACGGTGTCAGTAGCGCAGTGGACGGTGTCAGTAGCGCAGTGGACGGTGTCAGTAGGGCAGTGGACGGTGTCAGTAGAGCAGTGGACGGTGTCAGTAGCGCAGTGGACGGTGTCAGTAGGGCAGAGGACAGTGTCAGTAGGGCAGTGGACGGTGTCAGTAGCGCAGTGGACGGTGTCAGTAGGGCAGTGGACGGTGTCAGTAGGGCAGTGGACAGTGTCAGTAGGGCAGTGGACGGTGTCAGTAGGGCAGTGGACGGTGTCAGTAGGGCAGTGGACGGTGTCACCTGGTGAGAACTGTATATATGGACGGTGTATGGGGGGGGGAGAATTGTATATCCGGGGGGGGGGACGACGACTGTATATATGGGGGGAACTGTATATATGGATGGTGTTTGGGGGGGGGAGAGAACTGTATATATGGATGGTGTATGGGGGGAGACAGAACTGTATATATGGGGGGACTATATATATGGATGGTGTATAGGGGGGAACTGTATATATGGGGGGACTGTATATATGGGGGGACTGTATACATGGATGGTGTATGGGGGGAGGAGAGAGAACTGTATATATGGGGGAACTGTATATATGGATGGTGTATGGGGGGGGAGAACTGTATATATGGGGGGGACTGTATATATGGATGGTGGGGGGGGTAGATAGGAAGGCAGCAGTTGCAGAATAAAGCGGAACGAACTCGAGGCGCACACGGCGGTGGTGGCACAGCTTCAGCACAGGCACAGGGACTCAGGGAGCAACTGGCGGGTCTGAATAATATTCCTGGGTCTCAGGCGGGCAGAGACCCGGGCACATGTTTCAAAACCCGTACTGTCCGGGTGAATCCCGGACAGGTGGCAACCCTAGATGGGATCAGTGAAGTGCTGGTGTTGAGGGGGGTGGCAGCAGTTGTACTTAAGGGGGGGTGGCTGCTGTGGCAGTGGTGGTGCCATCCTCTCCCACCACCACCTGTGCCTCTTACTGATCCCATCCCTATCCCCCCATCACCTCTGTTGTAGAAGTAATGGGGGGGATAGGAATGAGATCAGTGGTGGGGGGATGGGATCAGTAAGGAGGCACAGGTGGTGGTGGTGGGAGAGGATGGCACCACCACTGCCACCTCCCTCAAGTACCACCACTGCCACCTCCCTCAAGTACCACCGCAGCCACCCCCCCTCAAGTACCACCGCAACCACCCCCCTCAAGTACCACAGCGGCAACCCCCTCTCAAGTAGCACCGCAGCCACCCCCCCTCAAGTACCACCGCTACCACCCCCCTCAAGTACTAGCGGTGGTACTTGAGGGGGGGTGGTAGTGGTGGTACTGGAGGGGGGTGGCTGCGGTGGTACTTGAGGGGGTGGCTGCGGTGGTACTTAAGGGGGTGGCTGTGGTGGTACTTAAGGGGGGTGGCTGTGGTGGTACTTAGAGGGGGGGTGGCTGCGGTGGTACTTAGAGGGGGGTTGGCTGCGGTGGTACTTGAGGGGGGGTGGCTGCGGTGGTACTTGAGGGGGGTGGCAGTGGTGGTGCCATCCTCTCCCACCACCACCTGTGCCTCCTTACTGATCCCATCCCCCCACCACTGATCTCATCCCTATCCCCCCCATCACCTCTGTTGTAGAAGTAATGGGGGGGGGGGATAGGGATGATGAGATCAGTGGTGGGGGGGATGGGATCAGTAAGACGAGGCATAGGTGGTGGAGGCTGGCATCGATTGCTGAGGTGAGCACTGTCACTTGATTGACTTACCGTCAATCAATCGATTCCCCCGGGAATTCCATCCTGTGGGTCACTCTGACAGATGTGTCTTCTCCCGCCAGGTGCCAGGATGAAAAATTCGCCACTCTGCCTTGCCTCATGCTGCCTGGGTAGACTCCGGGAAGGTACTCCACGCTGACGCTGCCATACAGGGGAAAGCTTCTCCCCGCCTTCTCTCAATTTTCAGAGTCCGTCCCGCCTCCCTACATCTCTGTGTCTCTGGATAGGCGGAGGCGGGGGCGGAGGCGGTCCACAATCCCAGTCAGTGAGTGGAGTACTGCCTCAGCTGCCCTGCTCTCTTGGATTATCTCAGTCAGCGGCGGCCCCACGGCCAAACTAATAGCACGCAGTGCGCGCCGCACACATTGTCAGTGAGTGACAGTCAGGTGGGCGGCGCCGGCGGAGTACACGGACGGGCTGTGGGGCCCCCCGGACTTGGCGGAATTACAGGGCCCAGTCGCAAGTGCGACTGTCGCGACCCTGAAAATTCCGCCACTGTTGCCACCCCTTGCCCAGCCAAAAATTGAATATGCACACATTTAGTAGTATTTTCCAATAGGGAATTTAAACTCCTGATCCCTATTGTCAACATGTGCTATCTGCCATCAGGGGTAATCAATGGACGTGTTTTGTGGGTGCAACCCCTTCTTCAGTTCACCTACTTGAGATACGAGGAAGGGGTTGCACCCACAAAAGGCGTACATGGATATCCCCTGATGGCAGATGGCACATGTTGACACACTGTGTGCATATTCAATTTTTGGCTGGTTTGATTGTCAAAAAGATAATAAAAAGGGGGAAGAACAATCATTAAACAAAAATTGGGGTTTTGATGCCTTATTCAATTCTCCCCAAAACATCGAGAATGTCTTTAAATGTTTGATCCATCACATGAATTCTTTGTTTAATTCTGTCCAGTTCTGTGCTACATTCCATCACTTGCTGTATGATTCGGAGGGCACTGTCAGCAGAGAAACGTGTACTATCCTTCACCACAACATTTACATCCCCTAAAAACAAAATACAAAAGGTATTATAACTCTGCAGGCCTACATCTCTTACCTGAAGCTGTGGTGACAGATACTGACCTGTTGTGCTGACCAGTTCCACCACGTCATCCACTTCTCCTTCCTGCACTTCTCCTTCCTCCACCTCTTCAACTTCCTCAACACCCTCAGGTTGGGGGTCTTTGGGAGTTTGGGGTTGTTTCGAAGCAGTGGGGTTCCTGTGCTCCCTGGAGTGTTCTCCTCCCAGCCTTCTCTCCCCTACGAGAAGCAAACCAAAGGTCTAGTTATCACACAGAAATTCTCTATGAAAAATGAAAACAGGCTAAATTGCTTGAAAGTGGGGTACAAGTGTGTGTTTGTGCAGAATTTAAACATGAATGCATTATATATGTCCAAGAATCGGTTTAGTATTCACCTTTGGCTGTCAATTTTCAGACATGGAGGCAGCACGAAAATTCACTGATGCACCTGTGTGGGACACCCCAAAAAGGCGGTTTTAGTGGCCCACACTATAGTGCTCCAAAGTACAGATGTGGAAGCAGCTGCTGAGTGTCATCTCCTTTACACTGATTAAAGTTTGCATTTCATTCTCTTTACAAACACATCATCTAGCCAACAATTTAAAGAAATCCGGCAGATGTCTAATTACATTTGAGGCTGAAAAATAACCCAAAAAAGAGGAGAGTGGCCGAACGATGTGTCTATAACGAACGATTACTGTGCCAAACCAAGTTCAAACTATGACATTTTGGAAGGGAGTACAATAGGAAATAAAAAAAAAATGGAGCAACATGGAAGTTGAGAAATAAATTAATAGCATAAAAGTGAAAAATTTACTTACTTTTTGCTAGCATTCTCTTAATGCTCCTTAACTGCTCCGGCTCCCTCAGTTTGAGGTCTGACCACCTCTTTCTGAGCTGCTAATTTGAGCATTTCACCACAAAATTCTTCTTCAGACTCTTCACGACTTTCTTCATGATTTTGGCCTTCCTTCTATTTGGTTTGCTATACGGCCCATGCTTTGCGTCATAATCCGACTTTAGCAATATGTCCACCATCTCCGCCATCTCCGCATAAGACATATTAGATGCCTTGAATCTCCTCCTTGATCGTGACGTTTCCTCAGTCTCCGGGCTTGTCTCCTCCTCGTTATTTGAGGAATTATCAGACACCTGCTGTGAATCCACCATATCTGTCTGCGTGCCGAAAGAGAAGGGGCGGGGAAAAGATGTTAGTTAGAACGTCATGGGCGGGCGACGTGTGCGTAGTTTTTTTTTTTTTTTTTTTTAAATATTTTTTATTGAAATAAGGTGCAATACAACAAAAGGAATCACACTAGTCACGTGTTGACATTACAATCAATGTTCTGTCACAATATGCTCATACAAAGATCATAAGAAAAGTACACCATGTCATTCCATTTGAAGTTAACACATTCAAGCACATTAAGTACATGCCTCAATATAGAAACGTATTTTGAATAGCACCTTTATATTGGAGTAAAGTTAGAAAGCCTTCATATTTAACCATGAAGGTTGGAACAGTGGTTACAGTATAACGCAGAATGTTTGAGGGGGGAGAAGGGTTGAAAAGGAGAGAGGAAATAGCGACATACACAAAGTGAGAGGAAGGAAAGAAGAGGAAAAAAAAAAGGGGGAACAAGTAATGGAGAAGGATATAGATTTGGAACCGTCATCTACTTATGTTGTACAGGCGAATGATTTCCACAATGACCAGTTCGCTTCATATTTATGAATACAACCATCTCTATATGCTAATATTTTTTCAAACTCCGCAATTACATTCACCTTTGAAATCAGTTCCCTTCTACTCGGTATCTCATTTGTTTTCCATTTGCACATCATAACAGACCTTGCGGCAAAAAGGATATGCATTGCTATGGACCGAACTGAAATTGGGTAGTCAGACATATCAATGCTCAGAATAGCTTTTTCAATCTTGGGATGCATAAATACTCCAGTGACCTTTGAAATGATTTTAAATGTTTCAGACCAGAATCCACGAATATGGAGACAGGCCCACACCATATGGGACAGAGTTCCCACTGTCCCACAACCCCTCCAGCACAGATTGGAACCGTTCTCAGAGAATTTGGCTACAATATATGGGGTGTAGTGCCATCTAGCTATAAATTTTTGTGCTAGTTCTTCATAGTTTGAGCAACGTGAGAATTGTAGGGTATTTTTAATTGCGGAAAGCCATTGTTTCTCAGAGAAGACTCTATCTAATTCTGTTTCCCACTTTGTCATTGATTTGAATTTGGTGAAGGTTATCTTGGACTGAAGCAAGCTATAAATCAGAGAGATGCCCTTCACTTTAAGGTTAGAGGAATTCAGATGGTTCCACATCTGTGTCGGAATTTGGATGTACATTCTGTTGAAAGTCTGATAAAAAGAAAATATTTGGTTATATGTCAAAAACTCGGATGGAGGGATGTTATATTTTCTCTGTATTTCAGAGAACGACATCAATTTGCCACTCTCAGTGAGGTCCTTGAGGTAGGATACCCCTTTCTGTGACCAGTGGTGTAGGGATATATTCGGGATCAGCCAATGTAGTACCTCAAGGAGAATGGGTATTTCTATACATGGTAAGTCAGGAGATAATACTTCCGTCAGGTAAGTCCAGGCTTGCAGTGATGCTAGTATAGTAGGGTGATCTAACCTTAAGTGTGGGTGGTTCAGATTGAAAGCCTGGAACAGGGACAGCAGTGTTTTAGGGTACATCCATGCCATTTCCAATTTGGTCCATGGCTTGTGGTGTGGTTGTGCAAACCAACCCCTAAGTTGGTCTATGACTGCTGCCATGTAATAGTCTTTCAATATGGGGATACCTAGGCCTCCCATCTTTTTGTGTTTCATCTGCATCACTGGCGGGATTCTCGATCTGCTACCGGCCCATACAAAGTTAGATAGTTGTTTCTGTATCGTAGCAAAAAAGGATGCTGGCAAGGGGATTGGGAGTGCTCTAAAGAGATAAGTAAGTTTTGGTAGTAAAAGCATTTTGTATGCCGCCACCCGCCCCGACCATGAAACGTAGTGAGTTTGAATTCTAGACATTTCTTTTTGTAGTTCTGAAATAATGGGTATGTAGTTAGTATCATAGAGATTAGAGCTTGGGGAGGTTAGTTTCACACCCAGATAGGTTATGTCATCTGAAGACCATGGATACGGCAATTTCTTTTGAAGGGAGTTCCTAGTATTCTTATCTACCGCTATACCCAGGACACTGGATTTGGATGCGTTTATTTTATAGTAGGCCACCTTACCAAATAGAAGAAGAGTGTCATGGGCTGCTGGGAGCGATGTGTCGGGCTCAGATAATGTCAATATGACATCATCTGCGAAAAGTGAAATTTTGTGGCAGACTGAATGTGAATTCAAGCCCTGGATATCTGGGTGAGTTCTGATCTTTTCAGCTAGGGGTTCCATGGACGTGTGCGTAGTTTTACGCATGCGTGGTGTATATATAGCAAACACACATGTGACTATACTACGTTCAGTGTGCGGAGAGAAGAGTTCAAGTGACGGACGTGCGAACGAAGGTATGTGATTTTGTGACTTTGAACAATTGTTGGCCTATACTGTCTTGAGAATGTTGGAGGATATATATGGTGAATAAGATTTTAAGGAGGTTAGACTGTGTGCCTCACATTAGTTAAATAATTTTTTTTTAACTTGCAGAGACAATATGAATGTCTTTATTAGCGACAAAGAATTCCTGGCGGAATTTATAGACCGGGTAAGGGAGCTGCCCACTCTGTGGGAGACCAAAAACCCCATCCATAAAAAAAAAGGGGTACGGAAAGCAGCGCTGGAGAGCCTGCTCCCATTTGTGCAGACCAAGTTGCCCACAGCCACAGCAAAACAGGTGGACACTAAAATTGGGAGCTTGAGAGGCACATACAGGACTGAACGCTCTAAGGTCCTGGCTTCTCAGAGGTCAGGAGCAGCAGCAGATGATGTTTATGTCCCGATTTTGTGGTACTACAGCAGGATGTCCTTTCTGGATGACCACATTGAGGCAAGGCCATCACTATCCACTCTTCCCCCCAGACTTCCCTGCAGCCAACCTGAGCCTTCTCTGGAGCAAGAGGAGGCAGCCATCCTGGATGAACCTGATTTGGCCATCTGGAGCCAGGTATAGTATTTATAGAAAATGTATTGTGATAAACCTAATGTTTGACAAATATGTCAAGATGACAAACATAAACTATTTTGGGTTCCACAAGTGAAATCAAGATCTCTAGACATTAGTCTGGCCTAAATTAGGTGCAAAATAGTCAATCTGATGTAGTTGTAAATTGGTAAAAAAAAAAATCTGGATTTACATTCTAATTGCTTCAAACATGAGCTGAAAGTTGGATGAAAACAATAAACCAACATATTAAACTATGTCCCTTTTTCATACACAGGATGAAATCAGCCAGGAGGAGGGTCTGGAAGCTGTCAGGCAGGAGGAGGCAGGACCCAGTGGCAGCCAGGAGGTGGCAGGGCCCAGTGGCAGGCAGGAGGTGGCAGGGCCCAGTGGCAGGCAGGAGGTGGCCGGCCAAAGGAGAAGCACAACATCACAGGTGCCTCCCATCCGACTTCCCAAAAGAAGCAGGAGGGACAGGACCACCAGTGAGGCAGCAATGGTCCTTATTCGAGAGGCCCATGCCACCCCTGAAGAGGCCATTGCCGGCCTAGTGGAGGCAAAGTTCAAGGTGATGAGCATGGAGCAACGCCTCCTATGCGAGCCCCTGCTCATCACCTTGCTGAACAAGGGGGTGATGGAGAAAATTACCCCCAATATCGCAATTTGTGAGGTGGCACAACTCTCACAACCTCAACCTCCTCCTCCACCTCCACCTTGTTCTTCTGCCCCACCCCCTTCTCCTCCACCTTGTTCTTCTGCCCCACCCCCTTCTCCTCCACCTTGTTCTTCTGCCCCACCCCCTTCTCCTCCACCTCCACCTTGTTCTTCTGTGCCACCCCCTTCTCCTCCACCTCCTCCTCCACCTCCACCTTGTTCTTCTGCCCCACCCCCTTCTCCTCCACCTCCTCCTCCACCTTCTTCTTCTGCGCCACCCCCTTCTCTTCCTCCTGACAGGAGTACCCCTCCAGTGGCCCAGCCTCCAGCCACACGAAGAAGGAAGGCTGCAGGGAAGGCTGCAGGGAAGGCTGCCAAGAAGACGAGGAAGTGATGGCCTTGCTTCATTGTGGTCGGACAGAAGGCAGCCTGTTGTAGTACCACACACTTGGGACATATATATCACCTGCTGCTGTTCCTGACCTCTGGGAGGCCAGGATCAGATTGTGCTCAGAACTGTTGGCCTTCTCAAGCTCCCAATTTTAGTGACCACACAGGGTTGATGTGTGCTCTGGGGTCCCTGGGATGCACAAATGGCAGCAGGTTCTCCAGCGCTGCCTTCTCTTTATTTTGTTTCAAACATGAATAAATGTTATTTTTGTTTAAGTTCATACTTGACTATGTTTATTTTTACAATTTTTTAATTTAGCTTTGGAGTAAGCAGATACATTTGAAGGGACAGATAACAACCCCCAAAAAAAGAATTAAAATATATTTTTGAAAATAGAGGGTGTAAAATTTACCAAAAATATATTAAAATATTCAATGGGAGATCACTATCAAAACATTGGCAAATTACTATTAACATCTGTTTGAAAAATATAAAACAGTAAAATATTCAGAAGATCTTGCACGATATAATACACATATATCTTCTGAAAAGCAGCATGAAAAAGGTTAAAAAAAAGATAGTCATAACTCTGTGTGAATATCAGCAGCAAAAGAAGTTCATTTGTTTTGATTAATGTAACATTCTAAAGAAGATTTCAATGCACAAAATTTAAACGATGCAATAATTTAGAGCGTGACGAATCTCCATTACGAAGGCTTGATTTAGCAGAAGATGCGCTCCCGTCTCATACTTGCTTCTGAGCATGCGCGCTTTTGGAAGAGTCGTAAAAGCATACACACAAACCATTTTCTTGTCACAAAACAGGCCAACGAGAAACACGACGAGGAAATCTTGAATCCTGACGAGAAAATAGAGAGCAGGTTCTCTATTTTCTCGGCAGTTTTCTCGTCGTAAAACCATACACACGAACGGTTTTCTCGAGAAAAAAGCTCTCGCGCCACTTTTCTTGTCGGTTTTGGACGAGAAACTCGGTCGTGTGTACGAGGCTTGAAGAAGCCCATTTCTCAGTTGTAGGTGCATGTTTGTCCCATTGGCGGCATCAACCAGGATCTGCATATCATCTGTGTAGGTCTGGCAAGCTAGTTTGTGTGTAGCAATGATGTCAGCGTGAGGGCGCATATAGCAGTTGAATAGCAGCGGCGACAATGCCGAGCCCTGTGGGACTTCATAGAGAAGGGGTTAAATTGGCGAGCTGCATGTGTTCATCCGCACTTGATGAGTCCTGTCCGTAAAAAAGGAGTTGATCCAGCAGAGAACAATGCCACTACATCCAAAAAGTTGTTTCATACGATCTTCTAAAATCTGATGGTCGATTGTGTCGTAGGCTGCGGAGAAGTCAAGCAGCACCAAGGCTGCCGACCCCCCCCCCCCCCGCATCCTTTACCCTCAACAGGCGTTCATGTAAGCCTAATACAAGGAGCGAGTTGCTTGTTCCGGTGATGTCATCACACGCTGAAGTCCAGGTGCATTCTAGCCATCATTAGGATGGTGGATGGTTACCCAGCTGGCTTCCTCCCCTCTGACAGCTGGATACCCAGATCTCCGGCAGCGTTTTTCTCCCTAGAGACAAGCAATCAAGTCCCGGTTTTATCTTGAAAACCTGTTGTCTTCTTTTATTATGTGAGTGGCCATTTTTGAGTTTTTAATAAAAATTCTGCTGAAGTCTACACTTAGAGGTCCCCTTTCTTGTCTTTTGCCTACTTATAGGATCTTATATGGACTTATAGAACTTGTAACATTTTTCTTTCCTACTGAACTCATTACAATTGTTTTTTTGTTTTTTAACCATTATCCTTGGTTGTTTATCATTTTCATTCTTTATTTTGTCCTTAATTATTACTACTCCTGGTGTGCAGGTCCCACTGCACATAGTTATTGTCAAAGCTTAATTGAAAAAGCTGAAGTTAGAAGCTGACTGCCTACCATGCACAGCTGCACCAGATTCTGAGTGCTCCAGTTTTAGTAAATCTCCCCCTATATATATCCTCCTTTCTTGTATACCCAACCCTTTATTCTATAAGAGGCCTTAATATAAAAACTCTACTTACAAGAAATTGTCTTATTGCCCAATGCCCACAGCAACCATTACGAATACCTATTCTGATCAACTCTAAAAATGAGTTTGAAGCTGACTGGTGGTTATAGGCAAGTTATGTTGTTAGTACCTCTGTGCAGGTGGGCAGAGATCTGTGAAGTTTCCAATATTTAGAGGATGCCAATGGTTGATGCAGACAGAAATATTATTATTTTTTTTTTTTTTTGGGATTAGATTATCTTTAATCTTATTGTTTTTACACGTTAATAGGGTCCATCTGTTCTTCCTCCTGTTTTTGCTCCTCTTCTTAAGCCGCATTTTTTTTTAGATCTCGCTTGTGTTCTTTTTCCGCCTACCTGCTGCAGTCATTGCCACTCCTGGCATTGTGCCTGTACATCGCCGCTGATCTTCAGTGTTTGTGGTGTGGCACTTCCAGACCTGCATTGCGATTGGACACAGCGCAAGTTTTAGATATCATTTTAGGGAATGATTTGTGCCCAAAGTGGAAACTGGCTGTTAATTTTACCTGAGATTCAGAGCGTCCCTTCTCCTCCCCCCTCCTCCTCCTCGTGTAGAAATATTATTTTTGAATGGATCTAATTGTTAGCATATGGCTAAAGTTTCTGCCTCTTGGTCAGACTGTGAAGTTGCCTTTCAGTTATTTAGAAATATACTGCTGCGTGTAACAGGTTCTCTGAATTCTCTGAAAATCACATTTTTTCTGCGGCCATCATTTTCTGCAATTCCAAGTCTCTTTTAAATATGTATACCCATCGGACAGCCAGCCGATATAAGAAGAAAAAAAGAAATGTCTCACAGAGATAAGAAGATTGAAAGCTGCAAATGTGTAATTTATTTATAATGCAATTTCAGCAGAGTTTTAACCTTCCTTACTAGGAGAAACCTAATTGGGTATGCCCTCTTTAATTATATCTTATTAGTAAATTGGTGCATCTGATTGACGACAAGTGTGTATTATTGCAAAACTACAGGAAATCAACCCGCAGGACACATTATTATGGTTCTGAAGAAGCTGGCATAATCACAGTGAAGATTTTCCGTATAACTGCTGATTGCTGTGAGATTGTACTGACGGCTCTTCTGCGTTATGGCTCTTGTATGTGGGGGCATAAGTCAATTTTTTCCTCCATGAACCAGAAGAGTCAGACAGTGACTTTATAATTAAAACAAGAATAGAAACTTACATTACTGAATGTGAAAAAAAAAAATGTCTTTCTAAAAAACATGCACCGTTTTTCTATCATTTTCAGCACAAAGCAAGGTAAGCATTTTGTCTAGGCCTGCACCATTGGAGGCATGGCACAAGGTCCTCCTTAGTGTGACTAATAGCTGCCAGCTTCTTCCTGCTGCTACAGATAAGGCCATCCAGACATCATAATGGGTCAAACGGAACATTATACAGTGAATTGACAAGCAGGCATTTGCCAACTACTTGTCTAGTTCCTCTTGGCTGGTAGGTCCATATACTTGCATAGGTGACTTGCGTAATCCTGTATGCTTATGCTATAGAGAAGGGGAAAAAAAACATTACAAGACACTTCCAGCTTATAAGGGTAACAACAATAATCATCATTCCAACAGGAATGTGACTGACATTTCCCTTGGCATCAGATTGTCATCTGCTTCCTGTGGGTACCCTAAGGTTATCCATATATATAAGTGGTGGATTTTAGCCTATATCAATTGCCTCATGTCTGTAGTTGTCCCCTAAGCTGGCCAGATGCCTGCTTTTGGGGGCAACAGCTGAATGAGTATGTTAGAGAACCTACATGTTTGTTATTGTTCCACCACTGCTAGTCCCTAGCAGAGTAGAGATTAACTGAACTGTGCGAGTAACAAATTGGAAGAGCTAAAACTTCTGCTACTTGAAGAGGATTTTGACTTTTTGGTAGTGTAGCAGGGAGCTGGCTATCAAACCTGCAGTATCAAAAGATATTCTGCAACATTGTTGCAATGAGACTGTTTCCCTCAAGTGCCAGCTAAGACTCTGTGTCATCACATCCTGTCAGCAGAGTGAGTACTATTAGGGAGCAAAGTATAAAGGGAATTGTAGTTCCAGGACTCAAGTTTCACATTCAGATTTAACTGTATGGAACTACAAAAGACCAGCATGCTCTGAGGGCAGGAAAGGAGAGACTTCATTTTGATTTCCTGAGGAGAATTCAGACAGCATGAGGCGGAGGAAGAGATCAGACCTGAGAGAGATATGCTGTCTCTCAGGTGATTTCACCACGCAATTTAGGCCTTCGCTGCCAGTCGATACATCTAGCATGAGAGAGGGGGACCCCAGGTGCACATCCAGGTGCACTTGCACCGACGGTGAAGCGTTCTATTGTGAGGTGACCAGTTGGGTTGCCAGGAGAGCCTGCTGTTCCAGGACCTTTGTTTGGGCCTTGACCGAAGGGTTGGGTGAGAGGGCTTTTGCCCATTTCCAGGAAACAGGAACACTGTGCCACAGAAGAAGTTAAATGGACACTGTATACTGTGTACAGACATCATTGCTGTTAGTCATCTTGCTGACACTTGTAGTCCCACAGGGCTAAGGGATAAGGCCATCCATTTCCAGGAACACTGTATACAGACACCATTGTCCTTTCTCCTTGCTGAGAAAGATCATGCCTTGACAATCTGTGCAAATTGTGTTGTTTGGCCCTGCTATTTAGGAGTTTAATTTGATGCAGGGTTCCCCTTAATATCCATACCAGACCTGAAGGGTCTGGTAGTTGAATTTGGGGGGACCCCCACGCATTTTTTTTTTTAATCAATGACTTTCAATGACTTTTCTCTGTATTCCCGGGAGCCGACAATTCATTATAGCTGTGAGTGCTTTTAAATTACTTTTTTTCCTTCAGAAATGACACTATGTGCAGGGACAGTTCTAAGCACGGGAAACAAGCGCTGTTTTACAGGCATACTATAGACACCCCCTAGGTACGAAATTTAAACAAATATTTAACTTTTATTGTTTCACTTTAAGCATTATTAAAATCACTGCTCCCGAAAAAACTGCAGTTTTTAAAACTTTTTTTTGCATTGATACATGTCCCTTGGGGCAGGACCCGGGTCCCCAAACACTTTTTATGACAATAACTTGCATATAAGCCTTTAAAATTAGCACTTTAGATTTTTCATGTTCGAGTCCCATAGACTTTAACGGTGTTCGGATGTTTGAACAAACTTATTGCCTGTTCGCAAGTTCTTGTGCGAACCGAACTGGGGGGTGTTCGGCTCATCCCTAATGGTAACCAATCTGATATAAACAAAAATATTTTTACTGTTTGTTACTTTTTTACAGAAACATTGCAGTAAAGACAATTTCTGTGTTTTATCATAACGTGTATGTTTCTCATTGGTTATTGCACTTACACAATTGCCAGGTGTGCCAGAGGGGGTTGTTACTGGGGTTGAGAGACAGAGTAATGGACTGATCAAACTTAGGCAGCTCCTCTGGGGGGTAGCGCTAGAGTAGTATCAGAAAACTGGATATGATTGGGCTGCCAATATACAAAGGTGTACTCTGTTCCGAAAGGGACTGGGTAGGTATGAAAAGGGGACGGGAATGCCTGTATATCAAGAATAGGGATGGGCCGAACGCCCCCGGTTCGGTTCGCATCCAGAACATGCGAACGGACCGCAAGCTTGCGCGAATATTCGAACACCGTTAAAGTCTATGGGACTCTAACGTGAGAAATCAAAAGTGCGAATTCTAAAGGCTAATATGCAAGTTATTGTCCTAAAAAGGGTTTGGGGACCTGGGTCCTGCACCAGGGGACATGTATCAATGCAAAAAAAGTTTTAAAAACTGACGTTATATCGGGAGCAGTGATTTTAATGATGCTTAAAGTGAAAAAATAAAAGTGAAATATTTCTTTAAATATCGTAGCTGGGGGGTGTCTATAGTATGCCTGTAAAGTGGCGCATGTTTCCCGTGTTTAGAACAGTCCCTGCACAAAATGACATTTCTAAAGAAATAAAAGTCATTTAAAACTGCTTGCGGCTTTAATGTAATGTTGGGTCCCAGCAATATGGATGAAAATCACTGAGAAAATTGTATTTTAATACGAACACCAGGAATGGCCTGCAGTCAGGTATAGGCTTGGCTACAGTACAATGCAGTGGATATATATGTAGGAGACAGTAAATATTTTATGCACTGCAGATCACTGAATCACCTGCCTGGCCTGCCTGCCTGAAAGTGTATTTTAATACGGACACCAAGAATGGCCTGCAGTGAGATCTAGCTGCACAGGATACCGTGTATATTTTTAATATATATATATATATATACACAAAGCTGGGATGTATTGTGAGAGTTAGAGCCCCTGTCTTAGTGAAAATGTGTTTAAAATGGACACAGGACTCTCAAAGAAGCAATTTGAGAAGTTCCAGCAAAAGATTGCTGAGCAGAGAAAACTATGCTTTAAGTTTTCTCTGGATTTTGTAAGCCTGGATTGGGGCTGGAAACTTGAAGACTTCAAAGAGCATTGGGAGGGATGGAGTCTTCAGTCATGTGTCCGGGTTTTCCAGGAGCTCTGCAGGTTGTGTGTGTCCAGGTGCACACGCTCCATAAAAGTCAGAGCTAAAGATAGCTCAGTGTGTGTTGGAAAGGAGTTGGTGATACAGCAGTTGCTGGAGGGAAGTGTGCTACTGATACAGAACTCAGGCAACATCCTTAAGACGGTTCTCCATGTGGGAGAGGTTCCAGGTCAGTAGACTGAGAGGGTTGGGCTAGCTGACAGAGTCGGGGAGACTATAGCTGAGACAACTGGAAGAGAGTCTTGGGGACCAGAGGGGACTGTAAGTCTTGGAGGAGTGTGGAAGCCTGGAGTGTCAGGAGAGCCCTTCCTAGAGGCCAGGAGTGGGCCTGTGCAGCAAGGAACTGCACCCAAGGCTGAGTGAGCCTTAAGAGCCAGGTGGATTGGCATTTTCATGTGTTGATGTTTTTGGGAGAAGAACCCCTGTGTGGGAAACCAAATGCACGTATGAACTTTACTTTTTGTTTCTTTCAATAAAAGTGGGCTACCACGCCCTTAAACCTTTGTTCCTGTTGGCTGTGAACTCACTTACAATGCATCTATCACTGAGCTAAACATCCCCCAATGTTACAATATATACTGAATACACTGCAGCTAACTGAATCAACTGCCTGCCTGAAGTATTTTAGAAAGAGTACACCAGGAACGGTCTGCAGTGAGATCTCGCTGCACAGGATACAGTGTATATATATATATATATATATATATATATATACCGGTATATATATATATATTGTGTAGGGGGATCAGACTCAAGGCAGGGACAACTCAGAGTCTCTTTAGGAAAACACCATGTTTAATGCACAGGATATATCCAACAGAAGAAAAAGGGCATCTTGCCATCAAACAAACAAAATAAACTTCTGCTTTACCGAGCCTTACTGTATCCGTAGTCTGAACAGTCCTTTGGTTTGGTAGTAAGTGTCCTCACAGTTGCACAAACTTGAATCCAAAATCAGGGATAAGCAGCCATGCTCCAGTATGCCTCCTCACTCAGAGACACACACTCTCTCGCTGAGACCAGCTGCCCTAATCAAGGCCTGAAAGGAAACCAACAAACTGCGGCTCCACGAACCTGGGAGCCTGTCCCACCCAGAGCTCTATCAGGCTCCCAATAAAACCAGCCCCGGAACGAACTTTATCAACACAGGATAAAGAACTATGTTTCTTTATCCTAAAGTCTTTGCTGGTATTATATCTTAGATTGTAAATCTAAGCATCCGTGGAGGAACATATATCCCATCAATCACTTCTCCTGTCATTTTAACTTGTTTTACAGACACCCCGCTACAATATATATATATATATATATACAAAACCGGGATGCATATTAGGGATGGGCCGAACACCCCCCGGTTCGGTTTGCATCCAGAACATGCGAACGGACCGAAAGTTTGCACAAACATTCGAACCTTGTTAAAGTCTATGGGACTCGAACGTGAGAAATCAAAAGTGCGAATTTTAAAGGATAATATGCAAGTTATTGTCCTAAAAAGGGTTTGGGGACCCGGGTCCTGCCCCAGGGGACATGTATAAATGCAAAAAAAGTTTTGAAAACTGCCACTTTTTGGGATCAGTGATTTTAATGATGCTTAAAGTGAAAAAATAAAAGTGAAATATTCCTATAAATATCGTACCTGGGGGGTGTCTATAGTATGCCTGTAAAGTGGCACATGTTTCCCGTGTTTAGAACAGTCCCTGCACAAAATGACATTTCTAAAGGAATAAAAGTCATTTATTTTTATTTTTTTATTTTTTTATTCTTTATTTTATTTTATCAAGATTTCAATTATGTTACATCAATACATTTCCATTGATCCAGCCAAGATAATACACATACAAAAATAATACTGAGTACTAAGAGATTCTTGGCTCTTCTCCTTATACTCACATTTCTAAAATCTCTATTTCACCCTCCCCCCCCCCTTTCCCCTTTGTATCCCCCTCCCCCCTTCTACCTCTTATTTTCTACCATTTCTCTACTACTTTCTCAGATTTTCTACATAGCTCCATGTTTTCTTTAAATCTTTCCAACATTCCCACTTGTTTTTAAATCCTTTTTTTTCCTCCTCTACGCCGTACTTCAGTCCCTCCATACTGTATGTTTCTTCCACGGAATCTACCCACTCCCATATAGATGGACTTTCCACTTTTCGCCATTTTTTTGGGATCAACCTTTTGGCCGCGTTTAATAGATGTGGGATCAGTTAATCTTTATACTGTTTCATTCCTCCATCACCTCCATGGAATAAAACTATCCAAGGATCTTTTTTAATCTCCTTCTCTGTAATTATTTTTATCATTTCCAGTATCTTTTCCCAATATGTTTGAATTTTAGGGCATTGCCACCATATGTGGGCCATTGTTCCCCTCCCCCCACATTCTCTCCAGCATTCTGCCTTCTGTTCTACTTGAAATTTACTCAATTTATCTGGTGTGGCATACCAGCCTGTAATACATTTATAATTCATCTCTGCGGTCCTGTTGTCCATGGCAGACGAGTGGGCCAATTTTATTATTCTCTCTATAATCCTTTTATCCCTACATGTTCCCAATTCTCTTTCCCATTTCTTTATCTATGGGGGCATCACCACTGTCATCAGTAATTTATAGAGTTTTGATATAGTTCCTGTTAGGTTATCGGCCATACAGAGCCGTTCCAACGTCGTAAGTTCCTCCCCAGACCTAATTGGCTGGGGGAGGCTTTGTACAAAGTGGGTCAACTGGTGTTACCTCCATTCATCTACTATCATTAATTCCCTATTGTGTCTCAATTCTTGAAATGGTATGATTTTCCCTTTTTTTATTATATCTCTTAACTGTGCTCTCTCTTTTTTAATCCAATTTCCTCGAATAAAAGTCATTTAAAACTGCTTGCAGCTTTAATGTAATGTCGGGTCCCGGCAATATGGATGAAAATCATTGAGAAAAGTGTATTTTAATACGGACACCAGGAATGGCCTGCAGTCAGGTATAGGCTTGGCTACAGTACAATGCAGTGGATATATATGTAGGAAACAGTATATATTTTATGCACTGCGGATCACTGAATCACCTGCCTGGCCTGCCTGAAAGTGTATTTTAATACGTACACCAGGAATGGCCTGCAGTGAGATCTAGCTGCACAGGATACAGTGTGTATATATATATATATATATATATATATATATATATATATATATATATACAAATCTGGGATGTATATACAGTATATACTGAATACACTGCAACTAACTGAATCAACCGCCTGCCTAAAGTATTTTAGAAACAGTACACCAAGAACGGTCTGCATTGAGATCTAGCTAAACTGGATACAGTATATATATATATATATATATATATATATATATATATGTAGCGGGGTGTTCCCCTTTAATGCAGAGAGACAAGAAGTTCCAGGTGAGAGGTGAGTCGGGAGGAAGTAAAGAGACATTATGGAAGTGAAAGCAGAGGAGAGAGAGACTACATCTCCCAGTACATCTTGCAGCACCCAGGGTGCATTGCTCCAGAACAGAGACTGCTGGGGCAGACTTTATAAAGGGGAGGCGGAGTTTTGGTCGGCCTCTTTGGACCCCTCTCTCCTAGCAAGAGGATGTCTGTGCTGAACTGCTGTGTGCACAAGGCCTGAAGCCCAGGCCGTGTGCTCCTTTCCAAAGAGCCCTCTGCCAGCCTAGCAGAGCCTTAGAGACATCTAATCCTCCTTGCTGCAGTACACCAGAAGGATTGAAGACTTGGATGTCGGTGGATTCCTGTTCCTAGACGAATCGATGGAGGAAACGGACTTGGACTTGTCCAGGTGGTGAGAGCTGTTTAAAGACAGATACTTTATCTTTACTATTCGTTGGGATTACAAAGTTGTTCTTCAAGTGCACCACCGAGAGATTGCTAGCGAATATTGTTTCACTGAACTTCCATTTAGATCAGTCAGGCCTGACTGCATAGGTAGACATTGCTGGGTGTTAGTCTACCCATGAGGGGAAGTAGCTGTAAAAGGGCAGCGCTAGAGTTGCATAGCAATACTTTATTATTCTGATTACTCTGTTTATCTTTATTACTGTTTATTGCAGGGATCTGCAACTTGTTATACTGTTGTTTATTACTTGCCCATTAGCCTCAGTAAAATATCTGGGTAAAGTACATTTGGTGTCAGTTCCGCTTACTTTAATAGGAGTTTTAAAGTATATTCTGTGTATGTTTGTTATAGGACTGCGTCACCAACAGTTGCGATCACGCGGTCCTATCTCTCTATCACCAGCTGTGCCACGGGAGGTTAGAGCCGATTGCCGGGGGTTGACAGCGGTGCACTGCAGGGCCCAAATCAATATCAGCGACTCTCTTAACTGGGGGTAGCGCTACACGTGGGGGCTCGAGTCCGGGATCCTTGTACGTTGCACGCTGCAATCAAGCCGGTCAGAAGTACCAGCATGGACCCGCTGGCAATGTCACAGTGGTGCGCAGCGATTGGCGCCGATCCAACCGCGGCGGTAGTCATTGTACTCCCGGGGGAAAGATGGAAGGAAGAGGAGATAAAACAGCTCGTATTGTTACTGTCTCCGAGCCACAAAGCATGGGTGATGGATTTTAGGCCAGATCCAGTGATCTCGTTTACATACGCACTGGTAGAATGGAAAAACGAAATCCCAGAGCATTTTAAAAGTCAGAGTATACAAGCCATAGATAATCAGATCTATCACTTGATACATACGCTGCCAGTGAAGGAAGAATGGTTTCAGACACCAAAGCCATCACTCCCACAATTATCTCCACCACTATCCCCTAAAGCAGAAAAGCTTAAGGAACTATTAAGCCCGGGATCACCGCTGGCCGCTATAGGGCCTGAATTGTTGAATGCTCTAGGAGACCTTGTAATTAAGTGCCAGAAAAGCAGTACGGTGCATGTGGAGGCCGGTTACCGGAAGCTTAGCACCTTCTCAGGGAAGCTCCCCGTCCCTGCGGGGGAGGAAGATTTTGACACTTGGGTGGAACAGGCATTGCAGGCAGTAGAAGCATGGGAGGTGCCTGAGGCACAGAAGAGACAGCGAGTCTTAGAAAGTCTGAAAGGTGCCGCGGCAGAAGCGGTGAAGAGCTTCCGGTTTGGAAATGAAAACTGTACAGCTCAAGATTGCCTGGCCATGCTGCAGGAAGAGTTTGGTCAGCTGGAGAAGGTGTCAGAGATGATTTATCAAATTGAACACACTCTCCAGCAGCCGAATGAGAAACTGTCAGAATATGTTAGAAGGCTGAACAGGCAGTTATGCAAGATTGTACTGAAGAAGGGAGTGCTGCCCAAAGATGCAGATGAAGCACGCATGAAGCAGATCATGAGGGGAGCGCGGCGCTCAGACCCAGTCTGGCTGCACCTGAAAACCTCAGGAGGAGGAATGTCACTAACCTACTCTGATCTAATAAAAATTATTAGGGACGAAGAGGCGCTGGAGGAAGATCAGCAGGTGGCCAAGGCGAATGTCACACCTGTACCAGTGTTGGTCCATTCGGTCAAGAGCCCAGAAAGAGATGCGGAGGTTGACACTCTGAAATCTCAAATGGCCCAAGTGTTGGAGATGCTGACCTCTTTGATGGAGAAAGATCAGAGAAGACGAGAGAAACCAAGCCCAAGAAAGGAGTTGTTCCCGAACACCTCAGCACCGGCCTCCCTACAGGACCGAGAAGAGGTGATTTGCTATAACTGCGGAGGGAGTGGCCACTTTGCTAACGTATGCTCCAGCCCAAAGAAGAAGAGAACAGATAATTGCAAGCCGGCGGGAAACTCCAAAGGGCCCCGGTGAAGGAGTCAACCGGGTGCCCATCATCTTCAGTGCGCTCCAAACTAAAAAAAAAGGCCAAGAATGGAGGAGACAAAACTCCTAGGAGGAGGTATAGTACACCCCCACCAAGATGTACCCCAGAGGGAGGGGGCAAGACCCCTCAGTGGAAGTACAGCACCCCAAAGAAGGAACATCCACCTAAAAGGAACAATAACATCCCTCAGCGGGTTTGTGCCCCCATTGAGAGGGAGAAAGTCAATGCATGCCAGGCTCAGGAAAAATTAAAGTCCAAAAGGAGCAGGGCAAGGGTCGAAAGCCAAAAAAAAAGAGGTGACCCCAGTCCGGCCATACCCAAAGGAACTGGTGGGCCCGTCTCCTACTGTGCCCATTCAAGTGGAAGGAGTCTATACTAAAGCTCTTTTGGACACCGGAGCACAGGTGACTTTACTATACCGGGACTTCTATGATAGGCACTTGAGTCATCTGCCTATCCAGAAGATAGAAGAGCTGGAGATATGGGGACTTGGAACCCAGAGTTTCCCTTATGATGGGTACCTGCCCATAAAGATGACTTTCGACCCATCCGTGGCTGGGAAGGCTGAAGTGTTTGACACCCTGGCAGTTGTGTGTCCCCGGCCGCCTGGAGCCAGCAAGATTTCCCTGATCATTGGGACAAACACGGATCTAGTCAGGAGACTCCTGACCCCTCTAGTGAAAGAGAGAAACCATTCAGCCACCAAAATCCATCCCATGCTAAAGACGGCCTACCAACGACTGGTCTTAGAGCAGAAGACCCCGGGAGAGGGGATAGGGAAGGTGTGGAGACTTGGCAGAGAAGGAGTAGTGCTACAGCCCGGAGAAGTAACCTGTCTTAGGGCCACTGTGAAGCTTTCGTGGGAACAACCTGGCCCCTTTGTCATGCTGGAATCAGACCCAAGGGAAGAGTCCTCAGGCCTGGAAGTGATACCAGAAGTGATTCCGTTCAAGGCCCTGAAGAAGGCCCATGGCAGAGTTCCGGTGAGTGTTAGGAACACTACGGGAGGACCCATGGAGATCCCTGCCAGAGTGTTGCTTGGTCAGGTGAGCCCTGCTGCCCCGGTCACTTGGTCCGAAGTCAAGGGGACGGGTGACGGAGGAGATGTTTGGGAGAAACTGTCCGTGGAAAACCCGAACCTACCCAGGGCTTGGAAAGAAAGAGCCAAGGCCCAGCTGACCAGGTGGGAGAAGATCTTTTCCGAAGATGAATTCGATGTGGGGTGTGCAAGAAGTGCCACCCAACGGATCCGCCTCCAAGAAGATAAGCCCTTCCGAGAGAGGGTCAGGCGGGTCCCCCTGGCAGATCTGGAGGATCTGAGGGAACAACTTGTAGAACTAAAGAAGACTGGTGTGATCCGGGAGTCTAGAAGTCCCTATGCCTCCCCAATCGTGGTGGTCAGAAAGAAGAATGGGTCGTTGAGGCTTTGTATCGATTACAGGACTCTCAACAGGAGAACCATCCCTGACCAATACACCACGCCAAGGATAGAAGATGCCCTACAAAGTTTGTCTGGAGCCAAATGGTTCAGTGTGATGGACCTCAAGAGTGGGTACTATCAAATCCCTATGCACCCAGAAGACAGGGAGAAGACAGCCTTCATAACCCCGGTGGGATTCTTCGAATTCAATAGGATGCCTCAGGGTCTGTCTGGAGCTCCTGCTACCTTTCAACGCCTTATGGAGAAGACTGTTGGAGACATGAATCTTATAGAAGTCCTTGTGTACTTGGACGATGTCATTGTCTTTGGAAGAACCTTGGAAGAACATGAAGCCAGGTTGGAGAAAGTATTGAGAAGACTCAGCGAAGAGGGACTTAAGCTTTCCCCCGAGAAGTGTCAGTTCTACCAGTCTTCTGTGAACTATCTGGGGCACATAGTGTCTGAAGAAGGGGTGGCCACAGATCCTGAGAAGTTGGAAGCAGTCACTTCCTGGCCACGACCCACCACAGTAACAGAGCTCAGATCCTTCCTGGGGTTCTGCTCCTATTATAGGAGGTTTGTGGAGGGGTTTGCTCGGATTGCCCGCCCGTTGAATGAATTGCTAAAGGCAGAAGGGGAAGAGGATGACTCAGGGCCCAGGAGGCCTGGTGAGTCAGTTCAAGATCAGTGGAACCCAAGGTGTGAAGAGGCCTTTCATGCTCTGAAGAGGAGCTTAACCACTGCCCCAGTCCTGGCCTACGCCGACCCTACCAGACCTTATGAATTACATGTGGATGCCAGCCATGAGGGTCTAGGTGGTGTACTCTACCAAGAACATGAAGGACAACTGCGACCAGTGGCCTATGTGAGCAGGAGCCTGACCCCCTCAGAAAAGAATTACCCCACTCATAAGCTGGAATTCCTGGCCCTCAAATGGGCGGTAGTAGACAAGCTAAAAGACTACTTGTATGGGGCAGAGTTTACTGTGAAGACAGACAACAACCCCCTGACCTACCTCTTCACCACCGCAAAACTAGATGCCACCGGACACAGGTGGTTGGCCGCATTGTCTGGATTCAACTTCAGTCTGAAGTACAGACCAGGAGCCGGAAATAGGGATGCAGATGCCCTGTCTCGGAGGTCTCATGCCACGACAAATGACTGGGAAGATTGGACCCAAGTGGCACCGGACGGGGTGCGGGCCCTTTGTCAAGGGGCTGAATTCCAAGCCAGAGGAGGCTCCAGAGCAGAAGAAATAGGGGTTACCATGGTAGGAGTCCCCAAACACTATTGTGGGGTAACTCAACTGGAGGAAGACAACCTACCAAGACTGTCCAAGAAGGAGTTGAGGTGTGACCAATTGGAAGACCCCATGGGGAGATTGGTCCTCGAAGCCCTGGAGAATCAGGATCCCAACAAATTCCTACATCACCCCTCAAAGGAGGCTCGCCTGTTGAGGAAGGAATTGGACAGGCTACAGGTACATCAGGGAGTGGTCTACCGAAGGGGCCCCTCTGATGACTCAGAAGATAAGTGGCAGTTATTTCTTCCAGAGAAGCACCGAGAGACTGTACTAATTGCCCTGCATGACCATCATGGTCACCTAGGGGCAGAAAGAACCTTCCAGCTTGTCAGAAATCGGTTCTATTGGCCCTGCATGAGGGCAGAAGTAGAGGAGTATTGCCATTCCTGTGCACGAAGCATTCAGAGAAAGACCCTACCCCATCAAGCTGCCCCAATGGGCCACTTACAGAGTCAAGGCCCAATGGATCTGGTATGCATTGACTTTCTCTGCCTCGAACCCGACCTGAGTGGATTGGGGAATGTTCTGGTAATAACCGACCATTTCACCCGCTATGCTCAAGCTTTCCCAACCAAAGACCAGAAGGCATCCACCGTGGCCAAGATACTTATGGAGAAGTATTTTGTCCATTACGGACTACCACAGAGACTCCACTCAGATCAAGGAAGGGACTTTGAGAGTCGGTTGATCCGAAGACTTTTGGATTCATTAGGAATAAAGAAGACCAGAACCACGCCTTACCACCCACAAGGAGATGCTCAGCCGGAGAGATTTAACCGGACCCTGCTCAACATGTTGGGAACCTTAGAAACAGAGAAGAAGCAACACTGGAGTCAGCACATATCAGCCCTAGTACATGCCTATAACTGTACCACAAGTGACGCCACTGGCTACTCCCCTTATCGACTTATGTTTGGGAGAGAAGCAAGGCTACCTGTGGACCTGGCCTTTGGCACTTCTATAGACAATACCTCAGCTACATCCCACAAGGGATACGTGGACAGACTTAGACGTAGCTTGCAGGTGGCCTATGAACAAGCCCAGGCGGCTTCGGATCAAAGGGGGGCCCGCAACAAGAGAAATTTTGATCTGAAGGTTCGAGTGCAAGATCTGCAGCCCGGGGACCGAGTACTGCTACGCAATCTGGGGGTCCCTGGAAAACACAAGCTTGCCGACAGGTGGAGATCTGAGCCCTATGTTGTCTGTAGGAAGTTGCCCGGTTTGCCTGTCTACAAACTAAAGCCAGAAGGAAAGGTGGGTCCACTGAAGACGTGGCATCGGAACCACCTGCTCCCACTTGCTGAGGCAGTCAGAATACCTCCCGTGAGAGACTCCCCTGAACCGGCCTCTATCCTGGATATTCCTAGGCCGAACACTCGGTCCCAGACCACTCGAGCCAAAGATGGGGAGGCCTCCCAATTGAGTACAGAAGAAGGTGGAGAACTGGACTGGCTGTGGCCTCCCTCGACTCTGGGAACGTCCGCCATAGATCTCCCAAATGGAGGGGATACCCCAGATGCAACGCTGAATCTGGAGGCTACTGAATTCATACCCTTCAGTCCCTCAGCTGATTACTGGGAAGAGTTTCCTGACACTTGCGCAGAGGAGGACTCTAGAGATTCCATACGTCAGTCGACTTCTGAATCAGAGGTTCCAGAACCAGCAATGTTACCTGAACTTACTCCTGAAGAAGAGCCTGTGGTGCCAGAGTCCGAAGCACCAAGAGAGCAGAGGGCTTGCAGAGTCATCAGGCCTCCCAAGAAACTAACTTACCCCCAAATGGGGACGAGCTCAGAGGACTCTGTTGTAACGGCTAGGAGAAGTGTTGAACAACCTGATCCTTCCACCGTCCATTTGGTGGAGGGCAACCCCAGCTCACTCTCTGGCACAGTTAGGCAGGCCACTCATGGTAGTGTGACCTGTGGGCAAGAGAGTTCCATCCCAAAGTTTTGGTGGGAATTCCCTATGCCAACATCATGCTCGACATTGTCCAAAATGGTAAACAGTATTTGTTGAAGTTTATCTTTGGGGACCAAAGAGTTCAAGTGGGGGGAGTGTGTAGCGGGGTGTTCCCCTTTAATGCAGAGAGACAAGAAGTTCCAGGTGAGAGGTGAGTCGGGAGGAAGTAAAGAGACATTATGGAAGTGAAAGCAGAGGAGAGAGAGACTACATCTCCCAGTACATCTTGCAGCACCCAGGGTGCATTGCTCCAGAACAGAGACTGCTGGGGCAGACTTTATAAAGGGGAGGCGGAGTTTTGGTCGGCCTCTTTGGACCCCTCTCTCCTAGCAAGAGGATGTCTGTGCTGAACTGCTGTGTGCACAAGGCCTGAAGCCCAGGCCGTGTGCTCCTTTCCAAAGAGCCCTCTGCCAGCCTAGCAGAGCCTTAGAGACATCTAATCCTCCTTGCTGCAGTACACCAGAAGGATTGAAGACTTGGATGTCGGTGGATTCCTGTTCCTAGACGAATCGATGGAGGAAACGGACTTGGACTTGTCCAGGTGGTGAGAGCTGTTTAAAGACAGATACTTTATCTTTACTATTCGTTGGGATTACAAAGTTGTTCTTCAAGTGCACCACCGAGAGATTGCTAGCGAATATTGTTTCACTGAACTTCCATTTAGATCAGTCAGGCCTGACTGCATAGGTAGACATTGCTGGGTGTTAGTCTACCCATGAGGGGAAGTAGCTGTAAAAGGGCAGCGCTAGAGTTGCATAGCAATACTTTATTATTCTGATTACTCTGTTTATCTTTATTACTGTTTATTGCAGGGATCTGCAACTTGTTATACTGTTGTTTATTACTTGCCCATTAGCCTCAGTAAAATATCTGGGTAAAGTACATTTGGTGTCAGTTCCGCTTACTTTAATAGGAGTTTTAAAGTATATTCTGTGTATGTTTGTTATAGGACTGCGTCACCAACAGTTGCGATCACGCGGTCCTATCTCTCTATCACCAGCTGTGCCACGGGAGGTTAGAGCCGATTGCCGGGGGTTGACAGCGGTGCACTGCAGGGCCCAAATCAATATCAGCGGCTCTCTTAACTGGGGGTAGCGCTACATATACACAAAACTATATATACTAAATACACTGCAGCTAACTGAATCGCCTGCCTGCTCAAAGTAAATGAAATTACACTCTCTCTCTCTATCTCTCTCTCCGGAACACACTACAGAAGGCCGATGTGCCGACGGCCCTATATAGTGTGGGGCGTGTACTTAATTGGCCAAAGGCACCCTGCCTTTGGCCAATTATGGCTCTCTTCGCTGACGGTGCTGTGATTGGCCAAAGCATGCGGGTCATAGTGCATGCTTGGCCAATCATCCGCCAGCAATGCACTGCGATGACGCAGTGCATTATGGGCCGTGAAGCGCCGCTCATATTTGCCGCAAACGGCCCATAATGTTCGATCTTCGTCGAACGATCGAACAGCCGATGTTCGAGTCGAACTCATGTTCGACTCGAACAGATAGCCCATCCCTAGTCAAGAACTTGTGACCCTTGTACTTATGGCTGGAGCTTCAAATGAATGATAAAAATGGTAAATAACTTGCGGGTGTATGCCGCCTTAACATAAAGGATCTACTCATTTCAAATAACAGAGCTGTTTGCGGATGTGGAAACTAGGAGCAACGTGGGTAACAATGATCAAAGTATATTTTGGTTTGCCATAATTTACAGGAAAGAGAGACATGTTGGTATGACAAGAATAATAAGTTACAAAAAAGCTAATTTTAATAAGCTGCCCTCTTTACTTTATGACACCAAATGGGACCAAAATGTATCAAAAAACACTGAAGACAAGTCAAGGGAATATCAAACAATGGCATTCCCCAGTGCATTCCTGTAGATAACGAATATAAACTAGCAAAATTTAAACATGTGTGGCTAAATTCTAGGATAAAAATAAAAATATAAATGAAAAAAATTACCTTTAAAAAATTTAAGATTGAAAGGTCACCATCAGAATTTCAGAACTACAATGTACAAGGAAATGTGTTAAACAATACAATAGCCCAATTAAGGCATCTAAAATAGATCAGGAAGGGAGGGTGGTGCCCTTTACTACTTTGAAACAGACACACTCCTTGTATGGCATTTCGATATTGGCAATTAAAACATGCACTTGTTGCTCAGTTTCCTGAGCCTGTTGTGTTGGAGTCTGACCTAATAAAATGCCTTTTTGCCTTGGGGGTGCTGGGGAAGCCCCTGTCTTCCCTATACCTGTCTTTTGGAAACTTATGACACTAAATCTACTCGCATATTCGACCATTGGCAAACTGATAATCCTGCGCTTACGGAAGGGGACTGTGAGAATTGTATTTTTACCTATGTGACTTCCATGATTTCTGCTAGTGACAGGTTATACAGCTGAAGTTCCTGCTCAGGGCTTATTTTACCCCCCAACCCCTTGCCAATATTTATCCCCAAGCTGACCCCTGTGTACAAGGTGTGCTGCTTTCACTGGTACTTTTATACATATGGTGTGGTCCTGCCCTGTTCTTCGCCCCTCTTGGGAGTCTGTGGTGAATCATATGTGTAACCTGGCATTACTCCCTGATTCACTTTTACTTCGGAGCCATATGGAGGATGTAGAGGTGGATCGGTACACCAAGCTTTTTCTTACATGCGGGCAGCACAGTGGTGTAGTGGGTAGCACTCGCGCCTTACAGTAAAAAGGGTTCCTGGTTTGAATCCCATCCACGACACTACCTGCCTGGAGTTTGCATGTTCTCCCTGTGCCTTTGTGGGTTTCCTCCGGGTACTCCAATTTCCTCCCACACTCCAAAGACATGCTGGTGGGTTAATTGGCTTCTGTCTAAATTGGCCCTAGTATATGAATGTGAGTTAGGGACCTTAGATTGTAAGCTCCTTGTGTGTAGGGACCAATGTGAATGTACAATGTATATGTAAATCGCTGCATAAATTTACAGCCCTATATAAGTACCTAAATAATAATAATAATATGCATTATTCCATGCGAGAGGAGAAATTGTATTAGGTTGGAAGTCTCCTACGCCTCCAACTGTGGCTACTTGGAGGAAGGCTATTTAGTTTTACCCCTCTATTAAATAATAGACGGGAGTAGGAATTGACCTAGGAAGTTTGGTAGTATGGTCTATCTGGACAGACACTTATGGTCAGGATGCTTCAGATGAAGTTTGAATGTTTTTTTTTCTCTGTCCCCTTCCCTTCTTCCCCCTTCCTCGTATGATCCCCCTTAACCCCCTACCTTTGCCCCTGTCCCATCTTGTTTGCCTTTGCTGTGCTTCCCTTTTCCTTCAGCCCCCTTCTATCCTTTCCTTTTCCAACTTTGTGCTGGAACGATTATATAAAAAATGAGTAGGGTAATCATTCTCACTTCTGCTTTTTAACGTAGGTTTAGCTTCATCTTGAGTATGTGGTTTAGTTTTGTTTACCAATACTCAGAGAGATTGAATTAGTTATTAAAAAGTTATGAGGAATCACTTCTACGAAACATATTCTCCCCAGAGAAGAGCTGTTTATGACGAGATATTATCACCATATACAACTTTATCAATAGTGAAGACAGCATTGGAAATAAAATGTTTAATCTAAGGTCTCTAAAGAAGACACACATCCTGTTAGAAAAATGTTGTATTATACCTTTAATGTCAGCTATGAAATTGCAACCTTATATGGTCTTATAACTAGTGTTGAGCGGACCCGAACTGTAAAGTTCGGGTCCGTACCGAATTTTGGCGTTTTCCCGACCCCGGACCCGGACCCGGATTTTGCGCTAAAGTCCGGGTTCGGGTTCGGATTCGGGAATTTAATGGCGCAGTTAGAAATGCTTCAGGGGCCAGCCAATCACCATTTGATTAGCTGGTGTGCCCTTAGAAGCCATCATAGCCATGCCTACTAATGGCATGGCTGTAATTGGTCAGTGCAACATGTGACCCAGCATGTGACCAGCTTCTATATAAGAAAGAGGCACACAGCACAGATCGTCACTCTGCTTTTAGACAGTGTAGGGAAAGGATCCTGGCTGCTGTTGCTGTGAGGGAGAGAATAGGAGTTAGTCCTGATTCTGCAATCTACTGATAGAAAAGATAGGGAGACAGTGTAGTGTAGTGTAGTGTAGGGGCAGGATCCTGTTTGTGCTTTCAGGGAGAGAGATTTAGATAGGAGTCCAGATTGAGAGATATAATAGCTCAGCGATCTGCATAGGTTTATCTGTTTGTGTTGCAAGCTCAGTGCACCAGCACTGCATTACGTTGAGTGATACACCTATTCCATACTGTGGCTGTATTGTGCTCTTGCTAAAAGACCTATTTTGGTCAGAAAAAAAAAAAAGGCACTTTATTGTGCTTTTGCTAAAAAGACCCATTTTTGGGCCCCAAAAAAAAAAAAGGCACTTTATTGTGCTGTTGCAAAAAAAAAAACGGCACTTTGTTGTGCGCAAAAAAGACCTATTTTTGGGCAAAAAAAATATTTTGCAGTGTATATCTCTAGTTGTGTGAAATAACCAATTTCTATATATTTTTCTTGTACTATGCTATACTAAAAAAAAAAAAACAACTTTTTTTTGAATAGCATTCTCTGCAGCTGTGCGATTCAGCGGTTATATACTGTGGTTGTGTTGTGCTCTTTCAAAAAACGCCATTTAGGGCCACAGAAAATATTTTGCAGTGTGAAATACACATGTGGAGGTGTGTAAAATAAACAATTTCTATATATTGTACAGTGCTATACTAAAAAAAACAACATTTTTTTTGAATAGCATTCTCTGCACTTCTATAGCTGTGCGATTCAGTGGTTAAATACTGTGGTTGTGTTGTGCTCTTTCAAAAAACGCCATTTAGGGCCACAGAAAATATTTTGCAGTGTGAAATACACATGTGGAGGTGTGTAAAATAAACTATTTCTATATATTGTACAGTGCTATACTAAAAAAAACAACATTTTTTTTTAATAGCATTCTCTGCACTTCTATAGCTGTGCGATTCAGTGGTTAAATACTGTGGTTGTGTTGTGCTCTTTCAAAAAACGCCATTTAGGGCCACAGAAAATATTTTGCAGTGTGAAATACACATGTGGAGGTGTGTAAAATAAACAATTTCTATATATTGTACAGTGCTATACTAAAAAAAACAACATTTTTTTTGAATAGCATTCTCTGCACTTCTATAGCTGTGCGATTCAGTGGTTAAATACTGTGGTTGTATTGTGTTCTTTCAAAAAACGCCATTTAGGGCCACAGAAAATATTTTGCAGTGTGAAATACACATGTGGAGGTGTGTAAAATAAACAATTTCTATATATTGTACAGTGCTATACTAAAAAAAACAACATTTTTTTTGAATAGCATTCTCTGCACTTCTATAGCTGTGCGATCCAGTGGTTAAATACTGTGGTTGTGTTGTGCTCTTTCAAAAAACGCCATTTAGGGCCACAGAAAATATTTTGCAGTGTGAAATACACATGTGGAGGTGTGTAAAATAAACAATTTCTATATATTGTACAGTGCTATACTAAAAAAAACAACATTTTTTTTGAATAGCATTCTCTGCACTTCTATAGCTGTGCGATTCAGTAGTTAAATACTGTGGTTGTGTTGTGCTCTTTCAAAAAACGCCATTTAGGGCCACAGAAAATATTTTGCAGTGTGAAATACACATGTGGAGGTGTGTAAAATAAACAATTTCTATATATTGTACAGTGCTATACTAAAAAAAACAACATTTTTTTTGAATAGCATTCTCTGCACTTCTATAGCTGTGCGATTCAGTGGTTAAATACTGTGGTTGTGTTGTGCTCTTTCAAAAAACGCCATTTAGGGCCACAGAAAATATTTTGCAGTGTGAAATACACATGTGGAGGTGTGTAAAATAAACAATTTCTATATATTGTACAGTGCTATACTAAAAAAAAACAACATTTTTTTTGAATAGCATTCTCTGCACTTCTATAGCTGTGCGATTCAGTGGTTAAATACTGTGGTTGTGTTGTGCTCTTTCAAAAAACGCCATTTAGGGCCACAGAAAATATTTTGCAGTGTGAAATACACATGTGGAGGTGTGTAAAATAAACAATTTCTATATATTGTACAGTGCTATACTAAAAAAAACAACATTTTTTTTGAATAGCATTCTCTGCACTTCTATAGCTGTGCGATTCAGTGGTTAAATACTGTGGTTGTGTTGTGCTCTTTCAAAAAACGCCATTTAGGGCCACAGAAAATATTTTGCAGTGTGAAATACACATGTGGAGGTGTGTAAAATAAACAATTTCTATATATTGTACAGTGCTATACTAAAAAAAACAACATTTTTTTTGAATAGCATTCTCTGCACTTCTATAGCTGTGCGATTCAGTGGTTAAATACTGTGGTTGTGTTGTGCTCTTTCAAAAAACGCCATTTAGGGCCACAGAAAATATTTTGCAGTGTGAAATACACATGTGGAGGTGTGTAAAATAAACAATTTCTATATATTGTACAGTGCTATACAAAAAAAAACAACATTTTTTTTTAATAGCATTCTCTGCACTTCTATAGCTGTGCGATTCAGTGGTTAAATACTGTGGTTGTGTTGTGCTCTTTCAAAAAACGCCATTTAGGGCCACAGAAAATATTTTGCAGTGTGAAATACACATGTGGAGGTGTGTAAAATAAACAATTTCTATATATTGTACAGTGCTATACTAAAAAAAACAACATTTTTTTTGAATAGCATTCTCTGCACTTCTATAGCTGTGCGATTCAGTGGTTAAATACTGTGGTTGTGTTGTGCTCTTTCAAAAAACGCCATTTAGGGCCACAGAAAATATTTTGCAGTGTGAAATACACATGTGGAGGTGTGTAAAATAAACAATTTCTATATATTGTACAGTGCTATACTAAAAAAAACAACATTTTTTTTGAATAGCATTCTCTGCACTTCTATAGCTGTGCGATTCAGTGGTTAAATACTGTGGTTGTGTTGTGCTCTTTCAAAAAACGCCATTTAGGGCCACAGAAAATATTTTGCAGTGTGAAATACACATGTGGAGGTGTGTAAAATAAACAATTTCTATATATTGTACAGTGCTATACTAAAAAAAAACAACATTTTTTTTGAATAGCATTCTCTGCACTTCTATAGCTGTGCGATTCAGTGGTTAAATACTGTGGTTGTGTTGTGCTCTTTCAAAAAACGCCATTTAGGGCCACAGAAAATATTTTGCAGTGTATATCTCTAGTTGTGTGAAATAACCAATTTCTATATATTTTTCTTGTACTATGCTATACTAAAAAGAAAAAAAAAAACTTTTTTTTGAATAGCATTCTCTGCAGCTGTGCAATTCAGCGGTTATATACTGTGGTTGTGTTGTGCTCTTTCAAAAAACGCCATTTAGGGCCACAGAAAATATTTTGCAGTGTGAAATACACATGTGGAGGTGTGTAAAATAAACAATTTCTATATATTGTACAGTGCTATACTAAAAAAAACAACATTTTTTTTTGAATAGCATTCTCTGCACTTCTATAGCTGTGCGATTCAGTGGTTAAATACTGTGGTTGTGTTGTGCTCTTTCAAAAAACGCCATTTAGGGCCACAGAAAATATTTTGCAGTGTGAAATACACATGTGGAGGTGTGTAAAATAAACAATTTCTATATATTGTACAGTGCTATACTAAAAAAAACAACATTTTTTTTGAATAGCATTCTCTGCACTTCTATAGCTGTGCGATTCAGTGGTTAAATACTGTGGTTGTGTTGTGCTCTTTCAAAAAACGCCATTTAGGGCCACAGAAAATATTTTGCAGTGTGAAATACACATGTGGAGGTGTGTAAAATAAACAATTTCTATATATTGTACAGTGCTATACTAAAAAAAACAACATTTTTTTTGAATAGCATTCTCTGCACTTCTATAGCTGTGCGATTCAGTGGTTAAATACTGTGGTTGTGTTGTGCTCTTTCAAAAAACGCCATTTAGGGCCACAGAAAATATTTTGCAGTGTGAAATACACATGTGGAGGTGTGTAAAATAAACAATTTCTATTTATTTTCCTTGTACTGTGCTATACTAAAAAAAACAACCTTTTTTTTTGAATAGCATTTTCTGTAGCTGTGCGATTCAGCGGTTACGTGCTGTGGGTGTGTTGTGGTCTGGCAAAAAACGCCATTTAGGGCCACAGAAAATATTTTGCAGTGTGAAATACACATCTGGAGGTGTGTGTAAAAAAACAATTTATATATATTTTCCTTGTACTGTGCTATACTAAAAAAAACAACCTTTTTTTTTTGAATAGCATTTTCTGCAGTTCTGTAGCTGTGCGTTTCAGCCATTACGTACTGTGGGTGTGTTGTGGTCTTCCAAAAAACGCCATTTAGGGCAAGATCCTAAATTTGGAAAATATGAGGGGAAGGTCAAAGGGACGTGGTGGCCCCGGTCGTGGTGCTGCTGGTGGAGCTCCTGTTGCAGGGAGAGGACGTGGTGGATCTGTGCCAGCTACACGCACAAGTGAAACACCTTCCTCAGGTGCGAGTAGGCGACCGAGCCTGCGGCGGTATTTTGTCATGCCTAATGAGGCTGTACCAATGTTTAGGCCAGAACAAGTACAGGCGATAGTAGATTGGGTTGCTGACAGTGCCTCGGGTTCCTTCACATTGTCTCCCACCCACTCTTCTGCTGAAAGATCAGAGTTGGCACCTGAAGCCCATGTCCATCAGTCTTTCACCTCACCCCCTTGCAAATCAGCCAAGCAGTCTGAGCCCCAAATCATGCAGCAGTCTCTTCTGCTTTTCGATGACTCTGTTAGCAGGGTTTCCCAGGGCCATCCACCTAGCCCTGCCCCAGAAGTGGAAGAGATTGAGTGCACCGATGCCCAACCACTTATGTTTCATGATGGGTACATGGGAGGACCATCGCAGCATGTCTCGGATGATGACGAAACACAGGTGCCAACTGCTGCTGCTTTCGCAATTGTGCAGACAGACATGGAGGGCAGGGGTGAAGACTGGGTGGAAGATGATGTGGAGGACGATGAGGTCCTCGACCCCACATGGAATCAACGTTATGCAGGTGACCAGTGTAGTTCGGAGGAAGAGGCGGTGGTCGCACAGAGCCACCAGCACAGCAGAAGAGGGAGCAGGGTGCAAAAACGGAGCATTCGTCCCCTAGACAGTACATCTGCTACTGCCCAACGCAGCAAGGGACCGAGCACACCAAAGCCAGGTCCAAGGACTTCCCTAGCATGGCAGTTCTTCACACAGTGTGTTGATGACAAGACACGAGTGGTTTGCACGCTGTGCAATCAGAGCCTGAAGCGAGGCATAAACGTTCTCAACCTGAGCACAAGCTGCATGACCAGGCATCTAAGTGCAAAGCACGAGCTGCAGTGGAGTAGACACCTCAGAAACCAAGAAAGGTCTCTGGCTCCTCCTGCTTCCTCTTCTGCTGCAGTCTCGGCCTCTTCATCCACCTCTGTAGTGACAGTGGCACCTGTCACCACGCAAACAGAGGATCTGCCAGCAACACTACCACCTGGGTCACCGACCATCTCCACAATGTCCCATGGAAGCGTTCAGCTCTCTATCTCCCAAACATTGGAGCGGAAGAGGAAGTACCCCCCTAGCCACCCGCGATCCCTGGCCCTGAATGCCAGCATTTCAAAATTCCTGGCCTTTGAAATGCTGTCATTCCGTCTGGTGGAGACGCAGAGTTTTAAAAGCCTGATGGCATTGGCTGTCCCGCAGTACGTCGTGCCCAGCCGCCACTACTTTTCCAGGCGAGCCATCCCTTCCCTGCACAACCAGGTGGGGGACAAAATCAGGTGTGCACTGCGCAACGCCATCTGTGGCAAGGTCCACCTAACTACGGATGCGTGGACCAGTAAGCACGGTCAGGGACGTTATATCTCCCTAACAGCACACTGGGTAAATGCAGTGGCTGCTGGGCCTGAGGCAGATAGCGGTTTGGCGCATGTCCTTCCACCACCGAGGATTGCAGGGCGCTTCAGTTTGCCTCCTGTTGCTAACTCCTCCTTCTCCGCTTCCTCATCCTCTACCGCCTCCTCATCCATTCAGCGTAACACCTTCACCACCAACTTCAGCACAGCCAGGGGTAAACGACAGCAGGCAGTTTTAAAACTTTCCTGTTTGGGGGAAAATCCCCACACCGCGCAGGAGTTGTGGAGGGACATGGTACAACAGACCGATGAGTGGTTGCTGTCAGTGAGCCTCAAGCCCGGCCTGGTGGTGTGCGATAATGGGCGAAATCTCGTAGCAGCTCTGGGTCTAGCCGGTTTGACGCACATCCCTTGCCTGGCGCATGTGCTGAACTTGGTGGTCCAGAGGTTCCTTAAAAATTACCCCAATATGCCAGAGCTGCTGCAGAAAGTGCGGGCTGTGTGTGCGCACTTTCGGCGTTCTCACCCTGCTGCTGCTCGCCTGTCAGCGCTGCAGTGTAACTTCGGCCTTCCAGCTCACCGCCTCATATGTGACGTGCCCACAAGGTGGAACTCCACCTTGCACATGCTGGCCAGACTGTGCGAGCAGCAGCAGGCAATAGTGGAGTTTCAGCTGCAGCAATCACGCGTGAGTCGCTCTGCGGAAAAGCACCACTTCACCACCAATAACTGGGCCTCCATGCGAGACCTGTGTGCCTTGTTGCGCTGTTTCGAGTACTCCACCAACATGGCCAGTGCCAATGACGCCGTTCTCAGCGTTACTATCCCAGTTCTATGCCTCCTTGAAAAAACGCTTCGTGCGATGATGGAAGAGGATGTGGCACAGGAGGATGAGGAGGAGGAGGAGGAAGCGGGATCATTTCAAAGGCTTTCAGGGCAGTCTTTCACAAGTGGCTACGAGGGTGGGTTCCTGCACCAACAAACGCCAGGTACACAATTGTCCGGCAGAAAGGGCACAGTTCTGGAGGATGACGAGGTGGAGGAGGAGATGGAGGAGGAGGAGGAGGAGGAGGAGGCGGAGCAATGTTCACAGCAGGGTGGCACTCAGACCAGCTCGTGGCCATTACTGGTGCGTGGCTGGGGGGATACAGAGGACACAGACGATACACCTCCCACAGAGGACAGCTTTTCTTTGCCTCTGGGCAGCCTGGCACACATGAGCGATTACATGCTGCAGTGTTTCCGCAACGACAGCCGAGTTGCCCACATTTTAACTGGTGCTGATTACTGGGTGGCCACCCTGCTGGATCCCCGTTACAAGGACAACGTACCGTCCTTAATTCCCTCACTGGAGCGGGATCGTAAGATGCGCGAGTACAAGCGCACGCTGGTAGACGCGCTGCTGGTGGCATTCCCACCTGACAGCGGGCGTACGGTGGAAGCACAAGGCGAAGGCAGAGGAGGAGGAAGAGGTCGCCAACGCAGCCGGGGCACCGGCAGCACCTCAGAAGGCAGGGTTAGCATGGCCGAAATGTGGAAAAGCTTTGTCAGCACGCCACAACAACCAGCACCACCAGCTGAGATGGAACGTCTTAGCAGGAGGCAGCATTTCACCAACATGGTTGAGCAGTATGTGTCCACAGGCCTACACGTACTGGATGACGGGTCTGCCCCCTTTAACTTCTGGGTCTCCAAATTGGGCACATGGCCTGAGCTTGCCGTTTATGCCTTGGAGGTGCTGGCCTGCCCTGCAGCCAGTGTATTATCTGAACGTGTATTTAGCACGGCAGGGGGCGTTATCACAGACAAGCGCAGCCGCCTGTCCAGAGCCAATGTGGACAAGCTCACGTTCATTAAAATGAACCAGGCATGGATCCCACAGGACTTGTCCGTACCTTGTGCAGAATAGACATGTATACCGGTGTTGTGACAAAAACTGTCCGGCCATCGGATTGTGCCCGGCCCGTACTGCGCAGGCGCAGCGCTTGCGCAGTACAGAGGACAAGGAGATTCACAAAATCTCCGAAGATGAACGGCGCCTGCGCTGTGAGTGCAGGTTCAAGCCCCACCATCCAAGAGGACATACGGTAGCACATAGTAACAGGGCCCCTCACGGGCTCGCTTCGATCGCGGCCTTGCTTGGCTCGGCTTGAACCACGGATGGTGTGGCCTTCACCTGAACTCAACACGCAGGCGCCGTTAGTCTTGGGAGATTTTTGAAATCCCCTTGTCCTACATACTCAGCAAGCGCAGTACAGGGCGGACACTATTCGACAGGGGACAGAATTCGACACATCACCGGCCTTACCCAGCCATTGTTGTATTTTTGAACCAGTGTTGGCTACCTCGTCCTCCTCCACCGCCGCTTCCACCTACACAGCCACATCCACCGCCACCTCAACCTCCTACTCCATATGGACCTCGTCCTGCTAGGCCAAGATTAAAATTTTTATTTTATTTTTTTGTAGTGCACAGATCCTTTCCCCCTTACCTGCCTTTATGTTGTTGGCTCTTCGCAGGAGGGAGAAAGGCACACCGCACTACCAGCCCGTATCCTCCTATATAAAGAGGTTGAGCGGTGTACTTGACGGGCCGTGTCCACAGCCGGAGTCAAAACTCCTCCAGAGGATGATTCTCACCTCTACTGTAGGTAGAGGCAAGTCCTTTAATTGCCAGTAAAGTCAATGTCCACACCAGCTGAAACTCCAACTCTTATTCTCTCATGGCAAAATAAACTGTACTCAGATAGAAAAGGTTAGAGCAAAGAAACAGGACAGCTTAAGGTGTGGAGGAGGTCCAGGCACAAACGTAGCACATTCACTTCACTGCTTAGGTTTCTCAAACAGTTTTTGGCGCACGGTCTCTGCCACAGACATTGAGGTTGGTCTCTGCCACAGACCGGGTGTACAAGGCCCCTGCCACGGGCCTGGAGAACTTTGGTCTCAGCCACAGACCAGGGTGTATAAGGCCCCTGCCACGGGCCGGTTGAATAAGGCCTCTGATACAGTCAAGGTGACCTTGAGCTTCTCCTTCTACGAACCTAGCCCATATCAAGGGGAAGACATCTCTCCAGGGAGTCAACAGACCATTCCTTCACCGTGACTCCCGCATCGGTCCATCAGAATGATCCTCCCTTCCCTGGAACAGGGTCCCCTACACGAGGCGGCTCTGGACTCCAGGCTTTACTCCCGCCCCTAGGCCTCCATACCCAGGGCAGCAAGAACTCCAGGATAGTACCTCAACCCGGGCTAAAGGTGCCCGAGATGGAACAGGAACACATGCACCCAGGCCGAAGGCACCTGGGCGCGGACCCCACTGGACATCAGCCCCCAGGCCAAAGGTCTGCCCCTTTTATATGCTCTCCCGGCATGCACAGCAGGTTCCCCGCCCCGCTGTACTACTGCCAAGAGGGGACACAAAAGGCGCCACCTGTAGGCCGCAGGGAACTGCACACCAATACTGTCCCCCGAGGACAAAATGGTCCATGAATCCTACAGAATTAGGGTATTTGAGCCTATTTACCACTCAAACACTTTCCTTAAATTTAGCACCCCGCTACATTTTTATTTCAAAGTATTTTATTTTCCCACTAGCTTATCCATTAAATTAAATAATTTATTCCAGAAAGGGCGTATTCTGGGGCATTCCCACCATATGTGTGGCATTGTGCCGTTGAGTTTCTGAGGTTCTTAATGACTTCCTGTACCTCTTCTGCTGAAAAGGGGGCCTCCAGCATATTTTTTTTATTTTTTAATTTTTTTTATGTTCTTTTAAGTTATTTCCTATCCACATTTGTTTGCAGAGCACTTGCCATGTTCTTAACAACATTTTGCTGCCATTTGCAGCCCTCTAGCCCTTTCCATTACTTTTTTAGAGCCTTTTTAGTCGTCAGAAGTCCGGGTCCCCATTGACTTCAATGGGGTCCGGGTCCGGGTTCGGGTTAAAGTTTGGTCCCGAATCCGAACTTTTTTCCGAAGTTCGGCCGAACCCGCCGGACCCGAATATCCAGCTACCCGCTCAACACTACTTATAACCTTAGAATGCTTAGAAATATAGTTTTATATAACTCTATTATACAAGTATTTCTGGATTATTCATATGACCATATTCTATTGCGCTGAGTTAGATGTGCTTAGTTAAATATGATGAGTGATTGTAAAACTGTATTTTGCTTACATTTGCAAAAACATGGGCTTCCAACCGTGGAATATTTAGAAGTACATTGTATGAAGTTTCTTGTGGCAGGGTGTTGCCTGTAAATGGATATTCCCCTCTTCCTGCTCTACGTCAGAATAAGGGTTGAAATTATACATGTGATCAGGACACTACGAGCAGGAAGGGGGAAGGGTTAAGTGTGATAAAAAGAGACATACAAACCTAATTTGGCAGAAATGTCTCGATAGTAAGCCTGAATGTACATTTCTCTGCATATGCAAATAAATACCTTAACTTGACTCGAGAGACGGTCTGAGAATACGGATTATTCTGCAACATATCCACATCACAAAGTTGGACGAGAAGCAATTTATTCTTAAACTGCATGAGGGGTGTATTACTGTCAGAGCATTAAATCTTAGCACTCCCTTCCACAGTTGGTGATATCAGCTGTAGACAACAGAAAATATTATTCTGAATTCCTAAGCTATCACAATATACAGGGGTATTGGAATCCATAGTGACACACACATATAAGTTGAACTGGATGGACTTGTGTCTTTATTCAGCCTTACCCGCCATGTAACAGCTTACCCTGTGGATGGTTTGATCATGCCAGCACAATTAAGCAAGCTCTGATGTATGTGGCCAGCTTAAAGTGGAGGTCCGCCGACAATACAATTTTTTTTTTTAATCAGTTTAGACCCTTACATATTGTCAATGTTACACTCACATGTTTGGTAACCGATATCCCCCGATGTCCGGTTTGGTAGCAAAATAGTATTTATAAAATCAGTTGCTGGCAGGTTTCATCTTGCTAGTGGGCATGTGAAGCCCACAAGCAGAAACTTACAGGATGCAGTGAATGCTGAGCTACCAGCATTCACCTCTCGTTCCCGCGCATTCCCAGTTAGTACGGCGTGGAGCGTCGTAAACTTCCACGTTGCCATCACAACGGGCGGCGGTGTCAGAAGTTTCCGCCCCATTGTGATGGCAACGAACGTAACACTGAACAGACACAGACAAAGCAAAATCTCATTACAGGGAGAGAGAGGCACAGCAACAGTCATCGCGTCACTTCCTGTTTCCGAATCTCGCGAGAATTTGCGGCGGGCCTCCGCACTGACTCCTGGGAACAATGACACAGAGCTCCCAGGAGAATGTGCGGCGCCGGACATTACGAACATACCCGACCATACCCGCCCATACCCACAGGGGTCATAGACAGGAAACGAACAGGAAAGCACACATATACAGGTACACCCTCTTAATTTTTTTTTTTAAAACTTCCATTTAACAATGTAAACAATACGATAATGCGATGGAGCTAAACTTAGAAATTTGTGTGGACCTCCGCTTTAAAGTAAAAAACTGTCATGAGAGAAAAATGAAAGTTCCCATTGCTGACCATCTTCTGAAAGTTTTGGTTTCCTGGCTGCTTTTCTGACCCAATGGTTTCCATGCTTTCTCAGTACAACTAGGAGCAGACATGCATGTCAAAAAGTGAGAAAAAAAAGTGTTGTAGTACATCTACTGCCTTTACAGTAGCCATTAAGTGTTGTGTTGTGTATACAGTTGTCATGTAACTTTCTACAAAGAGAGGGAGTCTGAGGAAATGCTTCCTTCTGCATTCAGAAGATTGATGACATTATTTTCACATCTTAAAGTGATTGTAAAGGTAAAAACGTATATATATAAAAAAAAAGAATATCTATACTTACCTGCTCTGTGCAATGGAATTGCACAGAGCGACTGCGAACTTCCTCTTCTCAGGCCCCCCCCCACGCCCCTGGCCCCTCCTCTCTGTCCAGTGCCCCCATGGGAAGCTGCTTTCCATGGGGACACTCGTGCATACTCACCCCCGAGACCCGCTGCTGCGTCCATTGACACAGACAGCAGGAATTGGCCCCGCTCCCTTGTCACTGGCTTTGCATGACAGCACTGGGAGCCATAGAACCCAGTAAAGCTAGCGAGACCCGGAAGTGAGGGGAGAGAAGAGCTGCAGATATGCACAGCGCTGGATTGAATAAAGGTTCAGGTAAGAAAAAGAAAGGGGGGGGGGGTGAGGAGGGATGCTGATGCCTAAATAAATTTTACCTTAATGCAAGTTCTGAGGTCAGTTTTATGATTGCAACATTATCAATTTATAATTACATTACATCAAATGTATTTTTATATAGCTATATTCAAAAACATTATTTAACACAAACAAAGCACACATTTAAAGTTGCTTAAAATCTTTTCTACTGAACATACATGTGTGGCTCTTTCTATATATTACCAGCACTCACTGCTAAGGCTCAAGGCAATCATATCATTATAGCTTGGAGGAATAGAGATTGCGCAAATCCCATAAGGGGCAGAAAAGATTTTGATTGATTTTAAATGTTAGTTTTTTTTGTATGTAGCACTACCCCCGAAGGAGCTGCTGTTTTTTGTTTGGGTCTACGTTCTGCCTATCAACCCCAAAATTTGTCTCGAACCCTCCCTTGGCACAACTGAACCGCACAATGATTGTGGAACCCCCTGTTGACTGGGAACCACAATGATGTGAGAGCCTGGAGTCCTGGACATTACTGGGAGCCTGAATCCGTGCCATGCAGGGGAGAGACTGATGTGCTCTGTACACCACCATATTACTTCTCAAAATCATCAGTGTGCTGTGTCCTCCTCTGGTTCCTATGCCCCTTTCACCTCTCCACAGGTCAGGGCAGCACAGTGCTGCCCTGACCTGTGGAGTGGTGAAAGGGGCACAGGAGGAGGACACAGCACACTGATGATGTGGAGAAGTAATATGGTGGTGGACAGAGGAGGAGGCTACTGTGAGGGGGTGAGGAGGGCACCATCATGTCCACAGCCTGTCTCCACTGGCACCTCCTATAGTATGTCCGCAGCCTCTGTCCACCTCCTGTAGTATGTCCGCAGCCTCTGTCCACCTCCTGTAGTATGTCCGCAGCCTCTGTCCACCTCCTGTAGTATGTCTGCAGCCTCTGTCCCCCTCCTGTAGTGTGTCCGCAGCCTCTGTCCCCCTCCTGTAGTATGTCCGCAGCCTCTGTTCCCCTCCTGTAGTATGTCCGCAGCCTCTGTCCCCCTCCTGTAGTATGTCCGCAGCCTCTGTCCCCCTCCTGTAGTATGTCCGCAGCCTCTGTCCCCCTCCTGTAGTATGTCCGCAGCCTCTGTCTACCTCCTGTAGTATGTCCGCAGCCTCTGTCCCCCTCCTGTAGTATGTCCGCAGCCTCTGTCCACCTTCTGTAGTATGTCCGCAGCCTCTGTCCACCTCCTGTAGTATGTCCGCAGTCTCTGTCCACCTCCTGTATCGTGTCCGCAGCCTCTGACCATCTCTTGTCTTGTATCATGTCTGCAGTCTCTGAGGGGATCCTAGAAAGGAGTCAAGAGTGGGAGTGCTGCCGGGATGGGGGTTACGGCCCAGGAAGAAACAGACGTGTGGACTGGGGAGAGGAGATCATAGCCACCAAGCTGGAGCCGTCTGACTGAGCCCCACTGTGCACCTGAGAGGAGGTAAGTGACAGTGCCGCCAGGCCATTCTGAGGGGAGGGGGTCACTGATGTAAGGATGTGAGTGAATACAATAATACAATAATGTAAGGGGGCATTGATATAAAGGTTTCCCCCTTACATTAGTACCCCCCCCCTTACCTTAGTGTATTCACTCTGCGGAAGGTGGTCTCTATTCACCAGAGCCCCCCTCCACATCAGAGTTCCACCTTACATCATGATCTGCAGCGTTCCCCTTTATATAAGAGTCACCTTGCCATGTAAGGGGCGTCCTGCAGACTCTGATGTAAGAGGGAACTCTGTGCTGGCTGGGTTATAGTAACCTAACCTTCATGTAAATTGAGAAAAATGTTTTTTTACTTTTGTTTAACTTAAACACATTGATAATAGCACTAGCTGTGTGTTTATAGTTCAAATATTGATATTTGCACTGTTTAGCACTAAAAACTGTGATTTTAGGTACTTTTTTTGCAGCGTCAGTAAAAAATGCGGCTCTGCCAGCAATTTTCATGATTTTTACCAGTAAAAAAATGGCGCCGTTCGGAAATTTTGGCATCCTTGCCAGTAAATTTCACTTCAGGGGGTTGGCAACACTGGTCAAGCTGCAAAGTCTAAGCACACAGCACCAAATCATCGCCAGAGCACTGTAGGAAGAGTAATGGACCTTTCTGGTGGATGAACTAGGCCCTCAAATGCACCTGTGCAGATGGCAGCTGAGCAGAGATAGAATTAGAGCATCGTAAAAAATCGACAGGCAATTTCAGAAGTTGAGAGAGGTCAAAGGTCAGATAGGTAGTAAACAATCGTAGTCAAAATACAACCAACCAAGTCAATAATCAGAAGAACAGGAGCACAAGAACTAGCACAGACTGCAGTGCAGGAATTAACCTATTGCAACAAGTGTTGGTCTTGAGCACAGTTAAATAATGAGATTAATTGAGAGATCAGGTGGGGACTAGCCATATACAGTTAGATCCATAAATATCTGGACACAGGCACAATTTTAGTTTTCAGGTATTTACCAAAACATATTCAAGCTATAGTTATAGAATAGATATGGGCTGAAAGTGCACACTCTTGGGTTTAATTTGAAGGTAAATTAAAGAAAAAAGTACAGACTGTGTGAAGTACACAATATACAACCAAGCAGTGTAATGAGAAAAAAGTTTAAAGAAAATTTAGTTTAAAATTAAACATGGAATGCCATCCATGTAAGTTTACCAGAACCTTCCAGAAATTGAACAACACAAAACAATACAAAACAATATTAAAAACAATCTTAATGGTTGCCAAGGATAATAAAGAATCCCTAGTAGATCATCTGACATGTATTTAAAGTGGTTGTAAACCCACTTTTTAAACAAAGACCTACAGGTAAGCCTAGATTAAGGCTTACCTGTAGGTGCATGAAATATCTCCTTAACCTACACGGTTAAGGAGATATTTGTATGTAAATGCGGCGACGCTGACGTCACCCCATTCACAAATTCGGCTAGGTCGCAACATTCGATGACGTAGCCGAATTTGACAGCTCACGCGCGCATGCGCGGAGTCACGTCTTCGCCGCTCCGGCCAATCACAGCGCCGGAGCGGCGCTGTGATTGGCTGCAGCGGCGATACCCGGAAGTAACATTCCGGCTATTGCCGCAGCGATGGATGCGGCTAGAGAAGGGACACGGACGACTTCGGGGGCCCCGATCGAAGGTAAGTGGTACATAATGAGCTAGTATGCTAGTCATACTAGCTCATTATAGCTTTGTCTTGCAGGTTAGAAAAAAAAAAACACAAAAGGGTTTACAACCACTTTAAGTGGATGTAAACCCTTTACAACCACTTTATGCAACAGGTAAGTCTATAATAAGGCTTACCTGTAGCTACCAAGGATATCTTCTAAACCTTCACAGTTTAGGAGATATCCCCTGTCCCCTGCATGTGCCAATGTTATCAGTCCGTGTGCCGTTACCGGCGGCTCCCGCGTGTATGCGCAGGAGTGACATCATCGCGGCTCCAGCCAATCACAGCACCGAAGCCACGATACCCAGAAGTAAGCGCCGGGAGAGATGTCGGCGGCCGGATGGGGAGACGTGAACCAATGGGGGGGCTTCAATCTGAGGTAAGTAATACATAATGAGCTAGTATGCTATGCATACTAGCTCATTATGCCTTTGTCTTGCAGGGTTTTATCTTATTTGATTTTTTTTGTAGGGTTTACTTCCTCTAACATAAGTGTGACAGTCACTTGTGTATCCAGTAAAGTGGCTGAAAAAACCTTCAGTATATCACAGCATAGTCTAGGTATATCTTGGGGGTATAATTAATTTAAGGGTATGTACATCCAAATCAGGGGAAGAGTTTACGAATTACAGCTCTTAAGAACAGCCAACCCCCCTTTTTTAAGGGACCAAAAATAATTGGACAATTCAATCAAAAGCTGTTTTATGGCCAGGTGTGGGCTACTCCTTTGTTATTTCTTCATCAGTTAAGCAGGCAAAAGGTCTGGAGTTGATTCGACGTGTGGTATTTGCATTTGGAATCTATTGCTGTGAACCTACATCATGCGTTCAAAGGAGCTGTCCATGAGAGATAGCAGCAGCATTAGGAGTGGCCAAACCAACAGTTTGGTACATCAACAGTGGTGGATGATCACAGGATCCTCTCTATGGTCAAGAAAAACCTATTCACAACATCCAGAGTGAAGGACACTCTCCAGGAGGTGGGCATATCATTGTCAAAGTCTACAATCAAGAGAAGACTTCACGAGAACAAATACAGAGGGTTCACTACAAGGTGCAAACCATTCATAAGCCTGAAGAATTTGCCGAAAAACATCTAACAAAGCCAGATTAGTCCTGGAAAAGCATTCTTTGGACGAATTAATGATTAAGATGAATCTGTACCAGAAATAAAAAAAAGTGTGGCGAAGGCTTGGAACAGCTCATGATCCAAAACACACGTCATCTGTAATGAACATGGTAAACAATAGCAAATGCAAGCGCTTGGGAAGCCTGCACAGACAAACACTATTAATCCTAAATGTGTAAAGGATATTATACAAAGGTTGAAAATCAAAAAACAAAAAAAGTATTGCAATCAGGTGGACATAAAGTTATTATTGTTACCAAGGGATGGCAGGTAGCATAAGGTTTTGAAAAACTCTATAGTAACAATTGTGGATAGGAAGTCTTTAATAAAAACTCAGTTGCCCAGGGCAGCTCTTCTCCAAGTTGAAGCCGACTCAAGGAAAATGACATGAAAGGAAAAATAGAAAAGCGCCTCTTAGCAAAACAGATTTATTATGTAGCAGACAATTTGTATCAAACACTTACATCATGGTAAGTATCAGGTGTCATCCAGTAGGATCAATGTTTATATTGCGTCCAGGATCTCTGACGCTAGTCCACGGATTTCCCAGGTCCCGGTTATGGTGGCCGCAAGTAGCCGGGATGCAGGCTGGCTTGTCCGTGATAGGAGACAGCAGCGAAAGATGGCAACGGTCGGTCCGGAGAGGAGCGTCTGACGTCAGCTGGATGGTGCAGGGAACCACGAGCCTGCATCCCGGCTACTTGCGGCCACCATAACCGGGACCTGGGAAATCCGTGGACTAGCGTCAGAGATCCTGGACGCAATATAAACATTGATCCTACTGGATGACACCTGATACTTACCATGATGTAAGTGTTTGATACAAATTGTCTGCTACATAATAAATCTGTTTTGCTAAGAGGCGCTTTTCTATTTTTCCTGTAATGAACATGGTGGAGGCCGTGTGATGGTATGGGCATGCATGGCTTCCAGTGACACTGGGTCATTGGTGTTTATTGATGATGTGACAGAAGACAAAAACAGCCGGATGAATTCTGCAGTGTTAAGAGATATACTGTCAGCCCAGATTCAGCCAAATGCAGCAAAGTTGATTGGAAAGCTCTTCACAGTAAAGATGGACAATGGTCCAAAACAAACTGCAAAAGCAACCCAGGAGCTATTGAAGGAAAATAAGTGGAATATTCTGCAATGGCCGATCAATCACCCAATATCAACCCAATTGAGCATACATTTCACTTGTTGAAGGCAAAACTAAGGGCAGAAAGACCCACAAACCAAGAACAACTGAAGACAGTTGCAGTTAGAGTCTGGCAAAGCATCAGAAAGGAGGAAATCCAATCTTGGTTATGTCCATGGGTTCCAGACTTCAGGCAGTCATTGCCAGTAAAGGATTCTCAACAAAATATTAAAAATAAACATTTTATTTATGATTATATTTATTTGTCCAATTACATTTGAGCCCCTGAAAATGGGGGAACTGTGTATAAAAATAGTTGTAGTTCCTAAAATTAGTACTTAATATTTATGTTCAACCACTTGAATTAAATCTGAAAGTCTGCACTTCAAATTCATTTGGATTGTCTCATTTTAATTTTATTCTGGCATACGGAGCCAAAAGTATGAAAATTGTGCCTGTGTCTAAATATATATAGACCTAACTGTAACTGCTATATCAAATTATCAGGTCAGTTCTGGTGACAGTTAAACCTCACAGCCCTGTGCAGAAACAAAGTAAGCTTCCAGTGATCAGCAGCAATGGCACTTGTGTCCTGACCCAAGACTTCTCCACCTCCTCAGCATCGGCCTGTAGTCACCCCAGGCCCTGTACACATGCTCCTGGGCTCTTGGCCAGACACCTCCCGAATCTCCCTGTAATTTCTGTCTCAACTATCTTGGGATACTCCCCACTTTCTTCATTGGAACCCAAGCTCTGTTTTTAGTCATGCAGTGGATGGGAGTGGTTGTTAAGCCACTCTAACCTGTATACACCATCAGCACTGCCTCTTATTGCATTGTCCCCTCTGTGTGTGATTTTAAAAAATAAATGCTACAAATACCTAATTTAATAGCTGAGATTGCGATCACATGACTGGAAAGCTTTCTCCTTTCCTCCTCTGTCAGATGCAGCAGGAGGGGCTGAGATTCCCCTGCTGACATCAGTCTGGAGGGGAGGAGGAGAGAGCTGGCTGGTCATGTGATCTCAATCTCGGCTCTTAAATTAGGTATTTACAGCATTTATATTTGTAAATCATACACAGAGGGGGACACTGCAATGGAAGGCAGTGTTGATGGTGTATACAGGTTAGTGTTATGAGAGCAGCGGGAGGGGGGAGGGGCGGCACTGTCACGAGCAGACAGGCAGAGGGGGGAGGGGGGAGGACACAGGAGCAAAGAGGAAAGCAGATTGAAGGCTGTGGATGATGGAGGCACGTAAACTGACCACTGTGGTCAGTTTACAGAGGGAAGGGTAGAAACTGGCAGGATCATAAATGTTTTTTAGGTGTTACAGGGGGCCAAATGATGCAGCATAAGCACTGTGTCATATAGCATGCTTTAAAGGAGCAGGATTCTTTTTTTGGGGTTAAAAAACACTTCAAGTCTTCTATGCACCACCAATTCCTCAGTGCTAGAGGCAGATATAGTCCCCTGTGGTTGCAGCCAATGAAAGACCTTCTTTGTTCTCCTCTCTCCCTGTGCTATCACTCAATTAGGGAGGGGAGTCCAAGATTGCACTGCTGGGAGGATTTAAAAGAGTCCAGTTGGATCTATAATAAAATATATTAAATGCACATATAATCTTATAAAAAGATTTTTGTTGGAACAATTAGTCTGGAAAAAGCTTTCTTTAAAGAACAACTTTACTAAAGGTGGAGTTGTCCTTTAAAGGATAAGTGCACTTTAAAACTCTAAAAAGTCCACTTATCTTTTTTGCTGTCCTCTGCTATTCTAACCTAATTCACCTCCCCATAAAACTGTGCCCACAAATTCTAGGTTTGTTTCTACAATTTCTGACTTTTTTTTTTATAATTCACATTTTATTAAACATTTTCTTTTACATATATTACAAACATATATACATACCATACCAATTTCTGACTTACCTTCTTTGAGCTGGCCATGCCTTCCCAATGGCTTCCTATAAGGTACTACATGGCCATCACCTGTAGACGATTACCCTGTATCAGTGATTGATATAAATAGACAAGCCACAAAGAGATGCATTATTTTTAACTATTAGTTGAGTTGGTCAGCCCACATGGTTGTAAGAAGGAGCAGTAAAATACTGAAAAATACTGAAACAAAAAAATGTGTGTGTGTGTGTATATATATATATAAGCAAATATGGCTATCCTCATGTACATACATACTTACAAACTTTAAAGGTGTCATATGGGAGGACATAGAGTCACTAATACACTACAGCTGTATATAAAATGTAGAAATTGTTTATTACAAAAAATGGTTAAAAAATCTGAGACAACTTTGTATTCAAAACACAAATCTTTCCTTTTAGGGCATACTGAACAGACAATACCACTTTCTCAACATGTTTCGCTCGGCAGAGCTTCCTCGGGAGATTTTGTTGTGGCGTCTGTTATTCTATGGGTAACAAAAAGATTAAATTAATACTCATGTTGGCAATAGGGTATATAGACATAGCATACAAGTTGGCATAAATATTCAATGTAGATAATTATGCTTTAAATACATCAAAATTGTATAGAACAGTCAGGTATAGGGCATAGAAACATTATTTTAAAGTGTATGGGTAGAAAGACAGTGAACCTTACCAAGGCTGCTCAGTATGTACATGTCATTTAAGATTGAGATAAAAAAATACAGCTTTCATATGTGCACAGAAAACAACCCGCTTCCTTTTGCAAGCTTGTATCTTTGACAGGTTTATAAAAAATTAAAAATAAAACTTAAAAAAGGGTCTATTATCTCATCGTCATCGTCCTTATTACCCATAATTAGATTATCCTTTTCATTCTGTCAAAATAATAAAATAACGCATTTTATGGTTTCTAAGAGCATTTGTACTCTTCTATCACCAGACTGATGAATATGTAGTTCAGTAACATTATGAAACATAGGTGATTCACATAAAACTAGTCCTTGGTGAAGTTCTTTAATTATTTTGGGAATCCCTTTTTAATTAGTCTTTTTTTTGTGATGCCTTTATCACATTTGTTTTTACATTATTTTTTTTTTATAATACAAAGGAAGCCAGTTTTCCCTGGCTTCCTTTATTAGTATTTCACTGAACTATCTGGAGAAAAAGTACTGATCCTTCCTCAGAATAGTAGAATCTGCTTTTCCACCTGTTTCTTTTGTGTGGAGTGCTGAGCACTTCAATTAAGATAATCTTCAGTTCTTCGGGAAGTCGGCCCACAAGGTCTTTTACTGACGTGTGAATAAAGTGCTGAGAATCTTTCTCAAATTCTGGGAACTTGCAGCACTTCTGAAATGTATTAAAGACATGAGCTGGCAAAAAGAAACTGCAATTCAATTTGAATTAGACCATTTAGGCCTCGGGTTATGAATACAAAATAAATGAGGAATTAAACTTCACTATACAATAATTCATTTTATCCATGTCAAAGAGATATGAAAGGTTTGACAGTGCTTTTAAAAAAAGAGCACATCCTCATATAAGCTTAACTGAATTATAAAAAAAAAAAACTCAGGAAGTACTGATATTTATATATCTAATACAATTTATTATGTATATTATATATTATGTGAGTACATTTTTATTTTTTTTAACTAGTTGCCGCCCGCCCACCGGCGGGAACGGTGCGGCTCTCTTTCTGGGACGCCGCGGCTCTCGTTCTGGGACGCCGCGGCTCTCGTTCTGGGACGCTGTCACTATCTCAAGCACAGCATGGCATCTTTTAGCCTGACTGTTTGCGTAGCCCCTTGAATGCTTACGGAGCACCGCTGGTTCAGAGGACAAATCTGCAGAAGAGGCCATAGAGGAACAAGAAGAGGCGGGGTGGACTAGACAGCTGTGGCAGAATCACCACTAGCATTTTGGAGGCGTGGTGGTGGAACAAGCTCCAACAACACTGAACCCTGTCCTGCATCCTTCCCAGCTGCCAGCAGAGTTAGTGCACCATGAAGGAAAGGTAACGTCCCTGCCCATGCCTGCTGGACCATGAGTCAGCCATAATATGAACCTTACTGCTGACCACCCTGTCCACAAGGCCAAAACATTGCCTTCCACATGCCGGTAGAGAACCCGAATGGCCTTCCGTGAAAAGAAATGGCGTTTTGGAACCTGCCACTGAGGTTCCAAAACTGAATTATTACAATACGGATCAGAAACTGGGGTAGGGAAATTTACCTGCTAAAATCAATTGGTGGAGTAATGCTAGCAGATTGTCTGCAAGTACTTGGGACACCTATTGCTATACCTTCATTGCTCTCAGTGCAGGTTTTTGAGAGGACTGGAGGTATAGTAGAGTTGGAGATCCCAGATGAGGAGCAAGGAGAAGTCTGCCTTTTTCTTTGATGTGGGCCTTTTAAGTGCTGTTGCCAACGGACTGCATGCAGGTCGTCATATGTCTGGTCAAGCATGTGGTGCCCAAGGGGCTGCTGTTCTGGCCACGCTTGATCCAATTAAAGTGGAGTTCCACCCAAAAATGGAACTTCCACTTTAAAGAAAGGTGACCCCCTGACATGTCACATTTGGCATGTCATTTTTTTTAGAGGGTTCCAGCTCCCACTTCCTCCCGGCCCGCCGCGGTGGCTGTGGAAGTAAGCTCACCTCTCCCCCTCCCTCTCCGCAATCATCTGGGACACGTCGCAGGTCCCAGGTGATTGCTCCGCCAGTCACGGTGCACAGCGCGGCTTGCGCATGCGCAGTGCGTGCCAGGCTGTGAAGCCACAGCCGGGTGCCCACAGTGACAATGCCGGCGCCGCAGAGAGGAGGGGAGACGAGCGGGGCTTCGTTCCCCCGCATCGCTGGACCCTGGGACAGGTGAGTGTCCGATTATTAAAAGTCAGCAGCTGCAGTATTTGTAGCTGCTGACTATTAATATTATTTTTTTTAGGCGGAACTCCGCTTTAAGACATTGGTTGCAAACAGCAATGGTGCGATCTGCGGCAAACATGTCGAAAAAGGCCCACACCAAGGAAATTTTAAAAGTCAGCGGGGAGTCAGCAGCGCCCTACACCTGCGGAGCTCTGCGTGTGATGCAATAGGGTGGCTTCTAGGCTTGTGCAATTCGTTTCGTAACGAATTGAAATTCGTCCGAATTTAGCAACTTTCGGACATTCGGAAGCATTCGAATTTCCGAACAAAGCAATTACGAATAAGACCGAATCCGAAATAAATTATACCGCAAATAGCGAATGCCCGAATGTCTTCGGCATAATTCGTTATGAAAAAGTTACGAATGTACAAATCCATACGAAGCACAATAACACTCACTCTGCTCTGCTCTCTGCTTCTCCCACACCGTGCTGAACTCCCTCTCAAAATGGTGTACAGGGGCGGAGGTTATAGCCGCATGTAAAAAACGAAAGTAAAATACGAGATTTCGAATCCATTCGAAGCACAATAACACTCTGCTCTGCTCTCTGCTTCTCCCTCACCGTGCTGAACCCTCTCAAAATGGTGTACAGGGGCGGAGCCTATAGCCGCATGTTAAAAACGAAAGTAAAATACGAGATTTCGAATCGTTACAAATAACCGCAATGTATTTAGAAAAGTACAAATCCATTCGAAGCACATTAGGCATAATAGGCAGCGTCGTTGTGAGAGAGACACGGAAAATTACGAATCAACAAACCCAAAAAAAGTTACGAAAGTAGGAGTTGTGTCCAGAATCAACGAAAAACAACGTACTCTACCGAAAGTACGAACCCAAAAAAAGTTACGAAAGTAGGAGTTGTGTCCAGAATCAACGAAAAACAACGTACTCTACCGAAAGTACGAATTATAAAGCAACAAAAAATTCAACGAAAAATGTCGCTTGCAAAAATACGAATGAGTCCGAACACGAAAAATCCCGTCTAGCAAAATTACGAATGATTACGAATCAACAGGACCGGAAAGAAACGAACCGAAACGGAACGAATTTTTCCGTTGTGCACAAGTCTAGTGGCTTCCCTTAAGCTGCCCCCTAGAAGACATCCTGCCTCGTTGGAGTTCTGCCTCCTCCTCACTTCCCCCCCCCCTTCTCTCAGGCACCCAAGTACAGTCAGTGACCTCATCATCCCCTCTAGACATGTGCGATTCGGTTCGTGACTAATGGATTTTCGTACGAATTTGTTAGTATTCGTACATTCGGATCAATTTGAACATCCGAATAGCTGAAAGAACCAAAATACGAAAATTACGAAATTACGAATAAGCAAAATAACGAACATGCGAAAATACAAACTTACGAATGGACAAACTTACGAAAATACGAAACACCGAAACAGTAAAAGAACGAAAATGACTTCTATAACGAATGATTTGCATTCCGTATTTTCAATCCTTTGTCTGTTCGTAATTTCGTATGTTCGTATTTCATTCGTAATTTAGTTTCTTTGTATGTTCCTAATTTCATTTGTTTGTGTTCTCGAATCGTTCTTTTGAATGGACAGTGTAAGAAAGTGTATCTTAATATGTATGTTTGTAATTTCGTATTTCCGTATTTTCATTCGTATGTTCGTAAATTTGTTTATTTGTCTGTTCGTAATTTCGTGTTCTCGAACCGTTCTTTCGAATGGGCAGTGTAGTGAGTGATGCATCTTACTTAATATCTTGGCCAATCAGCTTATCTCTTTTGTGTCTGAGTCACAATGCATTCCTGAATGTTTTTAGATTCAGTTGAGGAGGAGACTGAGTCAGGTCTCGTGACTGAGGGAGTGGACTGGGAGTAAGTACAGGACTTATTAGAAATTAAACAAGGATTATCATTCTTTATTTCCTGCAATTGTAATTTTGTATGCTTTTGTGGGACAGTGTGTGCACTGTTTTTTTTTTTTATTATTTGAGAATCCCTGTAAAGTACAGTATTACAGAAATATCGTTATGGGCAAAAGAAAAACAAAAAACACACAACCACATTTGAAAATATTGGCACACACCGCCATCAGAGATCTCCTGGGTCAACAATCACTTCATTAGCTGACCACGATAGGTGTGATGTTTAGAGACACAATGGATGGGTCCAGCATGTCAGGCTCCAGTCACATGGGCGCCAAGACCTCTACAGCATGAATGAGGCATTCAGAGTGGCCTGGAGCTGTGTGCCGGCATCCTGCGACTGAATGGAGATGGACTCAGACAGCCGAAAATCTGAGTCCATCAGACACCGAGCCGAAGTCTGCGGCTCCGGAAGGGAGATGGATGCGGCCTCCAGCAGGGACATTGCGGACTTCGTTTGCAGGTAAGTGCCACATAATGGGCTAGTATGCAATGCGGGGTTTGGAGTAAAACCAATCAGGATTTACTTCCTCTTTAAAGGGGCAGAACTGGGGTGTAGAAAATGGAAGTCGAGGCATTTAGCCATTAGTAGGTGTTCTCAGCTATCGGAAGAGTTGGCCCACAGCAGAGTCCGGCCTTTCTGCAAGAAGGGGTTTATTCTGGCACCGGAATGAGACCCCAGAGTCAGAGGAAGACCAAGGAGACACTTGATAGTGCGGGCACTGTTTTGTTTTATAACTTGCGGTGCTGTCTTTCTGAGATTTTAATTTTTTTTTGCAGTTGCATTTTTGAAGGTGTAATACACCATTTACAATAATTATAGTAATAGATACTTCTCCTCCTCTCCCATGAGTCCCCTCCACTCCTCCTCTCCTCTCCCATGAGTCCCCTCCTCCACTCCTCCGCTCCCCTCCACTCCTCTCCCCTGAGTCCCCTCCTCCCCTCCTCCACTCCTCCGCTCCCCTCCACTCTCAGTTACACCAACAACAACTCTCATACCAACACACTCACTAACACCAACATTCTCACTCACAAGACTCACACGTCCATTCTCACTCCCAGACATTTTAATTGCAACAAAACCACACAAAAACAATTACAAAAATCACAATCTCACTCTCTGCTCTGCTCTCCCCTCACCACAGCACTATACACCCTCTCAAAATGGCGTACAGGGGCGGAGGCTATAGCCGCGTGTTGAAAATGAAACTAAAATACAAGATTGCGAATCATTACGAATGACTGCAATGTATTTACAAAAGTACGAATGCATTCGAAGCGCGGTAGGAGGCTATAGCCGCGGGTTGAAAACTAAACTAAAATATGAGATTGCGAATGACCGCGATGTATTTACGAAAGTACGAATCCATTCGAAGCGCGAATAGACACGAATCAACGAAAACAAAACAATGTTGCGAATCAACGGAAAAGGCAATCTCACAAAAGTAACAATTACTAAATTATGAGTAGTGTACAGAATAAACAAAAATTATTATCTAACAAAATTACGAATTTCGAATCAAAGAAAATAAATTAGACAGAATTACGAATCATTCAGTATCAATGAAAATAAAACTGTTACGAAAATACGAACGAGTTTGAATATGAAAACTCGCGTCTTACGAAATTACGAATCTTTACGAAACAAAACAATTTTTTTCGTTGTGCACATGTCTAATCCCCTCCCTTCCCATCACTGGAGCAAACTTAGCAGCATGCTGCAGCTGGGGGAACATGACTGCCAGTTTCTTGTCTTTCTGTGGCACCCCCTCTCTCTAGGCTCACTTTACTCCCTTCCTCAACCCGTGAACCAACATTGGAGCCTTCAAATCACTGTGCATCCTCCAGCAGTATATAACCGACACTGTGGTCGAATAATTTTGGGGACTCCTCCGTGCATGATGGTCGGGCTACGGAAGGAGTGACTGTGGCAAGGAGCCGGTGGAATAGGCCGCTTTGGCAGCTGCTTTGGAAGGCAAACTACTCTGAGCCTGGGTAACATAGGATGAGGCGAATGAGGACAGCTTCGTTATCCACTCCACCAACTCTTCTGCATGTTGTGGCTCAATAACATGGCCAGCAGCAGCAAAAAAGGACAAGCGTGCCCCATGGCCACCTGCAGAGGATGCACCATGTCCACGACCACCACTGTTGACTGTAGACACAGAGGCTGCTTGCCCTCTCTTAGTGGCCTGTAAGTGTCTGCCTCTCCTTGGTGGCCTTCCGGACATAATTTGTTTTTTGTTTTGCAACACCACAATACACTGTATTAGATACTGTGTACACTGCTTGAGGTGTATTAGAAACTGTACAATGGCTGCACCGTACTGTATACTGTGTACACCACCAGAAGTGTAGTAGAAACTGTACACACTGTTTTAGATACTGTGTACACTGCCTGCACTGTATTAGCAACTGTACAAAGGCTGCACTGTATTGTATACTGTGTACACCACCAGAAGTGTAGTAGAAACTGTACACACTGTATTAGATACTGTGTACACTGCCTGAAGTGTATTAGAAACAGTACACCACGGAATGCACTGTAGATAAAGGCTACACTGAATGCAGAGTGTATATATATATATATATATATATATATATATATACTGTGTGTGTGTGTATATATGTATATATATATATATATATATATATATATATATATATATATCAAATACACTGCCACTAACTGAATAACCTGCCTGCTTAATCTAACTCAATCTATCTCTCTGTCCATGCCAACAACACTACACACGGCCGCTCTGTAAGCAGCCTTATATAGTGTGGGGCGTGGACTTAGTCCCCCTGACCCATGATTGGCCAAAGGCACCCTGCCTTTGGCCAATTATGGCTCACTCAGCAGAGCGCATTGTGATTGGCCAAAGCATGCAGGTCAGGTGCATGCTTTGGCCAATCATCATAGAGCAATGCACTGCGATCTCGCAGTGCATTATGGGGCGTTCCGCAGCGCTCCCGCGAACGTCCCATATGTTAGAACAAAGGAACGAGTTTGAGTCTAACTTACATTTGACTCGAACCACTGGCTCATCCCTACCAACAAACCAGCATGGGCAATCTAGAAAAAGGTGAACCATTAGAACTTTACATGGGAAGATTCTTCATTGAGAGCTTAATAGGGTAGTAATGGAATAACTATGTAATACACAATCACACTGCATCTAGTTTACAGTGAAGTAATATTTTCAAGAAAAGAACAAAATACAGAGATAAAAGAAAGAGAATCAGGTAACGGATCACAGTAATCATCACTGGCTAAACAGATTGGTACAGGTATCAAAAAGAAGGGAGTATCATGGAGACTCAGCTCTATCAGAGAATCTCTCATCTCGTGGTAAGCCTATCATAATCGTTTAAGTACTTGAACATGTACCAAGCTTTCCAAAATGTTATGAAACTTTTTGGTCAGGTCCCTAGCAATGTATGGTGCTATGGAGTCTGAGCATGTTGTATCACAAAAAGTCCAATCCTCAAAAACAGTCAAACACCAAATGAAAAGTTCTGACTTCACTGCACAGATGGCAACCAAAAAAAAAAAAAAGAGATACTCTAATGTCTTGTACACACGATCGGATTTCCGATGGAATAAAATCCGATTGAATTTTCCACCAGAATTCCGATAAAGCTGACTTCCATCAGTCTTGCATACACACTCTCAGACTAAATTCAGACCGTCCAAAACATGGTGATGTAAAACACTCCTACGATCCGAGAAAAATGAAGTTCAGTGCTTCTGAGCATGCGTCGACTTGATTCTGAGTATGCGTGGATTTTTCTCTGATTTTGAGAAGAGGAAAAATTTAAAACATGTTCTATTTTTTTACTCCGATGGAAAAAAGTCTGATGGGGCCCACACCCGATCGGAATTTCCGATGAAACAAGTTCATCGGATTTTATTCCATCGGAAATCCGATTGTGTGTACAAGGCATAACCCTTACATTCTCTATCCAAAATTAAAGAGGTGAACTTTAAGCCAATCATATTTATATATCTAAAAAAAAATATATAATTATAGTGTCACTTTTCATACATGGAAATAATTAGTTGTTTCAGGTGGGAGGGTTTCCAAAGGAATAGAGATGATCGTTATACTGTTTCATTTATGAGTTTTGTGTACTGGCCGTTTATTATATTTATCAGAAAGGTCAAGCTTCAGAAGATTTTATTACTGGGAGACAATGGTTTAACATTGCTGTTATGAAAGAGGCAGCTTCCCAACTAGGATGCAAAATAATAATAAAAAAATTGAATACAACAGGTGCAGGAGAACTGAGGAAATTGAATTCATCTGTGAATAGTCACTTTTGTATTCCAGTAAAATAATATTTTTTTTCTGTTCTGAAGTCTACTGATTACAGCCGAAGTTAATTTGTGTGAAGGAAATGATAAGGTTTTTTTTTTTTTTGGTTTGTTTTTTGTACAAACACAAGGAGACATTATTATTTGTAATCTTGTTTGTTCTGATAATTTATGTACATATTCACAGCACATGTATTGCTTTTTAAAAAATCAATTTCTCACTTATAAGGAAACCATGTTTCCACATTAAAGGCACATCCTGAGGAAGAAATGCAAGAAAAACAAAATATTCCCTGATAGCTTTTTAGAAAATGTAATGCAATGTAAGTCCAGGTTTGTTTGGTCTGCACTGGTGTGATGTTAAAACTGTTACAACTAAATTACGGTAGTTGAGAATCTTTACACAATAAATTGTGTGAACATTCACTTCAGTTATCTAATCATGTGAAAAGCAGGTTGCTGTTTACATTGAATATCTATCTAATCATGTGCAGATGAATAGGTGAAAGAGTCTTTGCTATATACATGATTGGATAATGAATAAAAATGCTCACACAGGACAGGTTATTGTATGAAGTTTCTTAACTCTCTTTTCTTCACCTCTCTTCTCCATCCCACAATCTGTACATATCACCCTCACTTCTGCCCTCTCCTTATTTCTGCACTCATCACCTCCTTCTAATTCTATTACCACATGCTAATAAAACCCCCAGGATGCTGAGGCATGTCCCCTCATATAAATCGTTATCTCATATTACGCCCTTACTCTATTGCTTCTCCTAACCGCTGGAGCTATATCCTCAAACCCTGGGTCTCCCTTATTTAACTATACCCATCACCATCACCATCACCCCACATCCTCTGGCAGTAGTCGTAATCTACGCAATGTAGTCTCCATTCCTCTTCTCAAAACCAATCTCCCCTTCTCCTGTGCCCTCTAGAATGCCGGCTCTGTCTACAAGAAACTCACCGCTGTTCACAACCTCTTTGTCACTAATCTACTTGCTGTCACCAAAACCTGGCTTCACAAATCTGACGCTGCTTCTCCAGCTTCCCTCTCCCAGACTGGCCTTCTCTGGATTCACTCACCTAGACCTAATGGATGCAAGGGAGGTGGAGTGGGAATCCTCCTATCCCCACCGAGCAACTTCCAGGTTCTTCACTCTCCTACCTCTCTGTCCCTCTCATCTTTTGAAGCTCACTGTATACGTCCATTCTCTCCAACTTCCTTAAGAATTGCTGTGATCTACCTGCCCCCTGGACCATTACCAACTTTCCTTGATGACTTTTATGCCTGGCTACCCTACTTTCTCTCTTCTGAAATTCCCACAATCCTTCTCTGTGACTTCAACATGACTATTAATACAAACACTCCTGCTACTTCTAAACTTCTTAGTTTAACCTCCTTATTTGACTTGATGCAATGGGTAAAGGCTTATACTCTGATGGCAACACCCTTGACCTTGTATTCTCCTACCTATGTGCTCCATGCAGCCTCTCCAACAATCATTTTCCTCTCTCTGATCATCACCTTATTAGTTTCTCTCTCTCCCTGTCTTCCACCACCTTTCCCTCCAATTGCCTATCACCCGTAGAAACCTTCGCCACCTCAACCCTTCTCTTCTCTATTCTGCTACTGACCAACTCTATGACAAAATCTCACCCCCGTCCTTCCCCAATCTACCCACTTCTGTCTACAATAAATCCCTGTCCTCAACCCTGGATGAGCTCACCCCGCTTACTACACAAAGAATCAGGTATTGACCCCTACAACCCTGGCAAACAGATGACACCAGAAATCTCAAAAACATAGCCGGGCGATTGAGCGTCTGTGGCAAAAGACGAAGTCTCAAAGGACTTCAACCAATATGAATGTGCCCTCCAAATATACAATTCTTGCCTCCACACTACCAAGCAGACCTATTTTATCACTCTCATTAACACATTCTCATCCAGCCCCCATCAACTCTTCTCTGCCTTTAACTACTACTGCCTCCACCCACTAACTCACTTACTGCCCAGGAGATTGTTAGTCACTTCAAAAATAAGATTGATTAAATTTGTGATGAAATCTCTACTCTACAGGTATCTCCCCTACTTTACACCCCATGTCAACAGTAACAATTAACATTCCCCTTATTCAAACCTGTTACTATAGACAAAGTTGCTAAACTCATTTCTAACTCCCACCTAACCACCTGTCCCCTGGACCCTATTCCATTACGATCACCCTCTGACTCTATCCTACACTCTCTAACCCACATCTTAAATCTCTCCCTCTCTTCTGCCATCTTCCCCAATGCTCTAAAACATGCACTGGTCACCCCCTTACTTAAAAAGTCATCCTTGGACCCTACAAATCTTAACAATCTACACCCTATCTCCTTGCTCCCCCTTTCCTCTAAACTCCTTAAACGCCTTGTCTACAACCAACTGAGTGACCACCTCATTAAGAGTGCCCTTCTTGATCCCCTTCAGTCTGGATTTCGCCCTCAACACTCCACAGAAGCTGCTATTTTAAAACTCACAAATTACTTACTAACAGTAAAAACCAATAGACACTTCTGTACTCCTACTTCTGAACCTTTTGGCTGCCTTTGATACAATTGACCACCCCCTTCTCCTCATAAAACTTTACACTTTCGGTCTCTGTTACTGTGCTCTTGGCTGGCTCTCATCCTACCTATCCCACCGCACCTTCAGTATTACTTAAAATTCTACTTCCTCATCTCCTCTTCCTTTCTTCATCGGGGTACCCCAAGGTTCTGTTCTTGGACCACTTCTATTCAATCTACACCTCCTTCCTTAGTCATGCAGGAATTTGAAAAAATGCTTGGATAGCCGCACTCCAAAAAATGATTTTTTATTTAAAAAACAAAGTCACACAAACACATGTCACAGCAAAAACACAGCAAAGGGAACTGACGCGTTTCACACTGCAATTCAGTGCTTATTCATAGCTAACATACACAAAATGCACATCAAATTTATACTCCTATTCACATGACTAATGGAAAGATAATCAAGTTCTAATTGGTTAATTAGTGGGCTGATATATGTTCCTTGTGAAAGTGATTAGGGTAAGTGAAGTGATTGAAAAGGAAACACACACCTGTATGAGAAGAAAAAGAAAACCATTCAGAGAGATAATATAGACACATAAATAATATGTATTATTATTGTTATTGAACCTGAGTATAAGTAGTGAGTAATAACACCTAAATACATCTTTCCTTGGTCAGCTGATAGCCTCCCATGGCTTTCAATATCATTTCTATGCTTATGACACCCAAATCTATCTCTCCACCTCTCAGCTCACTCCATCAGTCTCCTCATGCATCGCTAACTTACTAACTAATATATCTCTCTGGATGTCACACCCCTTCCTCAAACTCAACTTGTCCAAAACCAAGCTCATAATATTTCCTTCCCCACGTGCCTCTTCCTCTGAGTTCACTGTTAAGAGTAACAGCAGAACCATCCACCTATCCCCACATGCCAGGGTGCTAGGTGTTATCCTGGACTCTGAAATCTCCTTTTGGCCCCACATCCAATCACTTTCCAAAGCTTGCTTCCTCAACCTCCGCAACATCTCCAAACTATGTCCCTTCCTAACCAATGAAACCAAAAAGCTCATAATCCACTCCCTGGTTATCGCTTGCCTCGTTGCCTCGACTACTGCAACTCCCTCCTCATTGGTTTACCTTTAAATAAGCTATCCCCCCCATCAGTCCATCATAAGTGATGCTGGAAGACTTATCCACCTTACAAACAGCTCAGCATCTGCTACCCCTCTCTGTCAATTCCTCAATTGACTGCCTTTCGCCCAACAAATTAAATTCAAAACACTAACAAAAACTTACAAAGCCATCCACAACTTCCCCAGCTACATCATCAGCTTAATCTCAAAATACCAACCTGATCATACACTTTGTTCCTCCCAAGACCCCCTGCTCTCTAGCTCCCTCATCACTGTAGTGACATAGTATAGTGGGTAGATAATTATTATTTAGGTATTATAATGATGATGTAAGTAATTTCCACAGCAACCCGATTCTTCCAGGGAGATGCACTTTATTGACTTCCAACACAGAACAAAGTCCATAAAATACTTGCAACAGATGACAAAAATCCCACAGACTAAATATGACAACGAATACTAGCCTTCAGGGTCCCATGTTTCCTAGACCTGTGCCTTCGTAATCAAAAAGTATGAAAAGACTGAATGCCAGGTTATATCCCCTATACACGGAATGGCTGAGCAATTTGATTGGTCATTTCCATTAGGCCTTTGATCTGCTTGTTTCTTTCAGAGTGACAGATAATGACCCCCTAGCTGTAAACAGCTGTAGTCATAAATTGCCCTAATTTGTATTCTTGCATATTCACATTAACATAGCACAGAGTCATTATCTGTCCATTTGATATGTGGAGTAAATATTGTTTGTCCTGGAATGCCTGTATGTGACACATATATACTTGCCATACATATAACACAATATATAAAATATATACACATATTTATTAATATTACAACATATACCCCCACTTGGGTTGGTTCTAACTACTAGAACTGACCCATAAATCAAAAAACAAACATAGCATTATGATTTAAGGTACTGAATGCTTTACAATGGCTCATATAAAATATGAAGTTGAAACTGGTTACATCTCTCCTCACCAGGTTTTAAAATATCCCCATGAAACAGTTATTCGATAATATAACTTTAGACCATGACTGGAAAGCTTGCTCTTTCTTGAGTATATCACATTAAAATCTTGAATATTGTGCAAAAACAAGCTGATGTCACAGTCCATTCTGACTTCATCACATCTCTCACCATCTCACTGAAAGTAAACTTGGTATGCTCTGGAAGCTCCAATCCACCAAAGGCCAGGATTCTTTCACTTCCAGGCTCAAGGGTTTCATTTTTAAAGATGTTTTTACACAAACACCAGCAAATCCTGAAATTATGAAATTCCATCTTTATAGTAAGAAGGACCATCAATGTACCAGCACTTGCTTTCAAGGTCAAAAGGTTTGGATACGGCAGTAAAAACTCTGTGCTGCAACCTATTTCCTTGCACTTGACATCTTGCAAGCCTTTTACAATTCACATCTGCTTCTTTCCATTTCCCATTTGAGCAATGTCAAGTAATTTGTTGATTGCCAGCCAAAACAATTTTCTTTTGTCCGACCCCTCATTGCCTTCAATAGAGCGGTTACTTGGACCATTCAGTTCATAATTCCACTGAATGGGACCACAAGATGGTTGGATAGTATCAGATTGACATCAGTGTTTATCAGATCATGTGTCCAGACAAGGCGACAGTGGAACTTATTGCCAGTATTTTTGCCATGAAAGGTAGAAAGTTCTTTTTCATCCATATATGTAATAGCCTTCAGCATATTATAAACAACTGATTCAACAAAGTTCAAATCATGACTAGAGTGATGAATTTCACTCACCCCTCTTATAAATTTAGGAAAACCACCCAAAATACTATATTCTACTCAGTCTAAGTATACAAATACTCAGACACCCAGTAATTCATGCTATGCCAAGCCATTGTGCAGCATCTCACCTTAGATGACAAATATATTGATCAATACGCATTATCAGGGCCGCTGATAGGGCAGTACAACCAGCCCTACTGTACCGGGCCCCGCTCAGCAGGGGGGCCCGGACAACTTTATTCTTCAGCTTCGGTGAAAGCACTTTGCCCAGGTAAAAGCATTGATAATGCTCCTAGGCTTGCTGTAACATAAATCTATTTTACCTGGGCGCCATCAGCGCAGGCAGCACAGGGATCCCAATGCACGGGCAGGTTTACGTTTTCTGGAAGGTACAGAAACACACAAACAAACATACAGAGAGGCATACAACTTCTGTACTGTGTGATCATCATCATGATAACGATGATGATCACATAAGCACAGCGAGATGCTGTTAGGTCTTGTTTACTTTTGTGTTTGGGGGGGGCAGTAAAAATGTGCAGCTCAGCCACAGTTTTACCATCTTCCAACCACTCCCCCTTTATGCTGCAAAGACACTACTGCCATAGTGCGGCAGTCATGACGGGATGTTGTGTAAAACACCCTGCAGGTGTACTACAGAAGTAGTGCCTTTGCTGCATAAGGGGGAGTGGTTGGGACATGGTAAAAATGTGGCCCAGCTGCATATTTTTACTGCCTCCTCCCCACCCAAACACAAAAGTAATCAAGACTTAACAGTTAGCATCTCACTGTGCATCAAGTGGAGGCATTACCCACAGCCACACATATACCTGGATAAATGTATACATGTGGTTGTGGAGCAGGGAATGTCTCGACCAGTAATGATTGGCAGGGTACGGTGGCGGTGGGCACGTGGGGGCCCTGTCAGGTAGGCTGTACGGGGCCCCATGATTTCTAACAGCAGTCCTGCGCATTATGTAATATGTACAGATGTTATGAAAATTATTTTAGGTTTAAATGCTTCTCTCTGGTTTTAAGGTATATATGTGTCACATACACATATATATTAATATTAAACAACAATCACCTCCTCCCATGCTCGCCTCTAGGACTTCTCCCGGGTCTCTCGGATCCTCTGGAATTCCCTATCCCAATCTGTCAGTTTATCTCCAACGCTATCCACTTTTAGGCAATCCCACCTAATAACTGTACTTTCATTTTCTTCATCAGCTCATCCCCTACAGTTATTACCCTTTTGTATCACATGACCCTCCCTCCTAGATTGTAAGCTCTAATGAGCAGGGTCCTCTGATTCCTTCTGCATTGAATTGTATTGTAATTGTACTGTCTGCCCTAATGTTATAAAGTGCTGTGCAAAGTGTTGGCGCTATATAAATCCTGTATAATAATATTAATCCTGTATAATAACTCCTTAAAGCGTAACTCCAGCATCCCCACCAAAAAATTAACAGTCAGCAGCTACAAATACTGTAGCTGCTGACTTTTACTATTAGGGCACTTACCTGTCCAGGGATCCTGCGGTGTCCTCCCCCAAGCCGATTCTTGAATCAGCTCTCGGGTGCTGGCACCGCCATCTTGGGTAAGGAAAACTGACAGTGAAGCTGTTTTTCTATTGTGCATGCACGAATCGCGCTGCGCTTACCTAATGGCCGGCTGCGACAAGGGCCAAACTTCCAGCTGAGATCGCTGTGGCGAACTCAGCAGGAAGTGGGATGGGTACCTGTCAAAACTAGGTACCTGCTCCCCCCACAAAGTGCCAAATGTGGCACCGGAGATGAGGTAGACACAGACAAGTGGAGCTTCCCCTTTTGGGTGGAGCTACACTTTAGGTAAATCAGCCTCATTATTTCTGAATTATTAATGTAGCGGGGTCTCCTTTAAGGCCCCGGGACTACATTACCCAGAACCCTGTTTGGCACCCAGAGTGCAGTTAGCCATCGCAGAGACTCATGGGAGGGGTTATTTAAGGAGGAGGCGAGGCGGAGCTCGGCCTCTTTGGGGACACCGCGCTGCAAGCAAGAGTTTCTTCCTGTGCGGATCTGCTGCAGTGCAAGGCCTGAAGCCTGGGCCTTGCGCAACTTCCAAAGAGCCTTCCACCCCACTGTGGAGCCTGAGTGGCATCTGCCTTGTCGAGTGAGGACATCAGTTGGATCAGGGACCCAATCGTTGCAGACGCTGTGTGCGGATACACAGCAGGGTGGACGTTCCAGATTGGGATCGCGTCCAGAGTGGTGAGTGGGCACCTGCCCAGACCAATAGACTGTACCGTGTTCAGGCCTATAGACTGCATAGGTCCACAGTTTCATTTATCTGCTGTTCCCCGGGGGGACCGGTAGCAGGACAGAGTTGAAGTGTCCCCCCAGTATAGCGTTTCAAGCATTGTCTTATTGTGGATTACAAATTGCTATTCATCAAGTGCACCACCGAAAGCTGGCATGCGAAGAAATCCCTATAGGAGGTGACTGAGATTTACTCCATGTCAGGCCTGACCGGGGTGGGAAGTTAAGATATTGTTTAGTGCGCCATAGGGCGCGCATACCATAATAGCTACACGTGGTGAAGTACCGCGCAGCACCATTATTGTATGCTGTACTGATTTCTGTAGGGCTCTGCTAGCCAATTGCATGTGTTGTGTTCTGCCTATGCTACCTTTAATATAAGAGTAAACTGTTATATTTAATCTCTTGCCTCAGTGTGTTGTCTTACTGCTAAGAGATTATTCCTTGCAATACTATTTGAATGTGGTACATAGATACCCCTAGACTAACTGTGCCAGAGTGGGTCGAGTAAGATTGCCGGGGGTTGGTGGTGCTGTACACAGGGCCCGAAAACAAATCCAGCGGCTCTCTTAACTGGGGGTAGCGCTACACGTGGGGGCTCTCGAGTCCGGGATCCTGTTGCAGCAAGTAACGTGCCAAAAGTACCAGCATGGACCCACTAGAAGTAGGACAGTGGTGTAAAACGGTCGGCACTGATCCAGCCGGGGTAGTAGTCATAGAACTCCCAGGGGTCTGGCAAGAAAAAGCAGTGAAGCAGCTAGTGATGTCACTGTCACCATATCAGAAAGCATGGGTGGTGGATGTCAGGACGAATTCCTCACTAACCCACGCATTAGTGGAATGGAAGGACGGAGTCCCAGAACATTTCAAGAATCCAAGTGTAGAAGCTATAGATGACCAGACTTATAGCCTGATACACGCACTGCCACTTAAGCCAGGAGGACGGTCTCAGACACCGAACCTGTCTCCATCACCCACCCCAAAAGTAGAAAGACAGGTGAAAAGGGAAAGTCCCGGGTCGCCATCTACCATTCTTGGCGCAGAGTTGTGCGCGGTCCTAGGGGAACTTGTGGCACAGTGTAAGAAAGATCCTACAGATTACCAGATGTCAGGATACAGAAAGCTTAGAATATTCTCAGGAAGGAAACCTGTACCCTCAGGTGAAGAGGGGTTCGAGGAGTGGTTAGACGGTGCCACTCAGACCCTAGAAGAATGGGAAGTCCCAGACCACAGAAAGAAGCAGAGAATTGCTGAGAGCTTGAAGGGGCCTGCTCTAGAGGCCATACGCAACCTCAAGATGAGTAAAACAGACTGCAATGCACAGGACTATCTGGACATCCTGCAGAATGTGTTCGGTGGAACAGAGAAAATCACTGAGCTCACTTATCAGCTGGAGCACTGCTACCAAAAGACAGGAGAGAAGCTGTCAGAGTTCATGAGGCACCTGGATAAGATCCTGCATAAGATGATTCTTAAGAAGGGGATTGACCCACGGAAGGTGGATGAGGCCCGTGTTCAACAGGTGATGAGAGGATCTCAGCCCCTGGACCCCATCGCATTGGCACTACGCACAAGACAGGACGGGAAGAGCCTGGAGTACCCTGACTTGATCCGAGTGGTCAGAGAGGAAGAAGCTATGCTGGAGGAGAAGAAGAGGAGCTTACAAGTTGAGTCGGTAAATCCTCCCCCGGTGATGGTCAGGACGGCCATGACCCTGGAAAGAGACTCAGAGGTGAATACCTTGAAGTCACAGATGTCCCAAGTGTTGGGGATGCTGACCTCCCTGATGGAAAAGAAGTCAAGGGAACCAGAGAGGGAAAGTCAGAGGAAGGAGCTGTTTCCTAACACCTCAGCGCCCGCATTCCTGGAAGATTGGGGGGATGTGATTTGTTTCAATTGTGGAGGAGCTGGCCATTTCACCAAAGTGTGTGCCAGCCCAAAGAAAAAAAAGATGAATAACCGCAAGCCGCCGGAAAACTTCAGCGGGCCCCCTTGAAGGAGTCAACCAGGTGCCCATCATCTCCAGTGAGCTCCAAACTGAATGAGAAGCACATGAAAAGAGTGGAGAAAACCCCTCAGAAGAAACGCAAAGTTCCTCAGAAGGAACGCACCCCAAAGAAAGAGAGTAGTGTCCCTCAGCGGGTAGTTACACCCATCAAAAGGAGGGAGATCAATGCACACCAGGCCCAGGAGAGGCTTAAGTCCAAATAGAAATGGAAGAAAGAAAGTCAAAAGGGAAAATGCAAAGATCAAAAGAAAGAGACCCCTACGAAACGATATCCAGAGAAGCTGGTGGGTCCCTCCCCGATAGTACCAGTTCAAGTGGAGGGAGTCTACACAAGTGCCATATTGGATACTGGGGCGCAAGTGACCCTGTTGTACCGGGACTTTTATGACAAGCATTTAAGTCACCTACCCATCCAGAAGATTGAAGAGTTGGAGATATGGGGGATTGGGACAGAGAGTTTCCCTTATGATGGCTATCTGCCTATAAAACTGACTTTTGACCCGTCCATAGCCGGAAAGGCTGAAGTGTTCGACACCTTAGCTGTGGTGTGCCCCCGACCGCCTGTAGCTAACAAGAGTTCCCTGATAATAGGGACAAACACGGATCTGGTCCGAAGACTTCTGGCCCCTCTGACAAGAAGGAAAGACCCCACAGTCACTGAGATCCACCCAATGTTGAAGACAGCCTACCAACGGCTGATCTTGGAACAGAAGGCCCCGGAAGAGGGGGTAGGGAAGGTCTGGAGGCTGGGAAGAAGGGGAATAGTGCTGCAGCCCGGTGAAGTAACCTGCTTGAAAGCCACAGTGAAACTCACTTGGGAGCAGCCTGGCCCTTTTGTCATGTTGGAACCCGACCCAAGGGAAGAACATTCGGGCTTAGAAGTAGTCCCAGAAGTGGTCCCGGTGCGGGCCCTGAAGAAGGCTAACTGTAAAGTGCCTGTGAGTGTCAGAAATACTACGGATGGTCCCATGGAAATCCCAGCCAGGCTGTTGCTGGGCAGGGTGAGCCCAGCCACCCCAGTTGCTCCATCAGATGTGGAGAAGACAGATGGAGACCTGAACCTTATGTTGTTTGCAAAAGACTGCCGGGCCTACCCGTTTACAGACTTAAACCAGAAGGGAAGGTGGGGCCCTTGAAGACTTGGCATTGGAACCACCTACTCCCACTAGCGGAGGCAGTTTGGATACCCCCTGTGATGGATTCCCCTGAGCCTACTTCCATTCTGGATACTCCCCGACCAAACACTCGGTCTCAGACCCCCCCGGATCGGGGATACAGAGACCTCGGAAACAAGTGAAGATGAGGAAGAAGAACTTGGTTGGCTTTGGCCTTCCCAGGCTCCAGAAACTTCTGCTATTGATCTTCCACCCGAAGAAGATGATGAGGACCAGACACTGAATGCAGAAGCCACTGAGTTCATCCCGTCCAGTCCTTGGTCAGATGCTTGGGAGAGTGTCTGTGACTTACCCCCAGAGGAGGATCCAAGGGATTCCCTGTATCTCCCTGCTCCGGAGTCCAGTGTTCCCGAAACAGAGGAGATTCCTAAGTCGATTCCGGAGGAGGAGTCCGTTTCAACAGAAAGTCCCAGAGGACAGAGGAAGCGAAGAGCCATAAAGCCTCCCAGAAGATTAACTTACCCACAGATGGGGAGAAGTGCGGAAGACACTATGGTTACTGCCAGAAGGAGTATGGAAGACCCTGATCCTCCCACTGTTCATTTGGTAGGAGGCAACCCCAACTCACAGTCTGGCACAGTTAGGCAGGACACTAATGATATTGTGACCTGTGGGCAGGGGAGTTCACTGCCTCGATTTTGGTGGGAATTTCCTCTGCCAACATCATACGAAAGTTTGATTGATGTTGTACGTTCTGTGATTTAAGTTATGTTATCTTTGGGAACCAAAGAATTTAAGTGGGGGGAATGTGTAGCGGGGTCTCCTTTAAGGCCCCGGGACTACGTTACCCAGAACCCTGTTCGGCACCCAGAGTGCAGCTAGCCATCGCAGAGACTCATGGGAGGGGTTATTTAAGGAGAAGGCGAGGCGGAGCTCGGCCTCTTTGGGGACACCGCGCTGCAAGCAAGAGTTTCTTCCTGTGCGGATCTGCTTCAGTGCAAGGCCTGAAGCCTGGGCCTTGCGCAACTTCCAAAGAGCCTTCCACCCCACTGCGGAGCCTGGGTGGCATCTGACTTGTCGAGTGAGGACATCAGTTGGATCGGGGACCCGATCGTTGCAGACGCTGTGTGCGGATACACAGCAGGGTGGACGTTCCGGATTGGGATCGCGTCCGGAGTGGTGAACGGGCACCTGCCCAGACCAATAGACTGTGCTGTGTTCAGGCCTATAGACTGCATAGGTTCACAGTTTAATTTATCTGCTGTTCCCCGGGGGGACCGGTAGCAGGACAGAGTTGAAGTGTCCCCCCAGTATAGCGTTTCAAGCATTGTCTTATTGTGGATTACAAATTGCTATTCATTAAGTGCATCACCGAAAGCTGGCATGCAAAGAAATCCCTATAGGAGGTGACTGAGATTTACTCCATGTCAGGCCTGACCGGGGTGGAAAGTTAAGATATTGTTTAGTGCGCCATAGGGCGCGCATACCATAATAGCTACACGTGGTGAAGTACCGCGCAGCGCCATTATTGTATGCTGTACTGATTTCTGCAGGGCTCTGCTAGCCAATTGCATGTGTTGTGTTCTGCCTATGCTACCTTTAATATAAGAGTAAACTGTTATATTTAATCTCTTGCCTCAGTGTGTTGTCTTACTGCTAAGAGATTATTCCTTGCAATACTATTTGAATGTGGTACAGAGATAACCCTAGACTAACTGTGCCAGAGTGGGTCGAGTAAGATTGCCGGGGGTTGGTGGTGCTGTACACAGGGCCCGAAAACAAATCCAGTGGCTCTCTTAACTGGGGGTAGCGCTACATTAAAAAAAAAATATATACCTAAAACTGATTTATTTTCTAAACCCACTGAAGCCAAAATATAAATTAAAAATGAATGTCAATACTCTAGACCTCTTATACATAAACAGATCCTCTTTGCATGTAAAATCTCCGGCGGGCTATCTGTCCCTAGTTTACAAGCCTACTATTTGGTGGCAAATATCGCTCATCTCCCACACCTGAACGACATTTCTAATTTACCACATTGGGCCTCCTTGAATCTTATTGAGGTCCACCCAGTCCCGTGGCTCCCTCTGGCTTCCCAATCCAAGTTTTATTTAAATTTTTTTAAATCAGATACTTTTTCTATTGAGAATTTTTTTTTTTTAAATTTACAACAAAACTTATGCACACAAACACAATGCATACCCACTAAACAACAAAAATTACATTTAAACTAACATAAAAAAAATGTTTATATACGGCGGCAGGTCGGCTCGTTCCCGCGAATTGCCGTAGCAGTGCGGCTATCCCTTTAACAGCTACAACGCGCGCGTAATATAAACAAACAGATTTCCCATTCTGACAGGGGAGTTCAGAGTGATCGTCTGATCCTAGTGATTAGAAACAGCGATCTCTCTGTACTCCCAGTCAGTCCCCTCCCCCCAGAGTTAGAAACACCTCCAAGGGAACACATTTAACCCCTTGATCGCCCCCTAGTGTTAACCTCCTTCCTGCCAGTGACATTTATACAATAATCAGTGCATTTTTTAGCACTGATTGCTGTATAAATGTTGATGGTCCCAAAAAAGTGTCAAAAGTGTCCGATTTGTACGCCCCAATGTCGCAGTCCCGATAAAAATCTCTGATCACTGCCATTACTACAAAAAATAATAATAATAAAAATGCCATAAATCTATCCCCTATTTTGTAGATGTTATAACTTCTGCGCAAACCAATCAATATACGCTTATTGCGATTTTTTTTATCAAAAATATGTAGAAGAATACATATTGGCCTAAACTGATGAAGAAAGTTGTTTTTTAAATTTTTTGGGGATATTTATTAATGCAAAAAGTAAAAAATATTGTTTTTTTTCAAAATTGTCGCATTAAGTTACATTAAGAATGAGTGAGTGGCACCTGTGCATGTCTGCAGGAGGCAGAGCATTCCCAAACAGTGCAGAAAAGCTGCACAGAAGCGTGCGTTTCCCACACAATAAGTGGTGTGAACAGGCCCTGAAGGAAACCTGTTATGAGAGAAGTTGTCATTGCTGACCTTAGGCTACCTGGTTTCCTCAGTCACACAGTCCCCCATACAGTTAGAAAACACAAACAGGGAACACATTTAACCCCTTTATCGCCCCTGATGTTAACCCCTTCTCTGCCAGTGTCATTAGTACAATAACAGTGAATAATTTTAGCACTGATTACTGTAATAATGTCACTGGTTCCCAAAGAAATGTAAAAAATGTCAGTTAGGTGTCCGATTCGTCTGTTGCAAAGTTGCAATCCCGTTAAAAATCACTGATCGCTGCCATTACTAATAAAAAAAAATTATAATAAAAATGCCATCAATCTTTCCCCTATTTTGCTGACGCAATAACATTTGCGCAAACCAATCAATATACGCTTATTGGGATTTTTTTTACCAAAAATATGTAGCAGAATACATATCGGCTCAAACTGATGAATAAATTCGTTTTTTTTTTTTTGGAAATGGTTTATATCAGAAAGTAAAAATATATATATTCTTTTAAATCGTCGCTTTTGTTTTGTCTATAGCGCAAAAAATCCCACTGCAGAGGTGATCAAATACCCTCAAAAGAAAGCTGTATTTGTGGGGAAAAAAGGACATCAATTTTGTTTGGGTACAGCGTTGCACGACCACGCAATTGTCAGTTAAAGCGATGCAGTGTCGTATCCCAAAAAATGGCCCGGTCATTAAGAGGGCAAATTTTCCGGTCCTTAAGTGGTTAAAGTATCAAATGTCTACTCCCAATACCAATGTAATTTAGAGAAATGCCGCAACATATGTATAAGTGTACCTGTTTCGGTAGTACATCTTGGACAGTTTGGTGCAGCTGCTTTATCCCAAGTATTTAATTTTTGAGGAGTATAGTGAGACCTATGAATGATAAATAACTGGGTCAAGCACTGTGAAGAGGATAAGGAACCTCTGGTCAAATTTTCCAAAGCTTGTTCCCACTCCTCATCATTAATACATTTTGAATCCTTACACCACCATCTAAGACTATCACCCTGTGTACGAACGCTAGTTGTTGTTTGTAGTGAAGAATATAGGTCACCAATAAGTACCTGTTTGGAGTTCCTTGTAGATACTGCCAAGTTTTTGAACCTAATTCTAACCTTTATGCTGCGTACACACAATCATTTTTCCCGTCGGGAAAAATTAATTTTTTTTTTTTTAACAAGAAAAACGACTGTGTGTGGGCTTTTTGTCATTTTTCCAGACGGGAAAAACAGCATTAATCACGACGAGAAAAATTAGAACATGCTCTAATTTTTCTCGTCGTGATTCCCGTCATTTTTTTCCGCGGCAGTTCTCCCATAGGGAAACACTGCCACGGAGCCCACACACGGTCGTTTTTCTCTACAAAGAAAAGAAATGTCGGGAAAAACGGCCGTGTGTAGGGAACCAAACCGTTCCCTCGTTTTTCCCGTTGATTTTCTCGACGGTGTTTTCACCGTCGAGAAAATCAATCGTGTGTACGCGGCATTACTCTTAAACTGTGAGACCCTGTCACGTATTCTGCTGTCCTACTTTCCCTGAATTAACCCTTGCTGCCTGTGCTTTGCTGCCACTTGTTTCCCTAGGCCTTGATCATCTGACCCAATTTGCTTGGTGCACCAATCATGGCTTTGATAGCATCCATTTCCTCCTCACCCTTATGCGGAAACTCACTTTAAATTCTCTTAGATCTTCATATGATATTCCATTGCAAGAACATTTTCACTACCTGTAGCTTAGGTATTTTGTTTTCAAACTTTTTGATACACAAATTCCACCTTACAGCCTGACTTCTTTTGAAAGTATCTGCAAATCACACCCATACTGTTCTGGTGTCATTTCGCTTGTAGATTGGGAAAGTGAGTTGGGGGCTGCGCTGGATCCAGAGGCCTGGCAGGCCATGACACAGAATATTGCTAAATGTTACAGAAACGTAATAATTCTGGAAAATGCGTACAAAATACTGTACCACTGGTATTATACTACAACCCGTTTAGCATGCATTATTCCACAGTATTCTCCATTATGCTTATGTGGTTGTACCAAAATAGGTACTGTAACGGGAAGGCCCGGGGGACTCAGAATCGCTTAGGAAGTATGAAATACCCTTGCGCCAGCTTCCCCAATGGCTCTTATGTGTCAATCACCCTGTGTCTCTATTAGGGGCACAGGGTGAATGAAAACCCCAATATGGTCTATGATAGCCATATTCAAGGCTGTATATACATTGTATATAGATTGGATGTATACTGTATGTGGGGGTTAAGTATCATTGCTGTGAGGAATTAAGTTGTTTTGCATTTCTATTGTTCAGTATGACTTGGGAAGGTCTGGTGTGAATAGAAGTAATTAACCCTATACTTGTGTGTATTGTAAAGGCAGACTGGGATTTACAATACAAAGGGATTTAAGATGTAAAGGGTTTAGAACCTGTTGTCGCCAGACAGACTGGCTGCCAACCCTTTGTGGGAAGATGTGTATTGGAGATCGTATATTCTATTGTGTTGGGATCTTTTGAAGCCTAGCAGACGTCAGGATGAGGTGTTGAGTTTTGGGATGTGTGGGTGGAGCTGGGCCCTTGTTCATGTTAAATCATGTGCCCTGAATTGTGTATAAAGTTACAATGTTTGGCATTAATAAATTGATTCCTACTACAGAAGGGACAGAGTGCGTCTCGTCTTCTTCCAGAGGGGTTGGCTCCTATAGGAAAGGGTCGTTTAGCTGTGGATATCGGTAGCGAGTGGATGTGTGTCTAGGAGAGGGAACATTGTAAACGGCGTTAATACCCCCTTGAGATTGGGGGTGCCGTTACAGGTACAATGGTGCACATTTGGTGGACGTTTTCAAGGGTGTCACACTGTGGATTAGGGTATATGCGTTACTACGCAAATTACTTCACTCCAATTTTTTTTTAAAACATATGGGGCTCTACTTCATAAACCAATCAAATTTCCCTTCCATTCGGAACATCAATTGGCTGCCCACCTCTTTACAGATACTAAATTAACTATTGTCAGGGCTTAAAAAGCACCTACCCTTTGCTTTGAGGTAGTAAAACACCACATAAATGACATAATGATTAATGAAAAGTTGAAAGCCATCTTGGGGGACTCTCATGATAAGTTCCTCTGGACTTGGCATCCCTGGATCATTCAAATTCATCTAGGTTTGACCACCTTCTTTTACATATTTGATCCTATGTTTATTGAGATTACCCGGGACCTCTCTTTCTTCTTTTTCACCTCTCCTTTTCCTCTGACTTTCCTTCTATTCCCATCTGTTTTTTAATGTCCGATTTAATGGTAAAGGTATCAGCCAGTTTAGGCTGTGACTTTAATAGAAGTAGTCTCTCCCTACCTCTTTTGCTGGAGACGCTCTGCTGCTATTTACACCTGGGTTGCGATTCAACCAATTTGTGTTTTTAGGCTTGAATCCTACATGGCAGCTTTTTATTTATTTGTTCATCCTTTAAAAGTGTTTGCATATATATTTTGTTGTGCCATCCGTGGTTATGTCCTTAATATTTTTTTCAGTGGATGTGTACATTTTCTACTATTTGGGATATTGACATGACCTCTGCGGTCTTTTCTTTTCTGTATGTACAGATTGCTTACTGTCAATAAAACATTTGTAAAAGAAAAATGAATGTCAAAATATAAAATTAATAAACTAATAGCAAAATTAATGGTACTAACATTTTGAATGAGTCCACCACTTACAGCCAATTCACATGTAAAAACATATTTCCCAGCTGGGTGTACAATTCAGTAAATTAACTAATAATGTGGAAGCTATTCCTTGGGTAAGAATGTTAACTACACTGTGCATACAGACCTCATATACAGAGATCGGCAAGGTGTCCGTACACAGACACTTGTGTCCGTGAGCGGTCCATCCAGTGTCCGTGGCCGATCCAAGTACAAACTGCAGAGTCCTCCCCTCCTACACACAAGCATATCATGGAGCTTGCGTCTGAATTCTTTGACGGCACTGTAACTGAGTCCTGCCTCCTAGACCGGCACCTCCTCTGATAGACGGAACACTGATCCAAAGCTGGGAGCTGGTTTAGGAGGCAGGACTCTGTTACATCGCCGCCGAAGAATTCAGATGCAAGCTCCATGACACAGCAGGCGATGCCTGCTGTGTGGATCCAGGCACTGGTGAGTCTGCATTGATGGGCACAGAGTGACTGAGGGGCTCAGCATTGATGGGCACAGAGTGACTGAGGGGCTGCATTGATGGGCACACAGTGACTGAGGGGCTCAGCATTGATGGGCACAGAGTGACTAAGGGGCTGCATTGAGGGGCACAGAGTGACTGAGGGGCTGCATTGAGGGGTTCAGCATTGATGAGAACAGAGTGACTGAGGGGCTGCATTGAGGGGCTCAGCATTGATGGGCACAGAGTAACTGAGGGGCTGCATTGATGGGCACAGAGTGACTGAGGGGCTGGATTGATGGGCACAGAGTGACTGTAGGGCTGCATTGAGGAGTACAGAGTGACAGAGGGGCTGCATTGAGGGGCTCAGCATTGATAGGCACAGAGTAACTGAGGGGCTGCATTGATGGGCACAGAGTGACTGAGGGGCTGGATTGATGGGCACAGAGTGACTGTAGGGCTGCATTGAGGAGTACAGAGTGACGGAGGGGCTGCATTGAGGGGCTCAGCATTGATGGGCACAGAGTGACTGAGGGGCTGCATTGATGGGCACAACGTGACTGATGGGCTGCATTGAGGGGCTCAGCATTGATGGGCACGAAGTGACTGAGGGGCTCAGCATTGATGGGCACAGACTGAGGGGCTCAGCATTGATGGGCACAGACTAAGGGGCTCAGCATTGATGAGCACAGAGACTAAGGGGCTCAGCGTTGATGGGCACAGAGACTGAGGGGCTCAGCATTGATGGGCACAGAGACTGAGGGGCTCAGCATTGATGGGCACAGAGACTGAGGGGCTCAGTATTAATGGGCACAGACTGGGGGGCTCAGCATTGACGGGCACAGACTGAGGGGCTCAGCATTGATGGGCACAGACTGAGGGGCTCAGCATTGATGGGCACAGAGTGACTAAGGGGCTGCATTGAGGGGCACAGAGTAACTGAGGGGCTACATTGAGGGGTTAAGCATTGATGGGAACAGAGTGACTGAGGGGCTGCATTGAGGGGCTCAGCATTGATGGGCACAGAGTGACTGAGGGGCTGCATTGATGGGCACATAGTGACTGAGGGGCTCAGCATTGATGAGCACAGAGTGACTAAGGGGCTGCATTGAGGGGCACAGAGTGACTGAGGGGCTGCATTGAGGGGTTCAGCATCGATGGGAACAGAGTGACTGAGGGGCTGCATTGAGGGGCTCAGCATTGATGGGCACAGAGTAACTGAGGGGCTGCATTGATGGGCACAGAGTGACTGAGGGGCTCAGCATTGATGGGCACAGAGTGACTAAGGGGCTGCATTGTGGGGCACAGAGTGACTTAGGGGCTGCATTGAGGGGTTCAGCATTGATGGGAACAGAATGACTGAGGGGCTGCATTGAGGGGCTCAGCATTAATGGGCACAGAGTGACTGAGGGGCTGCATTGATGGGCACATAGTGACTGAAGGGCTCAGCATTGATGGGCACAGAGTGACTAAGGGGCTGCATTGAGGGGCACAGAGTGACTGAGGGGCTGCATTGAGGGGTTCAGCATTGATGGGAACAGAGTGACTGAGGGGCTGCATTGAGGGGCTCAGCATTGATGGGCACAGAGTAACTGAGGGGCTCAGCATTGATGGGCACAGAGACTGAGGGGCTCAGCATTGATGGACACAGAGATTGAGGGGCTCAGTATTAATGGGCACAGACTGGGGGGCTCAGCATTGACGGCACAGACTGAGGGGCTCAGCATTGATGGCACAGACTGAGGGGCTCAGCATTGATGGGCACAGAGTGACTAAGGTGCTGCATTGAGGGTCACAGAGTGACTGAGGGGCTGCATTGAGGGGTTCAGCATTGATGGGAACAGAGTGACTGAGGGGCTGCATTGAGGGGCACAGAGTAACTGAGGGGCTGCATTGATGGGCACAGAGTGACTGAGGGGCTGGATTGATGGGCACAGAGTGACTGTAGGGCTGCATTGAGGAGTACAGAGTGACAGAGGGGCTGCATTGAGGGGCTCAGCATTGATGGGCACAGAGTAACTGAGGGGCTGCATTGATGGGCACAGAGTGACTGAGGGGCTGGATTGATGGGCACAGAGTGACTGTAGGGCTGCATTGAGGAGTACAGAGTGACGGAGGGGCTGCATTGAGGGGCTCAGCATTGATGGGCACAGAGTAAGTGAGGGGCTGCATTGATGGGCACAAAGTGAGTGATGGGCTGCATTGAGGGGCTCAGCATTGATGGGCACAGAGTGACTGAGGGGCTCAGCATTGATGGGCACAGACTGAGGGACTCAGCATTGATGGGCACAGACTAAGGGGCTCAGTGTTGATGGGCACAGAGACTAAGGGGCTCAGCGTTGATGGGCACAGAGACTGAGGGGCTCAGCATTGATGGGCACAGAGACTGAGGGGCTCAGCATTGATGGACACAGAGATTGAGGGGCTCAGTATTAATGGGCACAGACTGGGGGGCTCAGCATTGATGGGCACAGACTGAGGGGCTCAGCATTGATGGGCACAGACTAAGGGGCTCAGCATTGATGGGCACAGAGACTGAGGCTCCTTTGATGGGCACAGACTAAGAGTCTGCATTGATGGGCACACTGAGGCTGCAATTGATGAGCACAGTGAGGCTGTAATTGATGGGCACAGTGAGGCTGCATTTGATGGGCACAGTGAGGCTGCATTGATGGACATAGTGAGGCTGCATTTGATGGGCACTGATGAGGCTGCATTTGATGGGCACAGTGAGGCTGCATTTGCTGGGCACTGATATATATATATACTGTGTGTGTATATATATATATATATATATATATATATATATATTGTGACAGCAGGAAGGTAAAGTCACCTGGTTGCATCCAGGGGGGTAGATATATTTCGCCCAGATTCAGGCTTTACGCCGACTTATACAACTAGGTGGAGAGTTGTATAAGGCTAGTGGGCTCATGGATGACTCATACCTCTAGGGAGAGTGTGGGGCGTCGTACAGACAGGGAGTTGATGAGGCCAGCTGAAGCTTGTCAGCTCATTTAGGCCTCTATAAAAACTCCCAGATTCATTAGGTGTTTGCTCATGCCTGGAACCAGACCTGTGTGGACTGTCTAGGGAGAGTGAACCCCTGTGCGGTGAGACAAAGCCTGTGTGGCTATTTGCTTGGACATTTAAAACCAGGGACTTAGGGACTAGGACAGCACTAGGCTGATCCCAGTTGTTAGTTAGGAAACCTATATGTTTAGTCAGAGGTCAAGTTGACCAGGATTTATTTTGTTTATGTTTCTTTTGCTTTGCTGTGTTTTGTCACTGTAAATAGAAAATAAACCGCACCTTTTTGATTTTGAAAACCACAACCTCCGTTTGCTGGGCCTGTTTTTGTGTGGGGAGCCCATCTCGGGGGTCACACACACCCGCTGCCGAGCTAACCCCCTCACAGTTGGTGGAGAACCAGTGGCAGTTTTTTTTTTAAGCCAGCATGGAGGAGATACTGAAGCAGCTGGCTCTAGCAAATGCCAATCAACAGCAGACAAATGCAGGTTTGCAAAAGAACTTCGCAGCCCAGCAGCAAGCTCATCAACAGAGCCTTGCAGCCCAGCAGCAGACAAACGCAACTTTGCAACAGAGTCTGGAGGCTCAGCAACAAGCCCAGCAGCAATCTGAGGCCCGCTTCATAGACCTGTTGCAGAAGCAAGAGCAGAGACTACAACAACAGATGGAAGCAGTAATGCAGCAACGTCCGCAGACCAGTGAGGAAAGCCGTCCCACTAATACCGCGTCCTTTGGGGTGAGTCGTTTATTGACAAAAATGACTGGAGAGGATGATCCAGAGGTATTTTTGACCACATTTGAAAGGACCGCTGAAAGAGAAAAGTGGCCTGAGGAGCAGTGGGCTGGACTGGTGGCTCCTCTGTTAACTGGTGAATCGCAGAAAGCTTACTATGACCTAGAGCCTAACCAAGCAAAAGACTATGTGATGCTAAAAGCTGAAATATTGGCAAGGCTGGGTGTCACCCAGGCTGTCCGGGCTCAGCGTGTGCATAACTGGACTTTCCAGCTTGGAAAACCCCCCAGGTCTCAAATGTATGATCTCATTCACCTGAGCAGAAAGTGGCTACAGCCAGAGACTTTGTCCGCACCAAAGATTGTGGAACGTGTTGTAATGGATCGGTTTTTGAGAGCTCTTCCTACTGCCATCCAAAAGTGGGTAAGCCATGGAGACCCAGAGACGGCCGATGGTCTTGTGGATCGTGTGGAGAAATACTTGGCTACAGAGAACCTGACGGCCTCTTCCAGAGACACTCGGACTTTCCACCCTAAGACCAGACCATCCCCAGGGGCGGATAAGAGGATTCCAAGGGGTGAGGGTGGAGAGAGTGAGAGGGTGGGAGCTCTACCCCAAGTTTGGCGAGAACAGCCTGGGAAATCAGCGGCTCAAGAGGCCGCAAGAAGGATCGTTTGCTACCGCTGCCGGCAAGCGGGACATATTGCAGCCAATTGCCCGGTTGTGGAGGAACCCATGCAGTGTGACTTTCTGACGGGCAGACGTCAGTCGCTGTGTGCGACAGTCGCATGCACTGCCATTCGAGGAACTGAGAAACATTTATGCAAAATGTGTGTTAATGGTAGAAATGTTGTGGTATTGTTGGATTCAGGTAGCCTTGTGACCCTGATAAAGGCTGAGTTAGTTAAAACAGAGGTCTCTGGGAATAGCAAGGTAGCTGTTATTTGTGTGCATGGGGACACCCGAGAGTATCCAGTGACTACAGTGTGTTTCGAGACCCCCAAAGGTACCCTCTCTCATCCAGTGGGCTTAGTATCTCAGTTACCGCATGACGCCATTGTGGGAAGGGATTTTCCGAAGTTCTGGGAACTGTGGGATGATCCTGAGCCCCCCACTGGTGCCCCTATGTACCAGGAATGTGATAGCCAGAACTCCCCTGAGAGTGGTGAGGACTCTCCAGAATTTCCCTTATCAGTATTGGCAGGGGAGACTCAAGAAACTGGAGAGGAGCCCACCTCCTCAGACGAAAACCTACCGTCTGTGGAGTTTTCTGATCTTGAGGTTCACAGGGAAAACTTTGCCACAGAACAGTTGAAAGACCCCGCCCTAATAAAGGCACGGGAAAACGTAGTGAAAATAGATGGCGAGTTAGTGAACCCAGATAATACCTGCACTTACCCATACTTCAGCGTAGAGAAGGACCTACTGTATCGGGTGGCAAAAAGGGCAGAAGAAACCGTTGAGCAGCTTGTGGTGCCCAAACCTTACAGGAAGTTGGTGTTGGAGTTGGCCCATGGGCACATTCTTGGAGGTCATCTGGGGACAGAGAAAACCCGAGAGAGGGTATTACAGAGATTCTATTGGCCGGGGGTGATGAAGGACATAGAAAATTATTGTTCCTCCTGCCCTGTGTGTCAGAGGTCGGCCCCGATGCCACATTTCCGTAGCCCGCTGGTCCCTCTACCCATCATTGAGGTCCCGTTTGAGAGGATCGCCATGGATTTGGTAGGTCCTATAATCAAGTCCGCTAGGGGGCACCAGTACATATTAGTTATAATGGACTATGCCACCCGTTATCCAGAAGCGATCCCTCTCCGAAATACCTCGGCCAAAACCATAGCCAAAGAGCTATCTCTTGTGTTTAGCCGGGTGGGTATTTGTAAAGAACTGCTTACGGACCAAGGTACACCCTTTATGTCCCGGGTTATGAAGGAGCTGTGTAAATTGTTCAAAGTGACGCAATTACGTACATCTGTGTATCACCCCCAAACCGATGGGCTGGTTGAAAGGTTCAACAAAACCCTAAAACAAATGTTGAAGAAAGTGGTGGATAGAGATGGAAAGGATTGGGACTGTCTACTTCCTTATCTGATGTTTGCTATTAGGGAGGTGCCCCAGTCCTCTACGGGATTCTCCCCCTTTGAGTTACTGTATGGGAGACACCCAAGAGGGCTGTTGGATATTGCCAAGGAAACTTGGGAAAGTGAGAGTTCTCCCCACAGGAGTGTGATTGAGCATGTCGCCCTGATGCAAGACCGAATTGCACAGGTAATGCCCATCGTGAAGGAACATTTGGCCCAAGCGCAGTTAGCACAGCAGAGAGTGTACAACCGTGGAGCCAAGACCCGTACCTTTTCCCCGGGGGATAGGATACTGGTACTTGTCCCTACGGTTGAAAGTAAATTCCTTGCCAAATGGCAAGGCCCCTACGAGATAATGGAAAAAGTGAGCGAAGTGAATTACAAGGTCAGACAACCAGGAAGGCGAAAGCCCGAACAGATCTATCACGTTAATCTGTTGAAAGCCTGGAGGGATAGAGAGTCCCTAGTCGCAGACACTTGGTCACCAGCTCAAACTGGTTGCGTGATTCCTGAGGTTGGAATAGCAGCCACCTTGTCACAACCCCAACAACAGGAGGTTAAGGAGTTTGTGCTTCGCAACAAGGAGGTATTCTCTGAGCTGCCGGGACAAACATCTGGGGTAGAGCATGACATCATTACCCCGCCCGGTGAAAGGGTGAAGTTAAAACCCTATCGGATCCCAGAGGCCCGACGGGAGGCAATACGGGAGGAAGTACAGAAAATGCTGAACTTAGGGGTGATAGAGGACTCCCAAAGTGATTGGTCTAGTCCCATTGTGTTGGTGCCTAAACCGGATGGGAGCTGGCGATTTTGTAACGATTTTCGTCAGTTGAACAAAGTTACAAAATTTGACACCTACCCCATGCCACGTATAGATGAGTTGATCGACCGGCTGGGAACAGCCCGATACATGACGACTCTTGACCTCACAAAAGGGTATTGGCAAATCCCCCTGGCCAAGTCGGCCAAAGAGAAAACCGCATTTGTAACCCCAGACGGGGCATTCCAATATAAAAGAATGCCGTTCGGGTTACAGAATGCGCCGGCCACATTCCAGCGGAAAATGGACCAGATGCTGAGGCCCCATCGGAAGTATGCTGCGGCTTACCTGGATGACATAATTGTCCATAGCACAGATTGGGCCTCACATCTGCCAAAAGTGCAAGCAGTCCTGGACTCTGTTCGGGAAGCGGGGTTTACGGCTAACCCCAAGAAGTGTACCATTGGGCAGGAGGAGGCCAAATATCTTGGGTACACCATTGGGAGGGGAGTAATAAAACCCCAACTCAACAAAGTCGAGGCCATCCAGAGTTGGCCACGTCCCAACAGCAAGAAGCAGGTACGAGCCTTTCTGGGAATCGCTGGGTATTATCGGCGATTCATTCCCCACTTTGCTTCTAAGGCTGTGCCCCTAACCAACCTGACGAAGGGGAAAGGGTCGGTCATGATTAAATGGACCCCTGAGGCTGAGGCAGCATTCCAATTCTTGAAACAAGCCTTATGTAGCCAGCCAGTGTTGTACTCACCCGACTTCTCTAAAGACTTTGTCGTACAAAGTGATGCGTCAGATGTGGGGTTAGGAGCAGTATTGTCCCAGGTCTGGAACGGGGAAGAGCACCCAGTCATTTACCTCAGCAGGAAGTTGAAGTCCCATGAGGTAAATTACGCCACCGTTGAAAAGGAGTGTTTAGCGGTGAAGTGGGCTCTAGATTCCCTTCGGTACTACCTGCTAGGTAGGCACTTTGACATGGTTACGGATCACGCTCCGTTAAAGTGGATGGCTCAAAACAAGGAAACAAATAGAAGAGTGAATAGGTGGTTCCTGGCCCTCCAGGAATTCAACTTCACAGTAAAGCATCGCCCTGGCGTTCAAATGGGGAATGTGGATGCTTTGTCTCGAGTACATGAATGCCTGATTGCTGGTGTTCCAACCCCGAGGTTAAAACAAGAGGGGGGGGTATGTGACAGCAGGAAGGTAAAGTCACCTGGTTGCATCCAGGGGGGTAGATATATTTCGCCCAGATTCAGGCTTTACGCCGACTTATACAACTAGGTGGAGAGTTGTATAAGGCTAGTGGGCTCATGGATGACTCATACCTCTAGGGAGAGTGTGGGGCGTCGTACAGACAGGGAGTTGATGAGGCCAGCTGAAGCTTGTCAGCTCATTTAGGCCTCTATAAAAACTCCCAGATTCATTAGGTGTTTGCTCATGCCTGGAACCAGACCTGTGTGGACTGTCTAGGGAGAGTGAACCCCTGTGCGGTGAGACAAAGCCTGTGTGGCTATTTGCTTGGACATTTAAAACCAGGGACTTAGGGACTAGGACAGCACTAGGCTGATCCCAGTTGTTAGTTAGGAAACCTATATGTTTAGTCAGAGGTCAAGTTGACCAGGATTTATTTTGTTTATGTTTCTTTTGCTTTGCTGTGTTTTGTCACTGTAAATAGAAAATAAACCGCACCTTTTTGATTTTGAAAACCACAACCTCCGTTTGCTGGGCCTGTTTTTGTGTGGGGAGCCCATCTCGGGGGTCACACACACCCGCTGCCGAGCTAACCCCCTCACAATATATATATATATATACACCACAAGCAGTGGTATAAATGTTATTTTAAACTTATTTGTACTTGAAGAACTAGGCCAGAGAGTAGACAGAGTGTTTTTGATTGTTTTAATTTGAAATGTATAAGAGAAGGAGGTCATCAGCTCACTATTGAGTAACGGCTACACCGTTCAATATATGTGCATACAGTATAGGTGCAGCGTCCCTTAATATGCAGACTCACCAATGGTGGGGCGGTCTCCGTAACTGAAACGAGCGGAGGGAAAAAGAAACCCCCTGAAAAGCGCCACGGACAGACCAAGCTGCTTGAAAAAGGTAATAGTTTATTGCACATCCCCAACACCTGAACTCTCTTAAAAAATAAGACAACGTTGTCTAGTTAAAAACAACTACGTCGCATATAGTGCATGTATGCATCAGATACCCACTCTAAAGCTTGCTAGTAAAGTGCAAAGAAATGACAGGGGATTGGCTCACGGATCCGGGTGATTATCAAATGACGGGTTGAGCATACTGACCTATGGTGTAATTTTTCTGTTCAATAAAATATTACCTTTTTCAAGCAGATTGGTCTGCCTGTGGCTCTTTTCAGGGGGTTTCTGTTTCCCTCTGCTTTTTTTCTTTAGATTAATTTGAAATGTACCTTGATGTCCTTCACTAAGGTTTGTACTTTGGAAAATGTCCGCCACAGCCTTGGTCTATGCCTATCCCTGCTCATATATATCACATATACATATTCACATGGAAAAACAATTTTTCATTCAATACACAATATTAACCACTTCCCGCCCACCATATAGCAATATGACGTGTGCAAAGTGGATGTGTTATCCTGACCAGACGTCATATGACGTGATCAGGATAACAAGCCGACACGCGTCGTGAAAGTGCACTTGGAAGTGCAGTCACTGTAGATCTGAGGGGAAGATCTGAAATGAGGGGAAGCTCTGCTGATTTTATCATCCAATCATGTGTAACCTAAAATGCTGTTTTTTGTTTTCCTTGCATGCCCCCTACAGATCTACAGCGACTGCACTTCCAAGTGTACTTAAAGTGCACTTTCAAAGTAGTGCAAAGTGGATTTGCGTTTGGTAAATAACCCCCATTGTCTAGGGAACTGCAGACTTGCAGTGTTTTGCTAATTAAAGTGATTCTAAAGCCTTGAAGTATAACTATGTCAGAAGCGTGTAACACTCCTGCTCCTCATTCCAGCATCCTGGTTTTGGCTGTGGCATTCTTTTTGCCTATCTGTTCACCTGCAAGGTGATTGATGTAGCAAGTCTCTGGGTGGAGACAAACCTGATTTAAGCCAGCAAAGCCTGCAGCCTCATGCATGCAATTGCGTTTATTATACGTGTTTCAAGTTCCCTGTTTGTCTACCCCGCTCTGCTAGATTAGGTTCCCTCATTGATGACCTTGAATCAGATATCGACTATTTTATAAAACTCTGCCTGCCTTTTGACTTTGGATTTTTTGACCCTGACTATTCTGAAGCTTGCCTGTCTGCCAACCGCAGGCACCTGTTTGCTTTGCTTAGTTTGTGCATCTGGCGTGGTTTTATTTGTAGCTATGACCAAGGCCAGGACTGCTGGCTTTCTGGGCATTAAATTGTGCTCTTTTGGGAACAGCGCTTCCAAGTGCTGTTTACTGCAGGTGGGTAATACAGCTTAACCAGGGGAGCTAATCACCTGTTCTTCCTTACCAACAATACACACACCAAAAAGTAAGAGACCATATAGGAGAGAGGCTTTATTTTTATTTTTTGTCTGTTAAATAATAAATATCGACCAACAATGAAAACTCAATTAGCAAGTACACAAAAGAGTAAACACAAAAAAGACAGAAATTGTCTTTCCCCTTTTTTTGGTGTATGTTATTGTTAAGCCCTGTACACACGATCGGATTTCCGATGGAATAAAATCTGATGGAATTTTCTGTCGGAATTCCGATGAAGCTGACTTTCATCAGTCTTGCCTACACACCATCAGACAAAATTCCGACCGTCCAAAACGCTGTGACGTAAAACACTCCATCGAGCCTTGAGAAAAATTAAGTTCAATGCTTCTGAGCATGCGTCGACTTGATTCTGAGCATGCGTGGGTTTTTTCTCCGTTGGCGTTCCACACAGATGATCAGAATTTCCTATCGTTTTTTTTTCCATCGGAAAAATTTAAAACATGTTCTATTTTTTAACACTGATGGAAAAAAGTCAGATGGGGCCCACACACGATTGTTTTTTTTTTCCATCGGAAAAACCGACCGTGTGTACAGGGCATTAGTTACGTTTTTTTTTAAATCTTAGACAAAAGGAAAGATCATATAACATTAAGTACATCAAGAAAAAAGGTCTGCTTTATATGCTTTATATTCATCTTTAAAAGTTTAAATTTCACACCTAAAATAAAAGAATACTCAATATGGAGAATGGTTCTGTGGGGGCTTGCCATAACATTTGGATGGCAATAGCCTATCAAGCACCAATTCAAAAGGCAAAAGGTAATCATAGAAAATGGTCTTTCATTGACTTCAATACAGTTTGAGTTTAAAATCTGAGTACCTGCTTAGTAGCTTTAACTGGTTCTGAAAACTTTTTCATTTGAAATACATTTTCTTGTGTACCTCACATCAGTTTCAACTTGATTTTCCCTTTCTCTACTGCAGTTTTAGTGAACACTTGATCACGCTGTTATTTTTTATTTATTTTTTATTGCATTTAAAATGCTGAATTGTTTACTAGCTGCAAAAAACATTTAGATTTTTTATTTATTATATATACTCGAGTATAAGCCGATCCGAGTATAAGCCGAGGTACCTAATATTACCCCAATAAACTGGGAAAACATATTGAGTCGAGTATAAGCTTAGGGGGGAAATGCAGCAGCTACTGTAAACGGAAAAGAGGGTCAACAATGCCCATTTGCATGCCTCACTGTGCCCAACCTCACTGTGCCCATTGCAACCTCACTGTGCCCATTGCCAGCTTACTGTGCCCATTGCCACCTCACTGTGCCCAACCTCACTGTGCCCATTGCAACCTCACTGTGCCCATTGCCACCTCACTGTGCCCAACCTTACTGTGCCCATTGCCACCTCACTGTGCCCATTGCCACCTCACTGTGCCCATGGCCAGCTTACTGTGCCCAACCTTACTGTGCACATTGCCAGCTTACTGTGCCCAACCTCACTGTGCCCATTGCAACCTCACTGTGCCCATTGCCACCTCACTGTGCCCATTGCCACCTCACTGTGCCCATGGCCAGCTTACTGTGCCCAACCTTACTGTGCCCATTGCCAGCTTACTGTGCCCAACCTCACTGTGTCCATTGCAGCCTCCCTGTGCCCGAGTCAGTGTACCTGAAAATCTTCTTAGACTGCGAGCGGCATCCATTGTTTAAATATCGCGGCTTCCTCCTGGTCTTGTTCCGTGATAGGCGTTTCCAGCAAACACTGTATTGAGTGTTCCGCCTATCACGGAGGTCCTCTCATTCTCGGACTCCGTTTCCCAGCAGGCACTGTGTTCAGTGTTCCGCCAATCACAGACGTCTTTTCATCCTCAGGCAAAAGAACGTCCATGATAGGCGGAACACTGAACACAGTGCCTGCTGGGAAACGGAGTCCGAGAATGAGAGGACCTCAGTGATAGGTGGAACATTCAACACAGTGTTTGCTGGAAATGCCTATCATGGAAGGGACTAGGAGGAAGCCACGATATTTAAACAATGGACGCCGCCCGCAGTCTAAGAAGATTTTCAGGTACTGACTCGAGTATAAGCCAAGGGGTGTATTTTCAGCCCTAAAAAAGGGCTGAAAAACTCGGCTTATACTCAAGTATATACAGTATTTTTCTGCGCTGCAAAGAAAATGTCAGTTAGGGTGGCTCATGCATGAGAACATGTGGTTGCCATCATCCCTTGAGTGTTAAATTTATATTGAAACCTCTGATATTGGGATTTTATTGGCAACAGACAACAAATTATATAGAAAAAATTAATTTATTTGTACAAAGACATCATAATATATATCACATATTTCTTGGTTAAACATTAAAAACATGAAATTTGTCAAGAAAATTAGATACAAATGATACAATAGCCAAAATTCAAAAACCTCCAGGTCAACCGGAGACAGAAGAAAGACAGCTTATCCAACGTGTTTCAAACATTTCTTCTTCAGGGATATTTGTTTGTATCTTTGTCTATAATAAATCAAAAAATCATTTTGTTACAACAAATATTGATTCACATCTCCCACACCCCCAACGGTGTAAGCAAATTGTGACTCACTTCTTTAAATTCTTCAAAAAACACAAATGCATTTCCCCATGAAGGTTGCAGTGCTGGTATTGGTTCCCCTTTAGGTCTCTCTGTGTGCCTTTAACCCCTCACTTCCTATAGAGCAGTGGTTCTCAACCTGGGGTCTGCACCCCCTCGGGGGTCGAATGACGATTTGCCAGGGGTCACCAAATCCTGGGCTGTTCCTGAATCCCGCACCTCTCTTCCAGCCTTTTCACGGCATGGCTGGGGGGTAGAGACTAGAGGTCAGCTGACTGGTGAGGAATGTGAAGTGGGAGGGGCTGGAGGAGACCTTATCTCCTGATTTCGGCATAGGTGTCACTGCTGCTTTACACCACAAAGTCGGAGACACAGTAAGTAACACTACCTGTGAGTTGCCATTAAAAGTCCCCACTGCAGGGGGGTGCATGCGCGAGGCTCTGTATGGCGGACGTGTTCCACTAGAGCTCCGCACCTCCCGCCGCAACATCGGGATCATACGCCGTGCCTGAGCCGCCCCGCAACCCCGCTCTTGCCGAATATAGCCTCCGGAATGGCCACAGCATCATCTGGGATGGTTTTAACCGGCCATCGCGGTAAATCTAAACCCAAGCTGATCAAAGACGCCCTGGCCCGCGCCTCGTCCAAGATGGCGGCGAAGGCCCTGGCTAAGCAGCACGTTATCTCACCAGACAAGCCGGGACAAGCCACCGCTGAAAGTGAAGATGAGGACAACACAGATGGTCAAATCAGCGGTCCCTCCTTTCTGCCTTCCCCAGGTATGTCCCAGGGTGATTTCCTACAGTTTATGGAAGCCATGCTACAAAAGGCCCTAAAAGCTACATCTGACCAGATAACTAGCAGGCTGTCACGTGAGATCAGGGAGCTAGGCCAGCCAGAGGCGTATCTAGTGAAAATGGCGCCTATGGCAAGAACTGAAACTGCGCCCCTGTCAATACATTTGAAACCCATCTTTCAGATAGCCTTAACAAAAAAAAACAGCTGACAAAACTACAAGTCAAACTCTTTAATCTTCCAATTAACAAATTATGGATTGGCACTACATAAAAATTACAACTGCACCTTCCTTGCTTTCACTGATTCAAACTCGTCTATGATCTGCTCAAAGTCAGTTTTTTCTGTTTCTTCTCTTTCTACACTCAGCAGAGCAAGATCACAGAGTCTGTCTTGACCCATGGAGGCTCTCAAATACGAAAGTATTAGTTTTAACTTGCTAAATGATCTCTCACAGCTGGCAATAGAAACTGCAATAGTTAGCATTATCTGAATAGCAATGCAAAGATTGGGGAAGACACTCTCATCTCCATATTGAACAATAAATTCGAGAAGCTCTTTAGGCCTTGATATTTTCATGTTGGCACGACTTAATATCAACATTCTGCAATCCAAAATTTCTTCATATAGCTGCTGTCCATCAACATCAGAGCTGTAGAATTCGCCCAAATTTTCACACTTCTTTTTTAGGTCGTTATTGTAGGCGCCGGAACACAGTCCCCCGACATCGAGAAGGAACCCAAACTTGGCGTCAGTGTCATGCAAACGGGTGAACCTTTCATCCATTTCTCTGTGAAGGCGGTCGAGTGTTCCCTTCATGACTCTTTCCATCTCCTCCTTGGCGGATAACCCAGCATCTCTTAAGTTCTCACCAGGCATTCGTTTCTTTCGTCTCTGACGCCTTTCAGCTTCAATATTCCAGTCTTGACAGAGACCGAGTCCTTCTTCGAGTGACTCACTGACTAAAACTTCTCTGTCATCATCAAAATTATCTCAGAGGGCTTTCAAATCCAGGGTAGCATCGTGGAAGTTCATGCTAGGATCCTGCAGCCTCTTTTGAATACGGTCAATGCGAATGAGTACTTTGTTCCAAAATCCTAGCAAAGTCAGAAAATCATAACTCAACATGCGGTTATACAGCTGTCTTGCATCACTTCTTGTTTCACTGGTCTCATTTTCATTGTCTGTCATGTCCTGCAGAACTTGAACTATCTCCTCAAAGTAGTTGTTGACGGGCTTCACTGCTTCTGTCCTTGCACTCCACCTTGTTTCGGACTCTGACTTAACTACCATAGGCACAGCGTTTTTGAGTTTTTCCCAGCGCTGTGTTGAACGAGAGAAGAACACATAGAGAGCTTCGATGGTACCAAAAAACGTGACCATCATTGTATCCTGCTTGGCTGCATGTACACCCACCAAGTTGAGTGAGTGATTGTTGCAATTCACAAACACTGCCAGGTTGTTTTTCTCACTTATTCTTTGATGAACACCACTTTTGTGTCCAGCCATCACAGCAGCGTTGTCATAGCACTGTGACCGACAATCCTGTAGCTCCATTCTGTCCTTCGCTAGCCGTTTCAAGATGTCTTCAACCAAGCTCTCAGCATCCTTCTGGCTTATCTGTATAAATCCAAGGAAGGACTCTCTAACACGAACAGTTTTCCTCTCAAAGTCAACTTCCACGTACCTCACTACTTCTGACATCTGCTCACGGTGTGCCTGATCAGGAGTCGAGTCAAACATGAGACCATAGTACTTGGCCTTACGAATGCTGCTCAGTAAACTCTGGCGAACAGTAGATGCCATCATGTGAATGAATTCATTCTGAACACCTGGTGAAAGATAAGACGTGGATCCAGGATGACTTTCCACATGACTGAGGTGTTCTTTCATAACAGGGTCAAAGATGGCCAGTAGTTTCAGCAGGCCAAGGAAATTTCCCACGTTGGAGTCATCACCCAGCTCAAGTGACTCCCTATGTCCTCACAAAGCCAGGTTCTGAGTCGCAAGGAATTTTATGCAATGAAGGATTCTCCTCAAGATATCACGCCACTTCTGCTTTTCCTTCTCAATCTGTGACTGAAGTTCCACGTCAATACTTCCCCTGTTTTCAGCTAATTTTCTTTCCATTTCTTTCCACTGTGTAAAGCACTCCCGATGATTCTTAGCATTTTCATGAACACTGATCCTTTCAGGTGCTTTCCATTGGATGAATCCACTTTCCTGCTCCAATGAGGACTGATGGTCTGACCGGGAATAGAGAAGACAACAGATACAAAATGCAGACTTTTTAAAAGGGGAATAGACCAGCCAAGAGCGAGTCACTTCCTCACCACGACCATTTCCCAATTTCCTCTTGAACCAAGTTTTGCTCATTGAGTGCTTATTTGTTGGTAGGAAAGGCCCCTACTGTTCTGGAAATACTTTGAACCCAGCTTTATTATTTCTGTTCTTAATGCATCAGGCAGAATTGCTTTTCCAGATTCCTTGTCGAACTTCAGAAGTCCAATGTCATGGTGTTCAATAACTTCTGGTAAGACAGTTTGAGGCTCTTCAACCCCATCCAATTCACCAGGTACAGTATCGTCAGGTTCAATCTCATCAATAAACACAGCACCACCACCATTGTCTTCCCCTCCTGTCATGTTCTCTCTGGCCTCCTCCGTTCTAATCTCATCATACTCGGATTTATCTGACTTGACTTCCTCCTCAGCGTGTGATGCATTTTTACTTGATCCACCTTCAGATTCTAACAAACTTGTAGCAGGTGCAGGGGACTCCATGGAAGGTGTCGAACAACTTGTTCCAGGCTTTTCAAAGAAGGTCATTAAGAACTTGCTTGACTTCTTGGCTTCCTCCGCCTCCAACTTTCGTCTCTTCCGTCCTTCAGCTCCACTTTCCTTCTTCCTTGTCAAGAAGGGTTTCATGGTTTTGCACTACACCTGAAGATTGATAGAAGTGTTCTGTCAGAGCTGGTGCTCTCCAATTCTGTCACTGGGCTCTCCAATTTTTTCTTTAGTCATTTTAAAGAAGAACACATTATAATTATTTATATATATACATATACATATACTGTGACAGCAGGAAGGTAAAGTCACCTGGTTGCATCCAGGGGGGTAGGTATATTTCTCCCAGATTCAGGCTTTATGCCGACTTATACAACTAGGGAGAGAGTTGATGAAGCCCAGCTGAGGCTAGTGGGCTCATGGATGATTCATACCTCTAGGGAGAGTGCTGGGCGTCGTGCAGGCAGGGAGTTGATGAGACCAGCTGAAGCTTGTCAGCTCGTTTAAGGCCTCTATAAAAACTCCCAGCTTCATTAGGTGTTTGCTCATGCCTGGACCCAGACCTGTGTGGACTGTCTAGGGAGAGTGAACCCCTGTGCGGTGAGACAAAGCCTGTGTGGCTATTTGTTTGGACATTTACTAAACCAGGGACTTAGGGACTAGGACAGCACCAGGCTGATCCCAGTTGTTAGTTAGGGAAACCTGCATGTTTAGTCAGAGGTCAAGCTGACCAGGATTTATTTTGTTTATGTTTCTTTTTGCTTTGCTGTGTTTTTGTCACTGTAAATAGAGAAATAAACCGCACCTTTTGATCTTGAAAACCACAACCTCCGTCTGCTGGGCCTGTTTTTGTGTGGGGAGCCCATCCAGGGGGTCACACACACCCGCTACCGAGCTAACCCCCTCACAGTTGGTGGAGAACCAGTGGCAGTTTTTTTTTAAGCCAGCATGGAGGAGATACTGAAACAGCTGGCTCTAGCAAATGCCAATCAACAGCAGACAAATGCAGGTTTGCAAAAGAGCCTTGCAGCTCAACAACAGAGCTTCGCAGCCCAGCAACAAGCCCAGCAGCGATCTGAGGCCCGCTTCATAGACCTGTTGCAGAAGCAAGAGCAGAGACTACAACAACAGATGGAAGCAGTAATGCAGCAACGTCCGCAGACCAGTGAGGAAAGCCGTCCCACTAATACCGCGTCCTTTGGGGTGAGTCGTTTATTGACAAAAATGACTGGAGAGGATGATCCAGAGGTATTTTTGACCACATTTGAAAGGACTGCTGAAAGAGAAAAGTGGCTTGAGGAGCAGTGGGCTGGACTGCTGGCTCCTCTGTTAACTGGTGAATCGCAGAAAGCTTACTATGACCTAGAGCCTGACCAAGCAAAAGACTATGTGATGCTAAAAGCTGAAATATTGGCAAGGCTGGGTGTCACCCTGGCTGTCCGGGCTCAGCGTGTGCATAACTGGACTTTCCAGCTTGGAAAACCCCCCAGGTCTCAAATGTATGATCTCATTCACCTGAGCAGGAAGTGGCTACAGCCAGAGACTTTGTCCGCACCGGAGATTGTGGAACGTGTTGTGATGGATCGTTTCTTGAGAGCTCTTCCTACCGCCATTCAAAAGTGGGTAAGCCATGGAGACCCAGAAACGGCCGGTAAACTTGTGGATCGTGTGGAGAGATACTTGGCTGCAGAGAACCTGACGGCCTCTTCCAGAGACTCTCGGACTTTCCACCCTAAGACCAGACCATCCCCAGGGGCGGATAAGAGGATTCCAAGGGGTGAGGGTGGAGAGAGTGAGAGGGTGGGAGCTCTACCCAAAGTTTGGCGAGAACAGCCTGGGAAGTCAGGGGCTCAAGAGGCAGCCAAATGGATTGTTTGCTACCGCTGCCGGCAAGCGGGACATATTGCAGCAAATTGCCCGGTTGTGGAGGAACCCATGCAATATGACTTTCTGACGGACAGACGTCAGTCGCTGTGTGCGACAGTCGCATGCACTGCCATTCGGGGAACTGAGAAACATTTATGCAAAATGTGTATTAATGGTAGAAATGTTGTGGTATTACTGGATTCAGGTAGCCTTGTGACCCTGATAAAGGCTGAATTAGTTAAAACAGAGGTCTCTGGGAATAGCAAGGTAGCTGTTATTTGTGTGCATGGGGACACCCGAGAGTATCCAGTGACTACAGTGTGTTTCAAGACCCCCAAAGGTACCCTCTCTCATCCAGTGGGGTTAGTATCTCAACTACCGCATGATGCCATTGTGGGAAGGGATTTTCCGAAGTTCTGGGAACTGTGGGATGATCCTGAGCCCCCCACTGGTGCCCCTATGTACCAGGAAGGTGATAGCCAGAACTCCTCTGAGAGTGGTGAGGACTCTCCAGAATTTCCCTTGTCAGTATTGGCAGGCGAGACTCAAGAAACTGGAGAGGAGCCCACCTCCTCAGACGAAAACCTACCGTCTGTGGAGTTTTCTGATCTTGAGGTTCACAGGGAAAATTTTGCCACAGAACAGTTAAAAGACCCCGCCCTAATAAAGGCACGGGAAAACGTAGTGGAAATAGATGGCGAGTTAGTGAACCCAGATAATACCTGCACTTACCCATACTTCAGCGTAGAGAAGGACCTACTGTATCGGGTGGCAAAAAGGGCAGAAGAAACCGTTGAGCAGCTTGTAGTGCCCAAACTTTACAGGAAGTTGGTGTTGGAGTTGGCCCATGGGCACATTCTTGGAGGTCATCTGGGGACAGAGAAAACCCGAGAGAGGGTATTACAGAGATTCTATTGGCCTGGGGTGATGAAGGACATAGAAAATTATTGTTCCTCCTGCCCTGTGTGTCAGAGGTCGGCCCCGATGCCACATTTCCGTAGCCCGCTGGTCCCTCTACCCATCATTGAGGTCCCGTTTGAGAGGATCGCAATGGATTTGGTAGGTCCTATAATCAAGTCCGCTAGGGGGCACCAGTACATATTAGTTATAATGGACTATGCCACCCGTTATCCAGAAGCGATCCCTCTCCGAAATACCTCGGCCAAAACCATAGCCAAAGAGCTATCTCTTGTTTTTAGCCGGGTGGGTATTTGTAAAGAACTGCTTACGGACCAAGGTACACCCTTTATGTCCCGGGTTATGAAAGAGCTGTGTAAATTGTTCAAAGTGACGCAATTGCGTACGTCTGTGTATCACCCCCAAACCGATGGGCTGGTTGAAAGATTCAACAAAACCCTAAAACAAATGTTGAAGAAAGTGGTGGATAGAGATGGAAAGGATTGGGACTGTCTACTTCCTTATTTGATGTTTGCTATTAGGGAGGTGCCCCAATCCTCTACGGGATTCTCCCCCTTTGAGTTACTGTATGGGAGACACCCAAGAGGGCTGTTGGATATTGCCAAGGAAACTTGGGAAAGTGAGAGTTCTCCCCACAGGAGTGTGATTGAGCATGTCGCCCTGATGCAAGATCGAATTGCACAGGTAATGCCCATCGTGAAGGAACATTTGGCCCAAGCGCAGTTGGCACAGCAGAGAGTGTACAACCGTGGAGCCAAGACCCGTACCTTTTCCCCGGGGGATAGGATATTGGTACTTGTCCCTACGGTTGAAAGTAAATTCCTTGCCAAATGGCAAGGCCCCTACGAGATAATGGAAAAAGTGAGCGAAGTGAATTACAAGGTCAGACAACCAGGAAGGCGAAAGCCCGAACAGATCTATCACGTTAATCTGTTGAAAGCCTGGAGGGATAGAGAGTCCCTAGTCGCAGAAACTTGGTCACCAGCTCAAACTGGTTGCGTGATTCCGGAGGTTGGAATAGCAGCCACCTTGTCACAACCCCAACAACAGGAGGTTAAGGAGTTTGTGCTTCGCAACAAGGATGTGTTCTCTGAGCTGCCGGGACAAACATCTGGGGTAGAGCATGATATTATTACCCCGCCCGGTGAAAGGGTGAAGTTAAAACCCTATCGGATCCCAGAGGCCCGACGGGAGGCAATACGGGAGGAAGTACAGAAAATGCTGAACTTAGGGGTGATAGAGGAGTCCCAAAGTGATTGGTCTAGTCCCATTGTGTTGGTGCCTAAACCGGATGGGAGCTGGCGATTTTGTAACGATTTTCGTCAGTTGAACAAAGTTACAAAATTTGACACCTACCCCATGCCACGTATAGATGAGTTGATCGACCGGCTGGGAACAGCCCGATACATGACGACTCTTGACCTCACAAAAGGGTATTGGCAAATTCCCCTGGCCAAGTCGGCCAAAGAGAAAAACGCATTTGTAACCCCAGACGGGGCGTTCCAATATAAGAGAATGCCGTTCGGGTTACAGAATGCGCCGGCCACATTCCAGCGGAAAATGGACCAGATACTGAGGCCCCATCGGAAGTATGCTGCGGCTTACCTGGATGACGTAATTGTCCATAGCACAGATTGGGCCTCACATCTGCCAAAAGTGCAAGCAGTCCTAGACTCTATCCGGGAAGCGGGGTTTACGGCTAACCCCAAGAAGTGTACCATTGGGCAGGAGGAGGCCAAATATCTTGGGTACACCATTGGCAGGGGAGTAATAAAACCCCAACTCAACAAAGTCGAGGCCATCCAGAGTTGGCCACGTCCCAACAGCAAGAAGCAGGTACGAGCCTTTCTGGGAATCGCGGGTTATTATCGGCGCTTCATTCCCCACTTTGCTTCTAAGGCTGTGCCCCTAACCAACCTGACGAAAGGGAAAGGGTCGGTCATGATTAAATGGACCCCCGAGGCTGAGGCAGCATTCCAATTCTTGAAACAAGCCTTATGTAGCCAGCCAGTGTTGTACTCACCCGACTTCTCTAAAGACTTTGTCGTACAAAGTGATGCGTCAGATGTGGGGTTAGGAGCAGTATTGTCCCAGGTCTGGAACGGGGAAGAGCACCCAGTCATTTACCTCAGCAGGAAGTTGAAGTCCCATGAGGTAAATTACGCCACGGTTGAAAAGGAGTGTTTAGCGGTGAAGTGGGCTCTAGATTCCCTTCGGTACTATCTGCTAGGTAGGCACTTTGACATGGTTACGGATCACGCTCCGTTAAAGTGGATGGCTCAAAACAAGGAGACAAATAGAAGAGTAAATAGGTGGTTCCTGGCCCTACAGGAATTCAACTTCACAGTAAAGCTTCGCCCTGGCGTTCAAATGGGGAATGTGGATGCTTTGTCTCGAGTACATGAATGCCTGATTGCTGGTGTTCCAACCCCAAGGTTAAAACAAGAGGGGGGGGTATGTGACAGCAGGAAGGTAAAGTCACCTGGTTGCATCCAGGGGGGTAGGTATATTTCTCCCAGATTCAGGCTTTATGCCGACTTATACAACTAGGGAGAGAGTTGATGAAGCCCAGCTGAGGCTAGTGGGCTCATGGATGATTCATACCTCTAGGGAGAGTGCTGGGCGTCGTGCAGGCAGGGAGTTGATGAGACCAGCTGAAGCTTGTCAGCTCGTTTAAGGCCTCTATAAAAACTCCCAGCTTCATTAGGTGTTTGCTCATGCCTGGACCCAGACCTGTGTGGACTGTCTAGGGAGAGTGAACCCCTGTGCGGTGAGACAAAGCCTGTGTGGCTATTTGTTTGGACATTTACTAAACCAGGGACTTAGGGACTAGGACAGCACCAGGCTGATCCCAGTTGTTAGTTAGGGAAACCTGCATGTTTAGTCAGAGGTCAAGCTGACCAGGATTTATTTTGTTTATGTTTCTTTTTGCTTTGCTGTGTTTTTGTCACTGTAAATAGAGAAATAAACCGCACCTTTTGATCTTGAAAACCACAACCTCCGTCTGCTGGGCCTGTTTTTGTGTGGGGAGCCCATCCAGGGGGTCACACACACCCGCTACCGAGCTAACCCCCTCACAATACATACATACATACACACACACACACATACACTTTCACTGACAATGACCCATACACATGCTCTCAGATACACATGCTGACTGGCACACACACAATGGCCCGCGGGAACACACTGATCCAAAAATCACTGATGATGCCAACTCACACTCATTAAAATACATTGGTGCACACAGTAACTCATACAAAAACAATGACACACACTAACACACAATCAAGGGACAGGGCCCTAGGGACACTGGGGACAGACAGAGAGGGATGCAGTGCGATGAGGACAGAGAGGGATGCCAGGGACAGGGAGGGACACTGGGGACAGACAGAGAGGGACGCAGTGTGATGAGGACAGAGAGGATTGTTGACGTCCTAGGCGAAACCTCATTTTGCCGACCCCCTGGCTCCACCCCTTACTCCACCCATAAATGCAGCCTTACCAAAACCCATAAATGCAGTAACCAGCACTCATAATTGCAGTAACATCAGCACCCATAAAAGAGGCCTTACCAGCACCCATAAATGCGGCCTTACCAGCACCCATAATGCAGTAATATCAGCACCCATAAATGCAGTAACATCAGCACCCATAAATGCAGTAACATCAGCACCCATAAATGCAGTAACATCAGCACCCATAAATGCGGCCTTAGCAGCACCCATAAATGCAGTAACATCAGCACCCATAAATGCGGCCTTAGCAGCACCCATAAATGCGGTAACATCAGCACCCATAAATGCAGTAACATCAGCACCCATAAATGTGGTAACAGCACCCATAAATGCGGCCTTACCAGCACCTATAAATGCGGCCTTACCCACGCCCATAAATGCAGTAATATCAGCACCCATAAATGCAATAACATCAGCACCCATAAATGCGGCCTTACCAGCACCCATAAATGCAATAACATCAGCACCCATAAATGCGGCCTTACCAGCACCCATAAATGCAGTAACATCAGCACCCATAAATGCGGCCATACCATCACCCATAAATGCGACCTTACCAGCACCCATAAATGCAGTAATATCAGCACCCATAAATGCAGTAACATCAGCACCCATAAATGCGGCCTTACCAGCACCCATAATGCAGTAATATCAGCACCCATAAATGCAGTAATATCAGCACCCATAAATGGAGTAACATCAGCACCCATAAATGGAGTAACATCAGCACCCATAAATGCAGTAACATCAGCACCCATAAATGCAGTAACATCAGCACCCATAAATGCGGCCTTACCAGCACCCATAAATGCAATAACATCAGCACCCATAAATGCGGCCTTACCAGCACCCATAAATGCAGTAACATCAGCACCTATAAATGCGGCCATACCAGCACCCATAAATGCGGCCTTACCAGCACCCATAAATGCAGTAATATCAGCACCCATAAATGCAGTAACATCAGCACCCATAAAAGCGGTAACATCAGCACCCATAAATGCAGTAACATCAGCACCCATAAATGCAGTAACATCAGCACCCATAAATGCAGTAACATCAGCACCCATAAATGCAGCCTTACCAGCACCCATAATGCAGTAATATCAGCACCCATAAATGGAGTAACATCAGCACCCATAAATGCAGTAACATCAGCACCCATAAATGCAGTAACATCAGCACCCATAAATGCGGCCTTACCAGCACCCGTTTTTGCGGCGCTATTCAGCCGCTAGCGGGGGGTCTTTTAACCCCTGCTAGCGGCCGAGAAAAGGTAAAAATAAAATGCCCGCAAAGCGCCGCTTTGATTTCAATGGGCAGGGGCGCTTTAGGAGCCGCTCCTACAGCGCCTCAAAGATGCTGCTTGCAGGACATTTTTTAATGTCCTGCTAGCGCACCGCTCCAGTGTGAAAGCCCTCGGGCTCTCACACTGGAGTGAATGGAGCCGCTCTTTCAGGGCGCTTTGCAGGCGCTATTTTTAGCGTTATTGCGACTGCAAAGCGCCTCAGTGAGAAAGGGGTCTTAGGCTGCTTTCACACTGAGGTGCTTTGCAGGTGCTACAGCGCTACAAAATTGCGTCTGCAAAGCACCCTGAAAGAGCCTCTTTTTTCACTCCAATGTGAAAGCCCAAGGGCTTTCAGACTGGAGCGGTGCGCTGGCAGGACGCTCAAACAAGTCCTGCTAGCCGCATCTTTGAGGCACTGTAGGAACGGTGTACACACTGCTTCTAATGCGCCCCTGCCCATTAAAATCAATGGGCAGCGCCGCCGAACCGCCAGCAAAGCACCACTGCAGTGGCGCTTTGTGGGCGGTTTTAACCCTTTTTGGGCCGCTAGCGGTGCGCTGGCAGGACGCTCAAAAAAGTCTGCATCTTTGAGGCGTCCCGCTAGCGAGAGTGCTTTACCGCCGACAGCGCAACGCCCCAGTGTGAAAATAGCCCAAACAGAAGCAAGCAGCCAATCAAATATAGTGCTTGCTCAATATGGATTAAATAAATTGTAATTATGCATAGCCATAGATATCATAAATAAAGTGATCTGTGCAACAGCAGGTACTACTTGCACAAATCACTTTATGATATCTATGGCTATGCATAATTACAATTTATTTAATCCATATTGAGCAAGCAGGCACTACAGTATACTTGATTGGCTGCTTGGCTGTTGGGCTGGCCTGGCACACATCCATATAAAGAAGGAGACATTGCTCATCTTAGAGATTAGAGATTCATACATCACATCCATGGTTGTCACTTGTTGTGACTAGTACCTGCTGCAGTTGCTGCCTGGCTTGGGGGTTCGGGTTCCAGCAGGGTCCAATTGTCAGTTCAGTTGAACAGAACTTGAAGACAGTTCTCCTCCTCAGCGACGGCGACCTCACCTCACGTGACGTCATCGACCCGCTCGCGCTCGGGGAGAAGACTGAAGCAGCGCAGAGGAGGAAAGCTCCGCCTCCCCCAATTAGCCAAATGACAGTCGGAGACGTAGTGGACGGTTCCACTTCCTCTACAAGCATGGGGGCGCCCGCGCCTGTCACTCTCCAAACACTGCCATTCAGCCAAGTAAGACAGTACTTAAAAGTGAAGTGCTATGCCGCCGCCGGGTGCTATAGTGCGGGAGGCAGCCCGCAGGAGGACAGGTGTGAGTGGGATATTTTTTTTTTGTTCAGTTAATTTTGCCGCCCCCCCCCTAGGGCGCCCATGGCACTTGCCATGGAGTGCCATACCCTGGATACGCCACTGAGGCCAGCGCACAGCAGACCTGGAAACCAGAGTAGACGATATAGAGCTTACACTCCAAGAACAGGTTCAAGAGCAGGCAGCCCTCCGTGATGAGAACAACATGCTCCTCTCACATCTCGAGGACGCTGAAAATCGCTCCCGTAGATCAAACCTACGCTTGAGAGGTATTCCAGAAAATGTGGAAGACCTGCTATCTTTCTCAACGGCACTATTCCAAGAACTATCACCCACTATACCAATAGAACGCTTGGAATTCGATAGAATACACAGGGCCCTGACCCGCCGCCAGCAAGACGGGCCGCCGCGAGATATTATCATTAAGCTGCACTTTTTCTGTACAAAGGAACAACTCCTAGCTGCTGCTCGCAATAAAGACACTCTCCTGTTCCAGGGTCACACATATCAATTGTTCTCTGACCTAGCTCCATCGACAATTGCTAAACGCCGTGCCATGAAACCACAACTCCAGATTCTTCTGCAGCACCAACTTAAATACACCTGGCGCTTCCCTTTTGCTTTGCAATTCTCCTACCAGGGCCAGCAACACTCCTGTACTTCACCGGAATCCCTCCAACGTCTTCTTGAATCTCTGCACCTAACTACCCCGGAGCAACCGGCGGAGACGACACTGCCTCGCACCCCCGCCCGGGCAGCAGCACATCCCTATATTGCTACTCCAAGGAGATCTAATCCTGGCCCTTCATCCATCCGTAAAGGCACACCAGCTCGCCCACCCAGGGACATTTCACCGGGCCGACAAGTCTACTCCCCACGTTGAATTTACTTTTGTTCCCCTCATAATCACTTTTTGTTTGCCACCGGAGGCCCCTTGATTGAAGCTCACCTACATTCCATGACTAGATGATAACTCTTCAATCAAGTTAAAAGAGGACTGTCCCGTGATAGACACCCCCTACTGGTAAGAGGGATGTCTATGCAGTCCACCTACCCTCCTCTCCCCGGGTTGCGGGGGCTCAGGCCCCATGTATCTTTTATATTTTCTTTCTCACCAGCAGGTGTTAAAGGGAAAAGGAAAACAAAAGAAGAGAAAAATATTTCCCCCCCCCCCAAATTTTTTTTTTTTTTTACCTTACAGTTCAGGGAAACCAAGAAGGTTATTTCCCTTTTTTTCCTCTCCCTTTTCCTATGCTGTCCCCTTTTTGAGAAAATGTACTATAATTTTTGCACGACATTCACAATGTAACACTTTAGTTGGCACCTGTTCTCTGGCTCGCCGCATGTGCTCAGGGCTCTCCCTGGGCGCATGCGGCGACCCGGACACTACCGCCTATTTTTCGTCCACCTGTGCACAACTTTGGTAAATTGAATTGTTATGAACGGTTATTTTTTTTTTTTTCTCCCTGTTTGTTTCTTACTTTAAATGCATATAAGAGGATATATATATATATATACGGATATACCCTACCTGCGTATTTGTGTATCCCTATACCATATCTCCATAGGGTTAGTCTGGAGGTCTGTGTTACACCAGACAAACATAGGTTATATTGTAATACCTGCATAACCACTGTCTTTCCTGTTACTTCTTGATTGTTTAATTTTCTAAAGCTTTAACCACAAATCCCCCATTAGCGGCGGGAGGCTGTCATTGCCGCCCCCTTTACATGGTGTGCACACTCGCGAGCCGGCTGGCTGACTGGCGAGTCTGTCCACTACCTGGTCGGGCGACCAAACCCCATTACTATTTACTCTATCTATTCATCCACTTGCCTTACAATTGTTACCCTTTCTTTTTCCCCTTTCCTCCCTCCTTTCTCCCTTGTATTTTCTTTTTTCCTGATCCGTGTCGGTGGGGCTGCGGGGCCCTTGGGACCCCTCTGTCTCATGTCTCATCTCTTTCCCCATGGCCCCCCTGAACATTCTTTCTCTTAATGTAAAGGGACTCAACTCACCACATAAAAGAGTTAAGGCCTTCCACACATTCATAGCATTAAAAGCTGGCATTGTGGCCCTCCAGGAAACCCACTATACTGCGCAAGTGACCCCAAAATTCTTTATCTCCCGATACCCCCAAGTGTATACTGCCTCGGCTAATGTGAAAAAGCGCGGTGTACTCATAGCCCTTCACCAATCCCTCCCTTTCGTATTAACCTCAGAAATCAAAGATCCGGAAGGTCGTTACATAATTCTTGTAGGCACACTTCAAGAAGTGGAAACTACATTGGTCTCCTATTATGCTCCAAATGATAACCAGAATCCCTTCTTTTCTCACCTCTTACAGGTCATTAGGATACATTGCAAGGGCACGGTGATCCTTTGCGGTGACTCCAACTCAGTACTCCAGCCACATATGGATAAATCCCCATATGCTCCAGACCAGTATACTCCCTCCACACGTTTTAGAAAATTACTGCAACAAGCCTCATTGCTTGACACTTGGCGAGAATGCAACCCAACAAAGAAGAACTTCACGTTCTACTCATATCCCCATAAATCCTTTTCAAGGATTGATCATATATTTCTTTCGGTTGCATCCTCCCCAATACTTGTCAACTCCTCTATACAACCTATACCATGGTCAGACCACTGTGCAGTGCTTACCACAATTTCCTCCCTGATCCCCCAAACCAGTGACCCCTCCTGGTGTATTAATGAAGCTCATCTTACCTGTCTTATTGTCTTGACATTCAGGTGGCCCTCACAGATTACTTGCGTCATAATAATACCCCTGATATCTCTCCGGTTCTCCTTTGGGAGGCACACAAACCCGTAATACGAGGCACATGCATATCAGTATCTACACACCTCAAACGGGATAAGAAGCTCCAACTAGCCAATCTTGAAAAGGAGTTCCACCAGAACTATCTTCAGTTCCAGACAACCCCGACTGAGCCCCATAGGATAGCAATGGAAAAATCCAGAACTGAACTGGATCTGCTGCTGGCTGAATCGGCCGATAAGGCCATCCGCAGATCCAACCATACCATTTACACTAAGGCTAACAAACCCGATACTTTTCTAGCCATGCGTCTCCGTCGACCAGAACGGACCCATGTTCCCATCAGATTACGGATCGAAAAAAACACATACACTAGTAACCCTATCAAAATTCTAAGTGAATTTCGCAAGCGTCTGGAAGACCTCTATAAAGCTAAATCTACCTTTTCCCACTCCGCCGCTGACTCACTCCTTCAGGACACTCCTCTGCCCACTCTGTCGGACTCAGAACGGGACCCCTTAGAAGCACCCATTTCTACAGAAGAAGTCCTTGCAGCGATAAAAACCCTCAAATCCCATAAGAGACCAGGCCCAGATGGACTATCTGCCACATATTTCAAAAAATTTGCCACAACTCTAGCTCCCCTCTTAAGTAAATCGTTCAACGCCCTACTACAGAACCAGGTCCTTGGTCGAGACACGCTGACAGCAATTATAGCAATGATACCCAAACCTAACACTGATAATTCCCTTTGGTCTAATTTTAGACCCATCTCCCTACTTAACCTGGACATCAAACTCCTGGCTAAAATATTGGCACTTCGCCTCAACCCTTTCATCGGCAAACTAATAAACAAAGACCAGGTAGGCTTTATACCCCGTAGGCAAGCCAGCGACAACATCAGACGAGTGATACTCCTCCAACATATCGCAAAAACACGTCATATCCCAATGCACCTATTATCTCTTGATATAAGGAAGGCGTTTGACACGGTGTCCTGGCCATATCTAGACTACATTCTTAAACGCTGGGGCTTTGGCCCACATTTTCTACAGTGGATAAACTCCCTATATAATCAGCCGCAAGCCTATATTAGGTACTCAGGATTTCGCTCGGACTGTTTTCCTATAGCGACAGGTACTAGACAGGGATGCCCCCTTTCCCCCTTAATTTTTGCATTAGCTATCGAACCATTGGCAGCTTTGATTAGAACAAACATTAATATTAAAGGACTAGAAATCGCTTCCACCTCACATAAGATCTGCCTATTTGCAGATGATGCACTCCTATTTGTGACATCACCCCGCACCACCCTTCCTAACCTTATTCAAACCCTAGATAAATTCGCCTCCATTTCAGGTTTAGAGGTTAATCAAACAAAGTCTAAAGCTCTCAATGTATCTCTCCCACCCCACGAAGTCACCCACTTACAACTAAACTTCCCCTTTACCTGGTCTACTACCTCTCTCCCGTACCTTGGTATAAAACTGACCGGAAATCCAGCCTCTTTGTACCAAGCTAACTATCTCCCCATGCTGGCACAGCTGACATCTATCTTGGACACTTGGAAGCCTTTATGTGTTTCCTGGCTGGGTCGGGTGGCAGCTGTTAAGATGTCCTTGCTTCCCAAACTCTTATATCTATATAGAGTCCTCCCAATCAATGTCCCCTCCTATTTCCACCGGATTATTCAATCTAGAGTCTTTAAATATATATGGGGCCTCACCAAACCCAGAGTCCCGAAAATCATCCTTCTTCGCCATAAACTACACGGGGGCCTGGGCATCCCAAACTTTGCCAAATATTACCATGCAGCCCAATTAGCCCAACTAGCCCTATTACACGCGCTTACTGAAACCCCGAAATGGGTTTCCCTTGAAGCTATAGACCTTTACCCGCTAACAGTTGATAATATTCTGTGGTTAACCCCTTCCGTCCGTGGTCATATTACCAACCCCATCACCCACCATTCCTTAAAGCTATGGGACAGACTACGCGACCCCTTTAAACTGATCTCTCCACACAACCCCCTATTATCCTTCTTACACCACCCTTCATTCTACCCTGCCTACACTCAGCCCAGCACCTTTTCCTGCTGGTCGCAAGCGGGCATAACTAAAATATGCGACCTTACTGCCAACTCCACTTTTAAACCATTCTTGGATCTCCAATCCAGCGCCACACTCCCAGCCTCGGAATCTTTCCGCTACCTTCAAGTACTCCATTTTGTCAAATCAATAGTCGGCCCTTGCACTAGTCTGAACACCCAATCTCTATACGAGAAAATCTGCGCAGCAGACCCTCATGCCCCAGGCATTATATCTAGCCTATATAGCCACTTCTCCACACCATCAGCTGTCCTCCCTTTATATGCTACACAGTGGTCAAATGACCTAAATATTTCTCTCACTCCTGAAGAATGGTCCGATATTTGGGCCACTACCAAATCTTCCTCCCAAAATGTGGTAGCGCTTGAAACAAATTATAAAGTTTTAATGCGCTGGTACTTGGTTCCAGCAAGAATATCTAAATTTGTACCGAATTATCCCTCGAACTGTTTCCGAGGATGCAGTGACCATGGCACCCATCTTCATATCTGGTGGTCTTGTAAGATAGCACAACAATTCTGGAAGGCTGTCTTTCAAATGATTTCTATAATATTGCATGAAACAGTGATCGCTGACCCGGCCCTAGCACTCCTAAACCATATCCAGGGAGAATACACCAGAAATCAGATCAGTCTCCTCCTCCAGTTGACTACTGCTGCCAAGCAAACAATTGCCAAAGCCTGGAAAACCCCGAAACTTCACATAGCAGAAACAAAGAATAGAGTAACCCAAGCCATGATCCACAGCAAAATTGAGGCCACATTACTAGACCGTGTCCCTCGACACACTAAAATATGGACCCCATGGGTGGATAATTTTCTGCCCCCGGACTTTGATCCCAACCTCCTTATCCCATGATCTCCTATCTATCTCTACCTTTGCACGTGGTGGTCTCTTTGGCCACACCGCGGCCCCACCGACGCCGTTCACCCTCCCCCCTTTCTCTTCTCTCTCTTCCTCTTTCTCCCCTGTGTGCCCCCCCTCTCCTTACTCGCCTTTCCCTTTTCCGCGAATTCCGCTTGTACCTCTGTTCCCTTACTCCCTCAGCAAGAACAAGCCTTTGAGGCTGTGATTATACATATTTGATACCCTATGAACCTGACGTAAATGAATAATGTTACTTGTTGTCGCAGTTCTGGGGACCACTCCCGCTGATACATACTGATGCCACCGTGATAGCACCCTCCCTGATATTGATCAGCGACAAATGATAGCACTTAATTCACTAATCTTCTGATGTTTTGTAATGGTTATTCTTTGTATGTACCGTGAATGTTGTACATTCTCCATCTCTGACTACTTCTTGTTGTATTCTATATTATGTCCTAATAAAAAAATTTTGAAATCAAAAAGTCCCCACTGCAGTTCTCAGATCAGCAGATGACCTTGATCAAGAGCACCTAAGTTGGCTGATCAGAACTCCCCAAAGCACTGCCACTCATCCCAACTCCCCGCCAGCACTGCCACTCATCCCAACTCCCCACCAGCACTGCCACTCACCCCACTCCCCCCACCCCCAACAAGAGAAGGAATAAAAATAGAGAATACATGGAAGGGAAAGGAAAAGAGGGGAAGGAACAAAGAAAAAGGGAGAGAAAGAATAGGAGAAAGAACAAGAAAGACAGCTAGAGAGGGGGATGGGGAAAAAAATTAGAATAGAGAGAGATAAAAGGGAAAGAAAGGAGAACAAAGAGAGAGTGGTACATCCTAAAATGTACCATACGGGGTTTTAATACTGTACAAGTGGTATGGACTCAGGGAGCAGTAAATGTCTGTGGGTTAGGGGCGCAAATTACTTGTCTTGCCTTGGGTGCTGACAACCCATGCTACAATTTTTTTTTGTTACTGTTAGGGGTCCCCAAAATTTGGGAAATTTTATCAAGGGGTCACTGCACTAAAAAGGTTGAGAACCACTGCTGTAGAGGAACATGATGACGATCCAATAACATGGCGCTTGAAAAATGGATTCGGTGTGCTAAACCAAAAAAACATAAAACAGGGGAAGCTAATGTAATTTAAATAATAACCTTCATCACTGAAATGTAGGAGAAGGGTATGACAAGAACTTACCCACACAGTAGTGTAGTTCAGAAAAAGGAGGAAAGGTTCCACTCCTAGATCAAGAAAGCAGGTTCTCCCAGCTTTAAAGAGGATCCCTGAAGTGGCATCCAGGCAATTCCACCTATAAGGCCTGCAGACCTTCACAGTACTCCTGACAGCTATCCAGCTGAGGAGAGGGAATGGTGCCATGTATTCCTCTTGGCGTCCTTTTAAACCGCTCTCTGAGACACTATTGGTCTAGTCCAGTCAGGTGACATCCACAGGTGACAAGCGGCGGCGTGTCACGGACATGCGTCATGCATATGATGACGCGGCACGAACAGAGGCGAGCCGCATCATCAGAGACCAACCCACATGACGCCGATCACTTCAGGACAGGCCACACCACACATGTGATGACGCGGTACATGCTAGAGGCAGGCCGCGCCATCATTATCACCATGCGCGGCGTGACCCGCTCCAGAAAACGAGCGTGAGCACTGTATCCCCGGTGCCTCAATGGGACGTCATATGTGACGAAATGCGTCTGGGAGACACGCAGTGACATCACCACGCAGCTCGACTGAGAAAGGGCTCCTGTTTATGCCGGCTGGCATGTTCTTTATGCTTCATGATTTTATTATGTTGTAAGTACGCTACTTTTTTATAATAAATGTGGTTTTAGAAGGTATTACTCTATGGTCTCCCCCCCCTTCTTTTGGCACCCTATATGGAGCATCAGCAGCATCTCATATAATATTGAAGAGTGTCCTGGGAGTCTGTGTTTGGATCCAATGTGCAGGATAGAGGCCGTGGCTAGGCTATAGCCGAATGCGCGCTCCTTCCTTGCTTCTGGTAAGGAGCCATTGTTACTAGGGTGGTGGACACTAAAATATCCTATATCACGGTGGTGGTGTTTTGGTACTATTCCTTGATAATACGTTATCACCCTATGGTATTCTTTTTTATTGGTGCAACGGAGCCATCAAGAGGTCCATGCTAATACTGGAAGAGTGTCTGAGGTACTTCGTTTGGATTCGGCTAAAGGCCACGGCTGGGTCATAGCCAACTGTGCGTTTTTGCTTGCATCTGGTAAGCAGCCATTTATCCTTGGTGGTGGTTTATCCGGTGTCATACATGGTGGAACCACAATATATGGAATTGTTTGGACTGTCTTTAGTCTATGGAATCTTCCTTTAGATTTATGGGTCACACCTTTGGACTTTTTTATCCTGATGTCATCTAAGATGTGAATCAATATTTGTTGTAACTAAATGATTTTTTGATTTATTATAGACAAAGATACAAACAAATATCCCTGAAGAAGAAATGTTTTTTTTAACTGTTTGAAACGCATTGGTTCGCTGTCTTTCTTCTGCCTCCAGTTGACCTGGAGCTCAGTGTCAGCCAGGAGGTGGCCGGGCCCAGTGGCCTCACCCAATCACAGGTGACTCCCCTCCGCCTTACAACAAAAAGGCCCAGGAAGGGGAGGATCATGGATGAGGCAGCACTGGGCCTCATTAGGGAGGCAAGTGAGGTCCTCAGAAGGCCCCCCGACGCTGAAGAGGCCTATGGCTGCTATCTAGTCACTAGATTGCACCAAATGGAGAAGGGCCAATGCCTCATCTGTGAGGGAATTTTTGCTCGGGCCCTTCAGAAGGGGTTGAGGGGCCAGCTGACTGAGACCAGCCATGTATGTGAGCTTGCACATCCTCCTCCTCCTCCTGCCACAAGTCCACCACCAGAGCCACAGCCTCCAAGGAAGCGTGTAGTGAAGGCTGCAGGGAAGGCTGCAGTGAAGGCTGCAGGGAAGGGTGCAGGGAAGGCTTCAAGGAAGACAAGGAAGTGATGCCCTGCCTTCAGTCTGGTCTGACAGAAGACGCAGGCTGTTGTAGTATCACAGACTGGGGACATATATGTCATCTGCTGCTGTTCCTGATCTCTGGTAGTTCTGGACCAGATTGGGCTCCCAATTATATGGACTCCTCAAGCTACCAATTTTCTTTTCCACAGAGTCGATGTCTGCCCTGGGGTCCAAAGGCTTCGCCAGTTCCAGTTCCACCAGTTTCTCCAGCGTTGCCTTCCTCTTTATTTTGTTACCCAGAATAAATGGATATTTTATTTTCTGAAAATACTTGCCTATGTGTTTTTATGCAAATATGACAGTTTGGTTGTGAGTAGGCAGGTACATTTCAATTTCATAAATACAATGTCAAATTGACAAGGGACACCAACCAACCTCCTTGAGGTAAAAAAAATACAGGATAATAATGTTATTGTGGTAACTTGACAAAAAAATTTAAATATGGAGATCACTAGAAAATATTGTGAGGGTGCGACTTTGTGCGACCTTCAAGAGTGTTGGTTTACGCCAGATTTGGTAAAGAAAGACACGCTGATGGAACAGCTGTGTCTTGGGCTATATAGTTCTGACATGATTATGGATCAGGGCTCCACCCAACAGAGAGGAAGTCTGTGTGCATGGGAGTCAGGTGGACTCTCATCCTCTGAAGTGGAGTCAGAGGTGATTATGGATCAGGGCTCCACCCAACAGAGAGGAAGTCTGTGTGCATGGAAGTCAGGTGGACTCTCATCCTCTGAGTGGAGTCAGAGGCGGTGCATGTCTGCAGGAGGCAGACATCATTAGTGATACAGCAACAAAGGTGCTTACCAGGGGTAAGCAAAGAGAAAGCTTAAACTCTTGGAAACTGTTTGGGTCTGAGGAGCAGACCCAAGGCCTAGGCTAAAGGCCTGGATAGTAAGAAGGTAAAGCTACGAGGCTAAACTGTAAAGTATGCAAGATACAGGAATGGTGGAACCCCCCTGTGAATACTACAGATGTACTTGTGAACTTTTGTGCTTTTAAATAAACATGGGCTACCATGCCCTTAACCTCCCTGGCGGTATGATTCTTTCTGGAATTATGTACCAAAAGCGGTACAATTATTTTGCATGAAAATTTGGTGTTATGTATTATAGGCCTGCGATTCTTAGTAATTACTTACTTAAACCTGAGCAAACCAGAGTCTAGTAAACATCCCGGGTATGATAAATATGAAACACAAAATTATAAATTATAATATAATGAATAACTATAAAAAATTATAAAAAATAGTAATCTAATTATAATAAAAAATATTCAATAATGTAATCAAATCAAAAACACTGAAATTTGCTCAGTTGCAGAATTGTCGCTGTCATTAGATTTAGTGTTTGATGACGAATTTCCCCACAAATCGCTATCGCTCAATCCTGCGAGTGATTCTAATTTATTATCGCTGCTTTCTAGCTGGTCTAAAACCACTTTTGACATAAAGGGACACTTTTTGGTTGCTATGGACAATCTCCAGTTTACAGGCAGAAAGAATGATTTTTATTATATAAAAGTGCATGCAGGACACTGGACAGACCACTAGGGACAAAGGGGGTGTGTAATTATTACATACAGTACTGTAATCTGCAAGATTACAGTATACTGTATGTATACTGTGTGTTTACCTTTTTGAATTTGCCGCCCAGTTCCGCTCCCATGCGCCGCTGCGGCTCGCAGGGAACGGAACTAGGAAGTCAGATGGGGTCGAAAGTGCCGACACTCGCCGGAGATCTCGCTGGCGATCACAGCAGAGGACATCATCGCTGGATCGCCAGGAGAAGGTAGGGAAACTCCGCTGCGAGCTCTGCAATGTCTACCCCGAGCGTGACTCGGGGTTACCGATCCTAGCATAAAAAAACAACCCCGAGTCACGCTCGGGATTACCGCTAGGGAGGTTAAACAGAGTTCCTGACTGGCTTGCATCACTGAAAAAAGACGCATCTACTACGAGAGCTAACAATCCCCAAACTTACATATGGTGGGGGTATTGCTTCGGGCCGTTTTTGGAAGAGTTCCAGATCCTCGCATACCAAACACAGTGAGTAAATAGAAACTGTGTATTTAACAGCAATACTGTGATGAACAGCCAATCTGAATGAAAAGTTAAAGTTTTCTGCGGTGAACTGCTGCTAGCTGTGTGTGGCAGTCAGGCGAATTGCATTGCACAGGAGTTCAATTAATGGACTGTGTTGTATACAGGTGATGTGCCTGTGGAAGTGAGCTCAAGCAGAGAGTAAAGTCTACATGTGAAAGTGTGTGGTTTGCAAAGTCTTGGAGACAGTACTTCAAAATTTTCCTGTGTGAAAAGGAAGCAATGTTTGCTGAAATGAGAGACAGAGCGGGTGTTGTTCCTAGCAACACTGGTGCAAGGAGTGCACAGGTGACTGCAAGTATGGAGAGTTCACCAGAGTCTGAGTCTGCAGTGGATTGGTGCAGGCGACACTGGGCTGCACTGAACCAAGTTAAAAGGGAAGGACATGTTGTTGCCCCTGGCAACGCTGGTGCAAGATGGCCAGCTATCAATGTGCAAAGGGTTAAGAACCAAGTGCGCTGTTTTCGGTGCAGTGAGTGGGGGCATGAAGTTTCTAAATGCCCTTTGACCCAGGCTTCACCAAAGCAAAGGTATGAGAAGCCTGCTCTGAGTGTAAAGAGTGAGCAAATGGGTGTAGTTGCCCATGGCAACAAAGCAGAAATCCGTACAGCTGACTTCATACGGCCTATGTTGCCTTCTGAATGTGTTGAGGACTTTTTGGATGAGTTTGCGATGATTGCTTCCTATAGAAGATGGCCCAGAAATCGCTGGGTTGAGTTGGTGCAACCTTTTCTGATCGAGGAGTACCAGGAGGTGTACCGTGGGATGTATAGTAACCGAGATGACTACGATAATTTTCTAGGAGCAGTCCAGTCTAGAGAGCGCTGCAAGAGATCAGCGGGGAGAATGTGGTCTCCCATAGCAACCGGAGAAAGTATGTTTTCAGAAAGGAGGAGCTACAGAGAGGAGGTATACCACCATCCTCATAGAGATACCAGTAAAAGTCTGCATGGTGGGAGAGTGGCGTCTCCCTTAGCAACAGGAGAAAGTCGCCAAGTGCCATGCCTGGAATGTGGTCAGCTGGGCCACGGGATCTTTTCTTGTCCAAGCTTGTGGAATACAGCTGCTGATTGTGTTGTTGGGCTTAATGCTTTGCCTACAAGCCCAGAGAAGAGGGTATCGTATCCAGCATCCTGCAAGGGGTATGACCAGGTGTGTAGGTCTGCTGTTGCCCCTGACAACAGAAATTAGTTTTGCCTGCAGGCGATGTTGGAAAATCCGGAAAGGCTGCAGTGTTGCTCCATGGCCACATGGGGGAGTCAGCCTGTGGAGACACCACACCTGTGAGACAACGCACTCAAGTGAAGGTTATTACACCACCTGCAGGATATGGTAAGATTGTGGCAATTTGTGAGACTGATCCGAGTAAAGTGGCATTATGTTTAGTGAGGAGATCTGCGGAAGGTGTAAAAACGGACTTGCTGCAGTGTCCTACCCAGAGCAATGGGGAGACACAGGTTAAAACCCAGCTTGCAGCAAAGTCAAGAATTGAAAAGGACATGTGGACTCTGGGTGCACCTAAGGTAATCCAGCAGAGTGCTGGGAGAGATGTGCTAGAGGTGACCAAATCAGTGGGTGTGCCAGGTTCCCTAGTGATGGTGACAGGTGCTGCAGAGTTGCCAAGGGAAACCACCAAGGAGCCTGCTGTGGTGAGGCAAGTGGTTTCCCAGGACAACTGTGAAGACGCCCTAGTGGGAAAAATAATTCCTTTGGAGAGAAAGGGTGGTGTGCTGAGTGGCACTCAGGGTGCCATGCGTTTTGACAAAGGACAATTTGATAGAGTTTATAAGGCTGCTATGTTTATGAATGCTGATGATACATGTGCCTATGGTAATGTGATGCTTAATGAGGTAGGGGTGATCGCTAAGCAGGATATGCGATTCCCCTTGGCAACAGTATCTATGGCTGCAGAGGTGTCCTTTAGAAACCTCCAGGGAGCTCTGTGTGTTGGAGCCAGAGGTTGCCTGGGACAACTGTGGTGCCGCTCTGATAGATAAGAGAGTACTTGACCTTGGTGATGAGAAAAATGGTAAAACTCAAATGTTTGAAATTGCTTGTAGTGATAATGAGTTGCTGCGGTCTGTCATTGCTGACAGTCCTCATGGGTTTAGTGAAGCGCCACCCGAGCAAAGTGGTGAAGTTATGTTATTGCAGCCTGTTGTGTTTGAAAATGTTTTGCCACAAGTGCATTTAAACAAGGAAGGCTTAGTGGGTAACAGTGGAGTGGACACAATTTCTGCTATGCTAAATAGAGAGGCTGCAGGGCCGGTAGACACGGGTGCGTTGGTTTTTGCAGAAATTAACCCTCTCCAGTTGGATGGATCTGAAAAGGGCGCATACATAGCAGAGGTTTTGTCCACAGCAAAAGAGATGAGTAATGTTGAATGTCAGATTGATGAGGTAGTGGATAGCGATTTGGAAGGGCTCAGTGTTGCTGAAAGTGAGAGGATGAGTGTGACACATGCGATTGGCAGTGCTCAGCGGGAGCCGCACATTTTTTAGTTGCCTCTGAGGTAGAGGTCTTTTTAAGTGCCCCGGCCACTCACGCCTTAGCAAATGAGTCCCTCCACATAGTTGGTAAAGGAAAAGTTCCTAGAGTTCTGTGTTTAGATACGGCATGTCTAGAAATTTCTGAGATGTTGTGGGAATTGGTGAGAATCTTTCCAATATACACCTGCGTGTATCCACAGCAGAAGGTCGACATGGTACTGCATAATACCAATCGGTGGACGCAGGTGATACATGCGTTGTTAAGCAATGTTGATGAGAATTGGTTGCTACACTGTTGGTTGCTTTTGTTGAAAGTTGTCTCGCAGTTCTCCTCGAGAGTTCTTCCAGCGGCGGTTATGTGCGGAAGGCGCTCAGGGGAATTGTTTGAGAAATTAGAGATAATAGACATAGTGGAAGTCTCTCCGTATGCGGGTGTGATGGAGTGTATTCCTGCTGGTGCGGTCCGAGGTGCGGCTGAGCAGTGGTTGGTACGTGGCGCGCATACTGTCTCACCCGCTACACCTCATGTAAAGGAAAGGCCCGGAACTGACGTGGCGGTAGTAAGACTTCAGTCCATCACGCGCAGAGAGGTACAGTTTGAGGTACCCGGAGACACTTTGACAGGAAATAACAGTGATGGTAACTGTAACGGAAACATGTATGAGAAGCACTGTGGAGCAATGTCAGACAACTCTGAGCTATTGGTTGAGGCACTGGCGTAGCGTGGGGGGGGGGCAGGGGCGGCCGTCGCACCGGGCGCAACATTTAGGGGGGCGCCCGGCAGTATGTGTCCCAGTGGCTGCCTCCTAAATGTACTGTGTCCCCGTGTCCCCATGCCTGCCGCCATGTTCAGTCTCAGGCGCCCTGTGATTGGGCGTATGAGATCATGTGCGGCGGCGGGGCTGGCCTGTCCACGATTGCGGTAGATCCTGGAGTCCCGCCTTCGCCCAATCACAGGGTGCAGGAGACTGAACATGGGTGGAGGCGGGACTCCAGGATCTACCGCGATCGTGGACAGGCCAGCCCCGCCGCCGCACATGACCCCATATGCCCAATCACAGGGCGCCTGAGATTGAACATGGTGGCGGGGAATATCGCTGAGCAGAGGCTGCAGAGCAAAGCAGGTGCCGAACATGGCGAGTCGGATTACTTCAGTAAGGTACCGGAGATCGGGAGGAGGGCAGCCGCTGACACTCTTCCAGGCAGGCTGAGCCAATGTTGGGGAGGAAGGAGAGCATGGAGCCGGGAATAGAGCGCAGGCAGCAGGGGGTGGAGGAGAGAGGAATGCGGGAGAGGGAAAGTCACAGCATAGAGGAGAAGAGAGGAGAGGGGGAGCAGCCTGGAGGAGAGATGGAGGGAAGAGAGGAAAGACACTTCTATATACACATGAATGGGACAGGAGGAAATCAGTGGAGCTGGGAGTGTCACATCCATGGGGGGGGACACATGGAATCAGTGGGAGATGACACTAACAGGAACTGGGACTGTCACATGAGATGAGGGGTCCATGTATGGGAGCTGAGAGGGGTCCATAAATAGGGGTACAACACACACAGGGACAGGAGAGAAACGTGGGTGGAGGCATGGACCCTTACTGTGTGTTCTATGAACAATGAGATCCGCAGGACTTCCACACACCAGCCCACTTCCCCCACCTGTCATACAGCTATGCCATCCTGGACATCACAATCCCAGTACACCTCCACTGCACCGCACAGCACACCTCCACTGCACCGCACAGCACACCTCCACTACACCGCACAGCACACCTCCACTACACCGCACAGCACACCTCCACTGCACCGAACAGCACACCTCCACTGCACCGAACAGCACACCTCCACTGCACCGCACAGCACACCTCCACTACACCGCACACCTCCACTATAAGGCGGGGGGGGTCATTGGAAGGCGCCACAAAAATCTCCACCTACACCATATAGTCAGGGGCGGAGCCAATGGGGGTGTCAAAATTAGGTTTCACCTAGGGTGGCAAAAATCCTTGCACCGGCCCTGGTCAGTGTAGTGTAGTGGTCAGTGTAGTACAGTGGTCAGTATAGTGGTTAGTGTAGTGGTCAGTGTGGGAATCACGTAGGTCAGTGTAGTGTAGTGGTCAGCAGGCCCGGACTGGCCATAGGGCATACCGGGCCGCCGGACTGCATGTCACGTTTTCCCCATCATCTCCAATGTCTCCGGAGGCAGCCGGAGTTGGTGGGCGGAGCTGGGGGTGTGGCTGCCCTCTCCACTCCTCCCACAGACTCGTTCACTCTGGCTCAGTGGCGGTGCGTCCATAGTGGGCGCAGGAGCGCCGCCCCCTCTCGCTCCTGCGCCCGTCACTCACAACAATACATAGGTTCATGCATTGCATGAACCTATGAATTGTCGCCGCCGCCGCTGCCGCCTACTATTCAGATGGCCGGCCCCCTGTTGAGCGCCAGCCATCTGAATAACAGGGGCTGGTTGGTTTTTGGAAGCCTGAGGGCTGTAATCGGCTTCCAAATAGTTAACCAGAGGACGCACGGGGGGTGCGTTCCCTGGTTAACACTGACAGGCGTTTCAGCCAATCAGGTTCACCGGGTCTGGTTACCGGTAACCTGATTGGCTGAAGCGACATCGAGGGCGGGAGAAGACATTGAGGACGGAAGAAGGACGGCGCTGACCTGAGGAAGGTAAGTGCAGGGCTGGGGGAAACTGGCTGTATTTGGGGACAAAGTGGCTGCATATGGGGACAAAGTGGCTGCATTTGGGGACAAAGTGGCTGCATTTGGGGACAAAGTGGCTGCATTTGGGGACAAAGTGGCTGCATTTGGGGACAAACTGGCTGTATATGGGGACAAACTGGGGACAAACTGGCTGCATTTGGGGACAAACTGGCTGCATTTGGGGACAAACTGGCTGCATCTGGGGACAAACTGGCTGCATCTGGGGACAAACTGGCTGCATCTGGGGACAAACTGGCTGCATCTGGGGACAAACTGGCTGCATTTGGGGAAAAGCTGGCTGCATTTGGGGAAAAACTGGCTGTATATGGAGACAAACTGGTTGCATTTTGGGACAAACTGGCTGCATTTGGGGACAAACTGGCTGCATTTTGGGACAAACTGGCTGCATTTGGGGACAAACTGGCTGCATTTGGGGACAAACTGGCTGCATTTGGGGACAAACTGGCTGCATATGGGGACAATCTGGCTGTACTTGGGGACAAACTGGCTGTATTTGGGGGGAAACTGGCTGCATTTGGCGACAAACTGCATTTGGGGGGAAACTGGCTGCATTTGAGGGGAAAACTGGTGGCGTTTGGGCACAGTGGCTGCGTTTAATGGGCACAGTGGCGGCAATTGATGTTTTTTTTTTTCAGTTTGTTTGCGCCCCCCCCCCCCCACCCCAAAAAAAAAATTTGAGCACCAGCCGCCACTGCTCTGGCTGATCCCACAGCTGAAGGAGAAAGAAACGAGGACGCAGCAGCCAGAGTGTCTTCATCTCCAGGCATGCTGTAAGTTACTACACTGCTGCACATGTCACTACATAGATTCCTAACCTGGCACCATACCACCCCAGCCTGCCCTATGCCACCGCACCCTGCCCTATGCGTGCCACCGCACCCTGCCTTTTGCCACCACACCCTACCCAATGCCACCCAGCCTGCCCTATGCCACCGCAACCTGCCCTATGCCACCGCAACCTGCCCCATGCCACCGCAAACTGCTCTATACCACCCTAGCCTGCCCTATGCCACCCCAACCTGCTCTATACCACCCCAACCTGCCCTATGCCACCGCAACCTGCCCTATACCACCCCAGCCTGCCCTATGCCACCGCAACCTGCCCTATGCCACCGCAAACTGCTCTATACCACCCCAACCTGCCCTATGCCACCGCAAACTGCTCTATACCACCCCAACTTGCCCTATGCCACCACACCCTGCCATATACCACCGCAAACTGCCCTATACCACCCAAACCTGCTCTATACCACCCAAGCCTGCCCTATACAACCCCAACCTGCCTATGCCACCCCAGCCTGCCCTATATCACCGCAACCTGCCCTATATCGCCCCAGCCGGCCCAATACCACCCTATACTTTAATTTACAGGGGTCATTTGGGGGTGCGCCTCGTGACCGTGCGCTGCCTGCAGGGCGCTGGGCAGGATAGACAGGAGGGGGGTGACACCATGTTTTGCCCCACCAGGTGACACCAACCCTAGTTACGCCACTGCCCCAGTGCACTCTCAGCTGCGAGTCGGAGCCGCACTCGAGTGACAGTGACACCCATCGGCACATCAGGGGGCCGGGACCCGCAACGATCCCCTTCTCCCTGGCAAGGTGGCCACGGCACTGATGATCTGATCAGTCTCGGCTCGGCTGTCTCACACAGCCGAGCAGAGTGAAGCCGCCTCCCCCTCCTCCTTTATGTCCACGCAGGGGGAGGGGACCCAACATGCAGTCTCGTGCTGATCTGAGGTACATTATAGGTCTGAAGGGGGGTCTGTATTGTAGGGGGGTTTCTGTATTGTAGGGGTGATCTGAAATGTAGGGGGGGTTCTGTATTGTAGGGGAGTCTGTAATGTAGGGGGGTTCTGTATTGTAGGGGGGTTCTATATTGTAGGGGGGTCTGTACTGTAGGGAGGGGGTCTGTACTGTAGGGGGGTCTGTAATGTAGGGGGTCTGTATTGTAGAGGGGGGCTGTAATGTAGGGGGGTCTGTACTGTAGGGAGGGGGTCTGCACTGTAGGGAGGTATATGTAACATGCAGGGGGTCCAGAACTGTTAGGGGGTGTCTGTGTAACAAACTGTGGGGGGCTGTGTCATGTAAAGGGGTCCAGAGGGGCAGTGCTATGTAATGTAAAGGGGTCCAGAGGTGCAGGGTGCTGTGTAATGTAAAGGGGTCCAGAGGTGCAGGGTGCTGTGTAATGTAAAGGGGCCCAGAGGTGCAGGGTGCTGTGTAATGTAAAAAGGTCCAGAGGTGCGGTGCTATGTAATGTAAAGGGGTCCAGGGTGCTGTGTAATGTAAAGGGGTCCAGAGGTACAAGGTGCTGGAACCCCACATCCCATCATTAACCGTCGTCGCGAAGCGCCGCCGCCGCGCCCCCCCCCCCCCAGGCTGCTCAGTCTAAAATGCCCGGGCCTATTTTTTGTCCCAGTCCGGGCCTGGTGGTCAGTGTGGGAGTCAGGTAGGTCAGTGTAGTATATTGGTCAGTGTGGGAATCAGGTAGGTCAGTGTAGTGTAGTGGTCAGTGTGGGAATCAGGTAGGTCAGTGTAGTGGTCAGTGTGGGAATCAGGTAGGTCAGTGTAGTGTAGTGGTCAGTGTGGGAATCAGGTAGGTCAGTGTAGTATATTGGTCAGTGTAGTGGTCAGTGTGGGAATCAGGTAGGTCAGTGTAGTGTAGTGGTCAGTGTGGGAATCAGGTAGGTCAGTGTAGTGGTCAGTGTGGGAATCAGGTAGGTCAGTGTAGTGTAGTGGTCAGTGTGGGAATCAGGTAGGTCAGTGTAGTGTAGTGGTCAGTGTGGGAATCAGGTAGGTCAGTGTAGTATAGAGGTCAGTGTGGGAATCAGGTAGGTCAGTGTAGTATATTGGTCAGTGTAGTGGTCAGTGTGGGAATCAGGTAGGTAAGTGTAGTGGTCAGTGTGGGAATCAGGTAGGTCAGTGTAGTGGTCAGTGTGGGAATCAGGTAGGTCAGTGTAGTGTAGTGGTCAGTGTGGGAATCAGGTAGGTAAGTGTAGTGGTCAGTGTGGGAATCAGGTAGGTCCGTGTAGTATATTGGTCAGTGTAGTGGTCAGTGTGGGAATCAGGTAGGTCAGTGTAGTGTAGTGGTCAGTGTGGGAATCAGGTAGGTCAGTGTAGTGTAGTGGTCAGTGTGGGAATCAGGTAGGTCAGTGTAGTGTAGTGGTCAGTGTGGGAATCAGGTAGGTCAGTGTAGTGGTCAGTTTGGGAATCAGGTAGGTCAGTGTAGTGTAGTGGTCAGTGTGGGAATCAGGTAGGTCAGTGTAGTGGTCAGTTTGGGAATCAGGTAGGTCAGTGTAGTGTAGTGGTCAGTGTGGGAATCAGGTAGGTCAGTGTAGTGGTCAGTGTGGGAATCAGGTAGGTCAGTGTAGTATATTGGTCAGTGTAGTGGTCAGTGTGGGAATCGGGTAGGTCAGTGTAGTGTAGTGGTCAGTGTGGGAATCAGGTAGGTCAGTGTAGTGGTCAGTGTGGGAATCAGGTAGGTCAGTGTAGTGTAGTGGTCAGTGTGGGAATCAGGTAGGTCAGTGTAGTATAGTGGTCAGTGTGGGAATCAGGTAGGTCAGTGTAGTGGTCAGTGTGGGAATCAGGTAGGTCAGTGTAGTGTAGTCATCAGTGTGGGAATCAGGTAGGTCAGTGTAGTGGTCAGTGTGGGAATCAGGTAGGTCAGTGTAGTGTAGTGGTAAGTATAGGAATCAGGTAGGTCAGTGTAGTGTAGTGGTCAGTGTAGGGATCAGGCTGGTCAATACTATTGTAGGAAGGGAAGGGATAGGACTCAGGGAGTGCTAAAAGTCCGCAGGTTAGGGGGGCGCAAATTACTTGCCTTGCCCCGGGCACTGACAACCCACGCTACGCCACTGGGTTGAGGTACCAATGGACACAGAAATGGTTAAAGAGATTGGTGTGGGAAAATGTGGTGGAACATGTGCGTTGGTAGGACAATTGTTATTGGAGTGTTGGACAACAGGGGGCGATGTGAAACTGCGGGACTGTCCCATAGGGAATAACTTCTTGCCTGTAGATGGTCCCTCCATAGACCCTGTCCTAGAAAACAGGACAAGAGGTCCGAATGACAATATTGTGTTGAATAACCCCTTGTGGAACATTGCTATTGAGGATATGGTATTAATCACAGATGGTTTGGTGGCCAAGAGTAACCACACAGGGGTTAGTGAACCTGAGAAACAAATGTTGTTGGTTAATGTTGCGTCAGGTAGTGAGAGTGGCCAGTCCCTGACAGATTTCATGAAAGTGGGTCCCCAACAGTACCGGGAGAGTAGGTCTGTGGGAGGAAAAAGAAGGGTCCTGAGGCCAAAAGGTAGAAGGGATAGAGAGATTAGTGGGAGCCCATGGTTCAGGAAGAAGGGCTGGTGGAAGTACACCCGGAAGAAGATGTGGGTGGAGTGCCCCTTTAGAGAAAAGGTTGGGCAGATTAGGACTACTGCTACGGATAGTTGGCACCGAGGCGCCAAGGTGAAGTGCTGGTGGACACCTACCCCAAAAAAGAAATGGGCCTACGTTTATGGTGACGGGATCATGTGTTCCTCCCTCCGGTTCGAAACAAGGGGTGAGGGTATGTGAGGGTGCGACTTTGTGCGACCTTCAAGAGTGTTGGTTTATGCCAGATTTGGTAAAGAAAGACACGCTGATGGAACAGCTCTTGGGCTATATAGTTCTGACATGATTATGGATCAGGGCTCCACCCAACAGAGAGGAAGTCTGTGTGCATGGGAGTCAGGTGGACTCTCATCCTCTGAAGTGGAGTCAGAGGTGATTATGGATCAGGGCTCCACCCAACAGAGAGGAAGTCTGTGTGCATGGGAGTCAGGTGGACTCTCATCCTCTGAAGTGGAGTCAGAGGTGATTATGGATCAGGGCTCCACCCAACAGAGAGGAAGTCTGTGTGCATGGGAGTCAGGTGGACTCTCATCCTCTGAGTGGAGTCAGAGGCGGTACATGTCTGCAGGAGGCAGACATCATTAGTGATACAGCAACAAAGGTGCTGACCAGGGGTAAGCAAGGAGAAAGCTTAAACTCTTGGAAACTGTTTGGGTCTGAGGAGCAGACCCAAGGCCTAGGCTAAAGGCCTGGATAGCAAGAAGGTAAAGCTACGAGGCTAAACTGTTAAGTATGCAAGATACAGGAATGGTGGCACCCCCCTGTGAATACTACAGATGTACTTGTGAACTTTTGTGCCTTTAAATAAACATGGGCTACCATGCCCTTAAACAGAGTTCCTGACTGGCTTGCATCACTGAAAAAAAAATGCATCTACTACGAGAGCTAACAACCCCCAAACTTACAATATATATATTAAAAAAAGGAGATATTGCTTAAAATCAAATAAAAAAAAGACTATAAAAAAAATCTAAACATTATTATGGAGATCTGGCTTTAAAATAAAAAAAAGATTATTCAAGAGATCACAAGAAATAATAAAGAAATAAGTTTGTCAGAACTCTGTGTGAATATCAGCAGCAAAAAAACTTCATTATTCTAGTATTATAAAGAACCATGGAATGCGCTGCATTAAAAGATCCCAGAATTTGCAGCGTGACGGATGTGCTATCTCCATTATGAACGCTAGTTTTACCAGTCCAAGCGATCCCGTCTCGTACTTGATTCTGAGCATGCGTGGTTTTTAGTACGTCGGAATAGCATCCAGACGAACGTAATTTCCGATTTCGTAGGAAAAAAAAAAAAACACGTTCTCTATCTAAATCCGTCGGAATTTCTGACGGAAAAAGTCAGATGTGGCATACACACGGTTGGAATATCCGATGAAAAACTCCCATGGGACTTTTCCTATCGGAAATTCTGACCGTGTGTACAGGGCATAAGAAGCACAGCAACTGAAGTTTACAATTTTAATTAATACACACTACTGTGCATGTAATATTTTTGTGTTACATAAAATAGCCTTTTAATACAGGTTGCTTCCATGACATTTGCTTTTATATTGAAACCTCTGATATTGGGATTTTATTGGCAACAGACAACAAATTACATATAGAAAAAATGAATTTATTTGTACAAAGACATCATAATATATATCACATATTTCTTGGTTTAACATTAAAAACATGAAGTTTGTCAAGAAAATTTGATACAAATGATACAATAGCAAAAATTCAAAAACCTCCAGGAAAGTTGGGGAAGAAGCAGGTATTTCTGGATCTTCTAAAGCAAAAGGAAAAAAAATCCATAGTATGATAAAAACAAACGGCTTCAAGTAAATAGTGATTTAATTTTTTGGGTTCATGTACACTTTAAATGAGCCATTGTTGAGCAATCTATGACATCTATGGAGTAGAAGAAGGAAGACTTATTACCAATGGTTTCTGTTACGCGCCTAACTGTGTGATCATGAGCTGGAGTTGTTGGAGTTACAGTAAGGTTTGCTGCTTCCCAGCCACAAGGTACCTTGGACCATTAGAAACTGTTAAGTAAGATTAATATAGGGACATTTTTTAAAGCTGTTGTATCTCAACAGAAAGGCCAATTGATTTAACTACCTCCATACTGGGCACTTTCGCCCCCTTCCTTCCCAGACCAATTTTCAGCTTTTAGCACTGTCACACTTTCAATGACAATTGCGCAATCATGCGAATGAAATGAATTTTTTTTCGCACAAATAGAGCTTTCTTTTGGTGGTATTTATTCATCATTCTGTTTTTTATTTTTTGCGATATAAGCGAAAAAAGAGTGGAAATTTGGAAAAAAAAAAATATTTTCTTCTTTCTATTTTAAAAGAAATCCAATAAAATCGAATTTTGTCATAAATTTAAGCCAAATTGCATTCTGCTACATGTTTTTGGTAAAAAAATTCCCGTTAAGTGTATAATAATTGGTTTGTGTGATCACGGACAGATGTACGTAAATGTTCATGTACAGATGTGCGCAGGAGATCACAGACATATGTGTGCAAATGATCATTGGGACATGTGATTTTACTGTTATATATGTGGGGGACAGGTGTTTTTACTATGTGGGGACATGTGTGTATGGGGACATGTGTGTATGGGGACATGTGTGTATGGGGACATGTGTTTTTGGGGACATGTGTGTTTACTGTGTGTGTTTTACATTGTGGGGTCACTAGGCTGGTGATCAGTGAGTAAAAACAGCTCATACTCACTGATCACCAGCCGTGCTGCAGCGATCCACTTTCCTCTCCTCACCAACAACTTCTGTGTGAGGAGAGCCGATTGCCTAGCAACCGGCTCTGTATTTACATCACATAACGGCTGTGATTGGACATGGCCGTCATGTGATCAGGAGGGCCAATCACAGAGCCCTCCTGCTGATCTGAGATGCGCCGTGTCTGGGTGACACGAGTGCATCGGGATCGCGCCACTGCGCGGGAACGCATGCGCGATCCCCCTCCTTCTGAGGGACGTTCCTGAACATCCACTCAGAAGGAGAGAGTGCCCACCCGGCCGTATATGTGCAGTGGCCAGGTGGGAAGTAGTTAATAAAGGGATAACATATTTTAAAGTGGGAAACACTTTACAGCTCGTGCCAGCGCTTCCTTAATGGAGTTTTATAGCTTGGTGCGGTTGCCTCCTAGCACCATGCTGTCCGGTCCGATCGGAGCTCCAGGATCGCGGGAGGTAGTGGGAGAGGATTGGTGAGTCTGCAGCCGCCAACTCGCTGTATTCTGCGGCTTTTGTCCCTCATGGAGCGGAGCTCTAACAGTGCAAACCCTCTTAGACTCCGCGCATACCGACTCCGGGAAACCACTCTTTTAATCTGATTTGTGCTAATAATTATTATTTTTTCATATATATATGGATGGAATGCTGGCTTTCTGGACTTTTAACCACTTCCTTACCGGGCCTATTCTGGCACTCCTCTCCTACATGCAAAAATCATAATTTTTTTGCTAGAAAATTACTCAGAACCCCCATACACTATATATATATATATATATATATATATATATATATATATATATATATATATATATATGTTTTTTTTAGCAGACACCCTAGGGAATAAAATGGCGGTCATTGCAACTTTTTATCTCGCACGGTATTTGCGCAATAATTTTTAAAACGCCTTTTTTGGGGGAAAAAAACGAATTAAAAAATAACAAAACAGTAAAGTTACCCAAATTTTTTTGTATAATGTGAAAGATTATGTTACGCCGAGTAAATAGATACCTAACATGTCACGCTTTAAAATTGCGCACACTCATGGAATGGCGCCAAACTTCAGTACTTAAAAATCTCCATAGGCGTCGCTTATTTTTTTTTTTACAGGCTACCAGTTTAGAGTTACAGAGGAGGTCTAGTGCTAGAATTGTTGCTGGCGCTTTAACGCACGTGGCGATACCTTACATGTGTGGTTTGAACGGCGTTTACATATGTGGGCGGGACTTGCGTGTGTGTTCGCTTCTGAGCGCGAGCTACTGGGGACAGGGGCGTTTTAGAAAAAAATATTTATTATTTTATTTTTTATTTTACTTAATTTTTTTTATTTTTACACTTTTTTTTTTAAATTATTTTTTTTGATCACTTTTATTCCTATTACAAGGAATGTAAACATCCCTTGTAATAGGAATGTGTGTGACAGGTCCTCTTTATGGAGAGATGCAGGGTCAATAAGACCCCACATCTCTCCTCCAGGCTAGAAAGCATGAGATCGGTGAAAAAAAATTCACTGATCTCATACTTACAGCCGCAATGGTGGCTTTGTTTACATTTGAGGACCCGGGCGTGACGTCATCACATCGCGCCCGGGCCTCCGACGGTCATAGAGATGACTGGTGACCATCTGGTCACCAGTCATCTCTATGCCTTCCATCCGGCACCGGCAGATCGTTTCTACGGGTCCCCGATCGCACGGGAGAGCCCGGAGAAGCACCGGGTGGCGGCGGGAGGGGGGGGGCATCCCCTCCCGCCGCCTATAAGAACGATCAAGCAGCGAAACCGCCACTATGATCATTCTTATGGTGCACAGAATCGCCGGCTGAAAAGATGGATATCTGAATGATGCCTCTAGCTGCAGGCATTATTCAGATATCCCCACTGAAAGTCCAGGACGTCATATGACGTCCTTGGGCGGGAAGTGGTTAAGTATTATGTTGTTATTTGAGGTTTTTCTTTAGATAATAGGCAAATCGTTGGGATTGAAAATAGAATCATAATGTTTTGCTTTTTTGTCATTAAGGAGTAGCAGAATGTATTTTGGGGTGTAATTGGAAGTATGCATATGCTATGTGTGAGAAATAAAAACTCACCATGCTTCTTACTAAATACATTGGAATGTCCACTTTCCAAAAAGGGGTAATTTGGGGGTTAATTAAAAAATATAAAAAATAGTGTCCCTTGATGTAATCCATCATCAATCACGTCGCCGCCGCACCCAAAAAATATCACCTCTTTGAAGGCCACGGGCCGTCTGCCCCGCTACGTCACCTGGTGGCCCCGCCCCTTCTAATGTCACATGACGCCATGTGACGTCATAAGGCTGATGCCATGTGATGTTACCGAGTGACATAACTGGATGGCCCTGCCGCTTGCCTATATAAGAACTGTAAAAGCAGAGAGGAGGCAGATGGACGTTGGCCTCCCAGAAGGCGTTTTTTTTCTTCTATTTTTCGGGTTCGGTGGACGATGTGATTGACAATGGATTACATCGAGGGACACTATTTTTTTTTCTTTTTTAATAAAGGATTTGTCAAAAACAGTTTCCTGTGTTTCTTTCTTTTTGACACTTGCCCCCTGCCCCAAAGCACCCACCTCCCCATTTTAAGGGCATGTGGCCTGGTATGGTTTAGGCAGATCCAGAACTGAGTTGAGATCTGAACAGTGAAGTCCCTATTTCTGTATCACTAGGACTGGTGAAAGGGCATTGCTGCCATTAACATGTTGCTGCTAGCAGAGACTGAGCACATAGGGACTGGCTATCTAACTAGCAGAATTATTTACTGCATGCAGACTTTACTGAGACTGTACTCATGTGCACCACCATAAAGACTGAGCCCCAATGCTAGCCAGCTGAAGAACTAGGGCTAAAGACTGTTTACCCAGATAGCTGCTTTACAAGGACTTCGTCTCTTGTCCATTGTAAGAGGTACCTCTTTAGGGAGTTTTAAATTTCATTACTGTTGTTCATATAGAGTGGATTTAGCCTACAGTTTACAGAGGAGTTATCAGTATTGATTATCAATGCTGTTACTGTTTTCTAATGCCATTGCTTATTGCTGATTTTGTGGATTACCAGGATTGCTCTAATTTAGCAGCATAGAACACCATACTGTGCTAATATAGCCTAGTAAACATATTGGGGAAGATTTACAAAAACTGGTGAACTCGGAATCTGGTGCAGCTGTGCATGATAGCCAATTACCGTATATACTTGAGTATAAGCCGACCTGAGTATAAGCCGAGGTACCTAATGTTACCACAAAAAAATGGGAAAACGTACTGACTCGAGTATAAGCCGAGGGTCAACAATGCCTCACTGTTCCCATCCTTACTGTGCCCATCCTCACTGTTCCTCACTGTTCCTATCCTCACTGTTCCCTAGCTCACTGTTTAAATTTAACATTGTAAATAGTACCCGAAAAAAAGTTGAGAGGCTGCGGCGTCCATCGTTTAAATCCCGCGGTCTCTTCCTGGTCCCTTCCGTGATAGGCGATTCTCAGCAGACACTCTCCGCCTATCACGAACGTTCTCTCATCCTCACCCATCCCAGCAGACACTGTGTTAGGTGTTCCGCCAATCACAGACGTCTGCTGGGAAACTAAGGATGAGAGAACATTCGTGATAGGCGGAGAGTGTCTGCTGAGAATCGCCTATCACGGAGGGGACCAGGAAGAGACCGCAGGATTTAAACGATGGACGCCGCAGCCTCTCAACTTTTTTTCAGGTACTATTTACAATGTAAAATTTCGCTGACTCGAGTATAAGCCGAGGGGGGGACTTTCAGCCCAAAAAAAGGGCTGAAAATCTTGGCTTATACTCGAGTATATACGGTAGCTTCTAACGTCAGCTTTTTCAATTAGGTTTTGACAATAAAACCAGGAAGCAGATTGGTTTCCATGTAGAGCTACACCAGATTTTTCACTCTCCAATCTTAGAAAATAAACCCCATTGTCTAGGAAACTGTAATTGACCTAATCCTTTACTTACTCATTGATGTGCATACTGCTATTTATTTACTACAAGCCATGACAATACATTGTTTTTTTTTTATCACTAATCAGTGTGAGGTTTTCTTTGATACTGAACCTGTTGTGGAAATTTTATGAAGATGTATTTGATATGTATTGTCACAGTGTCTCCCAGTTTTAGTACTCCTGCAGCCCTCTCTAAGGAGCTGACTGGGGCAGACTGAGGCTGGTTGAGTCCCGTCTGGTAGTGGAAAACTTCCTGAGATTGCAGAGAGGTGTTTGCAGAGTTAGTCTGGGGGGGATGTGTTCACTCTGCAAAGACTTTATCGGTTATGAGCGGATGTACGCTCGTGTCACCCCGGTGTGCCTGATCAACACATTTGGGGGGCCGTGGCGTGCCCCTGCAGATAATCTCCCGGAATGGTAGTATATTCCGGGTATGCGTTCTCTGAACAACGCAGAATAAGGATTCATGCCAACGGTAAAAACGTGAGCCTTTGAATTGTTATGGTCGGGGAGAGCGTCCATGACTTCAAGCCATGCGGCTTCCTTTGTCTAGTTGAAGATGATGGCTTACAGGTACAGGGGGCGGGAAATCATACACACTGTCCTTGCCCAGACTAGCCCATAAGACTCCCCTAGTCATTGCTCATTGGTTGTTGTATAACCCCTCCTGTTTGAAGGATTGCCTGTGCTTGATTGGCCAAATTGTGAAGCCACCAGGCTCTATTGTTATATAGATAAAGATTTGCTCCCAGGCTGGGGGCAGTTAGTCGAGCTGAGGATGTAGCATGTAAGCAATATTGGTCATGGCTGTTTACTTGGGGCTATGCGGGAAACAGAGTGATATATTATAACATTAGGTTGAAAGGGCGCTTAAAGCGCAGGAGATATGGATTACGCATGGCGTATAGAAAAATCTCCAGGACAAACCTTAGTTGTCTGAGTTCCCCCCTCCCCCCTGAAAGGTGTCAAATGTGGCACTGGATTGGGGGAGGAGTCAGTTAACCACCTAACGACCAGCCGCCGTCGTTATACGTCGGTACTTTGACGTGGAATAATGTTGTTATGGCAGCAGATAGCTGCCATAACCCCGGTATCCTCTTAAGCGGCAGGCAGCTGGCTTTCAGATAAAAGTGGTCCCCGCCCTGCTCCGGTCGTCTCCCCTGCTTACCGGAGCCGTCGGTAGCGGCAAAGACGATCGGGTCCTCTCCCCTGTGAGACTGCATGCCGAGTGAATGAAAGATGGCCCCCACTCGGCTCCATAACATTGGATGACGGAAGCAATGTCAAACGTCACTTCTGCCCAGTGCTCTTAAAGGGGAATTTTTTTGTTTTTTCAAAAGACATTTTTTTTTTTATTGCATTTAAGTGTAAATGTGAGATCTGAGGTCTTGTTGACCCCAGATCTCACATTAAAGAGGTCCTGACATGCTTTTTTTTCTATGTTTACATTCCCTGTAATAGAAATAAAAGTGACCCAAAAAATAGGATTTTTGTACTCACCGTAAAATTCTTTTCTCTGACATCCATGGACTGACACGGCGTCTCTTATTCACTGTACACGTGGGTTATGTCCCTGCTTGCAGGAGAAGACCTAGGCAGAATGTGAGATGTTATACATACATACATTCTAAAAGCCAGAGTTGAACAGCCCCGCCCAGGGGGGCGGTCCCTCCAGACATAACCCACCCCCTGCAGTCAGCAGACCTCAGTTCGTAACAAAGCAGTACAAACTTTAAAAAGGAAGGGTGGATGCCGTGTCAGTCCATGGATGTCAGAGAAAAGGATTTTACGGTGAGTACAAAAATCCTATTTTCTCTTATCATCCATGGACTGACACGGCGTCTCTTATTCACTGTACACGTGGGATGTCCCAAAGCAGTGTCAAGAGGGATGGGAGCAGTCTAAATGGAAAAACCAAAAAACCTCACTCCAAACAAGGCAGAGCTCCTCAACGGAGGAGTTGCAACTCTAAACAGCGGCCTGCAACACCTTGCGGCTGAAGGAAGCATTCGAAGATGCAGCCACATTAACCTTGTAAAACTTAGAAAAGGTATGAACAGACGACCAGGTCGCCGCCTTGCACACTTGTGCAACCGACGCTTGATGTCGGAAAGCCCAGGAAGTGCCAATTGCCCTGGTGGAATGCGCCGTGACCGGAAAGGGAGGCGCCCGCCCCTTGAGAGCATAGGCTCGAATGACGGTTTGTCTGATCCACCTAGAAATGGTGGCAGATGAAGCCGCTTGGCCCTGTTTTGGACCAGAGGCAGTTACAAACAGTGAGTCAGACTTCCGAATAGAAGCAGTAGCAGACAGGTACACCCGCAAGGCTCGTACCACGTCCAATGTGTGAAGCACAAACTCTCTGGGATGCGATGGGTGAGGACACAAGGACGGGAGGACAATGTCCTCATTTAGGTGAAAGGCCGAGACCACCTTTGGCAAAAAAGAAGGTCGCGGACGCAACACCGCCTTATCCTTATGGATGACCAAATATGGCGACTTGCAGGACAAGGCCGCCAACTCAGACACTCGTCTAACAGAAGTAATTGCCACTAAAAGAGCCACCTTCTGAGACAAAGACAAGAGGGGAATATCCCTGATATTCTCAAAGGGAGGTTCCTGGAGAACCGAGAGTACCAAATTCAGATCCCACGGGGGGGGGAGAGGAGGCTTGACAGGAGGGAGCAAATGGCGAACCCCCTGTACCAAGGTGCTAACCAAGGAATGACCCGCTAGTGGTCGCTGAAAGAAGATGGCCAAGGCTGAAATCTGACCGTTAATGGTACTCAAAGCGAGCTTTTGGGCAACTCCACGCTGCAGAAAACGCAGGATTCTAGGGACAGAATATGTCCGAGGACGCCAGTCCAGCTCTTCGCACATGGCGATGTAAGCTTTCCAGGTACGTGATAGATCATTCTGGAGGAAGACTTCCGTGCCCTTAACATGGTCGAAATGACCGAGTCCGAGAGACCTCGGTCTCTCAACACCTGGCTTTCAACAGCCATGCCGTTAAAGCCAGAGACTGTAAAGCAGGATGAAATATAGGACCTTGAGACAGAAGGTCCTCCCTTATTGGCAACCGCCAGGGAATGTCCGTGACGAGACGTACCAGATCAGCGTACCAGTGACGCAGAGGCCAATCCGGAGCAATGAGGATCACCGGAATTCCCTCGGTCGCCACCCTGCGCAGCAGGCGATGGTGCAACTGCAGCGGAGGATGAATGTATATCAGGTGATAATGACCCCATGGGGCCACTAACGCATCCAAGGCATCCGCCCAAGGATCCCTGGATCTGGCCACAAACCTCGACATCTTGCGATTGAGTCGAGAGGCCATCTGGTCCACATCCGGCGTGCCCCACCATCAGCAAAGGAGTTGAAATACCTCCGGGTGCAAGGACCACTCTCCCTGGTCCAGCGTCTGGTGACTCAAATAGTCTGCCTGCCAATTGTCTATGCCCGGAATGTAAACGGCCGACAGAGGCGGCACGCTTCTTTTGGCCCACTTCAGGGTACGGGTGACCTCGGAAGCCGCAGCTGGGCTCCGAGTCCCTCCTCAATGGTTGACATATGCCACCGCCATGACGTTGTCTGACTGGATCCTGATGGACCGATCCTGTAATCTCTCAGACCACGAGGAAAGGCACAGTCTGATGGCCCGTATTTCCAGAACATTGATCGGTAAACGGGCTTCGTCCGAAGTCCAAAGCCCTTGGGCCGACAGGACTCCCCAGACTCCCCCCCAGCCCATCAGGCTGGTGTCCGTCGTGAACACCGTCCATTGGATGGGGAGGAACGACTTCCCGGACCGAAGAGCCGGGGACCCCAACCACCATGTCAGGGACGCCCTGACCAGGTGACTCACCTGGATCGGAAGATCCAAAGACAACGGGGATTTGTCCCAAGTGAGCAAGATCTCCTTCTGCAATGCCCTGGTGTGTGATTGGGCATACGGAACGGTCTCGAAGGAGGCCACCGTGAGTCCCAGGACTCTCATTCAAAAAACGGAGTGACGACCATTTTCGGGATGTCAGCACCCACACTGCAGACTGAAGTGTCAGTAACTTCCCTGGAGGTAGGAATACCTTTGCCTCCAAGGAGTCCAGAATCAGACCTAGATACTCCAGACACTGAGTCGGGACCAGGACTGACTTCTGAATGTTCAGGAGCCACCCAAAGTCCCTGAGGGTCTGACTGACGATAGTCACACTGTCTTCTAATTCTGAGCCACTTTCTGCTCTTAGAAGAAGATCGTCCAGATAGCCCACGACATCGATGCCTCGCTGTCTCAGCAAAGCTAGAACCGGCGCAAGCACCTTGGTGAACACCCACGGTGCCGAGGCTAGGGCGAAAGGAAGAGCCACAGATTGATAGTGGATTTCACCGATCGCAAGCGCAGAAAATTCTGGTGGCTTGCGCAGATCGGAACATGCAAGTAGGCGTCCTTGATGTCCAAGGCCACCAGAAAATCCCCTTGACTGAGTGTATCGATCACCGTGCGAATGGATTCCATGCAGATTTTTTGCACCTTCACGAAGGCATTCAGGGCCTTGAGGTTCAGGATAGGCCGAACCCCGTCCTTTTTTGGGACGACAAACGGATTCAAGTAGAATCCCTGAAACCTCTCCTGTGACGGAGCCGGCACAATCACTCCGGACCTGATCAAATCCTGAACAGCCCCCATAGGGCTGCCCGACGGGCAGGAAGGAGAGGAAGATTCGAGGGAAGAATCTGTCTGGGGCCAGGAACGGAACTCTATCCTGTAACCTGAGGTGACCACCTCACACACCCACCGGTAGGAGATCCGGGAGGTCCACCGATCTGTGAACCTGCAAAGTCGTCCCCCCACCCCAGAGTCGGGTGGGGGCAAGACTTCACGCGGAGGCGGGCTTGGGAGCCGGCTTGTTTGGCTTACGCACCCAGGGGCGCATGTGTCCACCAGCCGCACTGCTGTCAGTCTGGGAGGGCCTACCCGTGGACTCTGACTGACGAAAAAAACCCTTTTTTGCTGGAAAGGAAGGACCCTGCTTACGGCGGGCCTCCTTACCCTTGCTAGTCTGAGGAAGAAGAGTGCTTTTACCTCCCATGACATCCTTGATGATGTCATCCAGTGCAGCACCGAAAAGCCTACCACATTTAAATGGTAGATCCGTCAGAAGCTTCTTAGAGGCTAGGTCAGCAGACCAGCATTTCAACCAGATAAGACGACGCACTACCACCGCCGAGGCAGAGGCCCTGGGTATTAAGGGGCCGCGTCTAACGTGGCGTCGCACACATAAACCAGGCCCTGCACCATTTGGTGGGCCAGAGCAATAGTGTCTGGAGGAAGATTATGCTCCTGTACAGTTCGGTGCAAATTTTTTTGCCCATCCTGTAAGTGTCTGAGACACAAGGGTCGCCGCTACCACAGGCCGTAGGGCGGATCCCAACAAGGCAAACATGGCTCTGCTCACCACTTCTGACCTCCTGTCAGTGGGGTCCTTAGAATGCAGGAGTCCCCTCCATCGGGAGAGTGGTGGCCTTGTTCAACCGGGCGACTGGAGGGTCGACCACTGGGGGAGAAGCCCACTTTTTAAGTAGGGCATCTTCAAGGGGTATCTGATAAACAAATGCAGCGGGACCATAAGTCTTCTGCGGCTTTTTCCCAGATCTTATCAATGAGCTGGTCAAAGAAAGGTACATATGGAAAAACCTCTTGAGAAGGCCCGGCCTTAAAAGAACCAAAGGAGACTGTCCGCCTGAGGTTCTGCATCCGCAGCATTCAGCTTGAGAGTGTCCCTCACCATATCAATGAGTTAACTAACAAGCACCCTGTCATTTACAGACTCAGAACTGGAGTCTTCCTCGCAAGGAATGTCCTGTTCAAAACCATCAAAATATTCAGAGCTAGGGTCCTGAGCGGTAGTGGATAGGCCCATATCTGAATCAGCGCACCCCCGCCCTTTTTTTTTTTTGTGGAGATAAAATGGGGTGAGGGGCTTATTTGCTCCCTAGCGCTCGCACACCGCTTCCCTCCTGGTCAGAAATGATTCCAGGACTGCCGACAACTGGTCCATAGGGACCGCAGGTGCTGGAGCACTGCCTGTTGCCTCAAACATGTAAGGGGAAGCTGTGACACTGACTCCATATTGCCCCTCTCTGAGACTCCTCAGATAAAAAAGTCCACCCACAGGCTGTGCTGACTGAGGAGGGGGCGCCCAGGGGACTCACCAGATCGGACAAAGACCGCTCAGTTCCGCTGTCTGTACCGCGCTGTGTCAGCGCAAGTGAGCTGTGAGGAGATTGTGAGGAGATTTGCGCTGTTACAGCTGCGATAGAGGCCAAACTAGTGCTGAAAAGCGCGCAGGCTACAAGAAAATGGCCGCCGCACTTCACTGAGGCGATCCGCGGCAAAATGGCCGCCATGCGCAGTTGAATTAAAAACAGCACACACACAGCGCCAAAAGGCGGCCAGGCCCCAAAATCACACAAAAGGCCCCCAGTGATATGCAGACCAGCATGAGCCCCCCCCAGGACAGTATGAGCCCCAGGCACCCCCCACAGCACAGCGCCAGCAATGGTGACAGAGAGTGACAATACAACACAGGGGGAGACAGGGAAAATCCCCCACAGAGAAACACACACAGCATTTTGTACTCACCTGCAGGCAGGAGAGACTACTTACCGTCCCCTAAGGGACCCACTGGTGTGTTTCTGACAGACCTATCACAGAGTAGTACTGCGTAGCTGTCGGCCCGGTCCACCGTGACAGATACAGTCCGTCAGGTACTGTTCAATCTTGAGAGGACCGCAGGAGCATGAAAGCAACCCGGCCACCCATGGATTCATGGGGCATGTCGTGAACTGAGTCTCACGCACACAAGGCGAGGATCAGCACGCTCGATGGTCGGACAGGGAAGACTACGAGGATACCAGTGTACCCAACCTGTTGCCCAGCCGACAGTTGATTGAAGGTCTCAGAAATAAAATAATAAAATTCCCAAAGGAATAAAAATGAAAAGTAAAATCTTCCAGGAGACTAGCTCCTGAGAGAGCCCCTAGTCGCCTCAAGTCGCGCTGCATGAGAAAATCAATGTAAGTGAATGGAGCCGTCTTAATGCACACTACTGCAGTCGCTCCGACTTCAAAAAAGGTTCCTGTACTACTTCAATCCGACTTCTAGGCGACTGCTAAGCGACATGTACCTATTGATTTCAATGGAAGTCGCTCAGAAGTCGGATCCCCTGTCTTAACAGAAGCAACTTTCCAGGAAGAAAACATACATTTCTCAGGCAAAACCCTCCCTCCCACAGAGCTGAATCTTGTTTGATTGGCCACTGGAACGTCTCCTGTCCTGGAGGCAACTTGAAGTTGCTTTGTAAGTAGCTCCAGGTCGCGCTGTGATTCATACTCAAGTCGTGTCTGAGTTGCCTCCCAAAGTCACACTGGAAGTCGTGTTGCCCCTGTCTGAATGGAGTCTTAGGCCCCATGCACACGAGACGCAGGTGCAAACTCTGCTGAACACATGTTTTTAAACGCTGAAACCGGCGCTTAAAAACGCGCCTTTTGCCGCGTTTAGCCGCGTTTTCGTTTATAAGCGTTTCATCATAGACCCTCCCTAAGCTCAAAAAACTGAAAATTTTAACCATTTCAGCCAGTTTGTGAGACCAGAGTGAGTAGCAGCAGCTGAGAGAGCAGCAGTGTACTTGTATTTAGCGTATCACTTGCCACATCACCTGCCACAAGTTGTGGATTGTCCACTTGCTACGTCACCTGCCACGTCTCCTGCCACATCACCTGCCACGTCACCTGGCCACGTTACCTGCCACATCACCTAGCCACGTCACCTGCCACAAGTTGTGGATTGTCCACTTGCCACGTCACCTGGCCACATCACGTGCCATGTCACCTGACCACGTCACCTGCCACAAGTTGTGGATTGTCCACTTGCCACATCACCTGGCCACGTCACCTGGCCATGTTACCTGCCACATCACCTGGCCACGTCACCTGGCCACGTCACCTGCCACAAGTTGTGGATTGTCCACTTGCCACATCACCTGGCCATGTTACCTGCCCACGTTACCTGCCACGTCACCTGGCCACGTCACCTGCCACAAGTTGTGGATTGTCCACTTGCCACGTCACCTGGCCACATCACGTGCCACGTCACCTGACCACGTCACCTGCCACAAGTTGTGAATTGTCCACTTGCCACGTCACCTGCCACGTCACCTGGCCACGTCACCTGCCACAAGTTGTGGATTGTCCACTTGCCACGTCACCTGGTCACATCACCTGGCCATGTAACCTGCCACGTTACCTGCCACGTCACCTGGCCACGTCACCTGCCACAAGTTGTGGATTGTCCACTTGCCACGTCACCTGCCACGTCACCTGGCCATGTCACCTGCCACAAGTTGTGGATTGTCCACTTGCCATGTCACCTGGCCACATCATGTGCCACAAGTTGTGAATTGTCCACTTGCCACGTCACCTGCCACGTCACCTGGCCACATCACCTGCCACAAGTTGTGGATTGTCCACTTGCCACGTCACCTGGCCACGTTACCTGCCACGTCACCTGGCCATGTCACCTGCCACAAGTTGTGGATTGTCCACTTGCCACGTCACCAGGCCACGTCACCTGCCACAAGTTGTGAATTGTCCACTTGCCACGTCACCTGCCACGTCACCTGGCCACGTCACCTGCCACAAGTTGTGAATTGTCCACTTGCCACGTCACCTGCCAAGTCACCTGGCCACGTCACCTGCCACAAGTTGTGAATTGCCCACTTGCCACGTCACCTGGCCACGTCACCTGGCCACGTTACCTGCCACGTCACCTGGCCACGTTACCTGCCACGTCACCTGGCCACGTCACCTCCCACAAGTTGTGAATTGTCCACTGGCCACGTCACCTGACACAAGTTGTGGATTGTCCACTTGCCACGTCACCTGCCACAAGTTGTGGATTGTCCACTGGCCACATCACCTGCCACAAGTTGTGGATTGTCCACTGGCCACGTCACCTGGACATGTCACCTGACACAAGTTGTTGATTGTCCACTTGCCACGTTACCTGCCACAAGCTGTGGATTGTCCAATTGCCACGTTACCTGCCACAAGTTGTGGATTGTCCACAATGCAATGCAAGCAATTACAGTTTTCTTTTATATTTTTTAATAGTTTTTCATAATTTTCCATCATTTTTGAGATTTCTAATGTTAAAAAATAGGTCACCTTTAAAAAACACTTATAAACGCAAACGCGGCAAAACGCCGGTACCGCGTTTAGCCGTGTTTAGCGTCTGAAACGTAGAAAACTTTTGCATCTGAACCCATTTTTTTGCTTCTGGAAGAACGAGGTTAAACGCAACTGCTTGTAAACACCAAAAAACGAGAGTGTGTGCATTGACACATAGGATAACATTGAATGGGTTCAGGGGCAGTTGAAAAAAGCGTCCAACTGCCTCTGAACAGCAAATAACAGCGTCTTGTGTGCATGGGGCCTTAAGGTTCACACAGCTTTTTTTAAATAAAATTCTATGTGTAAAACTTGGGTGATAATATTGTTAAATAGATCCTTTGGTTAAAAAAGCATAAAATATAGAAAACATGTAAAAACAAACAAACCCCATACAGGTGCAACACCTGCACTTACATTACGTACACGAGTGCACATTTAGGATGCACAGGTATACATCAGATGCTTACTACACTCAAAAGATCATATGTCCTACTCCTCATTAGGGATGGGCCCGGTGCTCGATTCGAACCCATGTTCGAATCGAGCACCGGGCGTTCGCTCGCTCGTCGAGCCCAGAACTATTTGGGCCGTTCGCATCACATTCGTGTGATGCGAGCGGCCCCGCAATGCATTGCGGCCGGCGCGGCCGGCGCAGTGCATTGCTGGCTGATGATTGGCCAAGCATGCACTGTGACCCCGCATGCTTGGCCAATCACAGCGCCCGAAACTCGGAGAGCAATAATTGGCTACAGGCAGGACGCCTGTAGCCAATTACAGCTCAGGGGCTTTAGTACATGCCCCACCATTTAAAAGGCCGCCACGCCATCGGCCCCGGTCACATGAGTTCCGGCTTTAGGAGAGATCAGTCTGCTGATTCTGTCTTTGCTTGATACTGAAAGATTTGCTCTTCTTTGCTAAACCATTGGCTATTTCTTTGCTAAACCATTGCTACCTAAGTCATTGATCGTTCATTGCTGCTGATTGCACAGTTAGCGTGTTATTAGCTGCTGCTGGGGATTAGTCTGGTGCGTGCTTACTGTTAGTACAGTATTGCAGTAGTACCAACCGCAGTGCTGTTAGCACAGCATTGCACCCCAACAGCACCCATAGGACTTCTAGTGTGTTAGTGGCAGCAAACAGAGCTCCTATATTTTCATCTCAGAAGCACCCATAGGACTTCTAGTGTGTTAGTGGCATCACACAGAGCTCCTATATTTTCTTCTCAGAAGCACCCATAGGACTTCTAGTGTGTTAGTGGCAGCAAACAGAGCTCCTATATTTTCTTCTCAGCAGCACCCATAGGACTTCTAGTGTGTTAGTGGCATCACACAGAGTTCCTATATTTTCATCTCAGAAGCACCCATAGGACTTCTAGTGTGTTAGTGGCATCACACAGAGCTCCTATATTTTCTTCTCAGCAGCACCCATAGGACTTCTAGTGTGTTAGTGGCATCACACAGAGCTCCTATATTTTCATCTCAGAAGCACCCATAGGACTTCTAGTGTGTTAGTGGCATCACACAGAGCTCCTATATTTTCTTCTCAGCAGCACCCATAGGACTTCTAGTGTGTTAGTGGCAGCAAACAGAGCTCCTATATTTTCTTCTCAGCAGCACCCATAGGACTTCTAGTGTGTTAGTGGCATCACACAGAGCTCCTATATTTTCTTCTCAGCAGCACCCATAGGACTTCTAGTGTGTTAGTGGCAGCAAACAGAGCTCCTATATTTTCTTCTCAGAAGCACCCATAGGACTTCTAGTGTGTTAGTGGCAGCAAACAGAGCTCCTATATTTTCTTCTCAGCAGCACCCATAGGACTTCTTGTGTGTTAGTGGCATCACACAGAGCTCCTATATTTTCTTCTCAGCAGCACCCATAGGACTTCTAGTGTGTTAGTGGCAGCAAACAGAGCTCCTATATTTTCTTCTCAGCAGCACCCATAGGACTTCTAATGTGTTAGTGGCATCACACAGAGTTCCTATATTTTCATCTCAGAAGCACCCATAGGACTTCTAGTGTGTTAGTGGCATCACACAGAGCTCCTATATTTTCATCTCAGAAGCACCCATAGGACTTCTAGTGTGTTAGTGGCATCACACAGAGCTCCTATATTTTCTTCTCAGCAGCACCCATAGGACTTCTAGTGTGTTAGTGGCAGCAAACAGAGCTCCTATATTTTCTTCTCAGCAGCACCCATAGGACTTCTAGTGTGTTAGTGGCATCACACAGAGCTCCTATATTTTCTTCTCAGCAGCACCCATAGGACTTCTAGTGTGTTAGTGGCAGCAAACAGAGCTCCTATATTTTCTTCTCAGCAGCACCCATAGGACTTCTAGTGTGTTAGTGGCATCACACAGAGCTCCTATATTTTCATCTCAGAAGCACCCATAGGACTTCTAGTGTGTTAGTGGCATCACACAGAGCTCCTATATTTTCTTCTCAGCAGCACCCATAGGACTTCTAGTGTGTTAGTGGCAGCAAACAGAGCTCCTATATTTTCATCTCAGAAGCACCCATAGGACTTCTAGTGTGTTAGTGGCATCACACAGAGCTCCTATATTTTCATCTCAGAAGCACCCATAGGACTTCTAGTGTGTTAGTGGCATCACACATAGCTCCTATATTTTCTTCTCAGCAGCACCCATAGGACTTCTAGTGTGTTAGTGGCATCACACAGAGCTCCTATATTTTCATCTCAGAAGCACCCATAGGACTTCTAGTGTGTTAGTGGCATCACACAGAGCTCCTATATTTTCTTCTCAGCAGCACCCATAGGACTTCTAGTGTGTTAGTGGCAGCAAACAGAGCTCCTATATTTTCTTCTCAGAAGCACCCATAGGACTTCTAGTGTGTTAGTGGTATCACACAGAGTTCCTATATTTTCATCTCAGAAGCACCCATAGGACTTCTAGTGTGTTAGTGGCATCACACAGAGCTCCTATATTTTCTTCTCAGCAGCACCCATAGGACTTCTAGTGTGTTAGTGGCATCACACAGAGCTCCTATATTTTCATCTCAGAAGCACCAATAGGACTTCTAGTGTGTTAGTGGCAGCAAACAGAGCTCCTATATTTTCTTGTCAGCAGCACACATAGTACCTATAGTGTGTTAGTGTCAGCACCCATAGGACCTACAGTGTGTTGGGAGCACACATAGGAGTTCTATTTTTTATACTATATACACTACCGACTACAATGGCTGGAAGACCGCCAAGGAGAGGCAGAGCGTGCCGAGGCAAGAACACAGGGCAGGCAGGCTCTGTTTCTAGAGACAACAGTGCTGGCCGTGGACGTGGTCGTGCATCGTCATCAGCACGTGGCCATGGGACACGCTTGTCTTTGTTTTCGGCAGCTGGACATGTGGAGCCGCATCATGCCGAAGGCTTGGTAGAATGGATGACCAAGCCCTCCTCATCCTCCTCATCCTCTCTCACCCAGGCTCAGGGTACTGGCAGAGCAGCTGCCAACGCGTACTCAATGGCATCATCAGCCACCCCTTCCCTAGACCCACCATGTCCTCCTGAGGAGTCCCCCGAACTGTTTGAGCACAGTGTTGGGTACATGCTCCAGGAGGATGCCCAACGATTCGAAGGCTCGGATGATGATACCCAGCTTGAGGAAGTCAGTAGTGTGCGCGCAGAGAGAGGGGATGCTGAAGGACAGCAATCTGGCAGTAGTGTTCCACCAGCTGCAGCTTACTGCCAGGTTTGCTCTAGTGGTGAAGAGGGAGGGGATGATGAGGTCACTGACTCCACGTGGGTGCCTGAAGGGAGAGAGGAGGAGGAGGAGGAGGATGCAGCGTCACATGTCCAACGAGGCAGGATGCCCCCTGGAGGCCAGCTAGAGGCCAGCACAGCAACTGTACCACACCGCAGAGCTCCGCCTGTGCAGGGCGCTGCCTCTGCACGTTATCACAAAAGTTCTTTGGTGTGGGCCTTTTTTGAGACGAGTGCATCAGATCGCACCACTGCTATTTGCAATATTTGTCTCAAGCGTATCTCGCGTGGCCAAAACATCAGCCGCTTGGGCACCACAAGCATGAGCAGACATATGTCGACCTGCCATGCAGCTCGTTGGCAAGCACACATAAAAGACCCACACCAAAGAACAAAGCGGACCTCTCCTTGCTCCTCATCAGCTGGGATCTCCATCCCCACTATATCTTCAGTCCTCTCTGAAAGCTGCTCTGAGAGGACTGAAGGTGTAGAATTAGGTGTGTCACAACCAAGTACTTGCAGTACACCGACGTCCGATTGTAGCAGGCAAATTTCCCTGCCCCAGCTGCTGGACCATCGAAAGAAGTATACTCCCAGCCATCCACATGCCCAGCGGTTGAATGCTAGCTTGGCTAAATTGCTAGCACTTCAACTGCTGCCTTTTCAGTTGATAGACTCGGCCCCCTTCCGTGAGTTTGTTCAATGTGCGGTTCCTCAGTGGCAGGTTCCCAAACGCCACTTTTTCTCACGGAAGGCGATTCCGTCTCTCTACTGGCATGTGGAAGGCAATGTCCATGCCTCGCTGGACAGGGCGGTCAGCGGTAAGGTGCATATTACCGCTGACTCATGGTCCAGCAGGCATGGACAGGGACGTTATCTTTCTTTCACGGCCCATTGGGTCACTCTATTGGCAGCTGGGAGGGATGCAGGACAAGGTGCAGTAGTGTTGGAGGTTGTTCCGCCACCACGCCTCCAAAATGCTACTACTGGTTGTGACACACCTCTCTCCTCCACCCCCTCCTCTTCTTCTTCCTCCATGTCCTCTTCGAGTGCTCTGTCCTCGGAACCAGCGGTGCTCCGTAGGCGTACAAGGGGCTACGCGAGTACGCAGGCAAAAAGATGCCATGCCGTGCTTGCGCTGGTGTGTTTGGGGGACAGGAGCCACACTGGGCCAGAGGTTCTGGCAGCTCTGCAGGGGCAGGCCGAGAGGTGGTTGACGCCACGCCAGCTTAAGCCAGGAATGGTCGTTTCTGATAATGGCACCAACCTCCTCTCCGCCCTGCGACAGGGGCAGCTCACCCATGTGCCCTGTGTGGCTCACGTCCTCAACCTGGTGGTGCAGCGGTTCTTGGGCAGGTTCCCAGGCTTACAGGATGTCCTGAGGCAGGCCAGGAAAGTCTGTGTGCATTTCCGCCGATCTTATAATGCCAGTGCTCGGCTGACTGAGCTGCAAAAGGAGCTGAACCTGCCCAAGAACCGCCTAATATGTGACATGCCCACCAGGTGGAACTCAACGTTGGCCATGCTGCAGCGACTGCACACGCAGCAGAGGGCCATCAATGAGTACCTTTGCGACTACGGCACCAGGACAGGGTCAGGGGAGCTTGGCTTTTTTTCCCCACGCCAGTGGAGCATGATCAGGGATGCATGCACTGTCCTCTCACCATTTGAGGAGGCCACGAGGATGGTGAGCAGTGACAGTGCATGCATCAGTGACACTGTACCTCTTGTCCACCTGTTGGAGCATACGCTGCGTGGGATAATGGACAGGGCACTTGAGGCAGAACAGAGGCAGGAAGAGGAGGACTTCCTTGTCTCTCAAGGCCCCCTTTATCCAGACAATGTTCCTTCTGTCCCACCCATCACACAGGAAGAGGAGGAGGAGGAGGAGGAGGAGGAGGATTGTGTGAGCATGGAGGTGGAGCCTGGCACTCAGCATCAGCATCAGCAGCAGCAGTCTTTTAGGGATGATGTACAGTCCCAACAAACCAGTGGACTTGTACGTGGCTGGGAGGAGGTGGCTGGCGATCATGTCATCCTCAGTGACCCAGAAGACTCCGGACCGAATGCCTCAGCTAACCTACGCTGCATGGCCTCCCTGATCCTGCAAAGCCTGCGGAAGGATCCTCGTGTTCTTCGGATCAAGGAGAGTGACCATTACTGGCTGGCCACTCTCCTTGATCCACGGTACAAGGGTAAGGTTGCGGACCTTATCTTGCCGTCGCAGAGGGAGCAGAGGATGAGACATCTCAGGGAGGCCTTGCAGAAAGGTCTGTGCAACGCGTTCCCAGAAACTGGGAGGTTACAAACTCCTGGTCCTGGACGACGAGTTGCTGAGGCTTCGGTCAGTAGCAGAAGGAGCGGTGGGGAAGGTGGACGTCTGACCGATGCGTTCAGACAATTTTTTAGTCCGCAGCCCCAAGGTATGATCGGTTCCAGCAACCATCGCCAGCGTCTGATATACATGGTGCAGGAATACCTAGGGGCAAGGTCAGACTTGGACACCTTTCCCACCGAAAATCCTCTGGCTTACTGGGTCCTGAGGATGGATCACTGGCCAGAGCTTGCACAGTATGCAATTGAGCTACTGGCCTGTCCTGCATCCAGCGTTCTTTCCGAACGCACATTCAGTGCTGCTGGAGGATTTGTCACCGATCATAGGGTGCGCCTGTCCACCGACTCGGTTGATCGACTGACCTTCATAAAAATGAATCAGTCTTGGATCACCACCAGCTACCAGACACCTGAAGCGGATATAACGGAATAATTTATAATGTCACATCCCTTCAAGACTGCCTATGCTGATGCTGAGTGACTGTCCTGTTATGTTCACTGACTATCCTCTTCCTCCTCCTCAATGATCCATGCCACCACACCAGTGCCTAAGGCACAATTTTTCAGCCCCTGTATAACAGGGGCGTGTAATTACAATTTTTTAAAAAGATGCTTCGCAACAGGTGTGACTGCTGTGCTCAGAGTACAGTATCTGTGAGGGGTTGCAGTGTTGTGGCACCAGCACCAGTGCCTAAGGCACAATTTTTCAGCCCCTGTATAACAGGGGCGTGTAATTACAATTTTTTAAAAAGATGCTTCGCAACAGGTGTGACTGCTGTGCTCCAAGTACAGTATCTGTGAGGGGTTGCAGTGTTGTGACACCAGCACCAATGCCTAAGGCACAATTTTTCAGCCCCTGTTTAACAGGGGCGTGTAATTACAAATCTTGATCTAATAGTTCACAGCAGGGCCCATTCCTGCGCCCACCAAGAGTAACTATGAGGGCCTACAGTCTTGTGGCAACACCGTCCACCACCACCACCACCACCAAAGGCCCAATTTTTCTGCCCTGTTCAACAGGTGCATGCAATTACAAATCTTGATCTAATAACTCACAGCAGGGCCCATTCCTGCACCCACCAAGAGTAACTGTGAGGGCTTACAGTCTTGTGGCAACACCGTCCACCACCACCACCAAAGGCCCAATTTTTCTGCCCGGTTCAACAGGTGCATGCAAGTACAAATCTTGATCTATTAACTCACAGCAGGGCCCATTCCTGTGCCCACCAGTCTTGTGGCTACACCAACATCTAATAGGGCAAATTTCTGCAGAGTAGATACGGCAGGCCCCTACTTTCAAACATCCAACTTACAAACGACTCCTACTTGCAAACGGCAAGAGAAAACAGGAAGTGAGAGGAAATCTACCCCTAGGAAGGAAAATTCTATCCTGTTAGATTTAATTTGGGAAAAAGGTATCTCCTCTCTACTGATGCTTTATCACCAATCCTTGTTTCAATTAAAACCCCACTTTTCCAAAAACATTTGTCATTGGGACGGAAAGTGAGGTGACATGTTCTGAACAGATGTGCAAAGACAGCAAATGTTACAGGGGTGATAACCCCTCCCTATGTTCTCCAAAAAGCTTAAAAATTGATTTTTTTGGGATGTAGCTACACTTCATAATGTACCTGTTCAGATTCTACTTAAGAACAAACCTACAGTCCATGTCTTGTTTGCACCACCTATATACTGCTGTTCAGAGTATATAGGGTTGTAGGTATAGGGTTTTATTTTGGGTGCGGGGTCCCCCTTAGTATCCATACAAGACCCAAAGGGGCTGGGGTGGGGGGGGGGGTGATGGGGTAGCCATGCCATTTTTCTCAAGGATTTTCAGCCATATGGCGGCCAGGACAAGACATGACATTAAAGCCGCAAGTGGTTTTAAATGGCTTCTTTTTTTCCTTTACAAATGTCATTTTGTGCAAGGACAGTTCTAAACACGGGAAACACATGCCACTTCACAGGCATACTTTAGACACCCCCCAGGTACCATATTTAAAGGAAAATTTCACTTTTTTTTTTTTTCACTTTATGCATCATTAAAATGACTGCTCCCGAAAAAACTTTAGTTTTTAAAATTTCTTTTTGCATTGATATATGTCCCCTGGGGCAGGACCCGGGTCCCCAAACCTGTTTTATGACATTAACATGCATATTGGCCGTTGTAATTAGCAATTTTGATTTCGAACGTTCGCGTCCATTATAACGAATAGGGTTCGAAAATTCGCGCGAACTTTCGGTCCGTTCGAAGGTTCTGGTGCGAACCGAACCCGGGGGTGTTCGGCTCATCCCTACTCCTCATGCACAATTATCCCTGCTTCACTGGAGACCCTACACAAAGGTACATGGGTTCCTTCTATAGTGATAAGGTAGGTCTCCAAAAAAAAAAAACCTCTGTGCTCCATCCTGGCCGTTGGGGATGACTGTCAGAGGGTTTGGAGAAATACCCTTTTTTTTGAGGACCATCTCCAAGCAGCCTCTCCCCTAACTGATGAATGATATGGGGATTAGTATTAAGCCTTGTACACACAGTCGGACTTCCATCTGACTTTTCCGTGGATTTTTGTCCGAACGGAGTTGGCTGGGAACACCCATAGCATACACACCACAGGACTTTTCTGCAAACTTTTCCAAAACTTTTTCCAACATCACGTGATTTTTCTGCTCTTTACCGCCACCCTTTGGTCAACTTCTGCTATTGTTGGTTGATTTTAACATTATTTGTTTTGTCCATCGGACAAAAGTCAGATGGTTTTCTGTACACACGGTCGGACTTTGCTCCATCGGACTTTTGTTGGCCAAAAGTTTGTCCGTTTGCAGACCGAACTTTTGTCCGATGAAAACCAAAAAAGTTTGTCCGATGGAGCGTGCACACGGTCGGATTTTTTGGCAAACTTGCTCAAAATGAAGTTTGTTGGCAAAAAGTCCGACCGTGTGTATGGGGCTTTAGCATTTTAGCGGTCCCATGCTTTTACTGCCTATTTGCCCTGGGAGTCAGTGTGCATTGTATGCATCAGGTGAGGATTATCTGTGTAGCATTCTCTTTATTTTTTATTCCATTGAATAAAAGATGCTATCAAATGTTTTTTGACCCACCTGTGCAATAATAATAGGGCATGTGTGAAAGTGTACCACACAAAAACAGACTGTTCTCTATAATAAATCAAGTTAATGCTTCTTGCTGAAATTTTGGTCAGCAATGAACGGAACGAAAGGCAGCACAGAACATCAGAAGGTGCCTTTTGTCTCTGAGCAAAGTCAGTGGGACAACCTCACCATCCAGGGAAAACAATTGTCCTCACAGTCAACACTCCCACACATTGCTCAGGTAGCCTGTAGAAGTCCTCAAAGAGAAATGTGCAAGGCTTAGGAATAACAAGTCTATTTCACTCCATATGTAGACATTTAAATTATTCAAAATAACACCTGTCTTCAAGCTTTTACATTTAAAACTGGAAAACAGAAACTGTGTTCTACAGTTAACCATACAGCACCTTGCCCTAATGGGTCATCCCTTCAGCACTGATTTGTCACTATTGCAACAGAATATTAATAATCACTGAATATGTCTGTGATCATAATTGATTTGTTTATGTAATCTATATGTAGTACATGGAAAATATTCTATTCTGCTTTCTTTAGCTTATTATTGAACTTATTTGTTCCTCGTTAATTATTCCCACTAGAGAGCAATTGTCTGCCATCCTGTCTCCACTCGTTAACATGATAGTCCCTATCTACTGAAGTGTTGTTTTTCTCCCTTCAAAGAATTTCGACTTCTACTTCCTAAACTAACCTAAACAACAGCAGTTCTTAAAATGTCACATATACAAAGTAACCCATTTCAAATAGTATTGTGAGCTTTGTAACTGGGCCAAGCAAAAGGGTTTTCAAAAGGCAAACTTCTACTCCAGAAAAGGTATTTAAAAAAATCTAAGGCCCCCTTTCACACTGGCACGTTTTTTATACCGCCTGAAAAAATCGTGCCCTGTATTCTTCAATGTGAAAGCCTGAAGGCTTTCACACTGAAGCGGTGCGCTAGCAGGACCGCTCCAAAAGTCCTGCTAGCCGCATCTTTACAGCGGTGAAGGAGCGGTGTGTTCACCGCTCCTTTACCGCGGCTGCCCATTGAAATCAATGGGACACCGTGGTAATACCGCCCGCAAACCGCGGCAATAGCCGGTATTAACTCTTTTCCGGCCGCTAGCGGTGGTTAAATTCACCCCGCTAGCGGCCGCATACCGCGATGATAACGACGGTATAACAGCGCCGCTATACCGCCACCGCACCTGCCCGCCCCAGTGTGAAAGGGGCCTTAATGTATGTATATGTGAAAATGGTACTGCATATATTGTAAAGCCTCGTACACACGATTGGATTTTCCAACAACAATTGTGTGATGGCAGGGTTTTTGTCGGATAATCCGACCGTTTGTACGCTCCATCGGACAATTGTTGTCGGAATTTCCAAAAACAAATGTGGGACAGCATGCTCTCAAATTTTCCGACAACAAATGTGTGCCATCGGATTATCCGATCGTGTGTACACAAGTCCGTCAGACTTAAATTCAAAGTACAAACACGCATGCTCCGAACCAATGCTAACCATAAGACAACTGTAGCACTACCCCTGTAGGAGCTGCTGATTTAAAGTTTTGGGCCTACCGTTACCTTTTCTGTTCACCACACTCATAAATGTCCACACCAACACTTGATTTCTTTTTCTTCAAGAGTCTTTATTTTACCAGTTCCAACAGAGGTGTAGAGGGATAGGGGAGGTTCAGGTACCTTGCTTTGCGGATCACGGGCACAACCTTAGATCCAGAGGACAAATCAGTTCCACGCTGGATTCAGCAACCAACGGATAGGTCTACTCTCACTGGCCTAGCAACCAGTGCGAAGCTCGCTCAAAGTCTCTGCCACAGACTTGATGAGTGCCGTTACGTCGTTCCACAATCTTCTGCCACAAGATAGTGTAACCACACGACACTTTGCAAAAGTACCTTCAAAAAGTACACAGCTCACAGTGCAAGAATCTTTCAGCCAGCCTGCAGCACCGTGAGGCAAACTGGCCAGGATATGTCCTTCAATTGAGTCCCCAATTGTTCTGCTTCTTCCCGCAGGCAAGACCGCGTAGGACCATCCCTGGACTAGTAGGCCCCAGCAACTCTTGGGCCTACTTCTCAGTTGCAGAGCCTCGGGCCAGCAGGCCCGAGGCCAAAAATGGCTCGCACATCCCTGAGGCCAGGAGGGCCCTCAGGTCAGGATCCGGCAACAAACCCTGATAGAGCGGTCTCTGTCTCTTAAGTACCCCCTCCTAGAATGCACAGCAGGTTGACCACACCCCCTGAGCCACTTCTGGGAAAGGAATACCCAATACACCTAGCCTGCTGCATTTCCAACCCTGACCCGTGGTGACAGTGACACCTACTGTCAGGTGGAAAACATGCAACCCAGCTAGACTGAAACAAAGCCAACAATTTAGCATAATCCATCTGAGCTAAACTACAGCTCAGATAACTAAATTTAACATATAGTGTCTACCCAACAGGAGTAGGGCGCTACACAACATTAGCAGAAGTTGCCCAAAGGGTGGCGCTAAAGATCAGAAAAAACGCGTAGGTTTGTATATGTTGGCTGAAAAAGTTCTGCCGTCTGTATGCAGAACAATTTCACGCCCAACGCCCTTTCTCACAAAATTCCACGGATTTGTCCGATGGAAATCCGATCGTATGTATGAGGCTTTACCCATATCTAGGCTGAGCAAAATGTAGTCCAATTTTGAAAAAAAAATCCATATACATTGTACATACCTGTACAAAAAAAACAAACAACTATTACAAAAAATGTCTAATCAAGTTCTAGGCACCTTTGTCAGATTTCATAGTACAGTACAAAAAAAAATGTGTATTTTAGAATGATAAGTTCCTACTTACAGATAACATTTTGTTAAAAAATATATATATATATATATTTTCTCTACATCTTTGGTTACAACAAATACTTGAAAGGAACCCGCTGCTCCAGGTGTATAGAATAAGCCCAAATGGAACCTAACTAGGAGTGCCATCCCCGGCCCGCCTCCGTAGAAATCCTCAAGAAAAAGAAACGGCAGCACATCCGAAGGTTCCAGTTGCCTTTTATTAATCACTGTGATAACACCAAGGACACCAGCATACAGACACGTAGACGCATTTCACACATACAGCTTGTGCGTCATCATTACTGATTACAACAAATACTTGTAAAGAAAGAATGTCCTACGATGTGCAGACTGCTGGATTTTGTAGAAAGCTTCCCTGTTAAGTGCGGTACACACAATAGGAAAATCGGGCGAACGATTGTCCGATTTTCCTCGTTGTTCCACAGCAAATCGGAACCGATTAATGAACATTCGTACGAAAATTCTCGAACGACAAAGCCTTTTTTTTTTTTTTTTATTGTTTCTGATCATGCTCAGTTTTTCAGATTTTTCTTGTACGAAAATCATTCAAAAACGGTACACATTAAACGAAAATCGTTCGTTCTGTTCCCATACGAGAAAAATTTTGGAGTTTGTATTTTCATACGAAAAGTCAGAATCGGCTGTCGAAAGTTGTGTACACACAATATGAAAATAGCATGAAAATTCTTTGGATGAAAATGTTTGCCCGATTTTCTTATAGTGTGTACGAGCCTTTAGACTGCCCTGTCCTCTTCCTGCTGCTGAACTTCCAGTGCTGGGGGACAGTAGCGGTGCGTCCATAGAGGGCGCCGGAGCGCCGCCCCCTCTCGCTCCCGCACCGCCACTGAAAGACAATACACAGATTCATGCATTGCATGAATCTGTGTATTGTCACCGCTGCCGCGCTGCCCACTATACATATGGCCGGCCTCCTGGTGACCGCCGGCCATATGAATTAGAGCGGCGGCCGGCGGTGGGTGTAACTTGGAAGTGCCTATCAGAGCCAGCTCTCACGCTGTATTCGGCTTCCAAAAACTCCTCCCAGGTACGCACGGGGGTGCGTTCCTGGGAGAAGACTGTGTGGAGGTTTCAGCCAATCAGGTTCACCGGATCTGGTTACCGGTAACCTGATTGGCTGAAGCGACATCGAGGGCGGGAGAACACATCGAGGACGGCGCGGACCGAGGAAGGTAAGTGCAGGGCTGGGGGGGGGGGGGCACAGGCTGCATTTGGGGGATAAACTGGCTGAATATGGGGGACAAACTGGCTGAATATGGGGCACAAACTGGCTGAATATGGGGGACAAACTGGCTGAATATGGGGCACAAACTGGCTGCATATGGGGGACAAACTGGCTGAATATGGGGGGAACTGGCTGAATATGGGGGACAAACTGGCTGAATATGGGAGGAACTGGCTGAATATGGGGGACAAACTGGCTGAATATGGGGGGAACTGGCTGTATATGGGAGACAAACTGGCTGAATATGGGGGACAAACTGGCTGAATATGGGGGACAAACTGGCTGAATATGGGGGGAACTGGCTGAATATGGGGGACAAACTGGCTGAATATGGGGGGAACTGGCTGTATATGGGGGACAAACTGGCTGAATATGGGGGGAACTGGCTGTATATGGGGGGCAAACTGGCTGCATTTGGGGGGAACTGGCTGTATATGGGGACAAACTGGCTGTATATGGGGGCACACTGGCTATATATATGGGGACAAACTGGCTGTATATGGGGGCACACTGGCTATATATATATATGGGGGCACACTGGCTGTATATGGGGGCACACTGGCTGTATATATGGGGGCACACTGGTTATATATATATATGGGGGCACACTGGCTGTATATGGAAACAAACTGGCTGTATTTGAGGGGGCAAACTGGTGGCGTCTGGGCACAGTGGCTGCGTTTAATGGGCACAGTGGCGGCAATTGATTTTTTTTTTTTTCAGTTTGTTTGCGCCCCCCAAAAATTTTGAGCACCAGCCGCTACTGCTGGGGGAGTTAAAAGCTTTGGGTTTTCAGGCTAAGCTGCACTAAAAATGATCCGATGGGGACAAATCCCCTTGGGCCCTGTCTTTCATTGAGAGGTTTTATCACTGATTACACTGCCTGAACCATGATCTGTGAATGGGGAGAGTCTGCTCAGTCACAGGATTCTCTCCCCCGTTCACAGAGGGTGTTACAGGCAGTGTAATCAGGGAAAAATGGTCCCACAGTACACATTAGGTCTTGTTAAGCACTGGGAGGCAAGGAGCAAAAATTAATATTATATTTATATTCATGTGTTCTTAAACATGTGTGAAAACAAAAAAAAAAATACTTAAAAGATCAGCTAAGCTCATCAAAGGCTCTTCCCACATTCAACAGTATGGATTGCTCAGATTGTTCAAGCTGAGGTTTATGTATGGCAATTTTTTACATCCAGCTTGGACCAATGTAAGTATGTATGCGCTATCAAAAATAAACAAGGAAAATTCCCAGCTCAGCTTACTGACCAGCCTACAACCAACTGAATCGTCGTGTCTAACAGTATGCATTAAAAACAGGGGTTTAGTTTGCACACATTTGCAATTACATGCGTAAGCTACAGTGCCCCTTCAAGGCACCCCAGTATTATCTGCAGTCCTAACTCTAAATTATGAGAGCCTCCATAGTAGAAGCACATGCATTATAATGGATTATCATAGGGCAGGTGAGTCTAGAGAGAGCCCACCCCTCCTTAACCACTTCAGCCCCAGACAAATTGGCTGCTCAATGACCGGGCCATTTTTTGCGATTCAACACTGCGTCGCTTTAACTGAAAATTGCGCGGTCATGCGACACTACACAAACAAAATTGACGTTCTTTTTTTCCCCACAAATAGAGCTTTCTTTTGGTGGTATTTGATCATCTCTGCAATTTGTATTTTTTGCGCTATAAACACAAAAAGAGCAACAATTTGGAAAAAAAAACACAATATTTTGTACTTTTTGCTATAATAAATATCCCCAATTTCTTTTTTAAAAAGCTAATTTTTTCTCAGTTTAGGCCGATACGTATTCTTCTACATATTTTTGGTAATAAAAATCACAATAAGCGTATATACTGATTGGTTTGCGCAAAAGTTATAGCGTCTACAAAATAGGGGATAGATTTATTGCATTTTTTTTTATATATTTTTTTTTACTAGTAATGGCGGCGATCTGCGATTTTTATCAGGACTGCAACATTATGGCGGACACATCAGACTTTTGACACATTTTTGGGACCTCCTGTCATTTTACAGCGATCAGTGGTATAAAAATGCACTGATTACTGTAAAAATGTCACTGGCAGGGAAGGGGTTAACACTAGGGGGAGCTCAAGGGGTTAATTATGTTGCCTAGGTGTGTTTCTAACTGTAAGGGGAGGGGACTGACCTAGAGGAAATTACAGATCGTGGTTCCTAGCTATTAGAAACTCACGATCTGCCTTTCCTCACAGAACAGAACAGGGATTTGTGTGTTTACACACACGTACCTGTTCTGCCTCTGGTGCCCGCGATCGCTCGCGGCGGTGGTCATCGGCACCGCTTAAAGCGACCGGCGTACAGCTATGACGGTTCGCGCAGCGGAGTCAACCTGCCACAGCTGGTCCGTAAGCGGTTAAAGGCACAGGGGCACACTGGACACCCAGCATATAGCACAATGGCAGCAAATGTGTCCAGTGCGTCCCCTTACCAGTGTAGCACTACCACCAGTTAAGAGGGCTGCTGGTATTAATTTGGGCCTGTACCTTACTGCTGTCTACCCCCGATAAACTGGCTCTGACCCTCCGCTGGCACAGCAGTTAAACAAGGGAGATTCTGCAGCACACGAATAATGAAACCCACAATGCAATATACCTTTACTGTTTAAAACTAAAGTACCTGTGCTGGCCGTCTCTATGGAACAGTTAACAGTCCACACACCGTGATTGCTTAACCATAAAGTATCTTTACTAGGTAATGAAAAGGTTAGGTTAACAGACAGGCATTTAAACATGCAGGGCCCTGCAAAGTCAAGTTATGCACAATATAATCACTGTCTTGATATACCAATCTTATACACACTAATTGTCTCTAATAGAACTGCGCTCGCGAGCTTCCCCCTCGTGGGCAATATGGCGCCCGAACAATATCCCCGTGAGTTATAGTCACTCCTATAGAAGGGATCTTCGCTAGCAACGTTGGTGTACTTTTACATTTGTAATCCAAGGAATAACACAGTTTGTTGTAATCCTACTGTAGTTTTGGGCCTAAAGTCACAGGCAATGAGACGCCCAACTTAAACGGTGCAGCACACTATCACTGGGTGTGCGGCACACTGCTGTGATAGTGGTGGGGCCTAGGTAAAGAATCACAGCTCTAGCACAGTTAAGAATTCCTGAGCAAGTGCTCTCTCACCCGAACAGACCAATCCGTCAACCGATTCCGCTGCTGAGCTTAAGCACGCAATCTCCCGGTCACCCACAGTCTCCGATCTTCCGGACAACCAAAGGGGAAGGTGAAGATGGCTCGACCCTCAGGAACTCCGAGATGTCAGCAGGCTCTCTGGATGAGGCTTCTCTCCCTCTCTGATCAGCAGGCTTGCTCTCGCTCGTAGGCCCAGACTCTCCGGCCTAAACCAACGTGACAGGCCCCAACAGGATCCAAGTTGCTGGGCGGGCGATGTCCAAAGAGACCGCGCGTTGCTCCTCCTTCCCTTAAATAGTCCATCCCCAGCAGACCTTGCGCCGGGCAATGCACGATGGATGTTCCGTTGCACTGTGGGTATGGTAGTCTGTGTAGTACCCTTGACATTGGAGTCCAACTCTCCCGGTACCACAAATCCCACCATGCACTTCCCTTCTTATTGTCAAGCAATAGCCTGCTTATTACCCAATAGGAACCAGAGGAGAATGGGACCCACTTAATGCAATATAGTCTCTTTTGAACACCATAAAGGGACACCCCGCTACACCAGTATTCCAACAGTACAAACCTTCAGATCCTTTAGATGTCATGCAGAGCATATTCCTAGTCGGCTGTGAAGTTCAAATTGGGAAGGCTGTATCAAGTGCCAAATGCCTATCTTAGTGTGTGTAGAAAAGGGCATTAAAATCACCTTTTATAATTACATGGGTCTGTTCATTCCCAAACAGTTTAATGAATAATTTCTGCATGAAATTAATTGTGTTAGTGCAAGATGCGTGGAGGTTAACTTAAGTTAATGGGCTCTTTTGCAATTTACCCTTTAACATGACAAATCTTCCCTCCCTTCCTCTGTGGTTTGATCCACCTAATGAGTTTGCAAAATAGCTAAACCTGTGTTTTTTCAATATTGGAGAATAAGGTAGATAGTAATCTATACAATTGTGTCTCTTGGAACTGCACCAAGTCTTTTTAATACTCGCAGGACTATTCCACAATAGGAGTTATGTTTCTGTACATCTAATAAAAATAATTTTAACCGTTTGAAAAATAATAAGAAACGGATTCGATGTTTCTGGTGTAAATGCTGAAGTGCAATCTATCCAGATCTTCACGTTCATAGAGGAGGGTATACCCCTGGGACTGAGTAAAAGGGAAAAAGAAAAGAAGCATAAGACAAATTACACAAAGCAGGCTGTCTAATACAAAACTAGAGCTTGAGGTTGCTTGGGTATTCACTTTAGGTTCTTATTCTTTTAAAACCCAACTCTAGGAGAGAATGTAATTTAAACAGTGCATTTTGCGTCAATTATTTTACTTCTCAGTCTTGATTCCAAACACCTCTTTCTAAGCCATCCTGCAGTGTAAGGGATCAAAGTTACAATTTCCTCTGTGGGTAAGGCTAATATCTTGCCCTGGGAACCCAGACATTTTTTACTGCTTATCTTCATGGGCACTGGGCCCCTCACAACCCCCAACAAGCCCTCCTTCCTCAAGGGACTATGAGAGAGAACCTGGCCACTGGAAGTGTTACCTCCACCAGTAGGACAATGGGCATTTGGATAAATTTTATTTCTTTTTTCATTCCAGCGGTTAGTTAAACGGAGCAAAGATTGAGTTATAGTGCTGGCTTTAAAGATGCTAATAGAATATGACTATAAACTGTCTCCAAATTTGTACTTGTACATAATTAATAAAACATTTTTGCACAGTCTTTGAATTAGTTGAAATATCCAATGTTAAAAATCTGCACTTGCATTCAGAAGCTGATACTGGAAATTATATGTAGCGGGGTATAGTTTCCGACCCACAGACTACAGTTCCCAGCACGCTTTGCGGCACTCAGGGTGAAATTCCCCGTGCAAGGACTGCTGGGGTGGACTTTAAAAAGGGAAGGAGGAGCCTCTCTCTCTCTCTCTCTGGACGCCGCCCTCCCTGCAAGAGGATCCCTGCACACACCTGCTGCGTGTGCAAGGCCTGAAGCCTGGGCCTTGCAGTTGTTCCAGAGAGCCCTTCCGCTCCACAGAGGAGACTGCAGAGAATTCGATCCACCTAAGGTGCCACCATCTTCTGGAGGACTGAAGACCCGGCGCATCGTGGGCACTGTGAAGCGACTCACAGTAGCGGAGGTACCGGACAGGAGTCGGTCCGGTCTATTGAGAGAGCGCCAGCTCAGAATCGCATCTGATTAACTTTGTTGCCTACTAACTTTGCCTAGGCCCATCAGTGATTGCAGTTATATTCTAGAGAGACTGTCTGCTGAACTGAGTTTGTTAGTCTCTCCAGCTTTACCAAGTTAGTGATCTTCACTACCCCTTTGGATTACAGTTTGTTCTTTATGTGCACCACCGAGTTGCTAGTGAAGATTCTTCCATAAACTATACCCCAAGTTATAGTCAGGCCTGACTGGGTAGTATAGGACATTGCTGGGCGCCATTTTTTGCTCACGAGGGAGGATAGCTGCAGCGGGGTTATTATATTACCATTGCATTGCTGAATGTTATACCCTTTTAATGTGTACACCTATATTGAAGGAATCTGCATGAGATATTGTATACAAATTACCTTTCATACTTTTACCAATAGTAAAAAGTTATAGTTAAGTAATTTGGTTGTCAGTGTCAATTACTGCGCTGGGATATATAGGGGTTGTGCCATATAACAGAATAGATATAGTACAGTTATGCCATCCTCCCCCTTTCCTAACTGTGCCACGAGAGGTTAGAGCCGATTGCCAGGGGTTGACAGCGGTGCATTACAAGGCCCAAAACAAACAAGCAGCCCTCTTAAACTAAGGGTATCGCTATACGTGGGGGCTTGGTTCCGGGATCCTTGTATATTGCACGCTGCAATCAAGCCGGCCTGAAGTACCAGCATGGACTCGCAGGCAGTGACACAATGGTGTGCAGAGGAGGCTGTGGATCCAGTCCGGGCGGTAGCTATTGAACTCCCGGGAGGGATCCAGCAAAGAGAAGAAGTAAAGCAGCTAGTAATGTCAATATCGCCACAATGGAAAGCATGGGCGGTGGATGTAAAGTCAGATACCTCGGGGGCATATGCACTAGTAGAATGGACAAGAGGAATTCCAGAGGAATTCAAAGGGCAGAGTGTAAAAGACATAGATGACAGAACGTATCGTTTAGTGCATACTGGGGCTGTGAAGAAAGAGTCTGCACGAACCTCCCCACCGTTATCTCCGTCACTCTTCTCCAACATGGGAGGCAGTAGCGAAACAAAGGCCCCAAAGTCACCCCTGACCGCCATAGGTCCGGAACTGCTGACTGCTTTGGGGGACTTTGTTGCCAAGTGCCAGAAAACCAGCAGGGTACATGTGGAAGCCGGGTACCGGAAACTCCGGGTTTTTTCAGGAACACAACCTGTACCACCCGGGGAGGAAGAATTCGACACCTGGATTGAGCAGGCAATGCAGGCAGTAGAAGGTTGGGAAGTTCCAGAAGCACAGAAGAAGCAGCGCATCAAGGAAAGCTTGAAGGGTCCTGCTGCTGGGGCTGTGAAAAATCTTAGGTGCAGCAATACTGTGTGTACTGCAATGGTATATCTGTCTATGTTGCAGGAGGAATTTGGCCAGCTGGAGAAGGTGTCGGTGCTGGTGTATCAATTTGAACATACTTTCCAACAGCCGAGGAGAAGTTGTCCGAGTATGTCTGGAGACTGAATAGAATGCTGTGCCAGATTGTACTGAGAAAGGGAATGCAGCCACAGGTCATAGACGCTACCAGGATGAAGCAGATCCTGAGGGGAGCCTTGCGCTTGGATCCAGTTTGGCTTCACCTGAAGACCTCTGAAGGAGTCATGGCTCTGAATTACACAGACCTTGTGTGGATCATAAGGGACGAAGAGGCCTTGATGAAGGATCAAGAGGGGGTTGAGAAGACCACCCCACCTGTTTCAGTGGGAGTCAGAATGGCAGTAGTTACCGAACGTGACTCAGAAGTAGAAACCCTGAAGTCTCAAATGGCCCAAGTACTGGATTTATTGACCTCTTTATTGGCCAAGAACTCAGGAGCCAAGGAGAAAGAAGAGATCCGGAAGGAACCGGACTGGAATGTTCCCACTCCAGCATCCCCAAAAATAAGGAAGGAAATTGTCTGCTTAAATTGTGGAGGAGTTGGCCACCCTGATAGAAGGTGCCCCTGTCCAAGGAAGAACAGTGGCATTTGGTACCAGCCGGCGGAAAACTTCAGAGGGCCCCGGTGAAGGAGTCAGCCGGGCGCCCGCTACCTACAGAAAGCTCCAAGAAGATCCAAAAACAAGCAGAGCAAAAAGAGAAGGGAAACAATGCCCCTTCTAAAACCTCCCATACCGCCTGTCGGGAGTTGAAATTTGACAACCGGAAAAAGATGAATGCATACCAGGTCCAAAAAGGGTTGAGGTCCAGAGAGAAATGGAAAAAGGAGAAAATACCATTAGAAAAATGAAGGAGTCCAAAAGAGAAAATACCTCCTAAGAAGTTCCCGGATAAATTAGTTGGACCCTCCCCTCTAGTCTCCGTTCAAGTGGAGGGAGTTTACACAAAGGCACTCCTAGACACAGGAGCCCAAGTGACTCTCTTACACAGAGACTTTTATCAGAAGCATTCGAGTCACGTGCCTCTGCAGAAGCTGGAAGACCTGAAGATAGGGGGGATTGGCACTCGTAGCTTCCCCTATGACGGTTATGTTTCAATCAGGCTGGCCTTTGACCCCCCTGTGACCGGGAAGGCCGAAGTTTTTGACACCCTGGCGGTGGTTTGCCCTCGCCCACCAGGAGCCAACACGATGTCCATGTTGATAGGGACCAACACTGACTTGGTCCGGAGACTGCTGACCCCGTTAGTGCAAGAGCAGAGTTCTCCCAAACAGAAGATTCACCCCATGCTGCAACAGGTCTACCAGAAGTTGATCCTGGAGCAAAAGCCCCCGGAAGAGGGGGTGGGAAGAGTCTGGAGACTGTCTAGAAGAGAGAAGATACTGCAGCCTGGTGAGGTGACCTGTCTTCAGGCTACGGTAAAACTCTCCTGGGAGCAGCCGGGTCCCTTTGTGGTCATGGAGCCAGACCCCTTCAACACTCATCAAGGATTGGAAGTGATCCCTGAAGTGGACCCGTTGAGGCGAAGGGCCAGATTCCAGTGAGTGTCAGAAATGTCACTAATTCTCCTGTGAAGATCCCAGCCGGGTACTACTGGGCAAAGTGAATCCTGCTACCCCAGAGACCCTGTCTGAATTAAAGACCAAAGAAGGAGAAGCCACCCTGGAGGAGCTCTGCCTTGAAGATACCGCCTTGCCACTGAAATGGAAGGAGAGAGCCAAGGCTCAGCTGACTAGGTGGAGAAGAATATTCTCAGAAGATGAGTTTGACGTGGGGTGTGCGAGAAGTGCCACCCATAAAATCCGTCTTCAAGAAGACAAACCCTTTTGGAAGAGGGTCCGAAGAGTTCCACTGGCTGACTTGGAAGATTTTGCGTGAGCAGTTGGCAGAGCTAAAGAGGACAGGGGTCATCCGAGAGTCCAGAAGTCCATATGCCTCCCCCATCGTGGTGGTAAGGAAGTAAAACGGGTCGCTGAGACTCTGCATAGACTACAGGACTCTCAACAGGAGGACCATACCCGACCAGTACACTACACCCAGGATAGAAGATGCTTTGCAGAGTCTCTCTGGGGCCAAGTGGTTCAGTGTCATGGACCTGAAGAGTGGGTATTATCAAATCCCAATGCACCCTGAAGATAAGGAGAAGACGGCCTTCATCACCCCAGTGGGATTCTATGAATTCAATAGGATGCCCCAAGGCCTGTCGGGAGCCCCCGCTACTTTCCAGAGGTTGATGGAGAAGACTGTTGGGAACATGAATCTGATCGAAGTCCTGGTGTACCTAGACGACATCATTGTCTTCGGGAAGACTCTGGAGGAGCATGAAGAAAGATTGGAGAAAGTCCTGAAGAGACTCAGTGAAGAGGAATTAAAACTCTCCAGAGAAAAATGCCAGTTCTACCAGTCCTCGGTCCACTATCTGGGACACATAGTATCTGCAGAAGGAGTGTCTACAGACCCTGATAAACTGGATGCGGTAACCTCCTGGCCCAGACCAACTACAGTGACCGAGCTCAGATCCTTCCTAGGCTTCTGCTCCTACTACCGTAGATTTGTGGAAGGGTTTGCAAAAATTGCCAAACCCCTAAATGAGCTACTGAAGACGGAAGGAGAGGAGGATGATACTGGCCCCAGGAAGCCTGGAGAGTCCGTGGAAGACCAGTGGACAGGGGAGTGCGAAGAAGCCTTCCAGATGTTGAAGAGTCTTACCACTGCACCAGTCCTGGCCTATGCTGATCCCAAAAAGCCATATGAACTGCATGTACAGTAGATGCCAGCCATGATGGTCTAGGAGGGGTACTATACCAAGAGTAGGGATGAGCTCGGTGTTCGAGTCGAACATAAGTTCGACACGAACATCGGCAGTTCGACCGTTCAGCAAACATCGAACGATTTGGGCCGTTCGCGCCAAATTCGAGTGACGCAAACGGCCCACAATACACTGTGCCATCGCAGTGCAATCCCGGCGCTGTGATTGGCCAAGCATGCACTGTGACCCCGCATGCTTGGCCAATCACAGCGCCGGCAGCTAGGAGAGCCATAATTGGCCACAGGCAGGTTGCCTGTGGCCAATTATAGCTCAGGGGGTTTAGCACACGCCCCACACTATAAAAGGCCGCCAGCGCGGCGGCCTTGTGTAGTGTGTTCCGGCGCAGGGAAAGAGTTACATAGGCAGGGACAGTGTCAGTGCTATTTGTACCTCAAACTTGTGTGTAGGGAGAGAGAAGGATAGGCAGGGAGAGTGTCAGTGTCATATTCTTTGCTAAACCTTGTGTGCAGGGAGAGAGAAGGATAGGCAGGGGACAGTGTCAGTGTCACATTCTTTGCTAAACCTTGTGTGCAGAGAGAGAGAAGGATAGGCAGGGAGAGTGTCAGTGTCATATACTTTGATAAACCTTGTGTGCAGGGAGAGAGAAGGATAGGCAGGGGACAGTGTCAGTGTCATATTCTTTGCTAAACCTTGTGTGCAGGGAGAGAGAAGGATAGGCAGGGAGAGTGTCAGTGTCATATACTTTGATAAACCTTGTGTGCAGGGAGAGAGAAGGATAGGCAGGGGACAGTGTCAGTGTCATATTCTTTGCTAAACCTTGTGTGCAGGGAGAGAGAAGGATAGGCAGGGAGAGTGTCAGTGTCATATACTTTGATAAACCTTGTGTGCAGGGAGAGAGAAGGATAGGCAGGGGACAGTGTCAGTGTCATTGTTGCTAAGCCTCCTGCACCTTATACACCTGAAGTTAGCCTGTATTGCTGCGTTTTCCTGGTGTGTTACACCAACAGGCATTTGCAGCACTTACAGCGGGCGGAGTGTGCCTCCTGATCATATTACACCTGAAGTTAGCCTGTATTGCTGCTTTTTCCTGGTGTGTTACACCAACAGGCATTTGCAGCACTTACAGCGGGCGGAGTGTGCCTCCTGATCATATTACACCTGAAGTTAGCCTGTATTGCTGCTTTTTCCTGGTGTGTTACACCAACAGGCATTTGCAGCACCTACAGCAGGCGTAGTGTGATTCCTGCAAAATATACTCCTGAAGCTAGGCCTTATTGCTGGTTTTCCCATTTCCCTGCAGGCCATTAGAATGTCTGTAAGGCAAACAAGGAGAGGCAGACAGTCAGGAGCCAATAAAAGAGGGCAAGCAGGCTCTGTGTCTAGAGACAACAGTGCTGGTCGTGGACGCGGTGCATCGCCATCAGCACGTGGCCATGGGACACGCTTGTCCTTCTTTTCGGCAGCTGGACGTGTTGAGCCACATCATGCCGAAGACTTGGTAGAGTGGATGACCAAGCCCTCCTCATCCTCCACATCCTCTCTCACCCAGGCTCAGGGTACTGGCAAAGCAGCTGCCAAAGCGTCCTCTTCCCTGATATCAATGTCATCATCAGTCACTCCTTCCCTAGACCAACCATGTCCTCCTGAGGAGTCCCCCGAACTGTTTGAGCACAGTGTTGGGTACATGCTCCAGGAGGATGCCCAGCGTTTCGAAGGGTCTGATGATGATACCCAGCTAGAGGAAGGCAGTAGCGTGAGAGCAGAGAGAGGGGATGCTCAAGAAGGACACCAATCTGGCAGTCATGTTCCAGCAGCTGCAGCATACTGCCAGATTGGCTCCAGTGATGAGGAGGGAGGGGATGATGAGGTCACTGACTCCACGTGGGTGCCTAATAGGAGAGAGGAGGAGGAGGATGAGGAGGAGGCACATCTCCAATGAGGCAGGATGCCCTCGGGGGGCCAGCGTAAGGGCAGCACACCGACGGAATCACACCACAGAGCTCCGCCTGTGCAGGGCGCTGCCTCTGCCCGTTATTCAAAAAGTTCTTTGGTGTGGGCCTTTTTTGAGTCGAGTGCATCAGATCGCACAGCTGCTGTTTGCAACATATGTCTCAAGCGTATATCACGTGGCCAAAACATCACCCGCTTGGGCACCACATGCTTGACCAGACATATGTTGACCTGCCATGCAGCTCGTTGGCAAGCCTACCTTAAAGACCCACACCAAAGAACAAAGCGGACCTCTCCTTGCACCGCATCAGCTGGGATCTCCAACCCCACTATACCTTCAGTCCTCTCTGAAACCTGCACTGAGAGGAATGAAGGTGTAGAATTAGGTGTGTCACAGCCAAGTACTTGCGGGCACTCTGCTAGCAGTACACCGACGTCCGATTCTAGCAGGCAAATTTCCCTGCCCCAGCTGCTGGACCGTCGAAAGAAGTTCACTCCCAGCCATCCACATGCCCAGCGGTTGAATGCTAGCTTGGCTAAATTGCTAGCGCTTCAACTGCTGCCTTTTCAGTTGGTAGACTCGGCACCCTTCCGTGAGTTTGTGCAATGTGCGGTTCCTCAGTGGCAGGTTCCCAAACGCCACTTTTTCTCACGGAAGGCGATTCCGGTTCTCTACCGGCATGTGGAAGGCAATGTCTTGGCCTCGCTGGACAGGGCGGTCAGCGGTAAGGTGCATATTACCGCTGACTCATGGTCCAGCAGGCATGGACAGGGACGTTACCTTTCTTTCACGGCCCATTGGGTCACTCTTTTGGCAGCTGGGAAGGATGCAGGACAAGGGCCAGTAGTGTTGGAGGATGTTCCACCGCCATGCCTCCAAAATGCTACTACTGGTTGTGACACACCTCTCTCCTCCACCCCCTCCTCTTCTTCTTCCTCCATGGCCTCTTCCTGTGCTTTGTCCTCGGAACCAGCGGTGCTCCGTAGGCGTTCAAGGGGCTACGCAAGTACGCAGGCAAAAAGATGCCATGCCGTGCTTGCGCTGGTGTGTTTGGGGGACAGGAGCCACACTGGGGCAGAGGTTCTGTCTGCTCTGCAGGGGCAGGCCGAGAGGTGGTTGACGCCACGCCAGCTCAAGCCAGGAATGGTAGTTTGCGACCATGGCACCAACCTCCTCTCCGCTCTCCGACAGGGACAACTGACCCATGTGCCCTGTGTGGCTCACGTCCTTAACCTGGTGGTGCAGCGGTTCTTGAACAGGTACCCGGGCTTACAGGATGTCCTGAGGCAGGCCAGGAAAGTCTGTGTGCATTTCCGCAGATCTTATAATGCCAGTGCTCGCCTGGCTGAGCTGCAAAAGGAGTTGAACCTGCCCAAGAACCGCCTTATATGTGACATGCCCACTAGGTGGAACTCAACGTTGGCCATGCTGCAGCAGCTGCACACGCAGCAGAGGGCCATCAATGAGTACCTGTGCGACTACGGCACCAGGACAGGGTCAGGGGAGCTCAGGTTTTTTTCACCACGCCAGTGGGGCATGATCAGGGATGCATGCACTGTCCTGGCACCATTTGAAGAGGCCACGAGGATGGTGAGCAGTGACAGTGCATGCATCAGTGACACTGTACCTCTTGTCCACCTGTTGGAACATACGCTGCGTGGAATAATGGACAGGGCACTTGAGGCAGAACAGAGGCAGGAAGAGGAGGACTTCCTTGCCTCTCAAGGCCCCCTTTACCCAGACAGTGTTCCTTCTGTCCCACCCATCGCACAGGAAGAGGAGGAGGAGGAGGATTGTGTCAGCATGGAGGTGGAGCCTGGCACTCAGCATCATCAGCAGCAGTATTTTAGGGATGATTTACAGTCCCAAGAAACCAGTGGACTTGTACGTGGCTGGGAGGAGGTGGCTGCGGATCATGTCGTCCTTAGTGACCCAGAGGACTCCGGACCGAATGCCTCAGCTAACCTACGCTGCATGGCCTCACTGATCCTGCAAAGTCTGCGGAAGGATCCTCATATTCTTCGGATCAAGGAGAGGGACCATTACTGGCTGGCCACTCTCCTTGATCCACGGTACAAGGGTAAGGTTGCGGACCTTATGTTACCGTCGCAGAGGGAGCAGAGGATGAGACAACTCCGGGAGGCCTTGCAGAAAGGTCTGTGCAACGCGTTCCCAGAGACTGGGAGGTTACAAACTCCTGGTCCTGGACAACGAGTTGCTGAGGCTTCGGTCAGTCAAAGAAGGAGCGGTGGGGAAGGTGGCCGTCTGACCGATGCGTTCAGACAATTCTTTAGTCCGCAGCCCCAAGGTATGATCGGTTCCAGCAACCATCGCCAGCGTCTGATATACATGGTGCAGGAATACCTAGGATCAAGGTCAGACTTGGACACCTTCCCCACTGAAAATCCTCTGGCTTACTGGGTCTTGAGGATGGATCACTGGCCAGAGCTTGCACAGTATGCAATTGAGCTACTGGCCTGTCCTGCATCCAGCGTTCTTTCAGAACGCACATTCAGTGCTGCTGGAGGATTTGTCACGGATCACAGGGTGCGCCTGTCCACCGACTCTGTTGATCGACTGACCTTCATAAAGATGAACCAGTCTTGGATCACCACCAGCTACCAAACACCTGAAGCTGATATAACAGACTAATTTATTTTCAGATGTCACATCCCTTCAAGACTGATGCTGATGCTGAGAGACTGTCCTGTTATGTTGACTGACTATCCTCCTCCTCCTCAATGATCCGATTGATGATGATAGCTTGGAAGAACATTTTTGTTTCTGGGTGCCGCCACCAGTGGCTAAGGCCCAATTTTTCAGCCCCTGTTTAACAGGGGCATGTAATTACAATTTTTTTATGCAATGCTTTGCAGCAGGGCTCATTCCTGCACTCCATCTAGAGTATCTGGGAGAGGTTGCAGTGTCGTGGCACCAGCACCAGTGGCTAAGGCCCAATTTTTCAGCCCCTGTTTAACAGGGTCGTGTAATTACAATTTTTGATGCAATACTTTGCAACAGGGCTCATTGCTGTGCTCCAAGTACAGTATCTGTGAGGGGTTGCAGTGTTGTGGCACCAGTGCCTAAGGCCCAATTTTTCTGCCCCTGTTTAACAGAGGCATGTAATTACAATTCTTGATCTAATAATTCACAGCAGGGCCCATTCCTGCACCCACCAAGAGTAACTGTGAGGCCTTACAGTGTTGTGTCAACACCACCACCACCACCACCACCACCAAAGGTCCAATTTTTCAGCCCCTGTTCAACAGGGGCATGCAATTACAATTCTTGATCTAATAATTCACAGCAGGGCCCATTCATGCGCCCACCAAGAGTAACTGTGAGGGCTCAGTGTTGTGGCAACACCAACATGTAAGGGGCAAATTTCAGCTGAGTATTAGGGATGAGCTTCGTGTTCGAGTCGAACATACGTTCGACTCGAACATCGGCTGTTCGATCGTTCGACGAAGATTGAACGATTTGGGCCGTTCGCGCCAAATTCGAGTGACGCGAACGGCCCACAATGCACTACGCCATCGCAGTGTCATCCAGGCGCTGTGATTGGCCAAGCATGCACTGTGACCCTGCATGCTTGGCCAATCACAGCGCCGGCAGCGAGGAGAGCAATGATTGGCCACAGGCAGGATGCCTATGGCCAATTATTGCTGAGGGGGTTTAGTACACGCCCCAGACTATAAAAGGCCGCCAGCGCGGCGGCCTTGTATAGTGTGTTCCGGAGCAGGGAAAGAGAAGCATAGGCAGGGACAGTGTCATTTTTTTCCTTTACTAATCCTGGATTCCTTGTGTTTAGGGACAGAGAAGGATAGGTAGGGAGAGTGTCAGTGTGTTATTCTGTGCTAAACCTTGTTTGTAGGGACAGAGAAGGACAGTGAGGGAAAGTGTCAGTGTGCTATTCTGTGCTAAACCTTGTTTGTAGGGACAGAGAAGGACAGTGAGGGAAACTGTCAGTGTGCTATTCTGTGCTAAACCTTGTTTGTAGGGACAGAGAAGGACAGTGAGGTAAAGTGTCAGTGTGCTATTCTGTGCTAAACCTTGTTTGTAGGGACAGAGAAGGACAGTGAGGGAAACTGTCAGTGTGCTATTCTGTGCTAAACCAATCTTGCTGAACCATATTTGAAATCCTTGAGTTTAGGGACAGAGAAGGACACTCGGGGAAACTGTCAGTGTGCTATTCTGTGCTAAACCTTGTTTGTAGGGACAGAGAAGGACAGTGAGGGAAAGTGTCAGTGTGCTATTCTGTGCTAAACCAATCTTTCTGAACCATATTTGAAATCCTTGAGTTTAGGGACAGAGAGGGACACTCGGGGAAACTGTCAGTGTGCTATTCTGTGCTAAACCAATCTTGCTGAACCGTATTTGAAATCCTTGAGTTTAGGGACAGAGAAGGACACTCTGGGAAACTATCAGTGTGCTATTCTGTGCTAAACCTTGTTTGTAGGGACAGAGAAGGACAGTGAGGGAAACTGTCAGTGTGCTATTCTGTGCTAAACCAATCTTGCTGAAGCATATTGCAAATCCTTGTGTTTAGGGACAGAGAAGGATAGGCAGGGGACAGTGTCAGTGTCATTGTTGCTAAGCCTCCTGCACAGTATACACCTGAAGGTAGCCCTTATTGCTGTTTTTCCCATCTCCCTGCAGGCCATCCATTAAAATGTCTGGAAGGCAAACAAGGAGAGGCAGACAGTCAGGAGGCAAAAAAAGAGGGCAAGCAGGCTCTGTGTCTGGGGGCAACCGTGCTGGTCGTGGACGCGGTGCATTGTCATCAGCACATGGCCATGGGACACGCTTGTCCTTCTTTTCGGCAGCTGGACATGTTGAGCCACATCATGCCGAAGACTTGGTAGAGTGGATGACCAAGCCCACCTCATCCTCTCTCACCCAGGCTCAGGGTACTGGCAAAGCAGCTGCCAAAGCGTCCTCTTCTCTGGTATCAATGTCATCATTAGTCACTCCTTCCCTAGACCCACCATGTCCTCCTCCTGAGGAGTCCCCCGAACTGTTTGAGCACAGTGTTGGGTACATGCTCCAGGAGGATGCCCAGCGTTTCGAAGGATCTGATGATGATACCCAGCTAGAGGAAGGCAGTAGCGTGAGAGCAGAGAGAGGGGATGCTCAAGAAGGACACCAATCTGGCAGTCATGCTCCAGCAGCTGCAGCATACTGCCAGATTGGCTCCAGTGATGAGGAGGGAGGGGATGATGAGGTCACTGACTCCACGTGGGTGCCTAATAGGAGAGAGGATGAGGAGGAGGATGAGGAGGAGGCACATCTCCAACGAGGCAGGATGCCCTTGGGTGGCCAGCGTATGGGCAGCACACCGACGGAATCACACCGCAGAGCTCCGCCTGTGCAGGGCGCTGCCTCTGCCCGTCATTCAAAAAGTTCTTTGGTGTGGGCCTTTTTTTGAGGCGAGTGCATCAGATCGCACAGCTGCTGTTTGCAACATATGTCTCAAGCGTATATCGCGTGGCCAAAACATCAGCCGCTTGTTCACCACATGCTTGATCAGACATATGTTGACCTGCCATGCAGCTCGTTGGCAAGCCTACCTTAAAGACCCACACCAAAGAACAAAGCGGACCTCTCCTTGCACCGCATCAGCTGGGATCTCCAATAGGGATGAGCTTCGTGTTCGAGTCGAACATACGTTCGACTCGAACATCGGCTGTTCGATCGTTCGACGAAGATTGAACGATTTGGGCCGTTCGCGCCAAATTCGAGTGACGCGAACGGCCCACAATGCACTACGCCATCGCAGTGTCATCCAGGCGCTGTGATTGGCCAAGCATGCACTGTGACCCCGCATGCTTGGCCAATCACAGCGCCGGCAGCGAGGAGAGCAATGATTGGCCACAGGCAGGATGCCTGTGGCCAATTATTGCTGAGGGGGTTTAGTACACGCCCCACACTATAAAAGGCCGCCAGCGCGGCGGCCTTGTGTAGTGTGTTCCGGAGCAGGGAAAGAGAAGCATAGGCAGGGACAATGTCATTATTTTTCCTTTACATAATCCTGGATTCCTTGTGTTTAGGGACAGATAAGGATAGGTAGGGAGAGTGTCAGTGACAGTGTGCTATTCTGTGCTAATCCTTGTTTGTAGGGACAGAGAGGTACAGTGAGGGAAAGTGTCAGTGTGCTATTCTGTTCTAAACCAATCTTGCTGAACCATATTTTCAATCCTTGAGTTTAGGGACAGAGAGGTACAGTGAGGGAAAGTGTCAGTGTGCTATTTTGTGCTAAATCTTGTTTGTAGGGACAGAGAGGTACAGTGAGGGAAAGTGTCAGTGTGCTATTCTGTTCTAAACCAATTTTGCTGTTCCATATTTTCAATCCTTGAGTTTAGGGACAGAGAAGGACACTTGTGGCAATTTTCAGTCTGCTATTCTGTGCTAAATCTTGTTTGTTGGGACAGAGTAGGACAGTGAGTGAAACTGACAGTGTGCTATTCTGTTCTAAACCAATTTTGCTGTTCCATATTTCAAATCCTTGAGTTTAGGGACAGAGAGGTACAGTGAGTGAAACTGACAGTGTGCTATTCTGTTCTAAACCAATTTTGCTGTTCCATATTTCAAATCCTTGAGTTTAGGGACAGAGAGGTACAGTGAGTGAAACTGACAGTGTGCTATTCTGTTCTAAACCAATTTTGCTGTTCCATATTTCAAATCCTTGAGTTTAGGGACAGAGAGGTACAGTGAGTGAAACTGACAGTGTGCTATTCTGTTCTAAACCAATTTTGCTGTTCCATATTTCAAATCCTTGAGTTTAGGGACAGAGAAGGACACTCGTGCAAATTATCAGTGTGCTATTCTGTGCTAAAACTTGTTTGTAGGGAGGGACAGAGTAGGACAGTGAGGGAAAGTGTCAGTGTGCTATTCTGTTCTAAACCAATTTTGCTGTTCCATATTTTCAATCCTTGTGTTTAGGGACAGAGAAGGATAGGCAGGGGACAGTGTCAGTGTCATTGTTGCTAAGCCTCCTGCACAGTATACACCTGAAGGTAGCCCTTATTGCTCTTTTTCCCATCTCCCTGCAGGCCATCCATTAAAATGTCTGGAAGGCAAACAAGGAGAGGCAGACAGTCAGGAGGCAAAAAAAGAGGGCAAGCAGGCTCTGTGTCTGGGGGCAACAGTGCTGGTCGTGGACGCGGTGCATTGTCATCAGCACATGGCCATGGGACACACTTGTCCTTCTTTTCGGCAGCTGGACATGTTGAGCCACATCATGCCGAAGACTTGGTAGAGTGGATGACCAAGCCCACCTCATCCTCCTCATCCTCTCTCACCCAGGCTCAGGGTACTGGCAAAGCAGCCGCCAAAGCGTCCTCTTCTCTGGTATCATTATCTTCATTAGTCAATCCTTCCCTAGACCCACCATGTCGTCCTCCTGAGGAGTCCCCCGAACTGTTTGAGCACAGTGTTGGGTACATGCTCCAGGAGGATGCCCAGCGTTTGGAAGAATCTGATGATGATACCCAGCTAGAGGAAGGCAGCAGCGTGAGAGCAGAGAGAGGGGATGCTCAAGAAGGACACCAATCTGGCAGTCATGCTCCAGCAGCTGCAGCATACTGCCAGATTGGCTCCAGTGATGAGGAGGGAGGGGATGATGAGGTCACTGACTCCACGTGGGTGCCTAATAGGAGAGAGGAGGAGGAGGAGGATGAGGAGGAGGCACATCTCCAACGAGGCAGGATGCCCTTGAGTGGCCAGCATATGGGCAGCACACCGACGGAATCACACCGCAGATCTCCGCCTGTGCAGGGCGCTGCCTCTGCCCGTCATTCAAAAAGTTCTTTGGTGTGGGCCTTTTTTGAGGCGAGTGCATCAGATCGCACAGCTGCTGTTTGCAACATATGTCTCAAGCGTATATCGCGTGGCCAAAACATCAGCCGCTTGGGCACCACATGCTTGATCAGACATATGTTGACCTGCCATGCAGCTCGTTGGCAAGCCTACCTTAAAGACCCACACCAAAGAACAAAGCTGACCTCTTCTTGCACCGCATCAGCTGGGATCTCCAACCCCACTATACCTTCACTCCTCTCTGAAACCTGCTCTGAGAGGAATGAAGGTGTAGAATTAGGTGTGTCACAGGCAAGTACTTGCGGGCACTCTGCTAGCAGTACACCAACGTCCGATTCTAGCAGGCAAATTTCCCTGCCCCAGCTGCTGGACCGTCGAAAGAAGTTCACTCCCAGCCATCCACATGCCCAGCGGTTGAATGCTAGCTTGGCTAAATTGCTAGCGCTTCAACTGCTGCCTTTTCAGTTGGTAGACTTGGCCTCCTTCCGTGAGTTTGTGCAATGTGCGGTTCCTCAGTGGCAGGTTCCCAAACGCCACTTTTTCGCACGGAAGGCGATTCCGGCTCTCTACAGGCATGTGGAAGGCAATGTCTTGGCCTTGCTGGACAGGGCGGTCAGCGGTAAGGTGCATATTACCGCTGACTCATGGTCCAGCAGGCATGGACAGGGACGTTACCTTTCTTTCACGGCCCATTGGGTCACTCTTTTGGCAGCTGGGAAGGATGCAGGACAAGGTGCAGTAGTGTTGGAGGTTGTTCCACCGCCACGCCTCCAAAATGCTACTACTGGTTGTGACACACCTCTCTCCTCCACCCCCTCCTCTTCTTCTTCCTCCATGGCCTCTTCCTGTGGTTTGTCCTCGGAACCAGCGGTGCTCCGTAGGCGTTCAAGGGGCTACGCAAGTACGCAGGCAAAAAGATGCCATGCCGTGCTTGCGCTGGTGTGTTTTGGGGACAGAAGCCACACTGGGGCAGAGGTCCTGTCTGCTCTGCAGGGGCAGGCCGAGAGGTGGTTGACGCCACGTCAGCTTAAGCCAGGAATGGTGGTTTGCGACAATGGCACCAACCTCCTCTCCGCCCTCCGACAGGGACAACTGACCCATGTGCCCTGTATGGCTCACGTCCTTAACCTGGTGGTGCAGCGGTTCTTGGGCAGGTACCCAGGCTTACAGGATGTCCTGAGGCAGGCCAGGAAAGTCTGTGTGCATTTCCGCAGATCTTATAATGCCAGTGCTCGCCTGGCTGAGCTGCAAAAGGAGTTGAACCTGCCCAAGAACCGCCTTATATGTGACATGCCCACCAGGTGGAACTCAACGTTGGCCATGCTGCAGCGGCTGCACACGCAGCAGAGGGCCATCAATGAGTACCTGTGCGACTACGGCACCAGGACAGGGTCAGGGGAGCTCGGGTTTTTTTCACCACGCCAGTGGGGCATGATCAGGGATGCATGCACTGTCCTGGCACCATTTGAGGAGGCCACGAGGATGGTGAGCAGTGACAGTGCATGCATCAGTGACACTGTACCTCTTGTCCACCTGTTGGAGCACACGCTGCGTGGAATAATGGACAGGGCACTTGAGGCAGAACAGAGGCAGGAAGAGGAGGACTTCCTTGCCTCTCAAGGCCCCCTTTACCCAGACAGTGTTCCTTCTGTCCCACCCATCGCACAGGAAGAGGAGGAAGAGGAAGAGGAGGAGGAGGAGGAGGAGGATTGTGTCAGCATGGAGGTGGAGGCTGGCACTCAGCATCATCAGCAGCAGTCTTTTAGGGATGATTTACAGTCCCAAGAAACCAGTGGACTTGTACGTGGCTGGGAGGAGGTGGCTGCGGATCATGTCGTCCTTAGTGACCCAGAGGACTCCGGACTGAATGCCTCAGCTAACCTAAGCTGCATGGCCTCCCTGATCCTGCAAAGTCTGCGGAAGGATCCTCGTATTCTTCGGATCAAGGAGAGGGACCATTACTGGCTGGCCACTCTCCTTGATCCACGGTACAAGGGTAAGGTTGCGGACCTTATCTTACCGTCGCAGAGGGAGCAGAGGATGAGACAACTCCGGGAGGCCTTGCAGAAAGGTCTGTGCAACGCGTTCCCAGAGACTGGGAGGTTACAAACTCCTGGTCCTGGACAACGAGTTGTTGAGGCTTCGGACAGTCAAAGAAGGAGCGGTGGGGAAGGTGGCCGTCTGACCGATGCGTTCAGACAATTCTTTAGTCCGCAGCCCCAAAGTATGATCGGTTCCAGCAACCATCGCCAGCGTCTGATATACATGGTCCAGGAATACCTAGGGGCAAGGTCAGACTTGGACACCTTCCCCACCGAAAATCCTCTGGCTTACTGGGTCTTGAGGATGGATCACTGGCCAGAGCTTGCACAGTATGCAATTGAGCTACTGGCCTGTCCTGCATCCAGCGTTCTTTCAGAACGCACATTCAGTGCTGCTGGAGGATTTGTCACGGATCACAGGGTGCGCCTGTCCACCGACTCGGTTGATCGACTGACTTTCATCAAGATGAACCAGTCTTGGATCACCACCAGCTACCACACACCTGATGCTGATATAACAGACTAATTGATTTTAAAATGTCACATCCCTTCAAGACTGATGCTGAGTGCCTGTGCTGTTATGTTGACTGGCTATCCTCCTCCTCCTCCTCAATGATACGATTAATGATGATAGCTTGGAAGATCATTTTGGTTTATGGGTGACGCCACCAGTGGCTAAGGCCCAATTTTTCAGCCCCTGTTTAACAGGGGCGTGTAATTAAAATTTTTGATGCAATACTTTGCAACAGGCCTCATTGCTGTGCTCCAAGTACAGTATCTGTGAAGGGGTTGCAGTGTTGTGCCACCAGTGCCTAAGGCCCAATTTTTCAGCCCCTGTTCAACAGGGGCATGCAATTATAATTATTGATCTAATAATTCACAGCAGGGCCCATTGCTGCGCCCACCAAGAGTAACTGTCAGGCCTTACAGTGTTGTGGCACCAGCACCACCATCACCACCACCACCACCACCAAAGGCCCAATTTTTCAGCCCCTGTTCAACAGGGGCATGCAATTATAATTATTGATCGAATAATTCACAGCAGGGCCCATTGCTGCGCCCACCAAGAGTAACTGTCAGGCCTTACAGTGTTGTGGCACCAGCACCACCATCACCACCACCACCACCACCAAAGGCCCAATTTTTCAGCCCCTGTTCAACAGGGGCATGCAATTATAATTATTGATCAAATAATTCACAGCAGGGCCCATTGCTGCGCCCACCAAGAGTAACTGTCAGGCCTTACAGTGTTGTGGCACCAGCACCACCATCACCACCACCACCACCACCAAAGGCCCAATTTTTCAGCCCCTGTTCAACAGGGGCATGCAATTATAATTATTGATCGAATAATTCACAGCAGGGCCCATTGCTGCGCCCACCAAGAGTAACTGTCAGGCCTTACAGTGTTGTGGCACCAGCACCACCATCACCACCACCACCACCACCAAAGGCCCAATTTTTCAGCCCCTGTTCAACAGGGGCATGCAATTATAATTATTGATCGAATAATTCACAGCAGGGCCCATTGCTGCGCCCACCAAGAGTAACTGTCAGGCCTTACAGTGTTGTGGCACCAGCACCACCATCACCACCACCACCACCACCAAAGGCCCAATTTTTCAGCCCCTGTTCAACAGGGGCATGCAATTATAATTATTGATCGAATAATTCACAGCAGGGCCCATTGCTGCGCCCACCAAGAGTAACTGTCAGGCCTTACAGTGTTGTGGCACCAGCACCACCATCACCACCACCACCACCACCAAAGGCCCAATTTTTCAGCCCCTGTTCAACAGGGGCATGCAATTATAATTATTGATCGAATAATTCACAGCAGGGACCATTGCTGCGCCCACCAAGAGTAACTGTCAGGCCTTACAGTGTTGTGGCACCAGCACCACCATCACCACCACCACCACCACTAAAGGCCCAATTTTTCAGCCCCTATTCAACAGGGGCATGCAATTATAATTATTGATCAAATAATTCACAGCAGGGCCCATTGCTGCGCCCACCAAGAGTAACTGTCAGGCCTTACAGTGTTCTGGCACCAGCACCACCATCAAAGGCCCAATTTTTACTACCACTGATCAACAATTATATGTTATTACAATTCCTGATATTATACTTGACAGCAGGGCATTCCAGCACCCACCAAGAGTAACTGTGAGGGCTTTCAGTGTTGTGCCAACACCAACACCTAAGGGGCCAATTTCTGCAGAGTATATACGGCAGGTCCCTACTTTGAAACATCCAACTTACAAACTACTACTACTTGCAAACGGAAGAAGACAACAGGAAGTGAGAGGAAATCTACCCCTTGGAAGGAAAATTCTCTCCTGTAAGAATTAATATGGGAGAAAGGTGTCTCCTCTCTACTGATGCTTTATCACCAATCCTTGTTTCAATAAAAACACCACATTTCAAAAACAGTTGTCATTGGGACTAGTGTTGAGCGGACCCGAACTGTAAAGTTCGGGTCCGTACCGAATTTTGGCTTTTTCCCGACCCCGGACCCGGACCCGGATTTTGCGCTAAAGTCCGGGTTCGGGTCCGGATTCGGGAATTTAATGGCACAGTTAGAAATGCTTCAGGGGCCAGCCAATCACCATTTGATTAGCTGGTGTGCCCTTAGAAGCCATCATAGCCATGCCTACTAATGGCATGGCTGTGATTGGTCAGTGCAACATGTGACCCAGCATGTGACCAGCTTCTATATAAGCAAGAGGCACACAGCACAGATCGTCACTCTGCTTTTAGACAGTGTAGGGAAAGGATCCTGGCTGCTGTTGCTGTGAGGGAGAGAATTATATGATAGGAGTTAGTCCTGATTCTGCAATCTACTGATAGAAAAGATAGAGAGACAGTGTAGTGTAGTGTAGTGTAGGGGCAGGATCCTGTTTGTGCTTTCAGGGAGAGAGATTTAGATAGGAGTCCAGATTGAGAGATATAATAGCTCAGCGATCTGCATAGGTTTATCTGTTTGTGTTGCAAGCTCAGTGCACCAGCACTGCATTACGTTGAGTGATACACCTATTCCATTTAGTGGCTGTATTGTGCTCTTGCTAAAAGACCCATTTCGGGCAGAAAAAAAAAAAAGGCACTTTATTGTGCTTTTGCTAAAAAGACCCATTTTTGGGGCCCCCCCCAAAAAAAAAAGGCACTTTATTGTGCTGTTGCAAAAAAAAAAAAAGGCACTTTGTTGTGCGCAAAAAAGACCTATTTTTGGGCAAAAAAAATATTTTGCAGTGTATATCTCTAGTTGTGTGAAATAACCAATTTCTATATATTTTTCTTGTACTATGCTATACTAAAAAAAAAAAAAAAACTTTTTTTTGAATAGCATTCTCTGCAGCTGTGCGATTCAGCGGTTATATACTGTGGGTGTGTTGTGCTCTTCCAAAAAACGCCATTTAGGGCCACAGAAAATATTTTGCAGTGTGAAATACACATCTGGAGGTGTGTGAAATAAACAATTTCTATATATTGTACAGTGCTATACTAAAAAAAACAACATTTTTTTTGAATAGCATTCTCTGCACTTCTATAGCTGTGCGATTCAGTGGTTAAATACTGTGGTTGTGTTGTGCTCTTCCAAAAAACGCCATTTAGGGCCACAGAAAATAAATTGCAGTGTGAAATACACATGTGGAGGTGTGTAAAATAAACAATTTCTATATATTGTACAGTGCTATACTAAAAAAAACAACATTTTTTTTGAATAGCATTCTCTGCACTTCTATAGCTGTGCGATTCAGTGGTTAAATACTGTGGTTGTGTTGTGCTCTTCCAAAAAACGCCATTTAGGGCCACAGAAAATATTTTGCAGTGTGAAATACACATCTGGAGGTGTGTGAAAAAACAACATTATTTTTAAAAAGCATTCTCTGGCCTCTGCAGCTGTGCGATTCAGCGGTTATATACTGTTGGGGTTGTTGTGCTCTTGCAAAAAACGCCATTTAGGGCCACAGAAAATATTTTGCAGTGTGAAATACACATCTGGAGGTGTGTGAAATAAACAATTTCTATATATTGTACAGTGCTATACTAAAAAAAAAAAATTTTTTTTGAATAGCATTCTCTGCACTTCTATAGCTGTGCGATTCAGTGGTTAAATACTGTGGTTGTGTTGTGCTCTTCCAAAAAACGCCATTTAGGGCCACAGAAAATATTTTGCAGTGTGAAATACACATCTTGGAGGTGTGTAAAATATACAATTTCTATATATTCTTCTTGTACAGTGCTATACTAAAAAAAACAACCTTTTTTTTTGAATAGCATTTTCTGTAGCTGTGCGATTCAGCGGTTACGTGCTGTGGGTGTGTTGTGGTCTGGCAAAAAACGCCATTTAGGGCCACAGAAAATATTTTGCAGTGTGAAATACACATCTGGAGGTGTGTGAAATAAACAATTTCTATATATTTTCCTTGTACTGTGCTATACTAAAAAAAACAACCTTTTTTTTTTTTTGAATAGCATTTTCTGCAGTTCTGTAGCTGTGCGTTTCAGCGGTTAAATACTGTGGGTGTGTTGTGGTCTTCCAAAAAACGCCATTTAGGGCAAGATCCTAAATTTGGAAAATATGAGGGGAAGGTCAAAGGGACGTGGTGGCCCCGGTCGTGGTGCTGCTGGTGGAGCTCCTGTTGCAGGGAGAGGACGTGGTGGATCTGTGCCAGCTACACGCACAAGTGAAACACCTTCCTCAGGTGCGAGTAGGCGACCGAGCCTGCGGCGGTATTTTGTCGCGCCTAATGAGGCTGTACCAATGTTTAGGCCAGGACAAGTACAGGCGATAGTAGATTGGGTTGCTGACAGTGCCTCGGGTTCCTTCACATTGTCTCCCACCCACTCTTCTGATGAAAGATCAGAGTTGGCACCTGAAGCCCATGTCCATCAGTCTTTCACCTCACCCCCTTGCAAATCAGCCAAGCAGTCTGAGCCCCAAATCATGCAGCAGTCTCTTCTGCTTTTCGATGACTCTGTTAGCAGGGTTTCCCAGGGCCATCCACCTAGCCCTGCCCCAGAAGTGGAAGAGATTGAGTGCACCGATGCCCAACCACTTATGTTTCATGATGGGTACATGGGAGGACCATCGCAGCACGTCTCGGATGATGACGAAACACAGGTGCCAACTGCTGCTGCTTTCGCAATTGTGCAGACAGACATGGAGGGCAGGGGTGAAGACTGGGTGGAAGATGATGTGGAGGACGATGAGGTCCTCGACCCCACATGGAATCAACGTTATGCAGGTGACCAGTGTAGTTCGGAGGAAGAGGCGGTGGTCGCACAGAGCCACCAGCACAGCAGAAGAGGGAGCAGGGTGCAAAAACGGAGCATTCGTCCCCTAGACAGTACATCTGCTACTGCCCAATGCAGCAAGGGACCGAGCACACCAAAGCCAGGTCCAAGGACTTCCCTAGCGTGGCAGTTCTTCACACAGTGTGTTGATGACAAGACACGAGTGGTTTGCACGCTGTGCAATCAGAGCCTGAAGCGAGGCATAAACGTTCTCAACCTGAGCACAAGCTGCATGACCAGGCATCTAAGTGCAAAGCACGAGCTGCAGTGGAGTAGACACCTCAAAAACCAAGAAAGGTCTCTGGCTCCTCCTGCTTCCTCTTCTGCTGCAGTCTCGGCCTCTTCATCCACCTCTGTAGTGACAGTGGCACCTGCCACCCCGCAAACAGAGGATCTGCCAGCAACACTACCACCTGGGTCACCAACCATCTCCACAATGTCCCATGGAAGCGTTCAGCTCTCTATCTCCCAAACATTGGAGCGGAAGAGGAAGTACCCCCTAGCCACCCGCGATCCCTGGCCCTGAATGCCAGCATTTCAAAATTCCTGGCCTTTGAAATGCTGTCATTCCGTCTGGTGGAGACGCAGAGTTTTAAAAGCCTGATGGCATTGGCTGTCCCGCAGTACGTCGTGCCCAGCCGCCACTACTTTTCCAGGCGAGCCATCCCTTCCCTGCACAACCAGGTGGGGGACAAAATCAGGTGTGCACTGCGCAACGCCATCTGTGGCAAGGTCCACCTAACTACGGATGCGTGGACCAGTAAGCACGGTCAGGGACATTATATCTCTCTAACAGCACACTGGGTAAATGCAGTGGCGGCTATGCCTGAGGCAGATAGCGGTTTGGCGCATGTCCTTCCACCACCGAGGATTGCAGGGCGCTTCAGTTTGCCTCCTGTTGCTAACTCCTCCTTCTCCGCTTCCTCATCCTCTACCGCCTCCTCATCCATTCAGCGTAACACCTTCACCACCAACTTCAGCACAGCCAGGGGTAAACGACAGCAGGCAGTTTTAAAACTTTCCTGTTTGGGGGAAAATCCCCACACCGCGCAGGAGTTGTGGAGGGACATGGAACAACAGACCGATGAGTGGTTGCTGTCAGTGAGCCTCAAGCCCGGCCTGGTGGTGTGCGATAATGGGCGAAATCTCGTAGCAGCTCTGGGTCTAGCCGGTTTGACGCACATCCCTTGCCTGGCGCATGTGCTGAACTTGGTGGTCCAGAGGTTCCTTAAAAATTACCCCAATATGCCAGAGCTGCTGCAGAAAGTGCGGGCTGTCTGTGCGCACTTTCGGCGTTCTCACCCTGCTGCTGCTCGCCTGTCAGCGCTGCAGCGTAACTTCGGCCTTCCCGCTCACCGCCTCATATGTGACGTGCCCACAAGGTGGAACTCCACCTTGCACATGCTGGCCAGACTGTGCGAGCAGCAGCAGGCAATAGTGGAGTTTCAGCTGCAGCAATCACGCGTGAGTCGCTCTGCGGAACAGCACCACTTCACCACCAATAACTGGGCCTCCATGCGAGACCTGTGTGCCTTGTTGCGCTGTTTCGAGTACTCCACCAACATGGCCAGTGCCAATGACGCCGTTCTCAGCGTTACTATCCCAGTTCTATGCCTCCTTGAAAAAACGCTTTGTGCGATGATGGAAGAGGATGTGGCACAGGAGGATGAGGAGGAGGAGGAGGAAGCGGGATCATTTCAAAGGCTTTCAGGGCAGTCTTTCACAAGTGGCTACGAGGGTGGGTTCCTGCACCAACAAACGCCAGGTACACAATTGTCCGGCAGAAAGGGCACAGTTCTGGAGGATGACGAGGTGGAGGAGGAGATGGAGGAGGAGGAGGAGGAGGAGGAGGAGGAGCCATGTTCACAGCAGGGTGGCACTCAGACCAGCTCGTGGCCATTACTGGTGCGTGGCTGGGGGGATACAGAGGACACAGACGATACACCTCTCACAGAGGACAGCTTTTCTTTGCCTCTGGGCAGCCTGGCACACATGAGCGATTACATGCTGCAGTGTTTCCGCAACGACAGCCGAGTTGCCCACATTTTAACTGGTGCTGATTACTGGGTGGCCACCCTGCTGGATCCCCGTTACAAGGACAACGTACCGTCCTTAATTCCCTCACTGGAGCGGGATCGTAAGATGCGCGAGTACAAGCGCACGCTGGTAGACGCGCTGCTGGTGGCATTCCCACCTGACAGCGGGCGTACGGTGGAAGCACAAGGCGAAGGCAGAGGAGGAGGAAGAGGTCGCCAATGCAGCCGGGGCACCGGCAGCACCTCAGAAGGCAGGGTTAGCATGGCCAAAATGTGGAAAAGCTTTGTCAGCACGCCACAACAACCAGCACCACCAGCTGAGATGGAACGTCTTAGCAGGAGGCAGCATTTCACCAACATGGTTGAGCAGTATGTGTCCACAGGCCTACACGTACTGGATGACGGGTCTGCCCCCTTTAACTTCTGGGTCTCCAAATTGGGCACATGGCCTGAGCTTGCCGTTTATGCCTTGGAGGTGCTGGCCTGCCCTGCAGCCAGTGTATTATCTGAACGTGTATTTAGCACGGCAGGGGGCGTTATCACAGACAAGCGCAGCCGCCTGTCCAGAGCCAATGTGGACAAGCTCACGTTCATTAAAATGAACCAGGCATGGATCCTACAGGACTTGTCCGTACCTTGTGCAGAATAGACATGTATACCGGTGTTGTGACAAACTGTCCGGCCATCGGATTGTGCCCGGCCCGTACTGCGCAGGCGCAGCGCTTGCTCAGTACAGAGGACAAGGAGATTCACAAAATCTCCGAAGATGAACGGCGCCTGCGCTGTGAGTGCAGGTTCAAGCCCCACCATCCAAGAGGACATACGGTAGCACATAGTAACAGGGCCCCTCACGGGCTCGCTTCGATCGCGGCCTTGCTTGGCTCGGCTTGAACCACGGATGGTGTGGCCTTCACCTGAACTCAACACGCAGGCGCCGTTAGTCTTGGGAGATTTTTGAAATCCCCTTGTCCTACATACTCAGCAAGCGCAGTACAGGGCGGACACTATTCGACAGGGGACAGAATTCGACACATCACCGGCCTTACCCAGCCATTGTTGTATTTTTGAACCAGTGTTGGCTACCTCGTCCTCCTCCACCGCCGCTTCCACCTACACAGCCACATCCACCTACACAGCCACATCCACCGCCACCTCAACCTCCTACTCCATATGGACCTCGTCCTGCTAGGCCAAGATTAAAATTTTTATTTTATTTTTTTGTAGCGCACAGATCCTTTCCCCCTTACCTGCCTTTATGTTGTTGGCTCTTCGCAGGAGGGAGAAAGGCACACCGCACTACCAGCCCGTATCCTCCTATATAAAGAGGTTGAGCGGTGTACTTGACGGGCCGTGTCCACAGCCGGAGTCAAAACTCCTCCAGAGGATGATTCTCACCTCTACTGTAGGTAGAGGCAAGTCCTTTAATTGCCAGTAAAGTCAATGTCCACACCAGCTGAAACTCCAACTCTTATTCTCTCATGGCAAAATAAACTGTACTCAGATAGAAAAGGTTAGAGCAAAGAAACAGGACAGCTTAAGGTGTGGAGGAGGTCCAGGCACAAACGTAGCACATTCACTTCACTGCTTAGGTTTCTCAAACAGTTTTTGGCGCACGGTCTCTGCCACAGACATTGAGGTTGGTCTCTGCCACAGACCGGGTGTACAAGGCCCCTGCCACAGACCTGGAGAACTTTGGTCTCTGCCACAGACTAGGGTGTATAAGGCCCCTGCCACGGGCCTGGAGAACTTTGGTCTCAGCCACAGACCAGGGTGTATAAGGCCCCTGCCACGGGCCGGTTGAATAAGGCCTCTGATACAGTCAAGGTGACCTTGAGCTTCTCCTTCTACGAACCTAGCCCATATCAAGGGGAAGACATCTCTCCAGGGAGTCAACAGACCATTCCTTCACCGTGACTCCCGCATCGGTCCATCAGAATGATCCTCCCTTCCCTGGAACAGGGTCCCCTACACGAGGCGGCTCTGGACTCCAGGCTTTACTCCCGCCCCTAGGCCTCCATACCCAGGGCAGCAAGAACTCCAGGATAGTACCTCACCCCGGGCTAAAGGTGCCCGAGATGGAACAGGAACACATGCACCCAGGCCGAAGGCACCTGGGCGCGGACCCCACTGGACATCAGCCCCCAGGCCAAAGGTCTGCCCCTTTTATATGCTCTCCTGGCATGCACAGCAGGTTCCCCGCCCCGCTGTACTACTGCCAAGAGGGGACACAAAAGGCGCCACCTGTAGGCCGCAGGGAACTGCACACCAATACTGTCCCCCGAGGACAAAATGGTCCATGAATCCTACAGAATTAGGGTATTTGAGCCTATTTACCACTCAAACACTTTCCTTAAATTTAGCACCCCGCTACATTTTTATTTCAAAGTATTTTATTTTCCCACTAGCTTATCCATTAAATTAAATAATTTATTCCAGAAAGGGCGTATTCTGGGGCATTCCCACCATATGTGTCGCATCGTGCCGTTGAGTTTCTGAGGTTCTTAATGACTTCCTGTACCTCTTCTGCTGAAAATCGGGCCTCCAGCATATTTTTTTATTTTTTAATTTTTTTTATGTTCTTTTAAGTTATTTCCTATCCACATTTGTTTGCAGAGCACTTGCCATGTTCTTAACAACATTTTGCTGCCATTTGCAGCCCTCTAGCCCTTTCCATTACTTTTTTAGAGCCTTTTTAGTCGTCAGAAGTCCGGGTCCCCATTGACTTCAATGGGGTCCGGGTCCGGGTTCGGGTTAAAGTTCGGTCCCGAATCCGAACTTTTTTCCGAAGTTCGGTCGAACCCGCCGGACCCGAATATCCAGCTACCCGCTCAACTCTAATTGGGACGCAAAGTGAGGTGAAATGTTCTGAACAGGGGCACAGACAGTAAAAAAAAAGTGACAGGGGTGATAACCGTTCCCTATGTTTTACAAAAAGCTAAAAAAAAGGAATTTGGCATGGAGCTACACTTAAACAATGCAGCTGTTCAAAATTACAAACAGATTCTACATAAGAACCAACCTACAGTCCCTGTCTTGTATGCACCGCCTGTATATGGCTGTTCAGAGTATATAGGTCCTTTTTTATTTTGTGTGCGGGGTTCCCCTTAATATCCATACAAGACCCAAAGGGGCTGGTAATGGGCTGGGGTAGGGGGGGGGGGTTGATGGGGTAGCTATGCCATTTTTCCTAAAGATTTTCATCCATATTACCGGGACCAGACATTGCATTAAAGCCGCAAGCACTTTTAAATGGCTTTTTTTCCTTTAGAAATGTTATTTTGTGCAGGGACAGTTCTAAACACGGGAAACACGTGGCACTTCACAGGCATACTTTAGACACCCCCCAGGTACAATATTTAAAGGAATATTTGACTTTTTTTTTTTCACTTTATGCATCATTAAAATGACTGCTCCCGGAAAACGTCCGTTTTTAAAACTTCTTTTTGCATTGATACATGTCCCCTGGTGCAGAACCCGGGTTCCCAAACTCTGTTTCGGACAATAACATGGATAATAGTCGTTATAATTAGCACTTTAGAATCCGAACGTTCGCATCCATTGTATTTAATAGGGTTCTAATGTTCGTGCGAACTTTCGGTCCGTTCGCGGGTTCTGGTGCGAACCGAACCCGGGGGTGTTCGGCTCATCACTAATCTCCAACCCCACTATACCTTCAGTCCTCTCTGAAACCTGCACTGAGAGGAATGAAGGTGTAGAATTAGGTGTGTCACAGCCAAGTACTTGCGGCCACTCTGCTAGCAGTACACTGACGTCCGATTCTAGCAGGCAAATTTCCCTGCCCCAGCTGCTGGACCGTCGAAAGAAGTTCACTCCCAGCCATCCACATGCCCAGCGGTTGAATGCTAGCTTGGCTAAATTGCTAGCGCTTCAACTGCTGCCTTTTCAGTTGGTAGACTCGGCCCCCTTCCGTGAGTTTGTGCAATGTGCGGTTCCTCAGTGGCAGGTTCCCAAACGCCACTTTTTCTCACGGAAGGCGATTCCGGCTCTCTACAGGCATGTGGAAGGCAATGTCTTGGCCTCGCTGGACAGGGCGGTCAGCGGTAAGGTGCATATTACCGCTGACTCATGGTCCAGCAGGCATGGACAGGGACGTTACCTTTCTTTCACGGCCCATTGGGTCACTCTTTTGGCAGCTGGGAAGGATGCAGGACAAGGTGCAGTAGTGTTGGAGGTTGTTCCACCGCCACGCCTCCAAAATGCTACTACTGGTTGTGACACACCTCTCTCCTCCACCCCCTCCTCTTCTTCTTCCTCCATGGCCTCTTCCTGTGCTTTGTCCTCGGAACCAGCGGTGCTCCGTAGGCGTTCAAGGGGCTACGCAAGTACGCAGGCAAAAATATGCCATGCCGTGCTTGCGCTGGTGTGTTTGGGGGACAGGAGCCACACTGGGGCAGAGGTCCTGTCTGCTCTGCAGGGGCAGGCCGAGAGGTGGTTGATGCCACGCCAGCTTAAGCCAGGAATGGTGGTTTGCGACAATGGCACCAACCTCCTCTCCGCCCTCCGACAGGGACAACTGACCCATGTGCCCTGTGTGGCTCACGTCCTTAACCTGGTGGTGCAGCGGTTCTTGGGCAGGTACCCGGGCTTACAGGATGTCCTGAGGCAGGCCAGGAAAGTCTGTGTGCATTTCCGCAGATTTTATAATGCCAGTGCTCGCCTGGCTGAGCTGCAAAAGGAGTTGAACCTACCCAAGAACCGCCTTATATGTGACATGCCCACCAGGTGGAACTCAACGTTGGCAATGCTGCAGCGGCTGCACATGCAGCAGAGGGCCATCAATGAGTACCTGTGCGACTACGGCACCAGGACAGGGTCAGGGGAGCTCGGTTTTTTTTCACCACGCCAGTGGGGCATGATCAGGGATGCATGCACTGTCCTGGCACCATTTGAGGAGGCCACGAGGATGGTGAGCAGTGACAGTGCATGCAGCAGTGACACTGTACCTCTTGTCCACCTGTTGGAGCACACACACTGCGTGGAATAATGGACAGGGCACTTGAGGCAGAACAGAAGCAGGAAGAGGAGGACTTCCTTGCCTCTCAAGGCCCCCTTTACCCAGACAGTGTTCCTTCTGTCCCACCCATCGCACAGGAAGAGGAGGAGGAGGAGGAGGATTGTGTCAGCATGGAGGTGGAGGCTGGCAGTCAGCATCATCAGCAGCAGTCTTTTAGGGATGATTTACAGTCCCAAGAAACCAGTGGACTTGTACGTGGCTGGGAGGAGGTGGCTGCGGATCATGTCGTCCTTAGTGACCCAGAGGACTCCGGACTGAATGCCTCAGCTAACCTACGCTGCATGGCCTCCCTGATCCTGCAAAGTCTGCGGAAGGATCCTCGTATTCTTCGGATCAAGGAGAGGGACCATTACTGGCTGGCCACTCTCCTTGATCCACGGTACAAGGGTAAGGTTGCGGACCTTATGTTACCGTCGCAGAGGGAGCAGAGGATGAGACAACTCCGGGAGGCCTTGCAGAAAGGACTGTGCAACGCGTTCCCAGAGACTGGGAGGTTACAAACTCCTGGTCCTGGACAACGAGTTGCTGAGGCTTCGGTCAGTCAAAGAAGGAGCGGTGGGGAAGGTGGCCGTCTGACCGATGCGTTCAGACAATTCTTTAGTCCGCAGCCCCAAGGTATGATCGGTTCCAGCAACCATCGCCAGCGTCTGATATACATGGTGCAGGAATACCTAGGATCAAGGTCAGACTTGGACACCTTCCCCACCGAAAATCCTCTGGCTTACTGGGTCTTGAGGATGGATCACTGGCCAGAGCTTGCACAGTATGCAATTGAGCTACTGGCCTGTCCTGCATCCAGCGTTCTTTCAGAACGCACATTCAGTGCTGCTGGAGGATTTGTCACGGATCACAGGGTGCGCCTGTCCACCGACTCTGTTGATCGACTGACCTTCATAAAGATGAACCAGTCTTGGATCACCACCAGCTACCAAACACCTGAAGCTGATATAACAGACTAATTTATTTTCAAATGTCACATCCCTTCAAGACTGATGCTGATGCTGAGAGACTGTCCTGTTATGTTGACTGACTATCCTCCTCCTCCTCAATGATCCGATTGATGATGATAGCTTGGAAGAACATTTTTGTTTCTGGGTGCCGCCACCAGTGGCTAAGGCCCAATTTTTCAGCCCCTGTTTAACAGGGGCATGTAATTACAATTTTTTTATGCAATGCTTTGCAGCAGGGCTCATTCCTGCACTCCAACTAGAGTATCTGGGAGAGGTTGCAGTGTCGTGGCACCAGCACCAGTGGCTAAGGCCCAATTTTTCAGCCCCTGTTTAACAGGGGCGTGTAATTACAATTTTTGATGCAATACTTTGCAACAGGGCTCATTGCTGTGCTCCAAGTACAGTATCTGTGAGGGGTTGCAGTGTTGTGGCACCAGTGCCTAAGGCCCAATTTTTCTGCTCCTGTTTAACAGGGGCATGTAATTACAATTCTTGATCTAATAATTCACAGCAGGGCCCATTCCTGCGCCCACCAAGAGTAACTGTGAGGCCTTACAGTGTTGTGTCAACACCACCACCACCACCACCACCAAAGGCCCAATTTTTCAGCCCCTGTTCAACAGGGGCATGCAATTACAATTCTTGATCTAATAATTCACAGCAGGGCCCATTCATGCGCCCACCAAGAGTAACTGTGAGGGCTCACAGTGTTGTGGCAACACCAACATGTAAGGGGCAAATTTCAGCTGAGTATTAGGGATGAGCTTCGTGTTCGAGTCGAACATACGTTCGACTCGAACATCGGCTGTTCGATCGCTCGACGAAGATCGAACGATTTGGGCCGTTCGCGCCAAATTCGAGTGACGCGAACGGCCCACAATGCACTACGCCATCGCAGTGTCATCCAGGCGCTGTGATTGGCCAAGCATGCACTGTGACCCTGCATGCTTGGCCAATCACAGCGCCGGCAGCGAGGAGAGCAATGATTGGCCACAGGCAGGATGCCTGTGGCCAATTATTGCTGAGGGGGTTTAGTACACGCCACACACTATAAAAGGCCGCCAGCGCGGCAGCCTTGTGTAGTGTGTTCCGGAGCAGGGAAAGAGAAGCATAGGCAGGGACAGTGTCATTTTTTTCCTTTACTAATCCTGGATTCCTTGTGTTTAGGGACAGAGAAGGATAGGTAGGCAGAGTGTCAGTGTGTTATTCTGTGCTAAACCTTGTTTGTAGGGACAGAGAAGGACAGTGAGGGAAAGTGTCAGTGTGCTATTCTGTGCTAAACCTTGTTTGTAGGGACAGAGAAGGACAGTGAGGGAAACTGTCAGTGTGCTATTCTGTGCTAAACCTTGTTTGTAGGGACAGAGAAGGACAGTGAGGGAAAGTGTCAGTGTGCTATTCTGTGCTAAACCTTGTTTGTAGGGACAGAGAAGGACAGTGAGGGAAACTGTCAGTGTGCTATTCTGTGCTAAACCTTGTTTGTAGGGACAGAGAAGGACAGTGAGGGAAAGTGTCGGTGTGCTATTCTGTGCTAAACCAATCTTTCTGAACCATATTTGAAATTCTTGAGTTTAGGAACAGAGAAGGACACTCGGAGAAATTGTCAGTGTGCTATTCTGTGCTAAACCAATCTTGCTGAACCATATTTGAAATCCTTGAGTTTAGGGACAGAGAAGGACACTCGGGGAAACTGTCAGTGTGCTATTCTGTGCTAAACCTTGTTTGTAGGGACAGAGAAGGACAGTGAGGGAAACTGTCAGTGTGCTATTCTGTGCTAAACCAATCTTGCTGAAGCAGATTGCAAATCCTTGTGTTTAGGGACAGAGAAGGATAGGCAGGGGACAGTGTCAGTGTCATTGTTGCTAAGCCTCCTGCACAGTATACACCTGAAGGTAGCCCTTATTGCTGTTTTTCCCATCTCCCTGCAGGCCATCCATTAAAATGTCTGGAAGGCAAACAAGGAGAGGCAGACAGTCAGGAGGCAAAAATAGAGGGCAAGCAGGCTCTGTGTCTGGGGGCAACAGTGCTGGTCGTGGACGCGGTGCATTGTCATCAGCACATGGCCATGGGACACGCTTGTCCTTCTTTTCGGCAGCTGGACATGTTGAGCCACATCATGCCGAAGACTTGGTAGAGTGGATGACCAAGCCCACCTCATCCTCCTCATCCTCTCTCACCCAGGCTCAGGGTACTGGCAAAGCAGCTGCCAAAGCGTCCTCTTCTCTGGTATCAATGTCATCATTAGTCACTCCTTCCCTAGACCCACCATGTCCTCCTCCTGAGGAGTCCCCCGAACTGTTTGAGCACAGTGTTGGGTACATGCTCCAGGAGGATGCCCAGCGTTTCGAAGGATCTGATGATGATACCCAGCTAGAGGAAGGTAGTAGCGTGAGAGCAGAGAGAGGGGATGCTCAAGAAGGACACCAAACTGGCAGTCATGCTCCAGCAGCTGCAGGATACTGCCAGATTGGCTCCAGTGATGAGGAGGGAGGGGATGATGAGGTCACTGACTCCACGTGGGTGCCTAATAGGAGAGAGGAGGAGGAGGAGGAGGATGAGGAGGAGGCACTTCTCCAACGAGGCAGGATGCCCTTGGGTGGCCAGCGTATGGGCAGCACACCGACGGAATCACACCGCAGAGCTCCGCCTGTGCAGGGCGCTGCCTCTGCCCGTCATTCAAAAAGTTCTTTCTTTGGTGTGGGCCTTTTTTGAGGCGAGTGCATCAGATCGCACAGCTGCTGTTTGCAACATATGTCTCAAGCGTATATCGCGTGGCCAAAACATCAGCCGCTTGGGCACCACATGCTTGATCAGACATATGTTGACCTGCCATGCAGCTCGTTGGCAAGCCTACCTTAAAGACCCACACCAAAGAACAAAGCGGACCTCTCCTTGCACCGCATCAGCTGGGATCTCCAACCCCACTATACCTTCAGTCCTCTCTGAAACCTGCACTGAGAGCAATGAAGGTGTAGAATTAGGTGTGTCACAGCCAAGTACTTGCGGCCACTCTGCTAGCAGTACACCGACGTCCGATTCTAGCAGGCAAATTTCCCTGCCCCAGCTGCTGGACCGTCAAAAGAAGTTCACTCCCAGCCATCCACATGCCCAGCGGTTGAATGCTAGCTTGGCTAAATTGCTAGCGCTTCAACTGCTGCCTTTTCAGTTGGTACACTCGGCCCCCTTCCGTGAGTTTGTGCAATTTGCGGTTCCTCAGTGGCAGGTTCCCAAACGCCACTTTTTCTCACGGAAGGCGATTCCGGCTCTCTACAGGCATGTGGAAGGCAATGTCTTGGCCTCGCTGGACAGGGCGGTCAGCGGTAAGGTGCATATTACCGCTGACTCATGGTCCAGCAGGCATGGACAGGGACGTTACCTTTCTTTCACGGCCCATTGGGTCACTCTTTTGGCAGCTGGGAAGGATGCAGGACAAGGTGCAGTAGTGTTGGAGGATGTTCCACCGCCACGCCTCCAAAATGCTACTACTGGTTGTGACACACCTCTCTCCTCCACCCCCTCCTCTTCTTCTTCCTCCATGGCCTCTTCCTGTGGTTTGTCCTCGGAACCAGCGGTGCTCCGTAGGCGTTCAAGGGGCTACGCAAGTACGCAGGGAAAAAGATGCCATGCCGTGCTTGCGCTGGTGTGTTTGGGGGACAGAAGCCACACTGGGGCAGAGGTCCTGTCTGCTCTGCAGGGGCAGGCCGAGAGGTGGTTGACGCCACGCCAGCTTAAGCCAGGAATGGTGGTTTGCGACAATGGCACCAACCTCCTCTCCGCCCTCCGACAGGGACAACTGACCCATGTGCCCTGTGTGGCTCACGTCCTTAACCTGGTGGTGCAGCGGTTCTTGGGCAGGTACCCGGGCTTACAGGATGTCCTGAGGCAGGCCAGGAAAGTCTGTGTGCATTTCCGCAGATCTTATAATGCCAGTGCTCGCCTGGCTGAGCTGCAAAAGGAGTTGAACCTGCCCAAGAACCGCCTTATATGTGACATGCCCACCAGGTGGAACTCAACGTTGGCCATGCTGCAGCGGCTGCACACGCAGCAGAGGGCCATCAATGAGTACCTGTGCGACTACGGCACCAGGACAGGGTCAGGGGAGCTCGGTTTTTTTTCACCACGCCAGTGGGGCATGATCAGGGATGCATGCACTGTCCTGGCACCATTTGAGGAGGCCACGAGGATGGTGAGCAGTGACAGTGCATGCATCAGTGACACTGTACCTCTTGTCCACCTGTTGGAGCACACACACTGCGTGGAATAATGGACAGGGCACTTGAGGCAGAACAGAGGCAGGAAGAGGAGGACTTCCTTGCCTCTCAAGGCCCCCTTTACCCAGACAGTGTTCCTTCTGTCCCACCCATAGCACAGGAAGAGGAGGAGGAGGAGGAGGAGGATTGTGTCAGCATGGAGGTGGAGGCTGGCACTCAGCATTATCAGCAGCAGTCTTTTAGGGATGATTTACAGTCCCAAGAAACCAGTGGACTTGTACGTGGCTGGGAGGAGGTGGCTGCGGATCATGTCGTCCTTAGTGACCCAGAGGACTCCGGACTGAATGCCTCAGCTAACCTACGCTGCATGGCCTCCCTGATCCTGCAAAGTCTGCGGAAGGATCCTCATATTCTTCGGATCAAGGAGAGGGACCATTACTGGCTGGCCACTCTCCTTGATCCACGGTACAAGGGTAAGGTTGCGGACCTTATGTTACCGTCGCAGAGGGAGCAGAGGATGAGACAACTCCGGGAGGCCTTGCAGAAAGGTCTGTGCAACGCGTTCCCAGAGACTGGGAGGTTACAAACTCCTGGTCATGGACAACGAGTTGCTGAGGCTTCGGGCAGTCAAAGAAGGAGCGGTGGGGAAGGTGGCCGTCTGACCGATGCGTTCATACAATTCTTTAGTCCGCAGCCCCAAAGTATGATCGGTTCCAGCAACCATCGCCAGCGTCTGATATACATGGTGCAGGAATACCTAGGGGCAAGGTCAGACTTGGACACCTTCCCCACCGAAAATCCTCTGGCTTACTGGGTCTTGAGGATGGATCACTGGCCAGAGCTTGCACAGTATGCAATTGAGCTACTGGCCTGTCCTGCATCCAGCGTTCTTTCAGAACGCACATTCAGTGCTGCTGGAGGATTTGTCACGGATCACAGGGTGCGCCTGTCCACTGACTCTGTTGATCGACTGACTTTCATCAAGATGAACCAGTCTTGGATCACCACCAGCTACCACACACCTGATGCTGATATAACAGACTAATTGATTTTAAAATGTCACATCCCTTCAAGGCTGATGCTGATGCTGAGTCTCTGTGCTGTTATGTTGACTGGCTATCCTCCTCCTCCTCCTCAATGATCCGATTAATGATGATAGCTTGGAAGATCATTTTGGTTTATGGGTGCCGCCACCAGTGGCTAAGGCCCAATTTTTCAGCCCCTGTTTAACAGGGGCGTGTAATTACAATTTTTGATGCAATACTTTGCAACAGGGCTCATTGCTGTGCTCCAAGTACAGTATCTGTGAGGGGTTGCAGTGTTGTGCCACCAGTGCCTAAGGCCCAATTTTTCAGCCCCTGTTCAACAGGGGCATGCAATTATAATTATTGATCTAATAATTCACAGCAGGGCCCATTGCTGCGCCCACCAAGAGTAACTGTCAGGCCTTACAGTGTTGTGGCACCAGCACCACCATCAAAGGCCCAATTTTTACTACCACTGTTCAACAATTATATGTTCTTACAATTCCTGATATCATAGTTGACAGAAGGGCGTTCCAGCACCCACCAAGAGTAACTGTGAGTGCTTACAGTGTTGTGCCAACACCTAAGGGGCCAATTTCTGCAGAGTATATACGGCAGGTCCCTACTTTCAAACATCCAACTTACAAACGACTCCTACTTGCAAACGGAAGAAGACAACAGGAAGTGAGAGGAAATCTACCCCTAGGAAGGAAAATTCTCTCCTGTAAGAATTAATATGGGAGAAAGGTGTCTCCTCTCTAGGGATGAGCTTCGAGTTCGAGTCGAACTCATGTTCGACTCGAACATTGCCTGTTCGCCCGTTCGCCGAACAGCGAACAAATTGGGGTGTTCGCGGCAAATTCGAAAAATCTATGGGAGAAATCTAAAGTGCTAATTATAAAGGCTTATATGCAAGTTATTGTCCTAAAAAGTGTTTGGGGACCTGGGTCCTGCCCCAGGGGACATGTATCAATGCAAAAAGAAGTTTTAAAAACGGCCGTTTTTTCGGGAGCAGTGATTTTAATAATGCTTAAAATGAAAAAATAAAAGTGAAATATTCCTTTAAATTTCGTACCTGGGGGGTGTGTATGATATGCATGTAAAGTGGCGCATGTTTCCCGTGCTTAGAACTGTCCCTGCAAAAAGTGTCATTTTTGAAAGAAAAAAATGCATTTAAAACTGACTCGCGGCTATTAATGAATTGTCGGCTCCCGGCAATACATACAAAAGTCATTGATAAAAAAAAAAAAAAAGCGTGGGGGTTCCCCAGAATTCAATTACCAGGCCCTTCAGGTCTGGAATGGATATTAAGGGGAACCCCGCCGCAAATAAAAAAAAAATTGACGTGGGGTTCCCCCAAATATCCATTCCAGGCCCTTCAGATCTGGCATGGATTTTAAGGGGAACTCCACCCCAAATTAAAAAAAAAATGGCGTGGAGTCCCCCTAAAAATCCATACCAGACCCCTTATCCGAGCATGCAACCTGGCCGGCCGCAGGGGAAAAGGGGGGGACGAGAGAGCGGCCCCCCCTCCCTCCTGAACCGTACCAAGCCACATGCCCTCAACATGGGGAGGATGTCCCCATGTTGATGGGGACAAGGGCCTCATCCCCACAACCCTTGCCCGGTGGTTGTGGGGGTCTGCGGGCGGGGGGCTTATCGGAATCTGGAAGACCCCTTTAACAAAGAGGACCCCCAGATCCCGCCCCCCCCTATGTGAATTGGTAAGGGGTACATTGTACCCCTACCATTTCACGAAGAAAGCGTAAAAAAATGTTTAAAAAAACACACAAACACCTTGAAAAAGTCCTTTATTTAAAAAAAAAAACATTCCAGCGGTGAAATCCAGTGTCCCGCGGCGATCCCGATGTCCAGCGCTGTCCGTCATTGGTTGTGCCTGAGCGGACCTGATGGGGAACTCCCTCTCAGTATTTTAAATGTATAGACCCGCCCCTTCTAAAGTTCCCCATCAGGTCCGCTCAGCGGACCAGATGCGGAACATGAGAAGGGGCGGGTCTATACATGTATTACCAGAGTGAGAGCAGTTCCCCATCAGGTCCGCTCCCTCGGTATGTCGGACCCGCCTACGTCATTGGCTTGAGCGGGGAACTTCCTTCACTGTGTAATTTAAATTTACATAGTGAAGGAAGTTCCCCGCTCAAGCCAATGACGTAGGCGGGTCTGACATACCGAGGGGGCGGACCTGATGGGGAACTGCTCTCACTTTGGTAATACATGTATAGACCCGCCCCTTCTCATGTTCCGCATCTCGTCCGCTGAGCGGACCTGATGGGGAACTTTAGAAGGGGCGGGTCTATACATTTAAAATACTGAGAGGGAGTTCCCCATCAGGTCCGCTCAGGCACAACCAATGAAGGACAGCGCTGGACATCGGGATCGCCGCGGGACACTGGATTTCACCGCTGGAATGTTTATTTATTTATTTTTTTAAATAAAGGACTTTTTCAAGGTGTTTGTGTGTTTTTTTAAACATTTTTTTTACGCTTTCTTTGTGAAATGGTAGGGGTACAATGTACCCGTTACCAATTCACATAGGGGGGGGCGGGATCTGGGGGTCCCCTTTGTTAAAGGGGTCTTCCAGATTCCGATAAGCCCCCCCGCCCGCAGACCCCCACAACCACCAGGCAAGGGTTGTGGGGATGAGGCCCTTGTCCCCATCAACATGGGGACATCCTCCCCATGTTGAGGGCATGTGGCTTGGTACGGTTCAGGAGGGAGGGGGGGCCGCTCTCTCGTCCCCCCCTTTTCCCCTGCGGCCGGCCAGGTTGCGTGCTCGGATAAGGGGTCTGGTATGGATTTTTAGGGGGACTCCACGCCATTTTTTTTTTAAACTTGGGGTGGAGTTCCCCTTAAAATCCATGCCAGATCTGAAGGGCCTGGTAATTGAATTCTGGGGAACCCCCACGCTTTTTTTTTTTTTTTTTCTCAATGACTTTTGTATGTATTGCCGGGAGCCGACAATTCATTAATAGCCGCGAGTCAGTTTTAAATGCATTTTTTTTCTTTCAAAAATGACATTTTTTGCAGGGACAGTTCTAAGCACGGGAAACATGCGCCACTTCACATGCATATCATACACACACCCCAGGTACGAAATTTAAAGGAATATTTCACTTTTATTTTTTCATTTTAAGCATTATTAAAATCACTGCTCCCGAAAAAACGGCCGTTTTTAAAACTTCTTTTTGCATTGATACATGTCCCCTGGGGCAGGACCCAGGTCCCCAAACACTTTTTAGGACAATAACTTGCATATTAGCCTTTATAATTAACACTTTAGATTTCGAACGTTCGAGTCCATTGTATTTAATAGGGTTCTAAAGTTTACACGAACATTTTGTCTGTTCGCAGGTTCTGGTGCGAACCGAACAGGGGGGTGTTCGGCTCATCCCTGCTCCTCTCTACTGATGCTTTATCACCAATCCTTGTTTCAATAAAAACACCACATTTCAAAAACAGTTGTCATTGGGACGCAAAGTGAGGTGAAATGTTCTGAACAGGGGCACAGACAGCAAAACAAATGTTACAGGGGTGATAACCCTTCCCTATGTTTTCCAAAAAGCTTAAAAATAGATTTTTTGGCTGGAGCTACACTTAAACAATGTACGTGTTCAAAATTACAAACAGATTCTACTTAAGAACAAACCTACAGTCCCTGTCTTGTTTACACCGGTCTTGTTTACACCGCCTGTATACTGCTGTTCAGAGTATATAGGGCCTTTTTTATTTTGTGTTGCGGGGTTCCCCTTAATATCCAAAGAAGACCCAAAGGGTCTGGTAATGGGCTGGGGTAGGGGGGGGGGGGGGGGGTGATGGGGTAGCTATGCCATTTTTCTTAAAGATTTTCATCCATATTACTGGGACCAGACATTACATTAAAGCCGCAAGCAGTTTTAAATGTTTTTTTTTTCCTTTAGAAGTGTCATTTTGTGCAGGGACAGTTCTAAACACGGGAAACACGTGGCACTTCGCAGGCATACTTTAGACACCCCCCAGGTACGATATTTAAAGGAATATTTGACTTTTTTTTTTCACTTTATGCATCATTAAAATGACTGCTCCCGAAAAACGTCCGTTTTTAAAACTTCTTTTTGCATTGATACATGTCCCCTGGTGCAGAACCCGGGTTCCCAAACTCTGTTTAGGACAATAACATGAATAATAGTCGTTATAATTAGCACTTTAGAATTCGAACGTTCGCATCCATTGTATTTAATAGGGTTCTAATGTTCGTGCAAACTTTCGGTCCGTTCGCGGGTTCTGGTGCGAACCGAACCCGGGGGTGTTCGGCTCATCACTACTGAGTATATACGGCAGGCCCCTACTTTCAAACATCCAACTTACAAACGACGACTCCTTGCAAACAGGATACAACAGGAAGTGAGAGGAAATCTACCCCTAGGAAGGCAAATTCTCTCCTGTAAGAGTTAATATGGGAAAAAAGTGTCTCCTCTCCACTGATGCTTTATCACCAATTCTTGTTTCAATAAAAACCCCAAATTTTCAAAAAACATTTGTCATTAGGACGGAAAGTGAGGTGAACTGTTCTGAACAGGTGCACACTGCACAGACAGCAAAACAAATGTTACAGGGGTGATAACTCTTCCCTATGTTTTCCAAAAAGCTTAAAAATAGATTTTTTGGCTGGAGCTACACTTAAACAATGTACCTGTTCCAAATTACAAACAGATTCTACATAAGAACAAACCTACAGTCCCTGTCTTGTATGCACCGCCTGTATACGGCTGTTCAGAGTATATAGGGCCTTTTTTATTTTGTGTGCGGGGTTCCCCTTAATATCCATACAAGACCCAAAGGGGCTGGTAGTGGGCTTGGGGTGGGGGGGTACCCATGCCATTTTTCTCAACAATTTTCATCCATATTGCCGGTACCAAACATTACATTAAAGCCGCAAGCAGTTTTAAATGACTTTTTTTCCTTTAGAAATGTCATTTTGTGCAGGGACAGTTCTAAACACGGGAAACACGTGGCACTTCACAGGCATACTTTAGACACCCCCAGGTACGATATTTAAAGGAATATTTGACTTTTTTTTTTTTCACTTTATGCATCATTAAAATGATTGCTCCCGAAAAACGTCCGTTTTTAAAACTTTTTTTTGGATTGATACATGTCCCCTGGTGCAGAACCCGGGTTCCCAAACCCTTTTTAGGACAATAACATTCATAATAGTTGTTATAATTAGCACTTTAGATTTCGAACGTTCGCATCCATTGTATTTAATAGGGTTCTAAAGTTCGTGCGAACTTTCGGTCCGTTCGCGGGTTCTGGTGCAAACCGAACCCGAGGGTGTTCGGCTCATCACTAACCAAGAATATGAAGGACAGTTGCGCCCAGTTGCCTACGTTAGTAGAAGTCTGGCACCTGCAGAAAAGAACTATCCCACCCACAAGTTGGAGTTCCTGGCCCTAAAGTGGGCAGTCGTAGACAAACTCAGAGATTACCTGTATGGAGCTGACTTCACAGTAGTGATGAGCCGAACACCCCCCGGTTCGGTTCGCACCAGAACCCGCGAACGGACCGAAAGTTCGCAGCGAACATTAGAACCCTATTAAATACAATGGATGCGAACGTTCGGATTCTAAAGTGCTAATTATAACGACTATTATCCATGTTATTGTCCGAAACAGAGTTTGGGAACCCGGGTTCTGCACCAGGGGACATGTATCAATGCAAAAAGAAGTTTTAAAAACGGACGTTTTCCGGGAGCAGTCATTTTAATGATGCATAAAGTGAAAAAAAAAAAGTCAAATATTCCTTTAAATATTGTACCTGGGGGGTGTCTAAAGTATGCCTGTGAAGTGCCACGTGTTTCCCGTGTTTAGAACTGTCCCTGCACAAAATAACATTTCTAAAGGAAAAAAAGCCATTTAAAACTGCTTGCGGCTTTAATGCAATGTCTGGTCCCGGTAATATGGATGAAAATCTTTAGGAAAAATGGCATAGCTACCCCATCAACCCCCCCCCCCCTACCCCAGCCCATTACCAGCCCCTTTGGGTCTTGTATGGATATTAAGGGGAACCCCGCACACAAAATAAAAAAGCCCCTATATACTCTGAACAGCCGTATACAGGCGGTGCATACAAGACAGGGACTGTAGGTTTGTTCTTATGTAGAATCTGTTTGTAATTTTGAACAGCTGCATTGTTTAAGTGTAGCTCCATGCCAAATTCCTTTTTTTTAGCTTTTTGGAAAACATAGGGAACGGTTATCACCCCTGTCACATTTTTTTTGCTGTCTGTGCCCCTGTTCAGAACATTTCACCTCACTTTGCGTCCCAATGACAACTGTTTTTGAAATGTGGTGTTTGTATTGAAACAAGGATTGGTGATAAAGCATCAGTAGAGAGGAGACACCTTTCTCCCATATTAATTCTTACAGGAGAGAATTTTCCTTCCAAGGGGTAGATTTCCTCTCACTTCCTGTTGTCTTCTTCCGTTTGCAAGTAGTAGTAGTTTGTAAGTTGGATGTTTGAAAGTAGGGACCTTCCGTATATACTCTGCAGAAATTGGCCCCTTAGGTGTTGGTGTTGGCACAACACTGAAAGCACTCACAGTTATTCTTGGTGGGTGCTGGAACGCCCTGCTGTCAAGTATAATATCAGGAATTGTAATAACATATAATTGTTGATCAGTGGTAGTACAAATTGGGCCTTTGATGGTGGTGCTGGTGCCACAACACTGTAAGGCCTGACAGTTACTCTTGGTGGGCGCAGCAATGGTCCCTGCTGTGAATTATTAGATCAATAATTATAATTGCATGCCCCTGTTGAACAGGGGCTGAAAAACTGTGCCTTTGGTGGTGGTGGTGGTGATGGTGTTGCTGGTGGCACAACACTGTAAGGCCTGACAGTTACTCTTGGTGGGCGCAGCAATGGGCCCTGCTGTGAATTATTAGATCAATAATTATAATTGCATGCTCCTGTTGAACAGGGGCTGAAAAATTGGGCCTTAGGCACTGGTGGCACAACACTGCAACCCCTCACAGATACTGTACTTGGAGCACAGCAATGAGGCCTGTTGCAAAGTATTGCATCAAAAATTTTAATTACACGCCCCTGTTAAACAGGGGCTGAAAAATTGGGCCTTAGCCACTGGTGGCGTCACCCATAAGCCAAAATGATCTTCCAAGCTATCATCGTTAATCGTATCATTGAGGAGGAGGAGGAGGATAGCCAGACAACATAACAGCACAGGCACTCAGCATCAGCATCAGTCTTGAAGGGATGTGACATTTTAAAATCAATTAGTCTGTTATATCAGCATCTGGTGTGTGGTAGCTGGTGGTGATCCAAGACTGGTTCATCTTGATGAAAGTCAGTCGATCAACCGAGTCGGTGGACAGGCGCACCCTGTGATCCGTGACAAATCCTCCAGCAGCACTGAATGTGCGTTCTGAAAGAACGCTGGATGCAGGACAGGCCAGTAGCTCAATTGCATACTGTGCAAGCTCTGGCCAGTGATCCATCCTCAAGACCCAGTAAGCCAGAGGATTTTCGGTGGGGAAGGTGTCCAAGTCTGACCTTGCCCCTAGGTATTCCTGCACCATGTATATCAGACGCTGGCGATGGTTGCTGGAACCGATCATACTTTGGGGCTGCGGACTAAAGAATTGTCTGAACGCATCGGTCAGACGGCCACCTTCCCCACCGCTCCTTCTTTGACTGCCCGAAGCCTCAGCAACTCGTTGTCCAGGACCAGGAGTTTGTAACCTCCCAGTCTCTGGGAACGCGTTGCACAGACCTTTCTGCAAGGCCTCCCGGAGTTGTCTCATCCTCTGCTCCCTCTGCAACGGTACGATAAGGTCCGCAACCTTACCCTTGTACCGTGGATCAAGGAGAGTGGCCAGCCAGTAATGGTCCCTCTCCTTGATCCGAAGAATACGAGGATCCTTCCGCAGACTTTGCAGGATCAGGGAGGCCATGCAGCGTAGGTTAGCTGAGGCATTCAGTCCGGAGTCCTCTGGGTCACTAAGGACGACATGATCCGCAGCCACCTCCTCCCAGCCACGTACAAGTCCACTGGTTTCTTGGGACTGTAAATCATCCCTAAAAGACTGCTGCTGATGATGCTGAGTGCCAGCCTCCACCTCCATGCTGACACAATCCTCCTCCTCCTCCTCCTCCTCCTCCTCTTCCTGTGCGATGGGTGGGACAGAAGGAACACTGTCTGGGTAAAGGGGGCCTTGAGAGGCAAGGAAGTCCTCCTCTTCCTGCCTCTGTTCTGCCTCAAGTGCCCTGTCCATTATTCCACGCAGCGTGTGCTCCAACAGGTGGACAAGAGGTACAGTGTCACTGATGCATGCACTGTCACTGCTCACCATCCTCGTGGCCTCCTCAAATGGTGCCAGGACAGTGCATGCATCCCTGATCATGCCCCACTGGCGTGGTGAAAAAAACCCGAGCTCCCCTGACCCTGTCCTGGTGCCGTAGTCGCACAGGTACTCATTGATGGCCCTCTGCTGCGTGTGCATCCGCTGCAGCATGGCCAACGTTGAGTTCCACCTGGTGGGCATGTCACATATAAGGCGGTTCTTGGGCAGGTTCAACTCCTTTTGAAGCTCAGCCAGGCGAGCACTGGCATTATAAGATCTGTGGAAATGCACACAGACTTTCCTGGCCTGCCTCAGGACATCCTGTAAGCCAGGGTACCTGCCCAAGAACCGCTGCACCACCAGGTTAAGGACGTGAGCCATACAGGGCACATGGGTCAGTTGTCCCTGTCGGAGGGCGGAGAGGAGGTTGGTGCCATTGTCGCAAACCACCATTCCTGGCTTAAGCTGGCGTGGCGTCAACCACCTCTCGGCCTGCCCCTGCAGAGCAGACAGGACCTCTGCCCCAGTGTGGCTCCTGTCCCCCAAACACACCAGCGCAAGCACGGCATGGCATCTTTTTGCCTGCGTACTTGCGTAGCCCCTTGAACGCCTACGGAGCACCGCTGGTTCCGAGGACAAACCACAGGAAGAGGCCATGGAGGAAGAAGAAGAGGAGGGGGTGGAGGAGAGAGGTGTGTCACAACCAGTAGTAGCATTTTGGAGGCGTGGGGGTGGAACAACCTCCAACACTACTGCACCTTGTCCTGCATCCTTCCCAGCTGCCAAAAGAGTGACCCAATGGGCCGTGAAAGAAAGGTAACGTCCCTGTCCATGCCTGCTGGACCATGAGTCAGCGGTAATATGCACCTTACCGCTGACCGCCCTGTCCAGCGAGGCCAAGACATTGCCTTCCACATGCCTGTAGAGAGCCGGAATAGCCTTCCGTGCGAAAAAGTGTCGTTTGGGAACCTGCCACTGAGGAACCGCACATTGCACAAACTCACGGAAGGGGGCCGAGTCTACCAACTGAAAAGGCAGCAGTTGAAGCGCTAGCAATTTAGCCAAGCTAGCATTCAACCGCTGGGCATGTGGATGGCTGGGAGTCAACTTCTTTCGACGGTCCAGCAGCTGGGGCAGGGAAATTTGCCTGCTAGAATCGGACGTTGGTGCAGAGTGCCCGCAAGTACTTGCATGTGACACACCTAATTCTACACCTTCATTCCTCTCAGAGCAGGTTTCAGAGAGGAGTGAAGGTATAGTGGGGTTGGAGATCCCAGCTGATGCGGTGCAAGAAGAGGTCAGCTTTGTTCTTTGGTGTGGGTCTTTAAGGTAGGCTTGCCAACGAGCTGCATGGCAGGTCAACATATGTCTGATCAAGCATGTGGTGCCCAAGCGGCTGATGTTTTGGCCACGCGATATACGCTTGAGACATATGTTGCAAACAGCAGCTGTGCGATCTGATGCACTCGCCTCAAAAAAGGCCCACACCAAAGAACTTTTTGAATGACGGGCAGAGGCAGCGCCCTGCACAGGCGGAGCTCTGCGGTGTGATTCCGTCGGTGTGCTGCCCATACGCTGGCCACTCAAGGGCATCCTGCCTCGTTGGAGACGTGCCTCCTCCTCATCCTCCTTCTCCTCCTCTCTCCTATTAGGCACCCACGTGGAGTCAGTGACCTCATCATCCCCTCCCTCCTCATCACTGGAGCCAATCTGGCAGTATGCTGCAGCTGCTGGAACATGACTGCCAGATTGGTGTCCTTCTTGAGCATCCCCTCTCTCTGCTCTCACGCTGCTGCCTTCCTCTAGCTGGGTATCATCATCAGATCCTTCCAAACGCTGGGCATCCTCCTGGAGCATGTACCCAACACTGTGCTCAAACAGTTCGGGGGACTCCTCAGGAGGAGGGCATGGTGGGTCTAGGGAAGGATTGACTAATGAAGATAATGATACCAGAGAAGAGGACGCTTTGGCAGCTGCTTTGCCACTACCCTGAGCCTGGGTGAGAGAGGATGAGGAGGATGAGGTGGGCTTGGTCATCCACTCTACCAAGTCTTCGGCATGATGTGGCTCAACATGTCCAGCTGCCGAAAACAAGGACAAGCGTGTCCCATGGCCATGTGCTGATGACAATGCACCGCGTACACGACCAGCACTGTTGCCCCCAGACACAGAGCCTGCTTGCCCTCTTTTTTTGCCTCCTGACTGTCTGCCTCTCCTTGGTTGCCTTCCAGACATTTTAATGGATGGCCTGCAGGGAGATGGGAAAAACAGCAATAAGGGCTACCTTCAGGTGTATATTGTGCAGGAGGCTTAGCAACAATGACACTGACACTGTCCCCTGCCTATCCTTCTCTGTCCCTAAACACAAGGATTGAAAATATGGTTCAGCAAAAAAGTTTTAGAACAGAATAGCACACTGACACTTTCCCTCACTGTCCTACTCTGTCCCTCCCTACAAACAAGATTTAGCACAGAATAGCACACTGATAATTTCTACGAGTGTCCTTCTCTGTCCCTCAACTCAGGGATTGAAAATATGGAACAGCAAAATAGTTTTAGAACAGAATAGCACACTGTCAGTTTCCCTCACTGTACCTCTCTGTCCCTCAACTCAAGGATTGAAAATATGGAACAGCAAAATTGATTTAGAACAGAATAGCACACTGTCAGTTTCCCTCACTGTACCTCTCTGTCCCTCAACTCAAGGATTGAAAATATGGAACAGCAAAATTGATTTAGAACAGAATAGCACACTGTCAGTTTCCCTCACTGTACCTCTCTGTCCCTCAACTCAAGGATTGAAAATATGGTTCAGCAAAATAGTTTTAGAACACAATAGCACACTGACACTTTCCCTCACTGTAGCTCTCTGTCCCTCAACTCAAGGATTGAAAATATGGAACAGCAAAATTGATTTAGAACAGAATAGCACACTGTCAGTTTCACTCACTGTAGCTCTCTGTCCCTCAACTCAAGGATTGAAAATATGGTTCAGCAAAATAGTTTTAGAACACAATAGCACACTGACACTTTCCCTCACTGTAGCTCTCTGTCCCTCAACTCAAGGATTGAAAATATGGTTCAGCAAAATAGTTTTAGAACACAATAGCACACTGACACTATCCCTCACTGTAGCTCTCTGTCCCTCAACTCAAGGATTGAAAATATGGTTCAGCAAAATAGTTTTAGAACAGAATAGCACACTGTCAGTTTCCCTCACTGTACCTCTCTGTCCCTCAACTCAAGGATTGAAAATATGGAACAGCAAAATTGATTTAGAACAGAATAGCACACTGACACTTTCCCTCACTGTAGCTCTCTGTCCCTCAACTCAAGGATTGAAAATATGGTTCAGCAAAATAGTTTTAGAACAGAATAGCACACTGTCAGTTTCCCTCACTGTACCTCTCTGTCCCTACAAACAAGGATTAGCACAGAATAGCACACTGTCACTGACACTCTCCCTACCTATCCTTATTTGTCCCTAAACACAAGGAATCCAGGATTAGTAAAGGAAAAAAAATGACACTGTCCCTGCCTATGCTTCTCTTTCCCTGCTCCGGAACACACTACACAAGGCCGCCGCGCTGGCGGCCTTTTATAGTGTGGGGCGTGTACTAAACCCCATCAGCAATAATTGGCCACAGGCATCCTGCCTGTGGCCAATCATTGCTCTCCTCGCTGCCGGCGCTGTGATTGGCCAAGCATGCGGGGTCACAGTGCATGCTTGGCCAATCACAGCGCCTGGATGACACTGCGATGGCGTAGTGCATTGTGGGCCGTTCGCGTCACTCGAATTTGCCGCGAACGGCCCAAATCGTTCGATCTTCGTCGAACGATCCAACAGCCGATGTTCGAGTCGAACGTATGTTCGACTCGAACACGAAGCTCATCCCTACTTCACAGTAAAGACTGACAATAATCCACTCACCTATCTCTTCACTACGGCCAAGCTGGATGCCACTGGTCACCGTTGGTTAGCAGCCCTAGCCGGATTCAACTTTAGCCTGAAGTATAGGCTCGGAGCTGGAAACCGTGATGCAGACGCATTGTCCAGAAGAGCCCACGCACCCACCCACCATCCAGAAGATTGGACCCAGGTAACCCCGGATGGGGTGCGGGCCTTGTGTCAAGGAGTACAACTTCAAGCTAGTGGTGGGTCAAGGGCTGAGGAGATTGGTGTTTCAGAGGTGGGGGTGCCTAAGTGTTACTGCAATGTGACCCAAGTTGGAGAGGATGACCTGCCAAAGCTATCAAAAAAAGACCTAAGGAGAGACCAGTTGGAAGATCCCTGGGGAAGATTAGCATTGGAGACATTGGAGGACCAGGATCCAGGCAGACTTCTGAAGGACCCCTCAAAGGTAGCCAGATTGGTCCATAAAGAATGGGACAAGTTACAGGTGCATCAAGGGGTGGTCTACCGAAGGGGCCCCTCTGATGACCTGGAAGGGAAGTGGCAGCTGTTTCTGCCGGAGAAATACAGAAGAACTGTTCTGGCTGCCTTACATGATAATCATGGCCACTTGGGGGCCGAACGAACATTTCAGCTTGTGAGGGATAGGTTCTATTGGCCCTGCATGCGGGCTGAAGTGGAAGAGTACTGCCACTCCTGTGCTCGCTGTATTCAGAGGAAGACACTGCCACGTCAAGCTGCCCCAATGGGCCATCTGCAGAGCCAGGAACCCTTGGACTTGGTGTGCATTGACTTTCTCTGTCTAGAACCTGACTTAAGTGGACAAGGAAATGTTCTGGTGATAACCGACCATTTCACCCGTTATGCTCAGGCCTTTCCGGCCAAAGACCAGAAGGCACCCACTGTAGCTAAAATCTTAGTGGAGAAATACTTTGTTTATTATGGGCTGCCACAACGCCTACACTCAGACCAAGGGAGAGACTTTGAGAGTCGATTAATTAAGAAGTTGCTGGACTCTTTGGGTATTAAGAAAACCCGTACTACCCCTTATCACCCCCAGGGTGATGCTCAGCCGGAGAGATTCAACAGGACTTTGTTAAATATGTTGGGAATAGGGATGAGCTCGGTGTTCGAGTCGAACATACGTTCGACTCGAACATCGGCTGTTCGATCGTTCGCCGAACAACGAACGATTTGGGCCGTTCGCGCCTAATTCACGGCCCACAATGCACTACGCCATCGCAGTGTCATCCAGGCGCTGTGATTGGCCAAGCATGCACTGTGACCCCGCATGCTTGGCCAATCACAGCGCCGGCAGCGAGGAGAGCAATGATTGGCCACAGGCAGGATGCCTGTGGCCAATTATTGCTGAGGGTGTTTAGTACACGCCCCACACTATAAAAGGCCGCCAGCACGGCGGCCTAGTGTAGTGTGTTCCGGAGCAGGGAAAGAGAAGCATAGGCAGGGACAGTGACATTTTTTTTTTCTTGCTTAACCTGGATTCCTTTAGTTTAGGGAAAGAGAAGGATAGGTAGGGAGAGTGTCAGTGTGTTTTACTGTGCTAAACCTTGTTTGTAGGGACAGGGAAGGACAGTGAGGGAAATTCTCATTGTGCTATACTGTGCTAAAGCATTCCTCATCAACCATCTTTAAAAAAAAAAATTTATAGGGACAGAAAACTATAGGTAGGGAGAGTGTCAGTGTGTTTTACTGTGCTAAACCTTGTTTGTAGGGACAGGGAAGGACAGTGAGGGAAATTCTCATTGTGCTATACTGTGCTAAAGCATTCCTCATCAACCATCTTTAAAAAAAAAAATTTATAGGGACAGAAAACTATAGGTAGGGAGAGTGTCAGTGTGTTTTACTGTGCTAAACCTTGTTTGTAGGGACAGGGAAGGACAGTGAGGGAAATTCTCATTGTGCTATACTGTGCTAAAGCATTCCTCATCAACCATCTTTAAAAAAAAAACTTTTTATAGGGACAGAAAACTATAGGTAGGGAGAGTGTCAGTGTGTTTTACTGTGCTAAACCTTGTTTGTAGGGACAGGAAAGGACAGTGAGGGAAATTCTCATTGTGCTATACTGTGCTAAAGCATTCCTCATCAACCATCTTTAAAAAAAATTTTTTTTATAGGGACAGAAAACTATAGGTAGGGAGAGTGTCAGTGTGTTTTACTGTGCTAAACCTTGTTTGTAGGGACAGGGAAGGACAGTGAGGGAAATTCTCATTGTGCTATACTGTGCTAAAGCATTCCTCATCAACCATCTTTAAAAAAACATTTTTTATAGGGACAGAAAACTATAGGTAGGGAGAGTGTCAGTGTGTTTTACTGTGCTAAACCTTGTTTGTAGGGACAGGGAAGGACAGTGAGGGAAATTCTCATTGTGCTATACTGTGCTAAAGCATTCCTCATCAACCATCTTTAAAAAAAAAAAAAATTATAGGGACAGAAAACTATAGGTAGGGAGAGTGTCAGTGTGTTTTACTGTGCTAAACCTTGTTTGTAGGGACAGGGAAGGACAGTGAGGGAAATTCTCATTGTGCTATACTGTGCTAAAGCATTCCTCATCAACCATCTTTAAAAAAAAAATTTTTTTATAGGGACAGAAAACTATAGGTAGGGAGAGTGTCAGTGTGTTTTACTGTGCTAAACCTTGTTTGTAGGGACAGGGAAGGACAGTGAGGGACATTCTCATTGTGCTATACTGTGCTAAAGCATTCCTCATCAACCATCTTTAAAAAAAAAAATTTTTATAGGGACAGAAAACTATAGATAGGGAGAGTGTCAGTGTGTTTTACTGTGCTAAACCTTGTTTGTAGGGACAGGGAAGGACAGTGAGGGAAATTCTCATTGTGCTGTACTGTGCTAAAGCATTCCTCATCAACCATCTTTAAAAAAAAAATTTTTTATAGGGACAGAAAACTATAGGTAGGGAGAGTGTCAGTGTGTTTTACTGTGCTAAACCTTGTTTGTAGGGACAGGGAATGACAGTGAGGGAAATTCTCATTGTGCTATACTGTGCTAAAGCATTCCTCATCAACCATCTTTAAAAAAAAAAACTTTTTATAGGGACAGAAAACTATAGGTAGGGAGAGTGTCAGTGTGTTTTACTGTGCTAAACCTTGTTTGTAGGGACAGGGAAGGACAGTGAGGGAAATTCTCATTGTGCTATACTGTGCTAAAGCATTCCTCATCAACCATCTTTGAAATCCTTGTTTTTTGGACAGTGAGGGAAATTCTCATTGTGCTATTCTGTGCGAAAGCAATCATCCTCAACCATATTTAGAAATCCTTAAGTAAAGGGACAGAGAAGGACACCTGAAGGTAGCCCTTATTGCTTTTTTTCCCATCTCCCTGCAGGCCATCCATTAGAATGTCTGGAAGGCAAACAAGGAGAGGCAGACAGTCAGGAGGCAATAAAAGAGGGCAAGCAGGCTCTGTGTCTGGGGGCAACAGTGCTGGTCGTGGACGCGGTGCATTGTCATCAGCACATGGCCATGGGACACGCTTGTCCTTCTTTTCGGCAGCTGGACATGTTGAGCCACATCATGCCGAAGACTTGGTAGAGTGGATGACCAAGCCCTCCTCCTCCTCCTCATCCTCTCTCACCCAGGCTCAGGGTACTGGCAAAGCAGCTGCCAAAGCGTCCTCTTCCCTGGTATCAATGTCAGACTCATCATCAGTCACTCCTTCCCTAGACCCACCATGTCCTCCTCCTCAGGAGTCCCCCGAACTGTTTGAGCACAGTGTTGGGTACATGCTCCAGGAGGATGCCCAGAGTTTCGAAGGGTCTGATGATGAAACCCAGCTAGAGGAAGGCAGTAGCGTGAGAGCAGACAGAGGGGATGCTCAAGAAGGACACCAATCTGGCAGTCATGTTCCAGCAGCTGCAGCATACTGCCAGATTGGCTCCAGTGATGAGGAGGGAGGGGATGATGAGGTCACTGACTCCACGTGGGTGCCTAATAGGAGAGAGGAGGAGGAGGAGGATGAGGAGGAGGCACATCTCCAACGAGGCAGGATGCCCTTTGGTGGCCAGCGTAAGGGCAGTACACCGACGGAATCACACCGCAGAGCTCCGCCTGTGCAGGGCGCTACCTCTGCCCGTCATTCAAAAAGTTCTTTGGTGTGGGCCTTTTTTGAGGCTAGTGCATCAGATTGCACAGCTGCTGTTTGCAACATATGTCTCAAGCGTATATCGCGTGGCCAAAACATCAGCCGCTTGGGTACCACATGCCTGACCAGACATATGTTGACCTGCCATGCAGCTCGTGGGCAAGCCTACCTCAAAGACCCACACCAAAGAACAAAGCGGACCTCTCCTTGCACCGCATCAGCTGGGATCTCCAACCCCACTATAACTTCAGTCCTCTCTGAAACATGCACTGAGAGGAATGAAGGTGTAGAATTAGGTGTGTCACAGCCAAGTACTTGCGGCCACTCTGCTAGCAGTACACCGACGTCCGATTCTAGCAGGCAAATTTCCCTGCCCCAGCTGCTGGACCGTCAAAAGAAGTTCACTCCCAGCCATCCACATGCCCAGCGGTTGAATGCTAGCTTGGCTAAATTGCTAGCGCTTCAACTGCTGCCTTTTCAGTTGGTAGACTCGGCCCCCTTCCGTGAGTTTGTGCAATGTGCGGTTCCTCAGTGGCAGGTTCCCAAACGCCACTTTTTCTCACGGAAGGCTATTCCGGCTCTCTACCGGCATGTGGAAGGCAATGTCTTGGCCTCGCTGGACAGGGCGGTCAGCGGTAAGGTGCATATTACCGCTGACTCATGGTCCAGCAGGCATGGACAGGGACGTTACCTTTCTTTCACGGCCCATTGGGTCACTCTTTTGGCAGCTGGGAAGGATGCAGGACAAGGTGCAGTAGTGTTGGAGGTTGTTCCACCGCCACGCCTCCAAAATGCTACTACTGGTTGTGACACACCTCTCTCCTCCACCCCCTCCTCTTCTTCTTCCTCCATGGCCTCTTCCTGTGCTTTGTCCTCTGAACCAGCGGTGCTCCGTAGGCGTTCAAGGGGCTACGCAAGTACGCAGGCAAAAAGATGCCATGCCGTGCTTGCGCTGGTGTGTTTGGGGGACAGAAGCCACACTGGGGCAGAGGTCCTGTCTGCTCTGCAGGGCCAGGCCGAGAGGTGGTTGACGCCACGCCAGCTTAAGCCAGGAATGGTGGTTTGCGACAATGGCACCAACCTCCTCTCCGCCCTCCGACAGGGATAACTGACCCATGTGCCCTGTGTGGCTCACGTCCTTAACCTGGTGGTGCAGCGGTTCTTGGGCAGGTACCCGGGCTTACAGGATGTCCTGAGGCAGGCCAGGAAAGTCTGTGTGCATTTCCGCAGATCTTATAATGCCAGTGCTCGCCTGGCTAAGCTTCAAAAGGAGTTGAACCTGCCCAAGAACCGCCTTATATGTGACATGCCCACCAGGTGGAACTCAACGTTGGCCATGCTGCAGCGGCTGCACACGCAGCAGAGGGCCATCAATGAGTACCTGTGCGACTACGGCACCAGGACAGGGTCAGGGGAGCTTGGTTTTTTTTCTCCACGCCAGTGGGGCATGATCAGGGATGCATGCACTGTCCTGGCACCATTTGAGGAGGCCACGAGGATGGTGAGCAGTGACAGTGCATGCATCAGTGACACTGTACCTCTTGTCCACCTGTTGGAGCACACGCTGCGTGGAATAATGGACAGGGCACTTGAGGCAGAACAGAGGCAGGAAGAGGAGGACTTCCTTGCCTCTCAAGGCCCCCTTTACCCAGACAGTGTTCCTTCTGTCCCACCCATCGCACAGGAAGAGGACGAGGAGGAGGAGGAGGAGGAGGAGGAGGAGGATTGTGTCAGCATGGAGGTGGAGCCTGGCACTCAGCAGCATCAACAGCAGCAGTCTTTTAGGGATGATTTACAGTCCCAAGAAACCCGTGGACTTGTACGTGGCTGGGAGGAGGTGGCTGCGGATCATGTCGTCCTTAGTGACCCAGAGGACTCCGGACCGAATGCCTCAGCTAACCTACGCTGCATGGCCTCCCTGATCCTGCAAAGTCTGCGGAAGGATCCTCGTATTCTTCGGATCAAGGAGAGGGACCATTACTGGCTGGCCACTCTCCTTGATCCACGGTACAAGGGTAAGGTTGCGGACCTTATGTTACCGTCGCAGAAAGAGCAGAGGATGAGACAACTCCGGGAGGCCTTGCAGAAAGGTCTGTGCAACGCGTTCCCAGAGACTGGGAGGTTACAAACTCCTGGTCCTGGACAACGAGTTGCTGAGGCTTCGGCCAGTCAAAGAAGGAGCGGTGGGGAAGGTGGCTGTCTGACCGATGCGTTCAGACAATTCTTTAGTCCGCAGCCCCAAAGTATGATCGGTTCCAGCAACCATCGCCAGCGTCTGATAAACATGGTGCAGGAATATCTAGGGGCAAGGTCAGACTTGGACACCTTCCCCACCGAAAATCCTCTGGCATACTGGGTCTTGAGGATGGATCACTGGCCAGAGCTTGCACAGTATGCAATTGAGCTACTGGCCTGTCCTGCATCCAGCGTTCTTTCGGAACGCACATTCAGTGCTGCTGGAGGATTTGTCACGGATCACAGGGTGCGCCTGTCCACCGACTCGGTTGATCGACTGACTTTCATCAAGATGAACCAGTCTTGGATCACCACCAGCTACCACACACCTGATGCTGATATAACAGACTAATTGATTTTAACATGTCACATCCCTTCAAGACTGATGCTGATGCTGAGTGCCTGTGCTGTTATGTTGACTGGCTATCCTCCTCCTCCGAGTCCTCAATGATACGATTGATGATGATAGCTTGGAAGATCATTTTTGTTTATGGGTGCCGCCACCAGTGCCTAACGCCCAATTTTTCAGCCCCTGTTTAACAGGGGCGTGTAATTACAATTTTTGAAGCAATACTTTGCAACAGGGCTCATTGCTGTGCTCCAAGTACAGTATCTGTGAGGGGTTGCAGTGTTGTGCCACCAGTGCCTAAGGCCCAATTTTTCAGCCCCTGTTTAACAGGGGCGTGTAATTACAATTTTTGAAGCAATACTTTGCAACAGGGCTCATTGCTGTGCTCCAAGTACAGTATCTGTGAGGGGTTGCAGTGTTGTGCCACCAGTGCCTAAGGCCCAATTTTTCAGCCCCTGTTCAACAGGGGCATGTAATTACAATTCTTGATCTAATAATTCACAGCAGGGCCCATTGCTACACCCACCAAGAGTAACTCTGAGGGCTTACAGTGTTGTGGCAACGCCACCACCACCACCACCACAAAAGGCCCAATTTTTCAGCCCCTGTTCAAAAGGGGCATGTAATTACAATTCTTGATCTAATAATTCACAGCAGGGCCCATTCCTGCACCCACCAAGAGTAACTCTGAGGGCTTACAGTGTTGTGGCAACACCACCACCACCACCACCACCACGAAAGGCCCAATTTTTCAGCCCCTGTTCAACAGGGGCATGCAATTACAATTCTTGATCTAATAATTCACAGCAGGGCCCATTGCTGCACCCACCAAGAGTAACTGTCAGGGCTTACAGTGTTGTGGCACCAGCACCACCATCAAAGGCCCAATTTTTACTACCACTGTTCAACAATTATATGTAATTACAATTCCTGATATAATAGTTGACAGCAGGGCGTTCCAGCACCAACCAAGAGTAACTGTGAGTGCTTACAGTGTTGTGCCAACACCAACAACTAAGGGGCCTATTTCTGCAGAGTATATACGGCAGGTCCCTACTTTCAAATATCCAACTTACAAACGACTCCTACTTGCAAACGCAAGAAGACAACAGGAAGTGAGAAGAAATCTACCCCTAGGAAGGAAAATTCTCTCCTGTAAGAATTAATATGGGAGAAAGGTGTCTCCTCTGTACTGATGCTTTATCACCAATCCTTGTTTCAAGAAAAACACCACATTTCAAAAACAGTTGTCATTGGGACGGAAAGTGAGGTGAAATGTTCTGAACAGGGGCACAGACAGCAAAACAAATGTTACAGGGGTGATAACCCTTACCTATGTTTTCCAAAAAGTTTAAAAATAGATTTTTGGGCTGGAGCTACACTTAAACAATGTACCTGTTCAAAATTACAAACAGATTCTACATAAGAACAAACCTATAGTCCCTGTCTTGTATGCACCGCCTGTATACGGCTGTTCAGAGTATATAGGGCCTTTTTTATTTTATGTGCGGGGTTCCCCTTAATATCCATACAAGACCCAAAGGGGCTGGTAATGGGCTGGGGTAGGGGGGGGGGGTCATGGGGTAGCTATGCCATTTTTCTTAAAGATTTTCATCCATATTACCGGGACCAGACATTACATTAAAGCCGCAAGCAGTTTTAAATGGCTTTTTTTTCCTTTAGAAGTGTCATTTTGTGCAGGGACAGTTCTAAACACGGGAAACACGTGGCACTTCACAGGCATACTTTAGACACCCCCCATTTACGATATTTAAAGGAATATTTGACTTTTTTTTTTTCACTTTATGCATCATTAAAATGACTGCTCCCGAAAAACGACCGTTTTTAAAACTTCTTTTTGCATTGATACATGTCCCCTGGTGCAGAACCTGGGTTCCCAAACCCTTTTTAGGACAATAACATGCATAATAGTCGTTATAATTAGCACTTTAGAATTCGAACGTTCGCATCCATTGTATTTAATAGGGTTCTAATGTTCGTACGAACTTTCGGTCCGTTCGCGGGTTCTGGTGCGAACCGAACCCGGGGGTGTTCGGCTCATCACTAGTTGGGAACTCTGAGTAGCGAGCAGAAGCAGCATTTGGGTAAGCACATAGCAGCTATCGTGCATGCTTACAACAGTACCACTAGCGATGCCTCCATACCACCTAATGTTTGGCAGGGAAGCAAGACTGCCTGTGGATCTGGCATTCGGCATATCAACGGATCACACTTCTGCCACCTCAAATAAGGGATATGTGGATAGACTGAGGAAGAGTTTGAAGCTAGCTTTTGAACAGGCCCAAGTGGCATCAGAGCAAAGAGGAGCCCGGAACAAGAGGAACTTTGACCTCAAAGTTCACATCCAGGAGTTGCATCCAGGTGACAGAGTGCTGTTGTGAAACCTAGGAGTTCCAGGGAAACATAAACTAGCAGACAGATGGAGACCTGAGCCATATGTGATCTGTAAGAAGTTACCAGACCTCCCCGTGTATCAGTTAAAGCCAGAAGGAAAGATAGGGCCGCTGAAGACATGGCACAGAAACCACTTACTTCCACTTTCAGAAGCGGTTCGGATACCTCCTGTAGAAGATTCCCCTGGGCCATCATCAAGCTTGGATACACCTAGGCCCAACACTCGGTCTCAGGTGTCTCAGTCTGGAGAAATGGATGTCTCTAATCAGAGTGAAGAAGAAGAGCTTGGATGGTTGTGGCCCTCTCAGGCCCCAGAGCCCATGTCTATAGATCTTCCACCCTCTGAAGGTACTGTGGATAGTACATTGAATGTGGAAGCCACTGAGTTTGTTCCGTCTAGCCCTCTATGTGAAGAGTGGGAAGATGCCACATGGTCACCTTCTGCTGATCATCAAGATTACTCGCAACACCTTCCTGCACCTGATTTGGATGTATCGGAAGCATTGGAACCCAGTGTACCTACTCCAGAAGAAGAGCCTGTGGCGGATGAAACAGTTACGCCAAGAAAACAGAGGGCCAAGAGAAGCATTCCTCCTCCTCGGAAGTTAACCTATACCCAGATGGGGGAAAGTTCAGAGGATACAGTGACCACTGCTCGAAGAACAATACCAACATCTGGTCCCTCCACTGTGCATTTGGTGGAGGGCAACCCCAGCTTACTTTCTGGCACAGTTAGGCAGGGCAACCCCATTGATGTGACCAGTGGGCAGGACAAGCTCCCTTCCCCATTTTGGTGGGAGTTTCCTCTGCCAACTTCTCTAGCAGCCCTTAATGAGTTTGTATTTTCCTACTGTTGATACTGTCTTTGGGGACCAAAGATTTCAAGTGGGGGGAGTGTGTAGCGGGGTATCATTTCCGACCCACAGACTAAAGTTCCCAGCACGCTTTGCGGCACCCAGGGTGCAATTCCAAGCGCAAGGACTGCTGGGGTGGACTTTAAAAAGGGAAGGAGGAGCCTCTCTCTCTCTCTCTCTGGACGCCGCCCTCCCTGCAAGAGGATCCCTGCACTCACCTGCTGCGCGTGCAAGGCCTGAAGCCTGGGCCTTGCAGTTGTTCCAGAGAGCCCTTCCGCTCCACCGAGGAGCCTGCGGAGCATCCGATCCACCTAAGGTGCCACCATCTTCTGGAGGACCGAAGACCCGGCGCATCGTGGGCACTGTGAAGCGACTCACAGTAGCAGAGGTACCGGACAGGAGTCGGTCCAGGCTATTGAGAGAGCGCCAGCTCAGAATCGCATCTGATTAACTTTGTTGCCTACTAACTTTGCCTAGGCCCATCAGTGATTGCAGTTATATTCTAGAGAGACTGTCTGCTGAACTGAGTTTGTTAGTCTCTCCAGCTTTACCAAGTTAGTGATCTTCACTACCCCTTTGGATTACAGTTTGTTCTTTATGTGCACCACCGAGAGTTGCTAGCGAAGATTCTTCCATAAACTATACCCCAAGTTATAGTCAGGCCTGACTGGGTAGTATAGGACATTGCTGGGCGCCATTTTTTGCTCACAATGGAGGATAGCTGCAGCGGGGTTATTATATTACCATTGCATTGCTGAATGTTATACCCTTTTAATGTGTACACCTATATTGCAGGGATCTGCATGAGATATTGTATACAAATTACCTTTTATACTTTTACCAATAGTAAAAAGTTATAGTTAAGTAATTTGGTTGTCAGTGTCAATTACTGTGCTGGGATATAAAGGGGTTGTGCCATATAACAGTATAGATATAGTACAGTTATACCATCCTCCCCCTTTTCTAACTGTGCCACGAGAGATTAGAGCCGATTGCCAGGGGTTGACAGCGGTGCATTACAAGGCCCAAAACAAACAAGCAGCCCTCTTAAACTGAGGGTATCGCTATATATAGGTAGTGGGAAAGGTGGTTGTAGAGCTAAATTCCACACATATGGATTGATGAAAACTTAACGTGGTTGTAAATTCTTACATATAGCCAGTGAAGTGACCAGCCTAGGGTGATACACGGAGATTAGACAAATTGCCTTACATAAATTGTACCTGTTTATCTGCAGCTATCTCTTTTCTACAGCAGCGACGTCACTGGGGGGGCAGAGGAGACCATGGCCCCCCAACATTATGCTGTGCCTCCCCATTTGCCCCCTGAATTTAACAGTGGCATTGCTAGGTTATTCCTTGCCCTGCTTGTGCCCCCCCCCCCTGCTTGGGCCGGGAAGTCACATGTGGCAGCACACAGCGGCGATCACATGGTGGGAGCTTTCTCTTTCCTGTCTACTCTCCCCTGCATGCTGCTGCAGCCCAGCGTGCACAGCAAAGGAAACAGACACAGATGAGCAGAGAGAACAGAGCGGAGAGAGGATCCGCCCATTGCCCTGCCCACATAGGCACTGATCGACCAGAGCTGAGCTGCCTCAGAGGCTGTACCTGGCTCCGGATCCAGGGTCCTGCTGCCACCCATTAGTCCTCCACTCGGGGCGGGAGATCGTGGCATTCTTGGGGTGCCCTAGCCTTTGTTGAAGAACCTGACAGCCAGGAGGAGAGGACTCGGGAAGGCAGGAGATCAGGCAGGCCACCAGCTGACTATCAGGAGGAGAGTAAGCCATCACACCGAGGCCGAGCAAAGTCCTTAGTGGGGTGACTGGGGTTGAAATTTGTGAAGAGGGGGTGTTTGCGGAATGTGGGGGGGTATTTTGTGGAGTGTGGGGGGGTATTTGTGGAGTGTGGGGGATATTTGTGGCGTGTAGGGGTAATGCTGTGGGTTAATAGTGCATCCGCTGACATCAATGATGGGTGTTGATAGTGCGTCCACTGACACCAATGCTGGGTGTTAATAGTGCGTCCGCTGACACCAATGCTGGGTGTTAATAGTGCGTCCGCTGACACCAATGCTGGGTGTTAATAGTGCGTCCGCTGACACCAATGCTGGGTGTTAATAGTGCGTCCGCTGACACCAATGCTGGGTGTTAATAGTGCGTCCGCTGACACCAATGCTGGGTGTTAATAGTGCGTCCGCTGACACCAATGCTGGGTGTTAATAGTGCGTCCGCTGACACCAATGCTAAGTGTTATTAGTGTGTCCGCTGACACCAATGCTGGGTGTTAATAGTGCGTCCGCTGACACCAATAATGGGTGTTAATAGTGCGTCCGCTGACACCAATGATGGGTGTTAATAGTGCGTTTAGTCCTGATGTTTGCTGAAATTGCTTTAAACTATAAAGAAAAGCTTTTGAGAGTTTTCCTCTCTTTCTCAGGTCTGAAACAATACCCGAGGAAGAAAAGAAAACTATTGAAAACGTGTCTTTTATATGTTAGGTTAGTATAATAGAAAGGTATCATTGCATACTGCATTACGTTCGTATTTTGGAATCTTATTTATATACAGTATACTTATTTTGTTTTTTTCAGTGGTCTGATTTAGGTCAGGGGGTGGGGATCTGATGTTGCATAATTCACAGCTCAGATAGGAGAGCTACGTGTAATCTGACACCTGAGTGGAGGGAATGGAAACATGCACAGCTGAGGCTGTCAATCACAGGCTATGTGTTGGAGCTTCCTTCCTCCATCTCCCTTGATCCCGCACAACCTGCCAGCAATGACTCGAGGCAGTAGACCGAAATCATATCTAGTGCTTTGCATTGAGGCAAGTACACACTATAGATGAATAGTGTTGTTAATTTTTCATGTCATTTGCTATGTTATAGGTAACCTTTTGTCTTTCCCCTGTAAAATACCAGTAAGATTCCAATGCTTAGGCACTTCTGTGCCTAAAATGTCATAACTGTATTTCTGCAGAGTGAGGTCATCCAATGCATTACTGTTTTTAACTGCTAGTCTCACAAGATTTGGAGTTGGATTTGATGATGTCACTACTGTGCTGCTCACGGTTCTCCTTGCTGGGGAGGAAGCTGTGCCTGAAGGCCCGGGTTGCACAGATCTTCCCTCTTCTGCTTCATCTGTCCTGTTCTTTTTGCACCCCTACTGATGCTTTATAGATATTCCCAGGGATGCTGTTAAAAATCATGGGGCCCAGTACAGCATTCCTGATGGCCCCCCCCCCCTTCCCTGGGTGCAGTTGAGCAGTAGCACTGACTTTATCTGCCTCCTACCTCCTGGGCCCCTCTGTTGACGTGATAGGGCCCAGGGAAATGTAATTTAAGCCCTGGTGTGCAAGTAGGAGCGATGGGGGGTTCTAGTAAAATCCATTCATTTAGGCAAGCATATAAAATAAAACTGCCCTGGGCCCCCCTATTTAGCTGATGGGGAATACAATAGGACCAGATGTACTGCCTTACAGGGAAACACAACAAGGAAAGAGGCACCTCTAAGAGTAGATGTATAGAAAGACACTTTAATAGGCATAAAGTTTATGCACTCACATTTGGTAGAAGTAAACAGAGCATATCGGTCCCAATGGAGTCAAGGTGGCCGCTCCTGCAGACTGCAATCTCCGTTTGTGTAGCTCCGTCGCTTGCTGAGATGGCTTCACTCCGTGTGAATGGATGCCGACTACTGCGGAGGAACTCGATATCAGAATGAGGCTTAGAACTCAGAGCAGAGATGGAAGCAGGGAGATGGCGTCACCAATAGTGGATGCGTTTCATGAGCATATACTCGAGTATAAGCCAAGTTTTTCAGCCCTTTTTTTTAGGCTGAAAATGCCCCCCTCGGCTTATACTCGAGTCATGTTGCCACTTACTTGTCTAAGGTGTCTGCGGTGTGTGCGGCAGTCATCTCCGGTGTGTGCGAGGTCTCCGTATTTCGGCCGGCAGCTAGCATCCGTCCCGCCCGCCCGTGTATTATTCCCGCTCGCTCGCTCGTGTCTGTAGCAGAGCCGCTGCCGTAACTTCCGCCCATGCCATGACGCTTGGCTGCTGGGACTGCCATGTCCTAGCAGCCAGTAACATCATTGGCGCGGCACCTCCCGGCTACTCGCCCGCTGTCTGTATTAAAGATCCTACTGCAGCGGGCGGGAGTCGGGAGATGAAAGAGAGCGGAAGTCCGCTCTAATAAGGCAAGCACAGTACAGTAATACAGTAATACACAGAAAATGATTGGACATTGATGGGACACTGGACACTGATGGGGACACTCTGATTTTTCACCGATGGGGACACTCAGATTTTTCACTGATGGGGACACTGTGATAAAACACTGATGGGGACACACTGATAAGACACTGAGGGGAAAACTCTTATCAGAGTGTCCCCCTCAGCGTTTTATCAGCGTGTCCCCGTCAATGTTTGATAAAACATTTTATTTTTGAAATTTACCGTAACAGTAGCTGCTGCATTTCCCACCCTAGGCTTATACTCGAGTCAATACGTTTTCCCATTTTTTTTGTGGTAAAATTAGGTGCCTCGGCTTATACTCGGGACGGCTTATAATGTAAAATGTCTACGTTTGACTGGAGCAAACACTTCTGTAAATACTGTATATACATTGACTAAATGAATATTTTTTAATTTAGGGTGCTTCTTCTTTTAAGTCCTTTATTTACCATTGTGATATCAAAGCTTGTTATGATCAAAACATTGCTAATTTGAAATGTGATCGCACAATTTCTTTTTGATGCTTACAATAGACTGGAACCAGTTACTCTTATTAAATCTGACTTTTTCATTGTATAATAGTTTTATTAATAGGCACACATTATGCTCAGACTTTGAAAAGCTTTGGGAGCTGCCAGCTGATATTGATATCCAGGCCCGCTATCTCGTGTGCTTTAAAGTGTTAATTTACATTCCATTACACATTAATAACCCTGGGGTCCGCAGGGAACGCTGTCATTAATTATATATAACATGATCTGAAAAGTGCTCTCAGATGACTGAATTCCTCCATTTCTAATCAGAATTTAAATATTATTTGCCACTAAAAGTAATTATTTCCTGAACGCCAAGGAATTTATATGGGTGCCGCAATTCTCAGATCACGAAACAGCAAAAACTGATGGTCTCAAAAGAATTGTTCAGAGTTCTGAGTATGGAACAAATTACAAAATGACTTTTTTTCCCTTCTCATGGGTTGAACTGCTGTCATGTGCGTCCGCTCCATAGGGCAAGGGGGGTCGTTTGCCCCCCCTGGAATCAAGAAGGTGTTGGCCAAATTGGCAGTGTTCTACACCCTCCGCCGCCCTTACACCCACTTCCAGCCCCGCTGGACTTGCTGAAGGTGAGAAGGAAGGAGAGCCGGGCTGTGTGTGCGGTATGGAGGGAGGAGGAGATGTCCTACAACACGTGTGTGTGTGACTGCAGAGACATGACGTCATAGGACACGTCATACATATGGTCAGTGTGCAGTGTAGTGGTCAGTGTGTAGTGTGTGTAGTGGTTAGAGGCGCAGGGGGCTGTGTAATGTAAAGGGGTCCAGTGATGCAGGGTGCTGTGTAATGTAAAGGGGTCCAGTGATGCAGGGTGCTGTGTAATGTAAAGGGGTCCAGTGATGCAGGGTGCTGTGTAATGTAAAGGGGTCCAGTGATGCAGGGTGCTGTGTAATGTAAAAGGGTCCAGAGCTGTGGGGTGCTGTGTAATGAAAAGGGGTCCAGAGGTGCAGTTGTGGAGAGGGGGTACACAGTAGCGACAAATAGATATTTAAAGATGCAGGGGGCACAGTGGGGTGTTTTTACATTTTAACGTGGGGGTCGATTTTAACCCCCGCTAGCGGTCGAAGAAAGGGTAAAATGCGACTGTGTATCACGGCTGCTGAAGCGCCCCCCCCCCCTGAAAACATTTCAGCGGACGCCCATGTCTGCTGTCATTATAAATGCAGAAAAAAAGATTTTCCAGTCAGACGATAAACTCATATGTGTTATGGAGAAATAATACCTTGTCTCAAGATGTCAAGGTACACTATGATTGGAGATTGTAACCTTTTAATACCCAGAGAGGAATGGGTTGAAGACTAAGCACTGAATGGACGTTAGCAAAAGCCTCCGGAATTTCTTTGAATGTGCTCACCAATGCTGTCACTGCAATTTTGATCTTAAAAAGAAACCAGTCAGGAAAGAAATATGATGTCCGTTGCTACCCTTAGGCCCGGTTCACACTGATGCGAGTTCATAACGAATGTGAAATGCGTCAAAAACATTCTAAATTTGCATGTCATCCATAAAGTCATTGTTTTCAATGACGGTCGTTCACATACATGCGTTGCGATTCCTCTACGAACGCGATGCGATAAAAAAAAAGGATGCGAGTTTACCACGTTGCTTTGCAAATTTAGTCTCCATAGACATCAATGTAAATCGTTCTGGAATCGCATTGATGGTTCACATATGTGCGAATTCCACCACACTACTCTCCACAAAAACCAGGAAGTACACAGGAAGTTAACACTTTTTTTATTTTTTTTTTACATTATGATTCCATTGGCTTGAACATCAATCGCAGCTATGTCCAACTCCTGAAATTCGCGGTAAAATCGCACCTCACACAGGACAAAAAACTGAACAAATTCACAGCGCAGCAATGTGAACCGAGCCTTAAGGACCAAGCCTACTTCTGACATTTGTTGTTTACAAGTTAAAATCTGTATTTTCTGCTAGAAAATTACTTAGAACCCCCAAACATTATTTTATTTATTATATAATTTTTTAGCAGAGACCCAAGAGAATAAAATGGAGATCGTTGCAATCTTTTATTTTACACCGTATTTGCGCAGCGGTCTAACAAACACAATTTGTTTGGAGAAAAATATATATTTTTTAATTAAAAATGTATGTATACGGTGAAATATACATACATTTACACTGAGTAAATTGATAACTAACATGGTATGCTTTAAAATTGTGCACGCTTGTGGAATGGCGACAAACTACAGTACTTAAAAATCTCAATAGGCGACACTTACATTTTTTTTACAGGTTACCTGTTTAGAGATACAGAGGAGGTCTAGTGCTAGAATTATTGCTCTCACTCTAGCGTTTGTGGCGATACCTCACATGTGTGGTTTGAAAACCAATTGCCTATGTGGGTGCGACTTGCATATATGTTCGCTTCTGGCGTAAACTCGGAAATACGCGCGCTTTAAATGTTTTTTTTTTCTTATTTAGTTTAATTTAATTTTTTTACTTTTACACTGTCCCTTTAAAAAAATGTTTTTGATTATTCCTATTACAAGGAATGTAAACACCCCATGTAATATAAATAAGCAGGACATGGCCTCTTTATTGTGAGATCTGGGGTCAAAAAGACCGCAAATCTCAAATTTACATTTAAAAGCAAAAAAAAAAAAGTGTCATTTAACTTTAAGGGCCAGTTCACACCATAGAAACGCAATCCGGATGCGTTCCAGGTGCTTTTTTGCATGCGCGTTTTTGATGCGTTTTTGATGCGACCAGTGCGTTTTTGGTAAGTTTTTAATGCAGTCCAGGCCTTTTTTTCACCCCTCTTTATTATTAACCTTAGATAAGGACAAGTATGTTCCAATGCGTTTTTGGTGCGTTCCAGTGCGTTTTTGATGCGTTTTACAGCGTTCCAGTACAGTCCAGTGCAGGTAAAATGCAGCATGTTCTACTTTTTTTTCTGGAACTGGAACGCACTGGAACTGCAAGCACTGGTGTGATCTATGCCATTGAAAACCATATAACCTACTTTCTATGCGTTTTTGATGCAGAAAAAAAACACACTGGACTGCATGTGGTGTGAACTGGCCCTTACACACAAAAAAAATGGGCCCTTTAAGGCCGGAGGACAGAAGTGACGTTTGACATTGCTCCGATCCTCTAAGGGCACAGAGTCGAGTCTAAGGGCATCTTGCCCTCACTCATCTTCCTGCCCATCGCTCCAGGGGATCAATTTTTTTTCCCCTTTACGGTAATCGGGGAAATGACCGGGGAAATGACCGGAAAGCGGTGGAAGGGGGCACCTCTCCCGCCGCCTATAAAAATGATCCTGTGGCAAATCTGCCGCTGGGACCACTTTTATCGGTTGCCAGATCGCCTGCTTTTAAAAAAAATACTACTTCTGCCATAACCCCGGTATCTAACGTCAAAGTAATGACGTACATTTACAGTTAGGTGGTCTGGAAGTGGTTAAAAAATGATGGTTGCCTGACTGTCATTCTGAGCCCATTTCTTCAGTACTTTGAGTCACTGACCAAAAACAAGTATGCAAATGAGGACTCTTTTTTTCTGATTATACTGATCACTGTACTTGTTCTGGGTCTGTAGCTCAGAATTGTCAGAATAGCAGCCCAGAAACCAGTGCTTTTAAAAGGAGGCATGTCTCTAATTATAACTTTAAAAGACACCTTGCCAGTGGTGTATTTTGGTTTTGTGCTGCCCTAGGCAAGACTAAAATCAGGTGCCCCTGCCCCCCTCCCACCCCAGCCACGGTATACCATTTTTGTCTCAGGGTCTGATGAGGAAGCTGCAGCCATTCACAGTGAACAGCTGCAGCTTCTTTATCAGACCCTCAGCCATGATTTATCCACCTGCCACACATATGTGGTCAATGGGGCAGAGGATGGGGTCAGTGGGACATAGGACTGGGTCAGCAGGGATAGAGGATGAGGTGGCACTGGTGGGCACTGATAAGGAGGCACTAATGAAGCTGCACTGATATGCAGCACTGATGGGCACTGATAGGGGGCACTGATAGGCGGTGCTAAAGAGCACTGATAGGCGGCACTGATGGGCACTAATAGGCGGCACTGAAGGGCACTGATTACAGTTGGGTGAACAGTTCGAGCCTGAACATCGCCTGTTCGCCCTTTCGGCGGACATTTGAATTTGCAGGGAATGTTCACCCGCCGAGCGCCCCACAATGTACTGCGCACTGCATAGTGCATAGCTGGTTGTTAAGGAGCAGGCCAGGAAGCCGGCTGCTGCGTCCTTAACAGCGGATGAGTCATCAGCTGTCAACTGGCTTCCCCGCAGACAGCTTAATGCAAAAAAAAAAACCATTGCCAGCAATAGAAAAAAGTGAATAAAAACATTGTGGGGGTCCCCTCCCCATCCATACCATGCCCTTAGGGTCTGGTATGGATTTTAAAGGGAACCCCAAGCCAAAATTTAAGAGAGAACAGCTTGGGGTCCCCCCAAATTCCATACCAGACTCCTATCTGAACATACAGCCCGGCAAGTCAGGAATGGTAGGGGACAAGCAAGCCATACCCCCTCCTGAACCCTGCTCTTGAACCATACCAGGCCACATGCCCTCAACATGGGGGATATAGGTATGGGGGGAGGGCATGTGGCCTGGTATGTTCAGGAGGGGGGCACTCACTAGTCCCCCCCTTTCCTGACCTGCCAGACTGCATGCCCAAAGGGCCTGGTATGGATTGGGGGGATGTATTGCCGGAAATGGTGTTGTATTGCTGGCAATTTTCATGTAATTTTTTCTTCTTTATAAATATCAGTTTTGCTGCAGCAGGTTCTATACACCGTACACATGCACCACTTTACAGGCAGACTAAGGCATTTATTTAAATACATTTTTAATTTTTATTGTTTCACTTTAAGCATCATTAAAATCATTTGTCCATTAAAATCTTTTTTTCTTTTAATGTTCCTGCATTGATACATGTACCTGGACCCCCATACCCTTTTTATGACCAATAACTTGCATATAAGCCTTCAAAATGGGCACTTTCGATTGTTTAAGTTTGGGTCCCATAGACTTTAATAGGGTGCATGGTTCGGGTCCAAACTTTTGCAACATGGATGAGCGAGTTTGGGGTGGAGGAACTTGACTGGCCTGCACAGAGTCCTGACCTCAACCTGATAGAACACCTTTGGGATGAATTAGAGCGGAGACTGTGAGCCAGGCCTTCTGGTCCAGCATCAGTGCCTAACCTCACAAATGCTCTTCTGGAAGAATGGTCAAACATTCCCATAGACACACTCCTAAACCATAGACACACTCCTAAACCTTGGACAGCCTTCCCAGAAGAGTTGAAGCTGTTTTAGCTGCAAAGAGGGGGCCAACTCAATATTGAACCCCATGGACAAAGACTGAGATGCGATTAAAGTTCATGTGCGTGCAAAGGCAATACAGCCTTCCCAGAAGAGTTGAAGCTGTTTTAGCTGCAAAGAGGGGGCCAACTCAATATTGAACCCCATGGACAAAGACTGAGATGCGATTAAAGTTCATGTGCGTGCAAAGGCAATACTTTTGGTAATATAATGTATGTAAAGCACAGTGGCGGATCCAGGGGGGGCAACAGGGCAATTGCCCCCCCCCCCCCGAGACCATCTGTCACACTCACTTGCTTGCTCTGTTTGTTTGTTTTTTTGCGCCTGATCTCCCGAAATTTTGGGACCCGGTACCGGCCGGCCGTAGGACCCCTGGACCCCAAACTTGGTACACATATAGCCCAATGTCTCTTCTACAAGTGTGCAAAGTTTGGTGTCTGGGGAACCTACGGCCGGGGAGCACTGATTTTTTAAATCCGGGCACCCCTTCCATAGACTCCAATGTTAAACAGTAATTTCTCCGGTAATTTTGCGGACCCGGTACCGGCCGTTCGTAGGTCCCCTGGACCCCAAACTTGGCACACATGTAGCCCCATGTCTTCTCTACAAGTGTGCAAAGGTTGGTGTCTGGGGGACCTACGGCCGTGGAGCACTGATTTTTTAAACCCGGGCACCCCTTCCATAGACTCCAATGTTAAACGGTCATTTCTCCAGTGATTTTGCGGACCCGGTACCGGCCGGTCGTAGGTCCTCTGGACCCCAAACTTGGCACACATGTAGCCCCATGTATCCTCTATAAGTTTGAAAAGTTTGGTGTCTGGGAGAACCGATTTTTCAAAGCCGGGCACTCCTTCCATAGACTTCCATGTTGAACATCAGTCTAGTCATGAGCACAGTGAGGCATGGGCACAGTGAGGCAAAGTGAGGCAAGTATAAGCCTAGGACACCCTAGGCTTATACTTGAGTCAATAAGTTTTCCCAGTTTTTTGGGGTAAAATTAGGTGCCTCGGCTTATATTCGGGTCGGCTTATACTCGAGTATATACAGTACTTGTTCTGCGGCTGCCGCTGCCTCTCTGAGTCTCTCTCTCAGTTTCTCACATCAGCCGATCAGCGGCGCTGAGAGAGAGACTCGTCTAATGTAGTTACGTGGCGCACTGACACGATACCAGGAGCAGAGGAGGAGGTGGGTGGAGCCTCTTCCCTGCACTCGCTTCTAACGCCTGGGCCGCTTGGCGTCTAGCAACGAGTGACGTCAGTGAGTCACGTCAGGCCGCTCTGCGGGCAGGTGCAATAGCGTGCGGCTCCACAGACGGGTAAGAAAGCGGGCAGCTCTGCTTGCGGCGCGTTTGGTGGGCAGACCGTGCTGCTTAGTGTGTTGGCAGCGCAGGTGAGAGTGAGAGAGCAGGCTCAGTGTGGCAGCTGGCCAATCAGCTAGCCGGGAGCGGGGGAGCAGAGAGATGAGATCATCTCTCACCGCCCGTGCCTGCCCTGCATTCCTGCAGTGACTTCCACCCTCACTGTGCAGGCAGCAGAGAGATTACATTATCTCTCTGCTGCCTGACTCTGGGAGTCTGGGACACAGCAAGAGACAACCAAAACGACACCTTAGCAGGCAAGTTAGTGACAATCCGCAAGGTGTGGCAGGCGACGTGGCAAGTGACAATCTGCAAATTGTGTCAGGTGACGTGGCAAATGACAATCTGCATCTGGTGGCAGGCAAGTGACAATCAGCAAGGTGTGGCAGGTGACGTGGCAAGTGACAATCCGCAACGTGTGGCAAGTGACACGCTCAGGGCTCCCACTAATTGCAGGCGACGGTGGCAAGTGACACACTCGGGGCTCCCACTGATTCTGCATTGAACTATTTAATTTCATATTACAATGTAATAATAGAAATAATGCGCTTCAATCATCCTGACACCATAACAACCATGGTGCTGGGATGATTGAAGCGCCGACACCAACCATTTCCCCGATAAATTTCCCACAAAAAAACATTTTTTGGCAGTGCCCCTCCCGAGAAAAGACTCTGGATCCGCCCCTGGTAAAGCACTGCATAAATTGACAGCTCTATGTAAGTACCTGTAATAAATAATAGCAATTGTTTGCAAGCCAGGGTTTTTACCCAACAGCAAAGCCAAAGGTTAAAGAAATGAGGATACTGACAAAAGAACACACTGAGCTTTTACAGAGCCAGTGCTCTTGCTAAGCTAAAAGAAAGTATATTTTAGCTTTGACAGCATCCAAGAAGTAGGATAAAAAGGCAATGGCATAGCAGACTCTCTCTGAGACATGAAAATAATACATTTTAGAACAAGACTCGTGTAGAAAAAGATTAAACAAGATGTACCGTAATTGGATATATGCCTGTAAATAAAAAAATATGCACTTTAGGAATAATCGGTAAAGTGTTCAATATCTCATTAAAAAGTCCTCATTCTGACTCCTTACGTAGGAAGCAAAAGAAAAAAAATGAAAAGGTGGTTTTTGAGAACAGCTTGAAAGAGCACAGAACGGATTACTGAAGTGTAATGTCAAAACACTGCTGGGCGATGAGAATGCAAAAAAAAAAAAGAAAAAGAGAAGAATATTGGTCAAAAAAAAAAAAAATTTAAACATAGAAGTAAGCATAGAACAGTTAAAGAGTTAAAGATGTTAAAACAGTTAAAGATAAGCAAACGAATTTCAACGACATTTTTGCCACAAAATTACAAATTTTAGTGAAATTATACCAAAGCGAAAACTTTTTTTATTTCTTTATTTAAGGTGTATGTATTTAGGGTAATTTACTGTAGTTTTTTTGTAACCCATTGAATGATTTTGTCATACTTTCTGTTTGGGGGACAACTGCAAAAATAAAGGTCACAGGACAGAAAATCACAGTGGACCTCCCAAATGTGGACACAGGCAGTAATAGAAACCCAACAGGGATCTTAATGCTTCCCAACTCTACCTAAAGTAGAAAAACTGGATTTATGGATTTTTATGGTATGTGAGTTTGGTTCCTTGATGGCATTAATACCTAGTTTCTGACTCTCATGCCCTGTACACACGATCGGTATTACCGATGAAAACAGTCCGATGGACTTTTTTCATCGGACAAACCGATCGTGTATGGGCCCCATCGGTCTTTTTTCCATCGGTGAGGAAATATAGAACATGTTTTAAATTTATCCGATGGAAAAAAAAACGATAGCAAATTCCGATCGTCTGTGTGGAACTCCATCGGAGAAAAAACCCACGCATGCTCAGAATCAAGTCGACAAATGCTCAGAAGCATTGAACTTAATTTTTCTCGGCTCATCGGAGTGTTTTACGTCACGGCGTTTGGGACGGTCGGATTTTTGACTGATGGTGTGTAGTAGACTTGTGCACAACAGAAAAATTTGTTTAGTTTCGGTTCGTTTCTTTTCGGTCCTGTTGATTCGTAATAGTTCGTAATTTTGCTAGACGGGATTTTTCGTGTTCGGACTAATTCATATTTTCGCAATCGACATTTTTCGTTGAATCGGAATGATTCGGATTAATGTAAGACTTTTTTTTCGTTGATTTATAATTCGTACTTTCGGTAGAGTACATTGTTTTTCCTTGATTCTGGACACAACTCCTACTTTCGTAACTTTTTTGGGTTCGTTGATTCGTAATTTCCCGTGTCTTTCTCACAACGACGCTGCCTATTATGCCTAATGTGCTTCGAATGGATTTGTACTTTTCTAAATACATTGCGGTTATTTGTAACGATTCGAAATCTTGTATTTTACTTTCGTTTTTTTACATGCGGCTATAGCCTCCGCCCCTGTACACCATTTTGAGAGGGAGTTCAGCACGGTGAGGGAGAAGCAGAGAGCAGAGCAGAGTGTTATTGTGCATCGAATGGATTCGTACATTCGTAACTTTTTTCATAACGAATTATGCCAAAGACATTCGGGCATTCGCTATTTGCGATATAATTTATTTCGGATTCGGTTTTATTCGTATATGCTTTGTTCGGAAATTCGAATGCTTCCGAATGTCCGAAAGTTGCTAAATTCGGATGAATTGACGAATTGCACAAGCCTAGTGTGTAGGCAAGACTGATGGAAGTCAGAATTCCGATGGAAAAATCCATCGGATTTGAATCCATAGGAAATCCGATCGTGTGTACAGGGCTTCAAGCCTTGTACACACAATCAGATTTTCTGATGGGAATTGTGTGTTGACAGCCCGTTGGCGGAAAATCCAACCGTTTGTACGCTCCATCGGACAATTGTTGTCTGATTTTCCACGGAAAAATGTTGGATTACAGGCTTAAAAAATTTCCGTGGACAACGGTGTACACAAGTCCGTCAGACAAAAGTCCAAAGTACAAACACGCATGCTCGGAAGCAATGCTCACCAAACAGAACATTAGCAGAAGGTGCCCAAAGGGTGGCGCTAAAGAGCTGAAAAAACACGTAGTACATCTAGTACATCACTACGTTCGTGTTTGTTGGCCGACAATTGTGTGCCGTTTGTATGCAAGACAAGTTCCTGGCCAACGCCCTCCCAATCCGATCGTGTGTATGAGGCTTTAGATTGATGTGCACATGTACGGTCACTTTTTCCTTCTGTCTTTGCTCGGTCTATATATTTTGGTTTTGGCTATAGGCTCCTTTTTGATTTCTTAGTATGCCGCCATCCTTGTTTTTAGATGCTTATCTTCATGGCTCCTTGGACACCTTGGTGGCAGTATTGTCTTTCGGGTGACTATATTATATGTATATACCTCTATTTTTGTTATTTATTTCAGTGGGCTGGCAGGTGTCCATTATCAACTTTGGGAGTCCCATTATTTTTTACATCAGGAAGTTGGGGTAAGAGAGTCCTCTATGTAAAAGATATAGGCCTTCACTGGATGTTGCGGATGTGTTAGTAATACTCAATATTATTATTCTTTAGATCCTACAATTTTTTGGTCTCACCCACTGATTTGTTGACCTTGCTTAGTGCCTTTGAGGGCTCCCCCACAGCCTGGGTAGACTTGCCTGCTGCCCATTCTAGTTCCTGTCTTTCGCTTTCGATTTGGAGTAGGCACTGGAGGACAAGTAGTAAGGTGGGAGGTTTTGCGAGTAAGTGTGTCTTGTATTAGTGGTTTTTAATTTAATTACATTTTTTTTATTTATTCCCCCTCTCCCTTTTCTCTCTGTTGCCTACTACAAGGGCAGAGTGAATTGTATCTACAGTCAGGTCCATAAATATTGGGACATCGACACAATTCTAATCTTTTTGGCTCTATACACCACCACAATAGATTTTTGTTTAAAAACAATTTTTATTATTATAAAAGGTCATAGTTTAGTACAGGTGAGTAACAGATACATCCGGTATAACAAGCATGTACTACACATGAGGTGGATGGTAAACATAGAAAGAACACAGTAATGCAACATAACAATAATGACACTATCAAAGTATAAGTATTTACTGGCATGTTATATGATTTAAAGTACTGTTTTGTTTTACAGTATGATGATTAGGGATGAGCTTCGTGTTCGAATCGAACATACGTTCGACTCGAACATCGGCTGTTCGATCGTTCGACGAAGATCGAACGATTTGGGCCGTTCGCGCCAAATTCGAGTGACGCGAACGGCCCACAATGCACTACGCCATCGCAGTGTCATCCAGGCGCTGTGATTGGCCAAGCATGCACTGTGACCCCGCATGCTTGGCCAATCACAGCGCCGGCAGCGAGGAGAGCAATGATTGGCCACAGGCAGGATGCCTGTGGCCAATTATTCTTGAGGGGGTTTAGTACACGCCCCACACTATAAAAGGCCGCCAGCGCGGCGGCCTTGTGTAGTGTGTTCCGGAGCAGGGAAAGAGAAGCATAGGCAGGGACAGTGTCATTTTTTTTCCTTTACTAATCCTGGATTCCTTGTGTTTAGGGACAAATAAGGATAGGTAGGGAGAGTGTCAGTGTGTTATTCTGTGCTAAACCTTGTTTGTAGGGACAGAGGGGTACAGTGAGGGAAAGTGTCAGTGTGCTATTCTGTTCTAAACCAATCTTGCTGAACCATATTTGAAATCCTTGAGTTTAGGGACAGAGAAGGACACTCGTGGAAACTATCAGTGTGCTATTCTGTGCTAAATCTTGTTTGTAGGGACAGAGTAGGACAGTGAGTGAAACTGACAGTGTGCTATTCTGTTCTAAACCAATCTTGCTGAACCATATTTGAAATCCTTGAGTTTAGGGACAGAGAAGGACACTCGTGGAAACTATCAGTGTGCTATTCTGTGCTAAATCTTGTTTGTAGGGACAGAGAGGTACAGTGAGTGAAACTGACAGTGTGCTATTCTGTTCTAAACCAATCTTGCTGAACCATATTTGAAATCCTTGAGTTTAGGGACAGAGAAGGACACTCGTGGAAACTATCAGTGTGCTATTCTGTGCTAAATCTTGTTTGTAGGGACAGAGTAGGACAGTGAGTGAAACTGACAGTGTGCTATTCTGTTCTAAACCAATCTTGCTGAACCATATTTTTAATCCTTGAGTTTAGGGACAGAGAAGGACACTCGTGGAAACTATCAGTGTGCTATTCTGTGCTAAATCTTGTTTGTAGGGACAGAGAGGTACAGTGAGTGAAACTGACAGTGTGCTATTCTGTTCTAAACCAATCTTGCTGAACCATATTTGAAATCCTTGAGTTTAGGGACAGAGAGGTACAGTGAGGGAAAGTGTCAGTGTGCTAAATCTTATTTGTAGGGACAGAGTAGGACAGTGAGTGAAACTGACAGTGTGCTATTCTGTTCTAAACCAATCTTGCTGAACCATATTTGAAATCCTTGAGTTTAGGGACAGAGAAGGACACTCGTGGAAACTATCAGTGTGCTATTCTGTGCTAAATCTTGTTTGTAGGGACAGAGTAGAACAGTGAGTGAAACTGACAGTGTGCTATTCTGTTCTAAACCAATCTTGCTGAACCATATTTGAAATCCTTGAGTTTAGGGACAGAGAAGGACACTCGTGGAAACTATCAGTGTGCTATTCTGTGCTAAATCTTGTTTGTAGGGACAGAGAGGTACAGTGAGTGAAACTGACAGTGTGCTATTCTGTGCTAAACCAATCTTGCTGAAGCATATTGCAAATCCTTGTGTTTAGGGACAGAGAAGGATAGGCAGGGGACAGTGTCAGTGTTATTGTTGCTAAGCCTCCTGCACAGTATACACCTGAAGGTAGCCCTTATTGCTGTTTTTCCCATCTCCCTGCAGGCCATCCATTAAAATGTCTGGAAGGCAAACAAGGAGAGGCAGACAGTCAGGAGGCAAAAAAAAGAGGGCAAGCAGGCTCTGTGTCTGGGGGCAACAGTGCTGGTCGTGGACGCGGTGCATTGTCATCAGCACATGGCCATGGGACACGCTTGTCCTTCTTTTCGGCAGCTGGACATGTTGAGCCACATCATGTCGAAGACTTGGTAGAGTGGATGACCAAGCCCACCTCATCCTCCTCATCCTCTCTCACCCAGGCTCAGGGTACTGGCAAAGCAGCTGCCAAAGCGTCCTCTTCTCTGGTATCATTATCTTCATTAGTCAATCCTTCCCTAGACCCACCATGTCCTCCTCCTGAGGAGTCCCCCGAACTGTTTGAGCACAGTGTTGGGTACATGCTTCAGGAGGATGCCCAGCGTTTCAAAGGATCTGATGATGATACCCAGATAGAGGAAGGCAGTAGCGTGAGAGCAGAGAGGGGATGCTCAAGAAGGACACCAATCTGGCAGTCATGCTCCAGCAGCTGCAGCATACTGCCAGATTGGCTCCAGTGATGAGGAGGGAGGGGATGATGAGGTCACTGACTCCACGTGGGTGCCTAATAGGAGAGAGGAGGAGGAGGAGGATGAGGAGGAGGCACATCTCCAACGAGGCAGGATGCCCTTGGGTGGCCAGCGTATGGGCAGCACACCGACGGAATCACACCGCAGAGCTCCGCCTGTGCAGGGCGCTGCCTCTGCCCATCATTCAAAAAGTTCTTTGGTGTGGGCCTTTTTTGAGGCGAGTGCATCAGATCGCACAGCTGCTGTTTGCAACATATGTCTCAAGCGTATATCGCGTGGCCAAAACATCAGCCGCTTGGGCACCACATGCTTGATCAGACATATGTTGACCTGCCATGCAGCTCGTTGGCAAGCCTACCTTAAAGACCCACACCAAAGAACAAAGCTGACCTCTTCTTGCACCGCATCAGCTGGGATCTCCAACCCCACTATACCTTCAGTCCTCTCTGAAACCTGCTCTGAGAGGAATGAAGGCGTAGAATTAGGTGTGTCACAGCCAAGTACTTGCGGGCACTCTGCTAGCAGTACACCGACGTCCGATTCTAGCAGGCAAATTTCCCTGCCCCAGCTGCTGGACTGTCGAAAGAAGTTCACTCCCAGCCATCCACATGCCCAGCGGTTGAATGCTAGCTTGGCTAAATTGCTAGCGCTTCAACTGCTGCCTTTTCAGTTGGTAGACTCGGCCCCCTTCCGTGAGTTTGTGCAATGTGCGGTTCCTCAGTGGCAGGTTCCCAAACGCCACTTTTTCTCACGGAAGGCGATTCCGGCTCTCTACAGGCATGTGGAAGGCAATGTCTTGGCCTCGCTGGACAGGGCGGTCAGCGGCAAGGTGCATATTACCGCTGACTCATGGTCCAGCAGGCATGGACAGGGACGTTACCTTTCTTTCACGGCCCATTGGGTCACTCTTTTGGCAGCTGGGAAGGATGCAGGACAAGGTGCAGTAGTGTTGGAGGTTGTTCCACCGCCACGCCTCCAAAATGCTACTACTGGTTGTGACACACCTCTCTCCTCCACCCCCTCCTCTTCTTCTTCCTCCATGGCCTCTTCCTGTGGTTTGTCCTCGGAACCAGCGGTGCTCCGTAGGCATTCAAGGGGCTACGCAAGTACGCAGGCAAAAAGATGCCATGCCGTGCTTGCGCTGGTGTGTTTGGGGGACAGGAGCCACACTGGGGCAGAGGTCCTCTCTGCTCTGCAGGGGCAGGCCGAGAGGTGGTTGACGCCACGCCAGCTTAAGCCAGGAATGGTGGTTTGCGACAATGGCACCAACCTCCTCTCCGCCCTCCGACAGGGACAACTGACCTATGTGCCCTGTATGGCTCACGTCCTTAACCTGGTGGTGCAGCGGTTCTTGGGCAGGTACCCGGGCTTACAGGATGTCCTGAGGCAGGCCAGGAAAGTCTGTGTTCATTTCCGCAGATCTTATAATGCCAGTGCTCGCCTGGCTGAGCTGCAAAAGGAGTTGAACCTGCCCAAGAACTGCCTTATATGTGACATGCCCACCAGGTGGAACTCAACGTTGGCCATGCTGCAGCGGCTGCACACGCAGCAGAGGGCCATCAATGAGTACCTGTGCGACTACGGCACCAGGACAGGGTCAGGGGAGCTCGGGTTTTTTTCACCACGCCAGTGGGGCATGATCAGGGATGCATGCACTGTCCTGGCACCATTTGAGGAGGCCACGAGGATGGTGAGCAGTGACAGTGCATGCATCAGTGACACTGTACCTCTTGTCCACCTGTTGGAGCACACGCTGCGTGGAATAATGGACAGGGCAATTGAGGCAGAACAGAGGCAGGAAGAGGAGGACTTCCTTGCCTCTCAAGGCCCCCTTTACCCTGACAGTGTTCCTTCTGTCCCACCCATCGCACATGAAGAGGAGGAGGAGGAGGAGGAGGATTGTGTCAGCATGGAGGTGGAGGCTGGCACTCAGCATCATCAGCAGCAGTCTTTTAGGGATGATTTACAGTCCCAAGAAACCAGTGGACTTGTACGTGGCTGGGAGGAGGTGGCTGCGGATCATGTCGTCCTTAGTGACCCAGAGGACTCCGGACTGAATGCCTCAGCTAACCTACGCTGCATGGCCTCCCTGATCCTGCAAAGTCTGCGGAAGGATCCTCGTATTCTTCGGATCAAGGAGAGGGACCATTACTGGCTGGCCACTCTCCTTGATCCACGGTACAAGGGTAAGGTTGCGGACCTTATCTTACCGTCGCAGAGGGAGCAGAGGATGAGACAACTCCGGGAGGCCTTGCAGAAAGGTCTGTGCAACGCGTTCCCAGAGACTGGGAGGTTACAAACTCCTGGTCCTGGACAACGAGTTGCTGAGGCTTCGGCCAGTCAAAGAAGGAGCGGTGGGGAAGGTGGCCGTCTGACCGATGCGTTCAGACAATTCTTTAGTCCGCAGCCCCAAACTATGATCGTTTCCAGCAACCATCGCCAGCGTCTGATATACATGGTGCAGGAATACCTAGGGGCAAGGTCAGACTTGGACACCTTCCCCACCGAAAATCCTCTGGCTTACTGGGTCTTGAGGATGGATCACTGGCCAGAGCTTGCACAGTATGCAATTGAGCTACTGGCCTGTCCTGCATCCAGCGTTCTTTCAGAACGCACATTCAGTGCTGCTGGAGGATTTGTCACGGATCACAGGGTGCGCCTGTCCACCGACTCGGTTGATCGACTGACTTTCATCAAGATGAACCAGTCTTGGATCACCACCAGCTACCACACACCTGATGCTGATATAACAGACTAATTGATTTTAAAATGTCACATCCCTTCAAGACTGATGCTGATGCTGAGTTCCTGTGCTGTTATGTTGACTAGCTATCCTCCTCCTCCTCCTCAATGATCCGATTAATGATGATAGCTTGGAAGATCATTTTGGTTTATGGGTGCCGCCACTAGTGGCTAAGGCCCAATTTTTCAGCCCCTGTTTAACAGGGGCGTGTAATTACAATTTTTGATGCAATACTTTGCAACAGGCCTCATTGCTGTGCTCCAAGTACAGTATCTGTGAGGGGTTGCAGTGTTGTGCCACCAGTGCCTAAGGCCCAATTTTTCAGCCCCTGTTCAACAGGGGCATGCAATTATAATTATTGATCTAATAATTCACAGCAGGGCCCATTGCTGCGCCCACCAAGAGTAACTGTCAGGCCTTACAGTGTTGTGTCAACACCACCACCACCACCACCACCACCACCACCACCAAAGGCCCAATTTTTCAGCCCCTGTTCAACAGGGGCATGCAATTATAATTATTGATCTAATAATTCACAGCAGGGCCCATTGCTGCGCCCACCAAGAGTAACTGTCAGGCCTTACAGTGTTGTGGCACCAGCACCACCATCAAAGGCCCAATTTTTACTACCACTGTTCAACAATTATATGTTATTACAATTCCTGATATAATAGTTGACAGCAGGGCGTTCCAGCACCCACCAAGAGTAACTGTGAGTGCTTACAGTGTTGTGCCAACACCAACACCTAAGGGGCCAATTTCTGCAGAGTATATACGGCAGGTCCCTACTTTCAAACATCCAACTTACAAACGACTACTACTTGCAAACGGAAGAAGACAACAGGAAGTGAGAGGAAATCTACCCCTTGGAAGGAAAATTCTCTCCTGTAAGAATTAATATGGGAGAAAGGTGTCTCCTCTCTACTGATGCTTTATCACCAATCCTTGTTTCAATAAAAACACCACATTTCAAAAACAGTTGTCATTGGGACGCAAAGTGAGGTGAAATGTTCTGAACAGGGGCACAGACAGCAAAAAAAATGTTACAGGGGTGATAACCCTTCCCTATGTTTTCCAAAAAGCTTAAAAATAGGTATTTGGCCTGGAACTACACTTAAACAATGTAGCTGTTCTAAATTACAAACAGATTCTACATAAGAACAAACCTACAGTCCCTGTCTTGTATGCACCGCCTGTATACGGCTGTTCAGAGTATATAGGGCCTTTTTTATTTTGTGTGTGGGGTTCCCCTTAATATCCATACAAGACCCAAAGGGGCTGGTAATGGGCTGGGGTAGGGGGGGGGGGGGGGGGGTTGATGGGGTAGCTATGCCATTTTTCTTAAAGATTTTCATCCATATTACCGGGACCAGACATTACATTAAAGCCGCAAGCAGTTTTAAATGGCTTTTTTTCCTTTAGAAATGTTATTTTGTGCAGGGACAGTTCTAAACACGGGAAACACGTGGCACTTCACAGGCATACTTTAGACACCCCCCAGGTACAATATTTAAAGGAATATTTGATTTTTTTTTTCACTTTATGCATCATTAAAATGACTGCTCCCGGAAAATGTCAGTTTTTAACACTTCTTTTTGCATTGATACATGTCCCCTGGTGCAGAACCCGGGTTCCCAAACTCTGTTTAGGACAATAACATGGATAATAGTCGTTATAATTAGCACTTTAGATTCCGAACGTTCGCATCCATTGTATTTAATAGGGTTCTAATGTTCATGCGAACTTTCGGTCCGTTCGCGGGTTCTGGTGCGAACCGAACCCGGGGGTGTTCGGCTCATCACTAATGATGATATGTATTGTTAGGCTATATAAGGTGGTATTTAAGGATGTGGTATGTCCCAAGGGGACCATTTTTTTTTTTTGAAAATGTGCATGGTGTCAGAGAGTGTATGATGGATACGCTCTGAGAGTTTTATCTGATCCATTCTACTCAATACCTGGAAACAAGGGACTGTGGAAGAATGCCAATTAAAAGCTATCATCCAGTGGATTGAGTTAACCCCCCTGGCGGTATTCCCGAGTCTGGCTCGGGGTTAAATTTCAGCACCAAAAGCGGTAACCCCAAGCCAGATTCGGGATTGCATCGCAGAAATCCAGGCAGAGTTACTTACCTTGTCCCCTGGATCCTGCGATGCCTCCCCGCTGTGTTATCAAGCTGTCTCCTCGCTCGATTCACACAGTACCCGAGTGCCGCCGAGCTCCGTTCCCTGCGACGTTACGACGCACGGGGACAGAGATCGGCGCCAAATTCAAAAAAGTTAAAACACAGTACACATACAGTATACTGTAATCTTACAGATTACAGTACTGTATAAAAAAATTACACACCCCCTTTGTCCCTAGTGGTCTGTCCAGTGCCCTGCATGCACTTTTATATTATAAAAACTGTTCTTTCTGCCTGGAATTTGGAGATTGTCCATAGCAACCAAAAAGTGTCCCTTTACGTCAAAAGTGGTTTTAGACCAGCTAGAAAACAGCGATAATAAATTAGAATCACTCGCAGAATTGAGCGATAGCGATTTGTGGGGAAATTTGTCATCAAACACTGAAAAACACTTTTATTATTATTATATTATTATTTGTTATAATTATTTTAAAGTTATTTATTATATTATAATTTATGATTTTTTTTTTTTTTTTACTTTATCATACCAGGGATGTCTACTAGACTCTGGTTTGGACAGATTTAAGTGAGATACTCCTAAGAATTACAGGCCTACAATATAAAACGCCAAATTTCCATGCAGAATAATGGTACCCGCTTTCAGCACCTAAAATCTGACAGAATCATACCGCCAGGGAGGTTAACAGTGTGTGTATAAGTCTAATATGCTGTGTGGGTACATTAGGTATAGGAGCAAACAGTAGACACATCTTAGGGGTGAGGGAATTTTTTTTTACCTGTAATATGTTCAATCTTATTAGCTGCTTGAAGCCAAATGTTTTTCAAAATTTTGCAGTTCCAGAATGTATGTAATATGGTACCTTGATCTGGGCATCCTCTAAAACATGAGGAAGATGCCGATGGGTAAAATTAGTTTATTTTATGCGGAGTTAGGTACCATCTGGTGTGTAATTTAATGGCTGCAATTGAGCGAGTACATTTTAGTAGGTTTTGAATCATAGTAGACCATTCTGGTAGTGTGAAAGATAGGTCCAAGTCAATTTCCCATTGAAGCATAGGTTTCGATTTTTCTGGGAGAGAGGGTTCATTTAAACTGCGGTAAATACGAGAGATCAATCCCCTATCTCTCGGCGAAGAGATGCAGATTCGTTCAAATTGGGAATAAGGGGGTTGTAGTGTTAGAGAAAAGTATTTTTGGTAGAATTTTTCAATTTGAGTGTAATGGGGTAATTCTGAAATTGGGATATTGTATCGTTCACATGCGTCTGAAAAGGGGCAAATTTTTTATTTATTTAAGGATAGGGATTTCAAGGTAGTGAGTTTGTGTTGTTTCCATATATAGAAAGAGTTGCTATTCCTAAAGGCTGGGGAAAAGCGGGGGTCTGCTATAAATGATGCAAGGTGGGGGTGGTAGAGATCAGGTCAAATTTATCTTTATAACGGTGCCATAGTTGATATGACTGGGCCACCACCATATTCAGGGGATGGATCTCTCTGGGTTGAATCGACTTGGACCACAAAATGCCTTGAAGATGGAATGGTAAGATTGATTGTTCTTCTAACTGTAACCAAGACACTTAATCTGAAGGAGCGAACCATTGAGCTAACTTGAAAATCTTGCAGCTAGATAATTGCACCAAAGGTTAGGGAGGCTTAAACCACCGTTTGAATGAGATCTGTGCATGAGAGAGTAACCAAACCTTGGTTTTTTATTGAGCCATATAAATTTGTTAATTTCCCTTTGAAGGGAGTCTAAAGTTCTTTTTGGGATTAGTGTGGGTAAAGCTCTGAAATAAAAAAGTAATTTAGGTCAAATCCACCACAATGGATATGAAATGAAACAAACAAGATGTGCTTTAACTGCAGACTTTCAGCTTTAATTTGAGGGTATTTACATCCAAATCAGGTGAATGGTGTAAGAATTACAACAGTTTGTATATGTGCCTCCCACTTCTTAAGGGACCAAAAGTAATGGGACAGATAAACAATCATAAATCAAACTTTCACTTTTTAATACTTGGTTGCAAATCCTTTGCAGTCAATTACAGCCTGAAGTGTGGAACGCATAGACATCACCAGACTCTGGATTTCATCCCTGGTGATGCCCTGCCAGGCCTCTACTGCAACTGTCTTCAGTTCCTGCTTGTTCTTGGGGCATTTTCCCTTCAGTTTTGTCTTCAGCAAGTGAAATGCATGCTCAATCGGATTCAGGTCAGGTGATTGACTTGGCCATTGCATAACATTCCACTTCTTTCCCTTAAAAAACTCTTTGGTTGCTTTCGCAGTATGCTTCGGGTCATTGTCCATCTGCACTGTGAAGCGCCGTCCAATGAGTTCTGAAGCATTTGGCTGAATATGAGCAGATAATATTGCCCGAAACACTTCAGAATTCATCCTGCTGCTCTTGTCAGCAGTCACATCATCAATAAATACAAGAGAACCAGTTCTATTGGCAGCCATACATGCCCACGCCATGACACTACCACCACCATGCTTTACTGATGAGGTGGTGTGCTTTGGATTATGAGCAGTTCCTTTCCTTCTCCATACTCTTCTCTCCCCATCACTCTGGTACAAGTTGATCTTGGTCTCATCTGTCCATAGGATGTTTTTCCAGAACTGTGAAGGCTTTTTTAGATGTTGTTTGGCAAACTCTAATCTGGCCTTCCTGTTTCTGAGGCTCACCAATGGTTTCCATCTTGTGGTGAACCCTCTATATTCACTCTGGTGAAGTCTTCTCTTGATTGTTGACTTTGACACACATACACCTACCTCCTGGAGAGTGTTCTTGATCTGGCCAACTGTTGTGAAGGGTGTTTTCTTCACCAGGGAAAGAATTCTTTGGTCATCCACCACAGTTGTCTTCTGTGGTCTTCCGGGTCTTTTGGTGTTGCTGAGCTCACCGGTGCGTTCTTTCTTTTTAAGGATGTTCCAAACAGTTTATTTGGCCACACCTAATGTTTTTGCTATCTCTATGATGGGTTTGTTTTGTTTTTTCAGCCTAATGATGGCTTGCTTCACTGATAGTGACAGCTCTTTGGATCTCATATTGAGAGTTGACAGCAACAGATTTCAAATGCAAATAGCACACTTGAAATGAACTCTGAACCTTTTATCTGCTCCTTGTGAATGGGATAATGAGGGAATAACACACACCTGGCCATGGAACAGCTGAGCAGCCAATTGTCCCATTAAAAAGTGATTTGGATGTAAATACCCTCAAATTAAAGCTGAAAGTCTACAGTTAAAGCACATCTTATTTGTTTCATTTCAAATCCATTGTGGTGGTGTATAGAGCCAAAAAGATTAGAATTGTGTCAATGTCCCAATATTTATGGACCTGACTGTACTGTACTTGATATACTGTAACTGCTATTTTGACATTTTTGAAAACCTAGATTACTTAATTGTAGTGATTATGATTTTTACAGTTATTTTGTTCTTAACAGTCCTTCTGATGTGTATAAGACCCCTTTCACACTGGGTCAGTTTGCAGGCGTTATAACGCTAAAAATAGCGCCTGCAAACCGACCTGAAACAGCCGCTGCTGTGTCTCCAGTGTGAAAGCCCTGAGGGTATTCACACTGGATCGGTGCGCTCTGCAGAGGCGCTTTGCAGTGGTTTTTAACCCTCTCTCGGCCACTAGCGGGGGTAAAACCGCCCCGCTAGCAGCCAAATAGCGCCGCAAACCTGAGGGTAAAACGCCGTTAAAAGCCGCCGATGCACCTTCCGTCCCAGTGTGATAGGGGCCTAAGAGACCAGAAGTGTCCTGAGGAATTGGAGACGCACACAAAATGCGTAGATCAAGATATATACTTTTATACAATATGTATGTGCTGTTTTAAAAAATCATTGTATGGGATGTTTTTAACTAAAAATTTGTAATAAAAACATTTAATTGTTTAATACTCAGTAGTTATTATCAAGGTCACTATAAAGCTAATCAAAGTCCCATTTACTCTTTCGTCCATGGACCGACACAGCTTCTCTATTGACAAAGTGGGTATTATCCGTTAATTAGGAGTGACTAGGCAGAAAAACTTGTAAAAAGTGTTGCATCACACCTTCTACAGTACCGCCCAGGGGGCGGACCCTCTGGGTATACCCTCTCAGTCTGCACATCGCAGATCAGTTTTTTTCTGTCTAGCAAGGAGTAGGACATGGCTCCCTTCGGGCTCATTGGTCCGGGGAAAAAAGATATATATATTTTTTATTTTTTTGCTACATTTGTTGTTTCCTGCGATCTTCGATCAACTGCCGACTGGGTGACAGGCTGGATCCTCGATCCTTGTAGTCTCCCCAGTTTCGGCCATCGAGCGTGTGCCGACCCTAGCTACGCGCTGGGTTTTCCACGACATGCCCGTCGCTCCACGGGTGGCCGGTGAGCCTACGCTCCAGGGCCTGCATCGGACCGCTCAGCTTCGGCTGACCTTACGGCCGAGTCGCAGCAGCCTGGCCGGTGAGCTTACGCTCCAAGGCTTGCATCGGACCGCTCAGCTTCGGCTGACCTTACGGCCGAGTCGCAGCAGCCTGTCCGGTGAGCGTCATGCTCCAGGGCATACATATGATCGTCCCTTCTGGGTCCAATCACAGCATGCCTGGCCAACAGTCACCTTCCGTGCGCGGACGATGATCTGTTTGGAATGTCTTCCAGCAGAATACATGCAGGATAGGTAAGTAAAACTCCCCTGCCTCGGCTGGGTGATTTAGCTGGACATTCCTGGAGAGATCAAGTAAGTGGTTGTGGCCCCTTTCTTCCCTCTCTCCCTGCCTTTCCCTCCTCCCTGGGCTTCTAGCTAAAGGTTGCTGGGTGCTGGGGGTCACCTAGGGGCTCCCACTGGAGCGGGGCTGGCTGTAACTAACATTTAAAAGAAATGTCATTTTTGCTTACCTGTGTTTCTGTGTCTCCATGCTGTCGGCGGCCATTTTGAGGTGGTCCATGCCAAGTTTGGCCTCTTGTAACTGCCTGGCGGCCATCTTCCTGTAGTTCGGCCACACCCACTGGCCCCTATCAGGTGATCGGCGGACATGTTTGTCCACCCTGTATGCAGATATTGCCGTTCGGCGGCCATCTTTTTTGTGGGCTATGGCTGCCTGACCTCTATCTTCTGTCGGCGGCCATTTTCTTAGAGCCCACATTATCTTCCATACAGACGGTTTTGGCAACCATTTTACGAGAGCCTCCGGCCTCTAGGGTGCATTACACTGGCGCGAAAATTCACACAGGAAGTGCTGATAAAAGAAGCAGACTGACACAGCAGCAAGGGGACAGCATCATAGGCGCAGCATAGCAGTACCTATCCAGGGTGGTGAGTCCTCTGGGTAACCCAGCATCTCTGCAGCGCAGGAGGGTGGCCTATTGATATCTTGCCTGGAGCCCTGTGAGTGTCAGCGTGTGGTCAGCATGGCATCTGAGCCAGATGTCTTCTCCCCTGAAACACCAGATTTAGCAGCTGGTGTCCCTGAGGTGTCTATGGACGCTATGTCGGCAATCCTAGAGGCGTTTGCTGCCAGGGTGGAAGCAGCACACGGGAATACAGGGGGTAATAAACGCCCCCGTCCCCTGCAATCTTCTGGGGATATTTCTGATGCAGAACCAGGTCCAGCTACGGCTCATGGCCCAGATTCTGATGCATCAGAGACTGCAGACCGTGACCGATCGGACAGTGAGGAGGACTCCAAGTCCAGGTCAGTACGCGAGACGGCTTTGGTATCTGACCTTATTACTGCAGTGCGGGATACGCTAAAGTTGGAAAGGACTGAAGAAGTAGCAGATACTCCAGTCCCCTTTGGGTTTCGTAAACCTGCCCGCACTGCTAAGGTGTTCCCTTGTGTGTCTTATTTTGACAAACTCTTATACAAGGAATGGGAGAACCCACTGAGGGTCTTTACAGCCCCAAAGAGGTTTGCAGTACGGTACCCCTTTGAGGAGAGTTTTCTGAAGATATGGACCTCTCCCCCTATAGTGGACCCTTCGGTGTCCAGACTTAATAGAGCCACCACTATTCCAGTAGAAGGGGCTCCTGTTTTCAAGGACCCTGTGGATAAGAAGGCTGAAGCACTCGCTCGCTACCTATACTCAGTGGTAGGCTCAGCAGTACGCCCGGCATTGGCGGGGGCCCTAGTGTCTCAGACACTTACTGAATGGGCAAAATTGCTACTCCAGGGGTTAAAGGAGCGAGATGCTCCTCCTAATGAGATAACTTTGGCCGACCAGTTGGTCCAGGGCCTTAAGTTTGTCTGCGAGTCAGACATGGATACTATTCCCCTGCTGTCAAGAGCTTCGGTTTATGCAGTAGCAATACGCCGCCTGATCTGGCTAAAGGGCTGGTCTGCGGACCAGACTTCCAAGAAAGCCCTATTGGATCTGCCTTTTAAGGGCGACAGACTTTTTGGGGCTTCTCTGGATGACATCATCAAGGATGCTACAGGAGGTAAAAGCACTTTGCTTCCCCAAACTAGCAAGGGTAGGGGACCACGCCAAGGGCAAGGGCCCTCCTTTACTGCACGTAAGCGGTTTTTTCGCCCTCTTAAGGCGACAGGGAAAAGACCCCAGGCCGATAAAGCGCCTGCCCAAGGACAAAAGCGTCCTTGGTCCCGCAGACCCAACAAGCCTGTGGACAAATCTGCGTCCACATGAAGGTCCGCCCCCACCCAGCTCTCGGGTGGGGGGACGTCTTCGCAAATTCGCGACTCAGTGGACTGCTCTAGTCTCCGACAGGTGGGTTTGCGAAGTAATCTCCTCAGGCTACAAGATAGAATTTCTCTCTTGTCCACCAGACAGATTCATCACCTCCAATCTCCAGCTACTACCGCCCCGTCGGGAGGCCCTGTATGGGGCGGTCCAGGGTCTACTGGAACGCGGGGTAGTTATTCCAGTTCCAGAACAGGAACGGGGTCAGGGTTTTTACTCAAATCTGTTCATTGTGCCAAAGAAGGAGGGGGTTCGTCCAATCTTGGATCTCAGAGCCCTCAATTGCTTTGTGAAGGTACAAAGATTTCGGATGGAGTCGGTTCGATCCGTAGTCACGGCTCTCCATCCGGGGGACTTTCTGGCCTCCTTGGACATCAAGGACGCATACCTGCATGTCCCCATATACTCCAGACACCAGAGGTTTCTGCGATTTGCTATCGGGAAGAACCACTACCAGTTTGTGGCCCTCCCGTTTGGCCTTGCCTCAGCACCCAGGACGTTCACCAAGGTGCTCGCTCCGATTCTGGCACTTCTAAGACAGCGGGGTATCGCTATCACAGGTTACTTGGACGACCTTCTGCTGAAGGGCCCTTCAAGCTCAGAATTAGAGGTAAGCGTGTCCATTACCTGTCAGACTCTTCGAGACTGTGGTTGGATACTAAACACGCAAAAGTCAGTATTGGTGCCCACTCAACGCCTAGTGTACCTGGGGTTGATTCTGGATTCCTCAGAGGCAAAGGTATTCCTCCCTGTGGAGAAGTTGCAGACCCTCCGGGCTGCAGTACGGCAGCTGACTTCCAGGAATTGGTCGTCACTCCGTTTTTGCATGCGAGTGTTGGGCCTCATCGTAGCCTCCTTCGAGGCGGTCCCATATGCTCAATACCACACTCGAGTGTTACAGAGGGAAGTTCTGTCCAGATGGAACAGATGCCCTTCATCTCTGGATTATCAAATCCGAGTGAGCCACCTAGTCAGGAGATCCCTGGTATGGTGGCTGACAGCACCGGCTCTAATGGCCGGGAAGTCATTTCTTCCGGTTTACTGGATAGTGATCACGACGGACGCCAGCCTTACAGGTTGGGGGGGAGTCTGGGGTGTCCAGTCGGCGCAAGGTCGCTGGACCCCAGAGGAAGCCCTCCTGCCGATCAATGTCCTGGAGATCCGGGCGATCAAGCTGTGCCTCTTCAAATGGTCTCAGAGACTGCAAGGGCGTCCAGTCAGGATCCAGTCAGACAACGCCACAGCAGTGGCATATGTCAATCATCAAGGAGGAACAAGAAGCTCAGCTGCAGCATCGGAGATCGCTCGCATCCTGAAGTGGGCAGAGAGGAGCGTACCGGCACTGTCGGCCGTGTACATTCCGGGTGTGGAAAACTGGCAGGCGGACTACCTGAGCCGCCAGATGCTGGACCAGGGAGAATGGTCCTTACACCCGGAGGTGTTCCAACTCCTCTGCCAAAGATGGGGCACACCAGACGTAGATCTTCTGGCTTCCCGACTCAATCGGAAGGTATTGAGGTTTGTGGCCCGGTCAAGAGACCCATGGGCAGACGCAACGGACGCGTTGGTAGCATCGTGGGGCCAGTATCGGCTAATCTATGCCTTCCCTCCCTTAAGGCTTCTTCCTCTTCTGCTCCGCAGAGTGGAGGCAGAGGGAATTCCAATGATCCTAATCGCTCCAGATTGGCCTCAGCGTCCTTGGTACGCCGATCTAGTACGTCTGGTAGCAGACGTCCCCTGGCGCCTACCACTACGGAAGGACCTGCTGTCGCAAGGTCCCATATTCCATCCTGCTTTACAGTCATTGGCTTTAACGGCATGGCTGTTGAGAACCAGGTACTGAGAGACCGGGGCCTGTCAGACTCAGTAATTTCTACTATGAGAAGTGCTCGGAAACCGTCCTCTAGGAAGGTCTATCACCGCACTTGGAGGGCCTACATCTCCATGTGTGAGGAAATGAAATGGCATCCGCGTACCTATTTGGTTTCCAGAATCCTGCTGTTTTTACAGCATGGGGTAGACCAAAGGCTTGCCCTAAGTACGATTAAGGGACAGATATCTGCCCTGGCTGTCTTTTTTCAGCGACCCCTGGCGACTCACTCTCTCGTGAGTACATTTGTGCAGGGGGTTCGACATGTGGCCCCTCCGGTCCGCCCCCCGTTACCTCCGTGGGACTTGAACCTGGTCCTCTCGGTGCTTCAGAAGGCACCGTTTGAGAATATTAGAGATATTCCCCTGTTGACACTTTCTCAGAAGGTGGTCTTTTTGGTGGCTGTTACGTCAGTTAGACGAGTCTCTGAGCTGGCAGCCTTGTCCTGCAAGGCTCCCTATTTGATTTTCCACAAGGATAAGGTGGTGCTGCGGCCGCAGCCTTCCTTTCTTCCGAAGGTCGTTTCGGCTTTTCATCTCAACGAAGACATTGTACTTCCATCCTTGTGTCCTCAGCCGTCGAATCCTAAGGAGTCGGCGTTGCATTCCTTGGACGTTGTCCGAGCTTTGAGAGTATACATATCTGCTACTTCCCTGTTCCGGAAGTCAGACTCACTGTTTGTTTCGGTGGCTGGTCCCAAGAAGGGCCAAGCAGTCTCATCGGCCACCATCTCTAGGTGGATCCGACAGATAGTAATCCAGGCTTACGCCTTAAAGGGTCAGGCGCCCCCCTTTCCTGTCACGGCGCATTCGACCAGGGCAATAGGTGCCTCTTGGGCTTTCCGACATCAAGCGTCTGTTTCCCAACTATGTAAAGCGGCGACTTGGTCGTCCGCTCACACTTTCACAAAATTCTACAAAGTTGATGTAGGTGCATCTTCGGATGCCTCTTTCGGCCGCAAGGTTTTGCAGGCGGCTGTTTAGAGTTGCAACTCCTCCGTTGGAGGAGTGCTGTTTTGTGTTTTGGGGTGAAGTTTGTTTTTATGCTGTTACCACCCCTCGTTTTTTCTCTGACACTGCTTTGGGACGTCCCACTTTGTCAATAGAGAAGCTGTGTCGGTCCATGGACGAAAGAGTAAATAGGATTTTTTACTCACCGTAAAATCCTTTTCTCTGAGTCCATGGACCGACACAGCACCCACCCCTCCTTTTAAGTTTGTACTGCTTTTTGACGAACTGATCTGCGATGTGCAGACTGAGAGGGTATACCCAGAGGGTCCGCCCCCTGGGCGGTACTGTAGAAGGTGTGATGCAACACTTTTTACAAGTTTTTCTGCCTAGTCACTCCTAATTAACGGATAATACCCACTTTGTCAATAGAGAAGCTGTGTCGGTCCATGGACTCAGAGAAAAGGATTTTACGGTGAGTAAAAAATCCTATTTTTTTTGAGCTATGGTGATATATTCTATATAAGGGATGATGCCTTCCCTACTGCAATTTTGTGTTCTCCAACAGTCCACCCAGCTATATGTATGTTGTCAATTTAAATGTACTCACTTCCAATAATTGTGGAGCTTTCTGCCACACATCTGGAACAGATATTGAATGGGGAGTTGTGTGTAGTTATTCCCCTAAATCTAAAGCCTCGCACACACGATCGGATTTCCATCGGACAAAGCCGTGGAATTTTGTCCGAAGGACGTTGGCCGTGAACTTGTTTTGCATACAGACCGCAAAACTTTGTCAGCCAACAAAAAAGCTCTTTAGGCAACTTCTGCTAATGTTGTCATATGGTTAGCATTGCTTCTGAGCATGTGTGTTTGTACTTTGGATTTTTTTTTCAATGGACTTGTGTACACACGATCGGATAATCCGACGGTACACATTTGTTGTTGTAAAATTTGAAAGCATGCTATCCAACATTTGTTGTCGGAAAATCCGACAACAATTGTCCGATGGAGCATACAAAGGGTCGGATTTTCCGACAAAACCCTGCCATCACACATTTGTTGTCAGAAAATCCGATCGTGTATACAAGGCTTTAGCGTATGCATGGACATTACCATATGAAGCAGCTGTGGGTTGGGGCTCCAACCAATCATATTGTAACTGCTTTTATTGATATAAGCTGAACCAAAGCTGCCCTTTCCACTCACGGGATGCTGCTCTACTAAGAACTGGGAAGAGGTCTTTGGTAATGTAAATGGCAGTTGGAACACAATTCCCAGATAAGTAGCCCAGAAACAAAAATTAGCACTATGTTCAGCAAGTTGGAGAGATAAGCCCCATACACACGGTCGGACTTCCATCTGACTTTTCTGTGGTTTTTTTGTCCGAACAGAGTTGGCCGGGCAAACCCATAGCATACACACGCTCTGACTTTTCTGCAAACTTTCCCAAAACTTTTTGCAACATCACGTGGTTTTTCTGCTCTTTTCTGCTCTTTACCGCCACCCTTTGGTCAACTTCTGCTATTGTTGGTTGATTTTAACATTAGTTGTTTTGTCCATTGGACAAAAGTCCGATGGTTTTCTGTACACACGGTCGGACTTTGCTCCATCGGACTTTTGTTGGGCAAAAGTTTGTCCGTTTGCAGACCCAACTTTTGTCCAATGAAAACAAGAAAAAAGCAAAAAAAGTTTGTCCGATGAAGCGTACACACGGTCGGATTGTTGGTCCAACTTGCTCACAATGAAGTTTGTTGGCCAAAAGTCCGACCGTGTGTACGGGGCTTTAAGCCTCGTACACACGGCCGATTTTCTCGTCGTTAGAAATACGTCGTTTTTTTCGACGAGATTCTTGTTAACCTTGACGATTTTCTCGTCAAGCTTTCCATGCGTACACACTGACATTTCCCAATTTCCTCCTTGCTCTCCGCGGTCACGTCCAGCACATACGACGGCACTATAAAGGGGAAGATCGATTTCCCTGGCGCCACCCCTTGGGCTGCTTTTGCTGATCTCGTGTTACCGCGTGTGAAGTAAAAGTTTGGGAAGAGACGATTCGCGCTTTTCAGTCTTCGTGCTTTTCAGTTAATTTTCTGAGGTTCAGTTTGTGCTTGTGGGTTCGTATCTTGTCTTTCAGGGCGTCTAGGCAGGTCGTATCTGTTTTACAGTGCGTTCTTGCCCGTTCGTTTCTGATTTTCAGTTCGTTATTCATAGGCCTTGCTGTTCTAAAGTGCGTTCTGTTCTGTACGTTCTGATTAGACGACCGTTTCCTAGCCATGTCGCCTGGATGTTCTCGTCGTCGAGTTCGTGCTGTGCGTGCGCTTGGTGTTGGTCTGCTTGTTTTGGACCAAGACCAGTCCATGAACGGTGTGAGGAGGAGTTCATGGACCAAGAATTGGTTGCTCCAGCGGGACCAATTCTGCCATATGCCTCTGCTGCGGGAGATCGTCGAGAATAATCCTGAGGACTACAGGAATTTTCTGCGGATGTCTGACCCCGTTTTTCAGGAACTGTTGGCTTTGGTGTCCCCCTATATTACCAGGAAGGACACCGTTATGCGGGAAGCCATCAGTGCTGAGCAGAGGCTCATCGCCACGTTACGTTACCTGGCGACAGGGAGAAGTCTGCAGGACTTGAAGTTCACGACAGGCATCTCCCCCCAGGCTCTGGGCCTCATAATCCCAGACACCTGTTCTGCCATTATCCAAGTCCTGCAGGAGGACTATATTAGGGTAAGTTTGCTCCATGATCATCACATTTTATGTATTTCATGTATGCTAATGTATTGTATTTCTTTCATCCTTCCCTAATTACCATGATTGTAATATGCTGAGAATGTCCACTTTGTCCTCATGCATGCTGGAAGTTTTTAAATGCCCCTTTTTTCTCCTCCATGCATATTTCCCTTCACTAAGCTTTCCAGCAGGGGCGTCTGTTGCTCCAAATGTTTGGGGGTCCACCCCCAATTTTAGGAACTAAACTTCCTCCTTTTTAGTGACTGTGCCTATTAAACGCCACCAGTTGCCCCTTCCAATGCAGCCATTTTGTCCCCTCCAATGCAGCCATTTTGTCCCCTCCAATGCAGCCATTTTGTACCCTCCAATGCAGCCAGTTAGCCCCCAGCCCTGCACTTACCTTCTTCTGGTCAGCGCCATCCTTCTTCTGTCCTTGATGTCTTTTCCTGCCCTCTATGTTGCATCAGCCAATCATGTAACCATAAAACAGACTTGGTGAACATGATTGGCAGAGCAGCCTGTCAGTGTTTACCCAAGGAATGTCCCCCCCCCCTGCGTCCCCAATTTTACTTTTATCAAGCCAATTACATCCCTTTAGGCTGGATTTTGCAAGCCTATTTGCCCCCCTGTTTCTGATATGCAATTTTCACCCCATAAATGCCGCAGTTCTTCATATGTCGGTTGCTTAACAGGGGGCCACCCACCTGAATATTGTGCGGCATTGACAATACATAGGTTACTGCAACGCATGAACCTATGTATTGTTTTGAGTGACGGGCGCAGGATAGAGGGGGCAGTGCTCCAGCACCCACTCTGGACGCCCCGCCACTGCAATGCTATCCTGTGGCCAAACACATCTACCCCCCCCAAATATTTTAAGAATGGACCATCAGAGGGGGTGATGAATATGAAACATGAGCCTTCCATTATACTTCTTAAAAACACCTTAAACTGAGTTTTTTATTGATGTTGGCCTCTAATGTATTTTCTTATAATCTGCTTGTAATGTTCTATTTTTAAATTCGAATTTTTTTTCATCTTGTTTGATTCCCCAGCTTCCTTCCACGCCACAGGAATGGCAGACTGTGGCATCGGAGTTTGCCACGCGGTGGGACTTCCCCAACTGCGGTGGTGCCATAGACGGGAAGCACGTCCGCATCGTGCCGCCACCCCGTTCTGGGTCCTACTACTTCAACTACAAGGGGTTTCATAGCATTGTGCTGATGGCGGTGGTGTCAGCACGGTATGAATTCCTCTATGTTGATGTAGGGAAGAATGGCCGGATGTCCGATGGGGGATCCTTCATCCAGACGGAGTTTGCCCTCCGCCTCCAGAGTGACGACCTTGCATTGCCACCGGATGCAGGGAATGTTGAAGGACTCCCCTTTGTTTTTTTGGCTGATGAAGCCTTCGGACTTGGACCGCACCTCATGAGGCCATTTCCACAGAGGACCCTGACCCCAGAGAAGAGGGTGTTCAACTACCGGCTGGCCAGGGCACGAAGAGTCGTTGAAAATGCCTTCGGGATAATGGCCAGCCGGTTCCGCCTTTTTATGACTCCCATCCACTTGGCGGACTACAAAATAAACTATGTAGTTTTATGCTGCTGTGTGCTCCATAACTTTCTCAGCAGAAAATCAACTTCTTATATGGCCTCAGTTTTGCCGGAGGCAGGACTTTCCTCTGGCATGCGGCTGCCCGGCCTCGAATCTGCCCGTCCTGGCTTGCCCCCCCAAAATGCCCGTGAGGTTCGTGAGAAGTATCTGGAATATTTCACGGGTAGAGGGGCAATTCCTATGCCAGGCCATGTGTAAAGATGCATGGAGAACGAACTCAATAAAAATCTGATATAATCTTTTAACTTTTGTTTTTTCATGTCTCCTAGTTTGTCTTAGTGCATTTGTAGTGCCAAGTGTATTTTCCTTTAGTAAATACCAACCATTTCACTATGTAACTCCACCAAAAAAAAAAATAAGGTTAGAGCGTATTTGAAAAAGAAGCTACACGTTGTTTGTGTTCAAACATTTTACTCTGTGCACATTCACACACATGGTAATATTTTTTTTGGGGGGGATTTTGCCTGCCCACAAACCGGCATTTTTTTAATATGAAAATAGAAAACCATCAGTTGCATTGCAAAAAGTACAACATTGGATACCTCTGAGCAATATGAGGCATTCACGTACACAAACTATGTCTCTATGTGCCCGTCCTAATATGGGGTCTTGCCACCCCTTGCCCAGCCAAAAATGTAATATGCACACATTTTGAAGTCTTTTCCAATAGGGATTTGAGACTCCTGATCCCTATTGACAACATGTGCCATCTGCCATCGGGGGTGATCAATGGACGTGTTTTGTGGGTGCAACCCCTTCTTCAGTTCACCTACTTGAGATACGAGGAAGGGGTTGCACCCACAAAAGCCATACATGGATATCCCCTGATGGCAGATGGTACATGTTGACACACTGTGTGCATATTACATTTTTGGCTGGTTTGATTGTCAAAAAGGTAATAAAAAGGGGGAAGAACAATCATTAAACAAAATTTGGGGTTTTGATGCCTTATTCAATTCTCCCCAAAACATCGAGAATGTCTTTAAATGTTTGATCCATCACATGAATTCTTTGTTTAATTCTGTCCAGTTCTGTGCTACATTCCATCACTGTATTATTCAGAGGGCACTGTCAGCAGAGAAACGTGTACTATCCTTCACCACAACATTTACATCCCCTAAAAACAAAATAAAAAGGTATTATAACTCTGCAGGCCTACATCTCTTACCCGAAGCTGTGGTGACAGATACTGACCTGTTGTGGTGACCAGTTCCACCACGTCATCCACCTCTGCTTCCTGCACTTCTCCTTCCTCCACCTCTTCAACTTCCTCAACACCCTCAGGTTGTGGGTCTTTGGGAGTTTGGGGTTATTTTGAAGCTATGGGTTTCATGTGCTCCATGGAGTGTTCTCCTCCCAGTCTTCTCTCCCCTATGAGAAGCAAACCAAAGGTCTAGTTATCACACAGAAGTTCTCTATGAAAAATGAAAACAGGCTAAATTGCTTGAAAGTGGGGTACAAGTGTGTGTTTGTGCGGAATTTAAACATGAATGCATTATATATGTCCAAGAATCAGTTTAGTATTCACCTTTGGCTGTCAATTTTCAGACATGGAGGCAGCACAAAAATTCACTGATGCACCTGTGTGGGACACCCCAAAAAGGCGGTTTTTGTGGCTCACACTATAGTGCTCCAAAGTACAGATGTGGAAGCAGCTGCTGAGTGTCCTCTCCTTTACACTGATTAAAGTTTGCATTTCATTCTCTTTACAAACACATCATCTAGCCAACAATTTAAAGAAATCCAGAAGATGTCTAATTACATTTGAGGGTGAAAAATAACCCAAAAAAGAGGAGAGTGGCCGAACGATGTGTCTGTAATGAACGATTACTGTGCCAAACCAAGTTCAAACTATGACATTTTGGAAGGGAGTACAATAGGAAATAAAAAAAAATGGAGCAACATGGAAGTTGAGAAATAAATTAATAGCATAAAAGTGAAAAATGTACTTACTTTTTGCTAGCATTCTCTTAATGCTCCTTAACTGCTCTGGCTCCCTCAGTTTGAGGTCTGACCACCTCTTTCTGAGCTGCTCATTTGAGCGTTTCACCCCAAAATTCTTCTTCAGACTCTTCACGACTTTCTTCATGATTTTGGCCTTCCTTCTATTTGGTTTGCTATTACGGCCCATGCTTTGCGTCATAATCCGACTTTAGCAATATGTCCACCATCTCCGCCATCTCCGCATAAGACATATTAGATGCCTTGAATCTCCTCCTTGATCGTGACGTTTCCTCAGTCTCCGGGCTTGTCTCCTCTGCATTATTTGAGGAATTATCAGACACCTGCTGTAAATCCGCCATATCTGTCTGCGCGCCGAAAGAGAAGGGGCGGGGAAAAGATGTTAGTTAGAACGTCATGGGCGGGCGACGTGTGCGGAGCGACGTGTGCGTAGTTACACGCATGCATGGTGTATATATAGCAAACACATATGTGACTATACTACGTTCGGTGTGCGGAGAGAGGAGTTAAAGTGACGGACGTGCGAACGAAGGTATGTGATTTTGTGACTTTGAACAATTGTTGGCCTATACTGTCTTGAGAATGTTGGAGGATATATATGGTGAATAAGATTTTAAGGAGGTTAGACTGTGTGCCTCACATTAGTTAATTTTTTTTTACTTGCAGACCCAAAATGAATGTCTTTATAAGTGACAAGGAATTCCTTGCGGAATTTATAGACCGGGTAAGGGAGCTGCCCGCTCTGTGGGAGACCAAAAACCCCATCCATAAAAAAAAAAAGGGGTGAGAAAAGCAGCGCTGGAGAGCCTGCTCCCATTTGTGCAGACCAAGGTGCCCACAGCCACAGCAAAACAGGTGGACACTAAAATTGGGAGCTTGAGAGGCACATACAGGACTGAACGCTCTAAGGTCCTGGCTTCTCAAAGATCAGGAGCAGCAGCAGATGATGTGTATGTCCCGAATTTGTGGTACTACAGCAGGATGTCCTTTCTGGATGACCACATTGAGGCAAGGCCATCACTCTCCACTCTTCCCCCCAGACTTCCCTGCAGCCAACCTGAGCCTTCTCTGGAGCAAGAGGAGGCAGCCATCCTGGATGAACCTGATTTGGCCATCTGGAGCCAGGTATAGTATTTATCGAAAATGTATTGTGATAAACCTAATGTTTGAAAAATATGTCAAGATGACAAACATAAACTATTTTGTGTTACACACGTAAAATCAAGATCTCTAGACATTAGTCTGGCCTAAATTGGGTGCAAAATAATCAATCTGATGTAGTTGTAAATTGTAAAAAATTTTTTAAGGATTTGCATTCTAATTGCTTCAAACATGAGCTGAAAGTTGGATGAAAACAATAAAACAAAAAATTAAACTATGTCCCTTTTTCATACACAGGATGAAATCAGTCAGGAGGAGGGTCAGGAAACTGTCAGGCAGGAGGTGGCAGGGCCCAGTGGCAGCCAGGAGGTGGCCGGCCAAAGGAGAAGCACAACATCACAGGTGCCTCCCATCCGACTTCCCAAAAGAAGCAGGAGGGACAGGACCACCAGTGAGGCAGCAATGGCCCTTATTAAAGAGGCCCATGCCACCCTCAAGGAGCCCACATCCCCTGAAGAGGCCATTGCAGGCCTAGTGGAGGCAAAGTTCAAGGTGATGAGCATGGAGCAACGCCTCCTATGCGAGCCCCTGCTCATCACCTTGCTGAACAAGGGGGTGATGGAGAAAATTACCCCCAATACCGCAATTTGTGAGGTGGCACAACTCTCACAACCTCAACCTCCTCCTCCACCTCCACCTTGTTCTTCTGCCCCACCCCCTTCTCCTCCACCTTGTTCTTCTGCCCCACCCCCTTCTCTTCCACCTCCTCCTCCACCTCCACCTTGTTCTTCTGCCCCACCCACTTCTCCACCTCCTCCTCCACCTTCTTCTTCTGCGCCACTCCCTTCTCCTCCACCTCCTCCTCCTCCTGACAGGAGTACCCCTCCAGTGGCCCAGCCTCCAGCCACACGAAGAAGGAAGGCTGCAGGGAAGGCTTCAGGGAAGGCTGCAGGGAAGGTTGGCAAGAAGACGAGGAAGTGATGGCCTTGCTTCATTGTGGTCGGACAGAAGGCAGCCTGTTGTAGTACCACACACTTGGGACATATATATCACCTGCTGCTGTTCCTGACCTCTGGGAGGCCAGGATCAGATTGTGCTCAGAACTGTTGGCCTTCTCAAGCTCCCAGTTTTAGTGTCCACACAGGGTTGATGTGTGGTCTGGGGTCCCTGGGATGCACAAATGGCAGCAGGTTCTCCAGCGCTGCCTTCTCTTTATTTTGTTTCAAACATGAATAAATGTTATTTTTGTTTAAGTTCATACTTGACTATGTTTATTTTTACAATTTTTTAATTTAGCTTTGGAGTAAGCAGATACATTTGACAGCCAAAAAAAGGGACAGATAACAACCCCCAAAAAAACAATTACAATATATATTTGAAATTAGAGGGTGTAAAATTTACCAAAAATAAATTAAAATATTCAATGGGAGATCACTATCAAAACATTGGCAAATTACTATTAACATCTGTTTGAAAAATATAAAACAGTAAAATATTCAGAAGATCTTGCACGATATAATACACATATATCTTCTGAAGAGCAGCATGAAAAAGGTTAAAAAAAGATAGTCATAACTCTGTGTGAATATCAGCAGCAAAAGAAGTTCATTTGTTTTGATTAATGTAACATTCTAAAGAAGATTTCAAGGCACAAAATTTAAACGATGCAATAATTTAGAGCGTGACGAATGTGCTATCTCCATTACGAAGGCTTGATTTAGCAGAAGATGCGCTCCCGTCTCATACTTGCTTCTGAGCATGCGCGCTTTTGGAAGAGTCGTAAAAGCATACACACGAACCATTTTCTCGTCACAAAACAGGCCGACGAGAAACACGACGAGGAAATCTTGAATCCTGACGAGAAAATAGAGAGCAGGTTCTCTATTTTCTCATCGAGATTCACGGCAGTTTTCTCGTCGTAAATCCATACACACGAACGGTTTTCTCGAGAAAAAAGCTCTCGCGGCACTTTTCTTGCCGGTTTTGGACGAGAAACTCGGTTGTGTGTACGAGGCTTCACTATTTTTTTCTGCAGGTGGATTTGACTTTAGATCCAAATTCTGGTTCTCTCTCCTTCGCCGTACCTGCCCCTACCCCCATTTGGAGCACCCTTACATCCTTTTAAAAAAAAGAGAATACAGTACTGTTTTCCATCAGTCTTCAGTCCAGTTTTGTGATATCACATGTCCCCTTCCCTCTCTTATTTCTGAATGTCCCGAATTCTGCAGACAGTGGTTCCATGTACTGTGGGCTCAAGATGGCCTAATAATGCAGCAAAGGGACGGGCCCTTCATGCCCTGGGCTCACATCAAGTTGGTTGAACGATGTTGGGTGTCATTTAACCCAGAAAACAACAGGCGCAGTATCGCAGAATGGTAGGTTTTGGTGGGGGGGGGGGAGCCCCCACCCACTTCCCATACCAGAGAGGAGGTAAGCGTTGCAGCAAGAGCTTCTTTAATTCTTCTTCTTTCAGAACTGCTGGAGATTTTTTCTTTTAAGGAAAATTGAGTTTAAATGAATATGCTACACTTGTTTTAGTTTGAAGAGATCATAACCCCTTTAACGCTTGCTGCATTTGTCAGAAATGGGAAAAGAAAATCTTTATCTTGCTCTTCAGCTCTTGTTACCATCGTGCTGGCAAGGTTTATTGCCTTGATGTTTAGAGAAAAGAGAAAAGTGCAACTTTTAGTTAGGGTATGTTGCTGAAAAAGCAAATACTTTTATAGAAAATTGCTATGTGTTCCATTTTTACCAGGTCGTCTTTTTTTTTTAAACACAAAATGAAAACCCTGAATAAAACAACAATAGCCTCAGTTTGCAAAAGAATACCTTTGAAACATAGTACCATATAAAAGTAGAAAAGTAGGGCTGCTTGAAACAGTGTAACAGTGTAAGCCACTATAATTGCCACTGTGTACCCTTAAAAAAAAAAAAAATCTGTTATCCAAGTCTGCTGTCATTTATCTTCTCAGCTCCTGACATATGCCTGACCTACAGAACGTATTCTAACAGTACACCTCCCCCATTCTTCTTTCATGCCTAAAGTAGAGCAGTGGGCGAGAGAGATGACATATAATAGAATATACTATAAGGAAGGTTTACAGGCATATCAACTTTCCAACATTTACTGCTTGCATCGCCCCCTCTATTCATTTGCATAGCATAATGGTAACATGCTCTGTAGTCCAGCAGGGGAAAACTCAGGAAGGGGGTGACAACATTACTTGTGATTTAAGTGCAGCAAAGGCAGGGTTGGCAGTTCACGCATGTTCTGTACTGAATATAGAGAAATGTACATGTATTGCAGAGATGTACTGTACTACTGTAAATATGTTTTGTTTTTTAATCTTACTTAGACTTATGCCTTGTGCCCACGAGCGGAATTTCCGACGGAAAAAGTCAGACGGAAGCTTTTCATCGGATATTCCGTCCGTGTGTATGCCCTGTGAGGGGGTTAGCTCGGCAGCGGGTGTGTGTGACCCCCGGGATGGGCTCCCCACACAAAAACAGGCCCAGCAAACGGAGGTTGTGGTTTTCAAAATCAAAAAGGTGCGGTTTATTTTCTATTTACGGTGACAAAACACAGCAAAGCAAAAGAAACATAAACAAAATAAATCCTGGTCAACTTGACCTCTGACTAAACATACAGGTTTCCTAACTAACAACTGGGATCAGCCTAGTGCTGTCCTAGTCCCTAAGTCCCTGGTTTTAAATGTCCAAGCAAATAGCCACACAGGCTTTGTCTCACCGCACAGGGGTTCACTCTCCCTAGACAGTCCACACAGGTCTGGTTCCAGGCATGAGCTAACACCTAATGAATCTGGGAGTTCTTATAGAGGCCTAAATGAGCTGACAAGCTTCAGCTGGTCTCATCAACTCCCTGTCTGCACGACGCCCCACACTCTCCCTAGAGGTATGAGTCATCCATGAGCCCACTAGCCTCAGCTGGGCTTATACAACTCTCCACCTAGTTGTATAAGTCGGCGTAAAGCCTGAATCTGGGCGAAATATATCTACCCCCCTGGATGCAACCAGGTGACTTTACCTTCCTGCTGTCACATACCCCCCCCCTCTTGTTTTAACCTCGGGGTTGGAACACCAGCAATCAGGCATTCATGTACTCGAGACAAAGCATCCACATTCCCCATTTGAACGCCAGGGCGATGCTTTACTGTGAAGTTGAATTCCTGGAGGGCCAGGAACCACCTATTCACTCTTCTATTTGTTTCCTTGTTTTGAGCCATCCACTTTAACGGAGCGTGATCCGTAACCATGTCAAAGTGCCTACCTAGCAGGTAGTACCGAAGGGAATCTAGAGCCCACTTCACCGCTAAACACTCCTTTTCAACGGTGGCGTAATTTACCTCATGGGACTTCAACTTCCTGCTGAGGTAAATGACTGGGTGCTCTTCCCCGTTCCAGACCTGGGACAATACTGCTCCTAACCCCACATCTGACGCACACTTTGTACGACAAAGTCTTTAGAGAAGTCGGGTGAGTACAACACTGGCTGGCTACATAAGGCTTGTTTCAAGAATTGGAATGCTGCCTCAGCCTCGGGGGTCCATTTAATCATGACCGACCCTTTCCCTTTCGTCAGGTTGGTTAGGGGCACAGCCTTAGAAGCAAAGTGGGGAATGAAGCGCCGATAATAACCCGCGATTCCCAGAAAGGCCCGTACCTGCTTCTTGCTGTTGGGACGTGGCCAACTCTGGATGGCCTCGACTTTGTTGAGTTGGGGTTTTATCACTCCCCTGCCAATGGTGTACCCAAGATATTTGGCCTCCTCCTGCCCAATGGTACACTTCTTGGGGTTAGCCGTAAACCCCGCTTCCCGGATAGAGTCTAGGACTGCTTGCACTTTTGGCAGATGTGAGGCCCAATCTGTGCTATGGACAATTACGTCATCCAGGTAAGCCGCAGCATACTTCCGATGGGGCCTCAGTATCTGGTCCATTTTCCGCTGGAATGTGGCCGGCGCATTCTGTAACCCGAACGGCATTCTCTTATATTGGAACGCCCCGTCTGGGGTTACAAATGCGGTTTTCTCTTTGGCCGACTTGGCCAGGGGAATTTGCCAATACCCTTTTGTGAGGTCAAGAGTCGTCATGTATCGGGCTGTTCCCAGCCGGTCGATCAACTCATCTATACGTGGCATGGGGTAGGTGTCAAATTTTGTAACTTTGTTCAACTGACGAAAATCGTTACAAAATCGCCAGCTCCCATCCGGTTTAGGCACCAACACAATGGGACTAGACCAATCACTTTGGGACTCCTCTATCACCCCTAAGTTCAGCATTTTCTGTACTTCCTCCCGTATTGCCTCCCGTCGGGCCTCTGGGATCCGATAGGGTTTTAACTTCACCCTTTCACCGGGCGGGGTAATAATATCATGCTCTACCCCAGATGTTTGTCCCGGCAGCTCAGAGAACACCTCCTTGTTGCGAAGCACAAACTCCTTAACCTCCTGTTGTTGGGGTGGTGACAAGGTGGCTGCTATTCCAACCTCCGGAATCACGCAACCAGTTTGAGCTGGTGACCAAGTGTCTGCGACTAGGGACTCTCTATCCCTCCAGGCTTTCAACAGATTAACGTGATATATCTGTTCGGGCTTTCGCCTTCCTGGTTGTCTGACCTTGTAATTCACTTTGCTCACTTTTTCCATTATCTCGTAGGGGCCTTGCCATTTGGCAAGGAATTTACTTTCAACCGTAGGGACAAGTACCAATATCCTATCCCCCGGGGAAAAGGTACGGGTCTTGGCTCCACGGTTGTACACTCTCTGCTGTGCCAACTGCGCTTGGGCCAAATGTTCCTTCACGATGGGCATTACCTGTGCAATTCGATCTTGCATCAGGGCGACATGCTCAATCACACTCCTGTGGGGAGAACTCTCACTTTCCCAAGTTTCCTTGGCAATATCCAACAGCCCTCTTGGGTGTCTCCCATACAGTAACTCAAAGGGGGAGAATCCCGTAGAGGATTGGGGCACCTCCCTAATAGCAAACATCAAATAAGGAAGTAGACAGTCCCAATCCTTTCCATCTCTATCCACCACTTTCTTCAACATTTGTTTTAGGGTTTTGTTGAATCTTTCAACCAGCCCATCGGTTTGGGGGTGATACACAGATGTACGCAATTGCGTCACTTTGAACAATTTACACAGCTCTTTCATAACCCGGGACATAAAGGGTGTACCTTGGTCCGTAAGCAGTTCTTTACAAATACCCACCCGGCTAAAAACAAGAGATAGCTCTTTGGCTATGGTTTTGGCCGAGGTATTTCTGAGAGGGATCGCTTCTGGATAACGGGTGGCATAGTCCATTATAACCAATATGTACTGGTGCCCCCTAGCGGACTTGATTATAGGACCTACCAAATCCATTGCGATTCTCTCAAACGGGACCTCAATGATGGGTAGAGGGACCAGCGGGCTACGGAAATGTGGCATCGGGGCCGACCTCTGACACACAGGGCAGGAGGAACAATAATTTTCTATGTCCTTCATCACCCCAGGCCAATAGAATCTCTGTAATACCCTCTCTCGGGTTTTCTCTGTCCCCAGATGACCTCCAAGAATGTGCCCATGGGCCAACTCCAACACCAACTTCCTGTAAGGTTTGGGCACCACAAGCTGCTCAACGGTTTCTTCTGCCCTTTTTGCCACCCGATACAGTAGGTCCTTCTCTACGCTGAAGTATGGGTAAGTGCAGGTATTATCTGGGTTCACTAACTCGCCATCTATTTCCACTACGTTTTCCCGTGCCTTTATTAGGGCGGGGTCTTTTAATTGTTCTGTGGCAAAATTTTCCCTGTGAACCTCCAGATCAGAAAACTCCACAGATGGTAGGTTTTCGTCTGAGGAGGTGGGCTCCTCTCCAGTTTCTTGAGTCTCCCCTGCCAATACTGACAAGGGAAATTCTGGAGAGTCCTCACCACTCTCAGAGGAGTTCTGGCTATCACATTCCTGGTACATAGGGGCACCAGTGGGGGGCTCAGGATCATCCCACAGTTCCCAGAACTTCGGAAAATCCCTTCCCACAATGGCATCATGCGGTAATTGAGATACTAACCCCACTGGATGAGAGAGGGTACCTTTGGGGGTCTCGAAACACACTGTAGTCACTGGATACTCTCGGGTGTCCCCATGCACACAAATAACAGCTACCTTGCTATTCCCAGAGACCTCTGTTTTAACTAATTCAGCCTTTATCAGGGTCACAAGGCTACCTGAATCCAGCAATACCACAACATTTCTACCATTAATACACATTTTGCATAAATGTTTCTCAGTTCCCCGAATGGCAGTGCATGCGACTGTCGCACACAGCGACTGACGTCTGTCCGTCAGAAAGTCACATTGCATGGGTTCCTCCACAACCGGGCAATTTGCTGCAATATGTCCCGCTTGCCGGCAGCGGTAGCAAACAATCCTTTTGGCTGCCTCTTGAGCCCCTGACTTCCCAGGCTGTTCTCGCCAAACTTTGGGCAGAGCTCCCACCCTCTCACTCTCTCCACCCTCACCCCTTGGAATCCTCTTATCCGCCCCTGGGGATGGTCTGGTCTTAGGGTGGAAAGTCCGAGAGTCTCTGGAAGAGGCCGTCAGGTTCTCTGTAGCCAAGTATTTCTCTACACGATCCACAAGACCACCGGCCGTCTCTGGGTCTCCATGGCTTACCCACTTTTGGATGGCAGTAGGAAGAGCTCTCAAAAACCGATCCATTACAACACGTTCCACAATCTCTGGTGCGGACAAAGTCTCTGGCTGTAGCCACTTCCTGCTCAGGTGAATGAGATCATACATTTGAGACCTGGGGGGTTTTCCAAGCTGGAAAGTCCAGTTATGCACACGCTGAGCCCGGACAGCCAGGGTGACACCCAGCCTTGCCAATATTTCAGCTTTTAGCATCACATAGTCTTTTGCTTGGTCAGGCTCTAGGTCATAGTAAGCCTTCTGCGATTCACCAGTTAACAGAGGAGCCACCAGTCCAGCCCACTGCTCCTCAGGCCACTTTTCTCTTTCAGCAGTCCTTTCAAATGTGGTCAAAAATACCTCTGGATCATCCTCTCCAGTCATTTTTGTCAATAAACGACTCACCCCAAAGGACGCGGTATTAGTGGGACGGCTTTCCTCACTGGTCTGCGGACGTTGCTGCACTACTGCTTCCATTTGTTGTAGTCTCTGCTCTTGCTTCTGTAACAGGTCTATGAAGCGGGCCTCAGATTGCTGTTGGGCTTGTTGCTGAGTTTCCAGACTCTGTTGGTGAGCTTGCTGCTGGGCTGCAAGGCTCTGTTGATGAGCTTGCTGCTGGGCTGCAAGGCTCCTTTGCAAACCTGCATTTGTCTGCTGTTGATTGGCATTTGCTAGAGCCAGCTGTTTCAGTATCTCCTCCATGCTGGCTTAAAAAAAACTGCCACTGGTTCTCCACCAACTGTGAGGGGGTTAGCTCGGCAGCGGGTGTGTGTGACCCCCGGGATGGGCTCCCCACACAAAAACAGGCCCAGCAAACGGAGGTTGTGGTTTTCAAAATCAAAAAGGTGCGGTTTATTTTCTATTTACAGTGACAAAACACAGCAAAGCAAAAGAAACATAAACAAAATAAATCCTGGTCAACTTGACCTCTGACTAAACATACAGGTTTCCTAACTAACAACTGGGATCAGCCTAGTGCTGTCCTAGTCCCTAAGTCCCTGGTTTTAAATGTCCAAGCAAATAGCCACACAGGCTTTGTCTCACCGCACAGGGGTTCACTCTCCCTAGACAGTCCACACAGGTCTGGTTCCAGGCATGAGCTAACACCTAATGAATCTGGGAGTTTTTATAGAGGCCTAAATGAGCTGACAAGCTTCAGCTGGTCTCATCAACTCCCTGTCTGCACGACGCCCCACACTCTCCCTAGAGGTATGAGTCATCCATGAGCCCACTAGCCTCAGCTGGGCTTATACAACTCTCCACCTAGTTGTATAAGTCGGCGTAAAGCCTGAATCTGGGTGAAATATATCTACCCCCCTGGATGCAACCAGGTGACTTTACCTTCCTGCTGTCACAGCCCCATCAGACTTTTTCCGTCAGAAATTCAGACGGAATTAGATAGAGAACATGTTCTCAATTTTTCCAATGAAAACAATTTCTATCGGAATTTCCGTTCGTGTGGATGCAATTCCGACGGACTAAAAACCACGCATGCTCGGAAACAATTTGATGCATGCTCGGAAGCATGGAACTTCATTTTCTCGGCTTGTCGAAGTGTTTTGCGTCACCGCGTTCTTGACGGTCGGATTTTAGTGTGACCGTGTGTATGCAAGACAGCTTGAGCGGAATTCCGTCTGAGAAACCGTCAGAGTTTACTCCGATGGGAAAACCGGTCGTGTGTACAGGGCATTACACTTTAAGGATGGATTGCATTTGCTGGGTGTGTGAAGGCTCGTGTAGACATGCAAACGCACAGGAAAAGTGTGCCAATCATCTTCACAGTGAGTTATTCCTATTGCATTTTCTCATAGTTAATCAGGTCATAGTGTTGTGTAATGTGCAGGGGGTCTTGTTCAAGATTTGCTTATTTGAATAGTCAAATAGTAGATCTCAATTCAACTAGTGTCTACAGATAAAGGTGGTATACTTGGAAAAAATGCCACTTAAAACTGAAATGTACCATATTCAAAGAGTGCAGAAGTTTAAAGGTGCCAATCCATTAAACAAGACTGATATAAAAATGACACATAAAAGCAAGTAAAAATAAAGACAAGGGACAACCATATTCAAATAATGATCAGTACAATAATTGATTCTATACAAATCTCTTCAAATAACAGCTTCACTTTGATGTGTTTCACCATAAATGGCTTCATCAGGAAGGATGTTGCTACCAGAAGCAAACTGGATGATAGAAACATAAAGTATAAGTAATATATATATATATATATATATATATATATATATATATATATATATATATATATATATAGTATATACAGTTGTGCTCATAAGTTTACATACCCTGGCAGAATTTATGATTTCTTGGCCATTTTTCAGAAAATATGAATGATGTCACAAAAACTTTTCTTTCACTCATGGTTAGTGTTTGGCTAGTTAGTGTTTGGCAAAAGCCATTTATTATTAATCAACCGTCTTTAGTGTTTTTAAATCATAATCACAGCAGAAACTACCCAAACGATGATCAAAAGTTTACATACCCCAGTTCTTAATACCGTGTATTGCCCCCTTTAACATCAATGACAGCTTGAAGTCTATTGTGGTATTTGTGGATGAGGCTCTTTATCTTCTCAGATGGTAAAGCTGCCCATTCCTCTGGGCAAAAAGCCTCCAGTTCCTGTAAATTCTTGGGCTGTCTTGCATGAACTCGACGTTTTAGATCTCCCCAGAAATGTCTCAATGATATTAAGGTCAGGAGACTGAGATGGGCACTCCAGAACCTTCCGTTTATTCTGCTGTAGCCAATGGCAGGTCGACTTGGCTTTGTGTTTTGGATCATTGTCATGTTGGAATGTCCAAGTACGTCCCATGCGAAGCTTCCTGGCTGATGAATGCAAATGTTCCTCCAGTATTTTTTGATAACATACTGCATTCATCTTGCCATCAATTAAAACCAAATTTACTGTGCCTTTGTAGCTCACACATCCCCAAAACATCAGCGATCCACCTCCGTGTTTCACAGTAGGAATGGTGTACCTTTCATCATAGGCCTTGTTGACTTCTCTCCAAATGTAGCGTTTCTGGTTGTGTCCAAAAAGTTAAATTTTGTCTCATCACTCCAAATGACTTTGTTCCAGAAGATTTGAGGCTTGTCTCTGTGCTGTTTGGCGTATTGTAAGTGGGATACTTTGTGGCATTTGCGTAGTAATGGCTTTCTTCTGGCGACTCAATCATGCAGCCCATCTTTCTTCAAGTGCCTCCTTATTGTGCATCTTGAAACAGCCACATGGTTTCAGAGAGTCCTGTATTTAACCTGAAGTTATTTGTGGGTTTTTCTTTGCATCCCAAACTATTTTCCTGGCAGTTGTGGCTGAAATTTTAGTTGGCCTACCTGACCGTGGTTTGATTTCAACAGAACCCCTCATTTTCCACTTCTTGTTGATTAGAGTTTGAACACTGCTGATTTGCATTCGCAATTCCTTGGATACCTTTTTATATCCCTTTCCTGTTTTATACAGTTCAACTACCTTTTCCCGCAAATCCTTTGACAATTCTTTTGCTTTCCCTATGACTTAGAATCCAGAAATTTCAGTGCAGCACTGGATGAAAGATGCAAGGGTCTGTCAGGAGTCCAGAAACTCATTGACCTTTTATACACACACACACACACACACACACTGATTACAAGCAAACAGATCACAGGTGAGGATGGTTACCTTTAATAGCCATTCAAACCCCTTTGTGTCAACTTGTGTGCATGTTATCAGGCCAAAATCACCAGGGTATATAAACTTTGATCAGGGTCATTTGGGTAGTTTCTGTTGTCATTATGGTTTAAAAAGAGTAAACACAATTGATTGATAATAAATGGCTTCAGCCAAACACTAACCACGAGTGAAAAAAAAGTTGTGTGTTGGCCATTTTTTCAGAGAATATGAATGACAAAGAAATCATACATTTTGCCAAGGTATGTAAACTTATGAGCACAACTGTGTATATGTATGTGTGTGTATATATATATATATATATATATATATATATATATATATATATATATATATAAATTATAAAATTTCATATGCATTCTTACCACTAAGGGAATCTCCCAATCAATACCAGGCTATATGCTCCTTACTAGGGATGAGCTCGGTGTTCGAGTCGAACATACGTTCGACTCGAACATCGGCTGTTCGATCGTTCGACGAAGATCGAACTATTTGGGCCGTTCGCGCCAAATTCGAGTGACGCGAACGGCCCACAATACACTGCGCCATCGCAGTGCAATCCCGGCGCTGTGATTGGCCAAGCATGCACTGTGACCCCGCATGCTTGGCCAATCACAGCGCCGGCAGCTAGGAGAGCCATAATTGGTCACAGGCAGGTTGCCTGTGGCCAATTATAGCTCAGGGGGTTTAGCACACGCCCCACACTATAAAAGGCCGCCAGCGCGGCGGCCTTGTGTAGTGTGTTCCGGCACAGGGAAAGAGAAGGATAGGCAGGGACAGTGTCATTGTGCTATTCTTTGTGCTATTCTTGTGTGTAGGGAGAGAGAAGGATAGGCAGGGAGAGTGTCAGTGTCATATTCTTTTCTAAACCTTGTGTGCAGGGAGAGAGAAGGATAGGCAGGGGACAGTGTCAGTGTCATATTCTTTGCTAAACCTTGTGTGCAGGGAGAGAGAAGAATAGGCAGGGAGTGTGTCAGTGTCATATTCTTTGCTAAACCTTGTGTGCAGGGAGAGAGATGGATAGGCAGGGAGAGTGTCAGTGTCATATTCTTTGATAAACCTTGTGTGCAGGGAGAGAGAAGGATAGTCAGGGGACAGTGTCATTGTTGCTAACAGGCATTTGCAGCACTTACAGCGGGCGGAGTGTGCCTCCTGCACATTATACACCTGAAGCTAGCCCTTATTGCTGGAGCTTTTTTTCTTTTGTGTTACACTAACAGGCATTTGCAGCACTTACAGTGGGCGGAGTGTGCTTCCTGCAAAATAAACACCTGAAGCTAGCCCTTATTGCTGTTTTTTCCTGTTGTGTAACACAGGCAGTCATCTGCAGCACTTACAGCGGGCGTAGTGTGCTTCCTGCAAAATATACACCTGAAGCTACCCCTTATTGCTGGTTTTCCCATCTCCCTGCAGGCCATTAGAATGTCTGGAAGGCAAACAAGGAGAGGCAGACAGTCAGGAGCCAATAAAAGAGGGCAAGCAGGCTCTGTGTCTAGAGACAACAGTGCTGGTCGTGGATGCAGTGCATCGTCATCAGCACGTGGCCATGGGACACGCTTGTCCTTATTTTCGGCAGCTGGACGTGTTGAGCCGCATCATGCCGAAGACTTGGTAGAGTGGATGACCAAGCCCACCTCATCCTCCTCATCCTCTCTCACCCAGGCTCAGGGTACTGGCAAAGCAGCTGCCAAAGCGTCCTCTTCCCTGGTATCAATGTCATCATCAGTCACTCCTTCTATAGACCCACCATGTCCTCCTGAGGAGTCCCCCGAACTGTTTGAGCACAGTGATGCTCCAGGAGGATGCCCAGCGTTTCGAAGGGTCTGATGATGATACCCAGCTAGAGGAAGGCAGTAGCGTGAGAGCAGAGAGAGGGGATGCTCAAGAAGGACACCAATCTGGCAGTCATGTTCCAGCAGCTGAAGCATACTGCCAGATTGGCTCCAGTGATGAGGAGGGAGGGGATGATGAGGTTGCTGACTCCACGTGGGTGCCTAATAGGAGAGAGGAGGAGGAGGAGGATGAGGAGGAGGCACATCTCCAATGAGGCAGGATTCCCTCGGGGGGCCAGCGTAAGGGCAGCACACCGACTGAATCACACCGCAGAGCTCCGCCTGTGCAGGGCGCTGCCTCTGCCCATTATTCAAAAAGTTCTTTGGTGTGGGCCTTTTTTGAGTCAAGTGCATCAGATCGCACAGCTGCTGTCTGCAACATATGTCTCAAGCGTATATCGCGTGGCCAAAACATCAGCCGCTTGGGCACCACATGCTTGACCAGACATATGTTGACCTGCCATGCAGCTCGTTGGCAAGCCTACCTTAAAGACCCACACCAAAGAACAAAGCGGACCTCTCCTTGCACCGCATCAGCTGGGATCTCCAACCCCACTATACCTTCAGTCCTCTCTGAAACCTGCACTGAGAGGAATGAAGGTGTAGAATTAGGTGTGTCACAGCCAAGTACTTGCGGGCACTCTGCTAGCAGTACACCAACGTCCGATTCTAGCAGGCAAATTTCCCTGCCCCAGCTGCTGGACCGTCGAAAGAAGTTCACTCCCAGCCATCCACATGCCCAGCGGTTGAATGCTAGCTTGGCTAAACTGCTAGCGCTTCAACTGCTGCCTTTTCAGTTGGTAGACTCGGCCCCCTTCCGTGAGTTTGTGCAATGTGCGGTTCCTCAGTGGCAGGTTCCCAAATGCCACTTTTTCTCACGGAAGGCGATACCGGCATGTGGAAGGCAATGTCTTGGCCTCGCTGGACAGGGCGGTCAGCGGTAAGGTGCATATTACCGCTGACTCATGGTCCAGCAGGCATGGACAGGGACGTTACCTTTCTTTCACGGCCCATTGGGTCACTCTTTCGGCAGCTGGGAAGGGTGCAGGACAAGGTGCAGTAGTGTTGGAGGTTGTTCCGCCGCCACGCCTCCAAAATGCTACTACTGGTTGTGACACACCTCTCTCCTCCACCCCCTCCTCTTCTTCTTCCTCCATTGCCTCTTCCTGTGCTTTGTCCTCGGAACCAGCGGTGCTCCGTAGGCGTTCAGCGGGGTACGCAAGTACGCAGGCAAAAAAGATGTCATGCCGTGCTTGCGCTGGTGTGTTTGGGGGACAGGAGCCACACTGGGGCAGAGGTTCTGTCTGCTCTGCAGGGGCAGGCCGAGAGGTGGTTGACGCCATGCCAGCTTAAGCCAGGAATGGTGGTTTGCGACAATGGCACCAACCTCCTCTCCGCCCTCCGACAGGGACAACTGACCCATGTGCCCTGTGTGGCTCACGTCCTTAACCTGGTGGTGCAGCGGTTCTTGGGCAGGTACCCGGGCTTACAGGATGTCCTGAGGCAGGCCAGGAAAGTCTGTGTGCATTTCCGCAGATCTTATAATGCCAGTGCTCGCCTGGCTGAGCTGCAAAAGGAGTTGAACCTGCCCAAGAACCGCCTTATATGTGACATGCCCACCAGGTGGAACTCAACGTTGGCCATGCTGCAGCGGCTGCACACGCAGCAGAGGGCCATCAATGAGTACCTGTGCGACTACGGAACCAGGACAGGGTCAGGGGAGCTCGGGTTTTTTTCACCACGCAAGTGGGGTATGATCAGGGATGCATGCACTGTCCTGGCACAATTTGAGGAGGCCACGAGGATGGTGAGCAGTGACAGTGCATGCATCAGTGACACTGTACCTCTTGTTCACCTGTTGGAACATACGCTGCGTGGAATAATGGACAGGGCACTTGAGGCAGAACAGAGGCAGGAAGAGGAGGACTTCCTTGCCTCTCAAGGCCCCCTTTACCCAGACAGTGTTCCTTCTGTCCCACCCATTGCACAGGAAGAGGAGGAGGAGGAGGATTGTGTCAGCATGGAGGTGGAGCCTGGCACTCAGCATCATCAGCAGCAGTCTTTTAGGGATGATTTACAGTCCCAAGAAACCCGTGGACTTGTACGTGGCTGGGAGGATGTGGCTGCGGATCATGTCGTCCTTAGTGACCCAGAGGACTCCGGACCGAATGCCTCAGCTAACCTACGCTGCATGGCCTCCCTGATCCTGCAAAGTCTGCGGAAGGATCCTCGTATTCTTCGGATCAAGGAGAGGGACCATTACTGGCTGGCCACTCTCCTTGATCCACGGTACAAGGGTAAGGTTGCGGACCTTATCTTACCATCGCAGAGGGAGCAGAGGATGAGACAACTCCGGGAGGCCTTGCAGAAAGGTCTGTGCAGCGCGTTCCCAGAGACTGGGAGGTTACAAACTCCTGGTCCTGGACAACGAGTTGCTGAGGCTTCGGTAAGTCAAAGAAGGAGCGGTGGGGAAGGTGGCCATCTGACCGATGCGTTCAGACAATTCTTAAGTCCGCAGCCCCAAGATATGATCAGTTCCAGCAACCATCGCCAGCGTCTGATATACACGGTGCAGGAATACCTAGGGGCAAGGTCAGACTTGGACACCTTCCCCACCGAAAATCCTCTGGCTTACTGGGTCTTGAGGATGGATCACTGGCCAGAGCTTGCACAGTATGCAATTGAGCTACTGGCCTGTCCTGCATCCAGCGTTCTTTCAGAACGCACATTCAGTGCTGCTGGAGGATTTGTCACGGATCACAGGGTGCGCCTGTCCACCGACCCGGTTGATCGACTGACCTTCATAAAGATGAACCAGTCTTGGATCACCACCAGCTACCAAACACCTGAAGCTGATATAACAGACTAATTTATTTTCAAATGTCACATCCCTTCAAGACTAATGCTGATGCTGAGTGACTGTCCTGTTATGTTGACTGACTATCCTCCTCCTCCTGAATTATCCGATTGATGATGATAGCTTGGAAGAACATTTTCTTTTCTGGGTGCCGCCACCAGTGGCTAAGGCCCAATTTTTCAGCCCCTGTTTAACAGGGGCATGTAATTAAATTTTTTTATGCAATGCTTTGCAGCAGGGCTCATTCCTGCACTCCAACTAGAGTATCTGGGAGAGGTTGCAGTGTCGTGGCACCAGCACCAGTGCCTAAGGCCCAATTTTTCAGCCCCTGTTTAACAGGGGCGTGTAACTACAATTTTTGATGCAATACTTTGCAACAGGGCTCATTGCTGTGCTCCAAGTACAGTATCTGTGAGGGGTTGCAGTGTTGTGGCACCAGTGCCTAAGGCCCAATTTTTCTGCCCCTGTTTAACAGGGGCATGTAATTACAATTCTTGATCTAATAATTCACAGCAGGGCCCATTCCTGCGCCCACCAAGAGTAACTGTGAGGCCTTACAGTGTTGTGTCAACACCACTACCACCACCAAAGGCCCAATTTTTCAGCCCCTGTTCAATAGGGGCATGTAATTACAATTCTTGATCTAATAATTCACAGCAGGGCCCATTCATGCGCCCACCAAGAGTAACTGTGAGGGCTTACAGTGTTGTGGCAACACCAACATGTAAGGGGCAAATTTCAGCAGAGTATATACGGCAGGCCCCTACTTTCAAACATCCAACTTACAAACGACTCCTACTTGCAAACAAAAGGAGACAACAGGAAGTGAGAGGAAATCTACCCCTAGGAAGGGAAATTCTCTCCTGTAAGAGTTATTATGGAAAAAAGGTGTCTCCTCTCTACTGATGCTTTATCACCAATCCTTGTTTCAATAAAAACCCCACTTTTCAAAAACATTTGTCATTGGGATGGAAAGTGAGGTGAAATGTTCTGAACGGGGGCACAGACAGCAAAACAAATGTTACAGGGGTGATAACCCTTCCCTATGTTTTCCAAAAAGCTTAAAAATAGATTTTTTGCCTGGAGCTACACTTAAACAATGTACCTGTTCAAAATTACAAACAGATTATACATAAGAACAAACCTACAGTCCCTGTCTTGTATGCATCGCCTGTATACGGCTGTTCGGGGTATATAGGGCCTTTTTTATTTTGTGTGCGGGGTTCCCCTTTATATCCATACAAGACCCAAAGGGGCTGGTAATGGGCTGGGGTAGGGGGGGGGGGGGTGATGGGGTAGCTATGCCATTTTTCTCAAAGATTTTCATCCATATTACCGGGACCAGACATTACATTAAAGCCGCAAGCGGTTTTAAATGGCTTTTTTTTCCTTTAGAAATTTCATTTTGTGCAGGGACAGTTCTAAACACAGGAAACACGTGGCACTTCACAGGCATACTTTAGACACCCCCCAGGTACGATATTTAAAGGAACATTTGACTTTTTCTTTTCACTTTATGCATCATTAAAATGACTGCTCCCGAAAAACTGTAGTTTTTAAAACTTCTTTTTGCATTGATACATGTCCCCTGGTGCAGAACCCGGGTTCCCAATTCCTTTTTAGGACAATAACATGCATATTAGTCGTTATAATTAGCACTTTAGATTTCGAACGTTTGCATCCATTGTATTTAATAGGGTTCTAACGTTCGTGCGAACTTTCGGTCCGTTCGCGGGTTCTGGTGCGAACCGAACCCGGGGGTGTTCGGCTCATCCCTACTCCTTACCCCCAAAGGGGAACCCAAAATTAGGGGAGGCAGATAATGGTTTGGAAAGACAACTCCCTGTATAGATATTGCGCCTTAAGATGGACCCAGGATGGTATATGGTAGACCTAAAGAGAAATATAAAGCACCAAACTAATACAAATCTGAAGGATAAACAAAAATAGTTTTGAATTACTACATATATTTATACTTTCTAAAGATCCTTATCTTCTAATGGTTTCCATGAATATATACTAACTGCAAATATTCCTTATTGATGCACACACAAAAAAGGGCACCCCCGCTTTGCACAAACACCTAAAGATGTTAATTAAGTGGAAAGATTTATTTTTAATCAGTCTTGTTTAGTGGATTGGCACCTTTAAAATCGTGTCTTTGAATGTGGTATACTGTATATGTATAATTTGGTATGTGGTTTGGATGTATGGAGTTCCTACTACCTGTTTTTCCTGTATGTTAAAATTGAAATGGCGTATTCCTATTTAAAATTGGCATGGTGTACATGTCAGGGAAGATGCATGCATGTGCCCAGGCGCATGGTTCCTGTAAACCCTGTTCATGGCTATTTAGTGGGTGCACATGCACATTTAAGGTGCACTAGTTCCTTGTGTCAGTGCTGTTTGGTCTATTATGTTCCTGATTCTGAAGCATCTGTGAATCTGTTCCTATACTGCCCTTCCATTGCCAACCTAATCTGCTCCTGACTTAGACTGAACTCAACCTGCACCGACCCCTGGCTTGCCTCTGGACTACGCTTCTGCCTCACCCTTCTGTTCATCTGCCTTGTTACCGATTCTGCCTTATTCCTGGCTACTCTTCTGCCTGCCTTCTGTGTCTGATCTGCCTGCTAGTTGCTTACCTTGACTGTCGGACCTTGCCTTGCTCTTCTTCCTGCAACTGATTCAGTCATAGCTGTGCCTTACATTCTGTCCTGCTTTTCTGCCAGTGTGCCACCAGCCAGCTGCTCCTGCGTATCCAAATGCACATCCACATTCTCCAGCAGAAGTCTTATCAGGCACTCCTGCCACTCTGTGCTCTGGCATTCCCTGTTACCTTACCAGGGGTCCTGAGCCAGAGCAGTAAGAGAGGCCTTCCTCTACGCCCTTGGCTCCATCACCAGGCACCTTACAGTATTATTTTTCTTTCACACAGAGCTTTATTGTATGGGGTCCAGTCAAGCTTATGATTGCCTTGGTTTATTGGTGTGCAGTTTAGATGCAAAGGGAGGGAATCATTTAGATCTATATGATGTTGTATTCAAGCCACGAGACCATGTTTAAAGGTAGAGTTACAGTGGGTGTCATTAAGGATTGTTAAGTTGGAAAGTGAGGAAGTAAGTAACTCATGTGCCATAATGCCTATCATTGTTTGGGTGTATTCATTGTCATGAGCTAAATTAACTAAAATGCATATTTGTCAGAAGTAAGTCCACCCCTACATTTGCCACCACTTTAAAATTAGTAGTGGGTGTTCCAGATTAAGTGCCAATGATTAGAAATGGAGTATGCAGATGACAACCATCTTATTCAAAGCTTATATATCTAGGATCTGATGTTCTCTTCATAAAGAAAGTTGTGGATGTCTAATGCTGCCTACACACGATCGTTTTTAATGTCATTGAAAAAAACTGCATTTTTCTCGACGTGATTTTTCGTGTTTCCTTTCAAGCCTGCCTTGCCTACACACTATCGTTGAAAAAAATGTTAGAGTAAAGCGCGGTGACGTACAACACGTACGACAGCACTATAAAGGGGAAGTTCCATTCGGATGGCGCCACCCTTCATGTTAGTAAAGATTGTTGAGAGACGATTCGCACTTTTCAGCCTCATGCTTTTCAGTCCGTTACAGCGTGACGAATGTGCTATCTCCATTACGAACGCTAGTTTTACCAGAATGAGCGCTCCCGTCTCATACTTGATTCTGAGCATGCGCATTTCTTTTCACGTCGTTAAAGCACACACACGGCCGTTTTTCATGACGAGAAAAACTACGATGTAAAAAACGTGAAAAATTAGAGCATGATCCAATTTTTCTCGTCGTGATTCTCATCGGGAAAAATGCTGGAAAGCCCACACACAATCATTTTTAATGACCATTTTTAAAAATGACATTTTTCTCGTCATTAAAAACGATCGTGTGTACGTGGCATAAGAGTCTGGCAATGGATATAAAAAAAAAAAATTGTCTAATGATTAAAAATTAATCATTCCACTATAAGAAAATGTAGATGTAAAATGACTGGTCTGTTTAGGACTGGCCAACCCGGCAAATTAATTCCAACTGTTAATTTAAAAAAAAGGTCTGTGTCATCTGAAAAAACATCAAATTAATACCTACTCAATAAACAGCTGCAGTCACTAAAAAGCAAATCGTGCTCAAAAAATCTAAAATTAAAATGGTGACTGCGCTATACCCATTACAAATACGTATTGACAAAAAAATATATATATTAACATTCATAAATTCAAATTATTTTACATCTAATAATTATAAAGTACAACATATCAAATGGTATGCAAAACAAAATAAATTATAAATTCATAAAGTGTCCATTTCCCCCCATTTTATCTCCTTTAGGCTCGATTCACATCTATGCATTTTGCTTTTGAGCGTTTCTGCAGTGATTTTTGCGGTGCTTGCTGCGTTTTTCAACACGCCTTTTTCGACACGCGTTTTTACCGCGATTTTGCCGCAATTTGCATTTTGTGGGGTTTTTTTTACACTGTATATAGCTGGTTGCTAAGGAGGGGGCCGGAAAGCCAGCCACCGCGTGCTTAACAACCGACGAGTCATCAGTTGTCAGCGGGCTTCCCGCTGAATGTAAAAAAAAATGAATTGCCGGCTGAAAAAAAAAAAAACGGCGTGGGGTCCCCCCCCCAGGTCCATACCAGGCCCTTGGGTCTAGTATGGATTCTGAGGAAACCCCCCCCCCACCAAAATGTAAAAAAAAATGGCGTGGGGGTCCCCCCAAAATCCATATCCGAGCATGCAGCCCGGCAGGTCAGGAAAGGGAGGGGACAAGCGAGCGCCCCCTCCTCCTGAACCATACCAGGCCGCATGCCCTCAACATGGGGGGATAGGTGCTTTGGGGCAGGGGCCCGCTCTTCATCTACAAGTGTGCAAAGTTTGTTGTCCAGGGGACCTACGGCCGGGGAGCACCGATTTTTCAAAGCCGGGCACCCCTTCCATAGACTCCCATGTTAAACGTCAGTCTAGTCACACAGAGCAGGAGATCAGGTAGGGAGATTGGGCACAGCGAGGCATGGACACAGTGAGGCATGGGCACAGTGAGGCATGGACACAGTGAGGCATGGGCACAGTGAGGCATGGGCACAGTGAGGCATGGACACAGTGAGGCATGGGCACAGTGAGGCATGGACACAGTGAGGCATGGGCACAGTGAGGCATGGGCACAGTGAGGCATGGGCACAGTGAGGCATGGACACAGTGAGGCATGGACACAGTGAGGCACAGTGAGGCATGCACATGGACACAGTGATTCAAAGTGAGGCATGCAGATGGACACTCTAGGCTTATACTCGAGTCAATAAGTTTTCCCATTTTTTTGTGGTAAAATTAGGTGCCTCGGCTTATATTCGGGTCGGCTTATACTCGAGTATATACAGTACTCTATATAAACTAACCTACAAAGCTAGAGGGTGTCCATTTTTTTAAAATAAAAATTGAGGTGCCTGGTTAGATAGTCAAGATGCGAGCGACTCCCTTTTGTCCTTGATTACTGACCCACCACTTTAGAAAACCCTGCCTTTTATGACGTTCCAATATATACACTGAGTAAAAATCTTAACACATGTTTGCTCTATGAAAAGTGTGTGTTCTTTTCTTTGTTTTTTAAATTTGGTTTAGATGGCAGGTGAAAATGGTTATGATCTGGCAAGTTCTTTTGTACTTTAATTTGATGCTACCTTGGTTTTGTTTTCCTCCATAGCTTGGAGTATAATTGCTCTTTTACATATGTCACCTACAGTATTCTCTGCACAGCTGGTTTATAATTTCCTACATATGTTGTACTGTTCTTTTGAAGTTTGACTCGTTACCACTTCATTTGATAATACTGTCAACTATTTGATGTACCGCAACTTTGCATTGGTTATTTACAAGTTTAAAAGTATTGCTGTATCAGTAGTTTTTTTATTTTATTTTTTGCAGAAGAACTAAGGGAGCATTTTACAAAATACTGGTCTGGCCATTTTGTAGCTTTAAAATAAGAAAAAATAAATAGTTACAGTATTAATGTTCATTGTGCTCTGCTGGTTTAGGGAGTCTGAAACCAGTGGAGCATAGTAGAATTGAATGAGTGTAGTGTAAAAACAAAATGGGAGGAATTTCTGGGCATGTGACATGATCGTCTCTCCCCCAATCAAAGAGATCTTTACTTCATTAAACAGAAAGAAGTCTGTGGAGCAATGTTGGGTCGTAAAATGAGGACCTCAGAGTGCGTACTCCAGTGGAGTATAATGGAGAGTGGATAGCAAGATCTGCTCTACATTATAAATCACAGCCTTGATAAAGAGAATTAATAAAATAAAACTGGGTTTGGACTTTATTGTGATGTGTTTTAGCCCCATGACTGCATTATCACCTTCATTAGGCACTTACCCAATTTTTGTTGATGTCTCCTCGTTCTACACCATTTACATTAAAAGTCCTTAAACATTAATGCCTCATGCATTATTCTTTGTTGTTTTTCTTGTACTGTACATGGATGGGTAATGCTGATTGCCTCTGCTCTGTTCTTGTTGAATAGCCTGAAAAAGGAGACAGGTTCTAATTCTGTGATAAATACAGTATACAGAGCCGGCGAGTCTGACTTCTTAAAGTATTGTGCATCTTGTAATAGCATCTCACGGAAAAACATCAGCTCGGTCTCAGGCACCATCCCCTCTACTCTGTTTTTTACGTATAATCTCCAGTGGAAAAATAAGTGGGTTCTTTATGAATAAATGATTGTAATGAGGGTTTGATTGCTGCTTCTGTCAATCCCCAGATATTTTTAACAAGGAGATGTCATTACAATGGCTTTAGTATTGTATTCTGATGACATGGTATGCAGGTGCCCATCTCACTTACAGGCATTCATATTCTAGGACATGCTAGATTATCTAACAGAAAATAGCTTGTTAGCATCATATGTCAAATTTGTTCACTAAGCCATTATTATTATTAATATATTGTATGTGTTCTTTTTTCTTTAGCAGGGGTCATTCCTTACAGATGGACTAAGCTGTCTAGGGCTGTACAGAGCATCCTTGCTGTATCACACCCATAGATCAATAACAACTTATTAAACTTCAATGTCAGTAGAATGTCATGGCAGTGACATTGCTTTGAAGTAACAGAAAGATAACATCAAAGATAAGTTCCTTTCCCCACTCTTCTACAGCTTACAGAAAATCAAGGCCACATACATAAGCGTGCGCAGGGGGTGTGCCGGGTGTGCCTGGGCACACCCTAATCACCCAGTGTGGCGCAGATTCGCACTGTTGATATGTCTCCAAAGCTCCCCAACAGGGCTTCCAAAAAAAGTGAAAAAAATTAATCTAAAAATAAAATTGTAAAAGATAATACAAAAATAATATAATAAAAAAATAAAAATCTACTAACACCACCCACTGCCCTACTAACACCAACCTCAGCCCTACTGACACATCCACTGCTCTACTGACACATCCACGTTTTAATATAAATAAATGTAAAAAAACATTTTAAAATGTAAGAGTGTGTGTGTGTATATATATATATATATATATATATATATATATCATACATACACACGCATTTTTGAGCTTTGGGGTGCACACCCTAATGCAATAGGCTGCGCACACCTATTGCCACATTGAAAGGGTTCAAATCCAGGGGAAGGCTGGAAAAGGGAGTAAAAGGGTCCCCAGTATTACTTGTGCATTTATAAGTAACTGGCGAGTATTGTGAGGACCTCTGTCAATGCATCACGCAATAGGAGTTATTTCCGAAAGGCAAATCCACTTTGCACTACAAATGCAAAGTGCACTTGAAATTGCACTGAAAGTGTACTTGGAAGTGCAGTCACTGTAGATCCAAGGGGGACATGCAAGAAAAAAAAAAAACAGCATTTTAGCTTGCACATGACTGGATAATAAAAACAGCAGAGCTTCCCCTCATTTCAGATCTACCCCTCAAATTTACAGCGACTGAACTTCCAAGTGCAATTTCAAGTGCACTTTGCACTTGTAGTTTGCACTTGTAGTGCAAAGTGGATTTGCCTTTAGTAAATAATCCCGTATAACACCATGGCCCCTGTTCATTGAGGTTCATTTACTAAGGACAAATGGGCTGTTCACCTTGCAAGGGAAGTGAATGAGGAAACACCATGCTGATTTACATCATCCAGTCATGTGCAAGCAAAAATTATTTATTTTCTTTCCTTGCACCTAAATAGATATTTTTTGCAAAGTGAATTGTCACCACATTATCTAAATTGCAGTAAAGGAAAATTCCCTTGTGAACTGAACAGCCTTTTTGCCTTTAGTAAATTAACCCCACTGAGTCCATAACCCATGTTAAGAATCATGTTGCTGATTGTACGGTAGGGATGTAGCACTTTTCCAATTTTTTGGGGGGGATTTTTGTGATCTTGTAGTGAGCTTTAGCCCACTTCGGTTTTTGTCTGTTTGTGTTCTATAATGAAGGAGAAAGCATCCAAGAAGCTCTGGGACTTTAACCACTTCTTGCCCAGCCGTCAATTGACTATAAGCTGGGCATGAAGTGGGTCATATGACGTCCTCCTGGATCACGCCTCACAAACGCAGGGCCATGCTTAGGCGTGATCTGTTACCGGTGGACACAGCCGATGACTGATCACTGTACAGGCCCACTGCCTGTACCATGTGACTGCTATAACAAATCACATCAGGTCACATGAGAATTGTAAGCGCCGTGGCGTGAAACATGTTAGTCACAGCTTTCCCTTGAGCTAACGATTCACCACTGCCCAAGAGTCCTGTTTTCTGCCTCCTGTTTGTCTCCTTCCTGGTTTGTTCCCATCACCAAGGCAATGCTGACGTCATTCAAGCACGCCCGGCTCCCTATTGGTTGTTCCAATCCTTGCTGTGCTGCCATCACGGAGGCCCCTGCACGGCGCAGTTACACTCCCTGGCCCCCGCACTGCCCGGGTTACCGACCGGTTTGTTTGCACCTTACGGTGCCGCGCGCCGCCTGCCGCATTCATTTTTGGGGCTTTACAACTGTACCCATACTTGTGTCTACCGGCCAGTCCTACCACCAAGTGCAGGCTAGTATTGTCACACCGCACTTCCCTCAATCCAGCTGGGACCATATAACCATCCATTTGGAGTCGTGGCAGTTCCATTCAAGGGACCCTTCCATACCGATGGATTGATGTTAACCCCTTCCTTCCTGGACTCAGCAGTGGTATTGTTTTAATCATTTTACCCATTATCTATCAGCTACAATGACTGTCTGTTTTTACAGCATTATTTTTATTCTCAGTGCAATACTCAATCCAATTCATGTTATTTTTACTTCAAGACTATAAAGTTTTCAATACTAATTCCATTGAGCGCTGCCTTTGTATTTTTGTCACATGAGAGTTGTAAACAATGGATGGCTTCCTTTCAAGCCATTCATTGGGGTTGATTTACTAAAGGCAAATCCACTCTGCACTACAAGTGCACTTGGAAGTGCAGTCGCTGCAAATCTGAGGGGAAGATCTTAAATCAGGGGAAGCTCTGCTGATTTTATCATCCAGTCATGTACAAGCAAAAATGCTGTTATTTATTTTCCTTGCATGTCCCCTTCAGATCTACAGCGACTGAACTTCCAAGTGCACTTGTAGTGCCAAGTGAATTTTCCTTTAGTAAATAAACCCCTTTGTGTACAATTGTGTTACTAGCTGTGATTGGTCACAGTGATCACATGGTACAGACTGGGCCAATCACAGCCCATCTGTGCTATGCACATTTTAGAGTGGCCTTTTATTGTGGCCAGCCTAAGGCACACCTGTGCAATAATCATGCTGTCTAATCAGCATCTTGATATGCCACACCTGTGAGGTGGGTGGAATATCTCAGCAAAGGAGAAGCGCTCACTAACACAGATTTAGACAGATTTGTGAGCAATATTTGAGAGAAATAGGCCTTTTGTGTGCATAGAAAAAGTCGTAGATCTTTGAGTTCAGCTCATGATAGATAGGGGCAAACACAAAAGTGTTCCATTTATAATTTTGCTCAGTGTATTTCCATTTCTGTTTGTTTGATCCTAATATTACTTATGCTGTCTCAATGGAGAGGTGCATACACACTCTCTCCTCCAGTACTACAGTGTTTGTCTAGCTGTTCTTTGTGCCAACAGGTACAGACAGCAAAGAGAGACTGGATCTAAATGATACCTTTGATTTGCCCACCTCCCTACCTGCCAGCTGTGATTGACAGTTTTCAACATGATCAATGAGGATTATATAAAAAAAAGTGCCATTGTTTTAATTAAAAAAAAATTTTTCAAAATCTGCTGGTCCTCCACGGTGGTAATATGAGGGTGGAGAGACTAAAAGAAGCTCTTTCCCAATAATTCCACATACCCATTAGTTCCAGTGTTGGGCATTGGTGAGACACTGGGGTTGATTTACTAAATGCAAGTAGACTGTTTACTTTACAAGGGAAGTTGCAATTTTCACAAGAATTATCCCCAGAGTTTAGTGGATGTAGCGCTAACCCCGTAGGAGCTGCTGAATTGTTTTTGGGTTTGCACATTACCTCTTTAGCTTCGTTGTCAGGGTAGGAAAGTCCATATTAAATGCAATGTCCACACAAAAGTAAAACCTTCAACAGTCAGGCTTTATTCTTTTCTTCTGCAGTAAAACTTGAGAAAAAGTAGAAGGTAGGAGAAGAATAGGGGAAGGTTCAGGCATGCGGTACAGAATGCACAAATCAGTTCAAAGTTCTTATCAATCCTTTACCACTCTCCCCGATAGAGTGAGTATTGCTCACCCGGATAGTCCCCTCTCACATGGCCTAGCAGCCCGGGTGATGCACGAACCAGTAACAAAGACAGCCTCTGCCACAGACTGCTCAAGATGGAGTCGGTCTCTGCCACAGACCTTCTTTAGAGACAGTTAAATGGATAGTCCAGGAATCCTCTGCCACAGGATTTAAAGTCCCAAACTTCCAGCCATGCAGTAAGAGAGCCTTTAAGCCGATCCGGCGAACTGCAGGGCTTTTAGTAGATTGGATCCTTCCTCAACAAGGTCACCAGGCCTCACCCGAGACATCAGCGCTTTGCCAGTCTCCTCCAGGGCAGGTCCTTCCCCGGTTTCTTATATCAAGGCAGCTTCCTCCCTTTTTTGGATGGACAGCTTGGAATCCCCTCTTGGGATGTAGGCCCCAGCCAGAATAGCCGGGCCCCTCGATGGCGATGCAGCCTCGGGCCAACGTGGCCCCGAGACCAGAATCACACACACATACCTCGTGCCAGGAGGGCCACAAGGCGAAATACCCCGAACAATGGCGTCTGCCCGTTAAGTATCCCCTCCCAGCAGGCACAGCGGGTCGACCACTCCCACTGCACCGCTGCCGAGAAGGGTCACTCAATGCACCATGGTTTGCCTGTGTTCCCACAGGTGCCTGAGGTGGTAATGCCACCTACAGGCAATGAGGGGAACTGCTATCAGGCAAACCACAATCAGAAGAGAGGCAAATTTGTACAAATCGACAGTCTGAGCCCAACTGTGGGCTCAGACACCCTTAAATTTAGAATAGCGTCCCCACCATTGGGGTATGGCACTACACTGATGTTTTTTTTGATTAGGTATTTTTTGCAAAGTAAAATTGCACCACATTCACCAAGCCTTATGGCCCATACACACTATCCGAAAATTGGACGATGGATCATCTGTTATTTTTATTTGTTTTGCATGCTAGTCGCATATCAAACATAAAGAGTTTACTAAAATTACAAAAATGTTCATATGACAGAATAAAAAGTGATGTAATGTGTTGTAGTGTATTTGCATTGTATTTTCAGACGACAACTGTACTGATTAAATGAAAATCGTACGATCTAGTATCATATGAGAAACATTTTCGTGTTTGCCCGATCAGATAATATCAGATGAACTGTCGTGATCGGCTCTCAAAAGCTCTGTACTAACGATCCGATTATCGTACGATCGCTTCGAAAGCGGTATTTTTTGTCCGATTTTCAGATCGTGTGTACGGGCCATTAGGGAACATTCCTTTGCAAAGTGCAAATTCCCTTGCAAAGTGAACAGCCTATTTTCCCTAACCAGTTCATTGAAAAAGCAGCATAAGGGAGCAAGCGCTGGGGATGGTCAGACAAAAAGATTGGAAAGTAGAAATGGAAAATTGAGATAGTAAAACATAGAGATATTATTAGAAATTCAGTACTATTTTAGTGTAGGTGATAATATTTTTTTTTAGGTGCTTGTTACCAAGTTTCACAGTTACTTTAATGAAACCGTAATAAACGCACATCTACTTTGAAATCCTGGAGGGTGATTGGACATATCCAAAGTACAGATTGATTAATGTCAGGTAAAGTATGAAATGTTGGCAAAGTAAGGCCTCTGGCGAGTAAGAGAATGAGCATATGTATCATACAGTGTGCTGGATGGAATAAAAGTAGGTCAGCCTTATCGGGGGCGCGTTCGGAACACTTTGCACACAGCAGGTGATTGTGCAGGTTTAAATACCAGCTAGAGCTTTACCAGAAGAAGGTAATAGAAATAGCCTTGAAAGTAGCCAGAGCTATGATGGCCTGCATAAGCTAAATACAGCACTCATCCATAATGTATTCTACATTAATATACAGTACGTACAAAAAAAATAAAAAAAATAAATTCAATATACAACAACTGAACGTGAGTACATTTGAATGAAATTTATGTCTTAAAGAAAGAAAAAAAAACAGATAAGCAAACAAGGAAGGTGAAAAGTACTATAGGGCTTCATGCACACACGCTCACACAACATTACATTTTGCCTTTATTTAACACCCAGGATGCCCAGGTGCTGCGTATATCAAAGAATACTAAGCGCCAATGAATATTGTTCATTTAAAATGCAATTTAAACCAGCTGCAGAAAAACTTGCCATACAGCAAGCATGAGTAAGAAAATAATTGAACCGCGCAAGAAATATGGTTTACACATTACTGAACAAATGAACGGCATAATAGACTAATATTAACCACTTCAGCCCCGGAAGAATTTACCCCCTAATGACCAGAGCATTTTTTGCGATACCACACTGCGTCGTTTTAACTGACAATTGCGCGGTCGTGCGACATTTCACCCAAACAAACTGACGTCCTTTTTTTTCCACAACTAGAACTTTCTTTTGGTGGTATTTGATCACCTCTGCGGTTTTTATTTTTTGCACTATAAACAAAAAAAGACCGACAATTTTGAAAAAAAAATATTTTTTACTTTTTGCTATAATAAATATCCCCCAAAAATATATAAAAAACACATTTCTTCCTCAGTTTAGGCCGATATGTATTCTTCTACATATTTTTGGGAAAAAAAATCACAATAAGCGTATATTGATTTGTGCAAAAGTTATAGCGTCTACAAAATAGGGGATAGATTTATGGCATTTTTATTATTACTTTTTTTTTATTAGTAATGGCGGCGATCTGCGGTTTTTATCGTGACTGCTACATTGCGGCGGACAGATCCGACACTTTTGACACTATTTTGGGACCAGTGACATTCAAAAAATAGCCACTGATTACTGTATAAATGTCACTGGCAGGGAAGGGGTAAAACACTAGGGGTCAATCAAGGGGTTAAGTGTGTTTCCTCAGTGTGTTCTAACTGTAGTGGGGATGGGCTCACTAGAACATGACAGCGATCACTGCTCCCGGTCACTGGGAGCAGTAGATCCCTGTCATGTCACTAGGCAGAACAGGGAAATGCCTTGTTTACATAGGCATCACCCCGTTCTGCCTCTCCGTGCCACGATCGCAGGCCACCAGCAGACATCGAGTCTGCGGGCATGCTCCTGCGATGAGGGAGCCCATGCACCCATTTGCGCCATTCTGCCGACATCATCGTGCAGCGGTTGGCAAGCATCTAAAGAGTCCAAATGCAAGTGATGTTCACAGGTTCTCGTGCTCCTTGGTGCTCAGACTGGATGCACCACATAGATGTGCACTCACCCCTAGGTGTTGACCAACTATCGCTAGTGTGGTCAGACAAGCATGTGGGGAGACCCCTGAAGATATCTGTTTCTGGCAACTTCTTGAAGTGTATAAGTCTCATAGAGATGAATAGGGGTAAAAAGGAACCTCATTGTGCAATACCATTTAAAATGGCTTAATATTTAACAACAAGTGGGTTACACTCACATGTAAAGGTGCCTATATCCTGCCACCCGGTGTGAATAGCAGGTGATTTGTTTAAGGGAAATCGGCCCACAGCTCGTTAGAGCTTCCAATCTAGAAGGGAGGGTCAAGTGGATCAAAAGGTAATGGCTGCGTAGGATGAGCTGATGAAGAAAATGAAAATACAGTTGTTAGGTGTGTGTAGGATAGGCTTCTCTGAAAATAAGTGTTTTCAGGGATCTTCTAAATGCTAATAGAGTAGGAGATATGCAGACAGATTGGGGTAAGGCGTTTCATAGGATTGGAGAGGCTCTGGAGATGTCTTGGAGGGGAGCATGGGAGAAGGTGACGACTCCGAGGGAGCTAGAGAGCAGGAGAGGAACGAAGAGAACAAAAAGGTTGGTATTTATAGACTAGGCTAGTGATATAGCTGGGGGGTAAATTGTGGGTGGCTTTGTAAGAAGTTGTTAGTATTTTGAATTTAATTCTTAGGGTGATCGGAGCCCAATGGAGGAATTGGCAAAGAGGAGTAGCAGACACAGAGCGATTGGTAAGGTGGAAGAGTCTGGCAGCAGCATTCATGATGGATTGAAGGAGGGATAGACTATGTAGAGGTAAGCCAATGAGAAGGGAGTTACAGTAGTCGAGGCAAGAGATGACCAGGCAGTGAATTAAGAGCTTTGTTGTGTCATTGGTTAGAAAGGGGGGTATTTTGGAGATGTTGCAGAGGTTGAGGCGGCAAGATTTGGAAAGGGATTGGATGTGGGGCTTAAAGGAGAGTTCAGAGTCCAGGACTACACCTAGTATCTTGGCGAGCGGGGATGGGCTTATAGTTGTGCCATCAATTTTGACAGAGGTCAGGGGAAGGGGCACGGGGGAGGAAAAATTATAAGTTCGGTTTTGGATAGATTAAGTTTGAGGGAGTGGTGTGACATCCAGACTGATATTTCTGTTAGTAAATTAGTGATACGCGAGGAGACGGAGGGAGTGAGCTGAGGGGTAGAGAAATAGATTTGGGTATCGTCAGCGTAGAGGTGGTATTGGAAGCCATGGGAGACTATCAGCTGACCCAGGGAGGAGGTGTAGATTGAAAATAGGAGAGGTCCAAGAACAGAACCTTGGGGGACCCCAACAAAGAAAGGAAGAGGAGAGGAGGAAGTAGAATTGTTAGTAACGCTAAAGGTGCGGTTGGATAAGTAGGAGGAGAACCAGCAAAGAGTACAGAGGCCAAAGGCATGAAGTTTTTTGAGGAGGCCGGTGGTCAACCGTATCAAAGGCAGCAGAGAGGTCCAAGAGTAGGAGTACAGATTAGTGTCCGATGTTTTTGGCTGTAAGTATAGAGATTGTTTGTTTTAGGAGAGCAGTTTCTGTGGAGTGTTGGGCGAAATCCAGACTGAAGGGGATCAAGAAGGCTATTATCAGCAAGGTGGTCGTTCACTCGGTTGTAGACCAGAAGTTTTAGGAGTTTGGATAAAAAGGGGAGAAAGGAGATGGAGCGTAGGTTGTTAAGAATTGATGGGTCCAGTGAGGGCTTTTTTAGTACAGGGCTGACAAGTGCATGTTTTAGAGAGTTGGGGAAGATGCCAGAAGAGAGGGAGAGTTTGAAGATGTGGGTTAGAGAGTGTAGACTAGAGCCAGAGGGTGAATGTAGCATTTGCGAGTGAACAGGATCCAGAGGGCAGGAGGTAAGATGGACGTTAGCAAGTAGTTTAGCAACCTTGTCTATAGTGGTGAAGTTTAACCACTTAATCCCCGGACCATTTGGCCGGCCAAAGACCCGGCCACTTTTTGCGATCTGGCACAGCGTCGCTTTAACTGACAATTGTGCGGCCGTGCGACATGGCTCCCAAACAAAATTGATGCCTTTTTTTTTCCCACAAATAGAGCTTTCTTTTGGCGGTATTTCATAACCTCTGCGTTTGTTTGTTTTTTGAGAAAAAAGCAATATTTTTTACTTTTTGCTATAATAAATATCCCCAAAAAATATATTTAATTTTTTTTTCCCTCAGTTTAGGCCAATACGTATTCTTTTTTGGTAAAAAAAAAAATCGCAATAAGTGTATATTGATTGGTTTGCGCAAAAGTTATAGTGTCTACAAAATAGGGGATAGTTTTATGGCATTTTTATTAATAACTTTTTTTTTACTAGTAATGGCGGCGATCAGCGATTTTTATTATGGCAGACACATCGGACACTTTTGACGCCATTTTGGGACCATTGTCATTGATACAGCGATCAGTGCAATAAAAATGCACTGATTACTGTAAAAATGACACTGGCAGTGAAGGGGTTAACCAGTAGGAGGCGCTGAAGGGGTTAAGTGTGCCCTAGGGATGTGTTCTAACTGTAGGGGGGATGGGCTATGTGTGACACGACACTGATCACCGCTCCCGATTACAGGGCGCTGTGATCAGTTTCCTGTCACTAGGAAGACTGGGGATATACTTGTTTACATCAGCATTTCCCCGTTATTTCTCTCCGTGAGACGATCGCGGGTATCCCCGCGGACATCGAGGTCGGACTCATGGAACTCGCGGCGGGCACGCGCGCCCACAATGCCGCATCTTAAAGGAGATGTACCTGTACGCCCATCTGCCCAGCCGTGCCATTGTGTTGACGTATATCGTCGTGCGCTGGTCGGCAAGTGGTTAAAGAGGGAAGTAATGATCGTACCTGTGGGCATGATGTGTAGAGCGTGGAGGGTATCTGAAAAGTAGAGATCTACTTGCGAATTGTATCAAACTTCTGTTTGAAGTGATTGGCGATCTCCTGGACAGTGAGTGAGTTAGTGGGTGGAGGCAGTGGAGGACGAAGTAGAGAGTTGAAGATAGAGAAGAAAGAGTTGATGGGGACGGGATGATAAGTTGTTAATGAAAGTGATAAAATAGGTCTGCTTGGCAGTAAGAAGGCTCAAATTGTATTTTTGGAGGGCAGATTTATATTGGTTGAAGTCTTTCTGAGACTTAAGCCCTGTACACATGGTGGGGAATCCCGTCAGGAAAAAAACGTTGGTTTTCTTGACTGGATTCCTGGCAAGCTTTTCTTGCTCGCCGAGTGTACACACGGCACATTTAAAAGAACCGCCTTTCTTTTGAATGGCAAGAACGCGGTGATGTCATTGACTACGACGAGCATGCGCTCGTCACATTCGATGCCGTCGCCGCCATATTGCTTCACCCTACACTGCCCTTGTAAGCTACCGCGCATGCGCCGAGTCTCATCGAGCATGCGCGGGCTTACCTGGGACAGGTAAGCGTACACACTCACGGTTTTCTCGGCAGCAAACACTGAGAATCCAGACGAGAAAAATAGAGAGCAGGTTCTCTATTTTTCTCATCGAGATTCCTGACAGTTTTCCCGATGAGAAACCATACACACAAACGGTTTTCTCTGCAAAAAGCTCTCCCAGCAGTTTTCTTGACGATAAAACCGGCCGTGTGTACGACGAGGCTTAAGTCTTGTGCCACAGGCGCTCATGAGCGCGACTATGTTTTTTCAGACTTCTAGTATCATCTGTTTGGCAAGGTTTAAGGGGTCGGGGCTTGATTCTGTGTGTAGTTAGGGGGGCCAGTGAGGCCAGTGAGGCTAGTAGTGAAGCGTTGTAGACAGAAGTGGCTAGATCGGTGCAGGATAGGGGTGGGATTTTGTCATAGAGGTCGTCGGTAGCAGAGTGGAGAAGAGAAGGGTTGAGATGGTTTCTGCGGGTAACTTTTTAAGTGGTTGGAGGGAGAGGAGGTGGAGGAGAGGGAGAGAGTGAAACTAATATGGTAGTGATCAGAGAATGGCACATTGGGACAAACAGCTTGCTGACAAAAAGTTCATTCATTTTTATATGGTCACACCCTGGATTCCCACGCTGGTTGATACTCACATCCCTGGGAGCTGAGGCGTTTTACTGCAATACATAGAGAATTCCAGGCTGGGTTATGAGCCTATGTGAATTTTGATCTCCTGTAATAAGAGATCACAATTATCTGGTAAGCGGCAGTTATACCTAGGTGGAGGTGCTTTCCTATCATCACTTTTTTCTGAACGTTGTGGATCAAGTTTTGCACCGTGGATTTTTTATTTTTATTCTTATTTCATGGAACTTTCTCTTTGCTATTTAAGGCATCATATTGATTGATTTTTGTGAACACGGACCATTTTTTTCATTTTTTCATTTGTTCAACATTATATTTTATTCACTTTTTTGTTTTCTCACATATGGATTGAGTCTTCACGCGACTCATTTATTAATATTTTTTATATTTTTCTAACCGCATAGTCTTGGAGTTGTTCAGTGCTGCCTGTTTTGTTTACCACATTCACAGCTTCATGCGATAGGATACACTGATTCTTTCACATAAAGAGATATGTGGTATCTTCAATTTTGTTAACTTTTTACTGTCACATGTTCATGTAGATGATTGTTTGATGTATGGTAGCCATGCCATATTAGTTCATGTATAGCGCAGCTTTCTCTTTTTACCAGTGATCAGAGAGAGGAAATGGATAGTTGGACAGGTTGCATGGAGTGCGTAGGTGGGAGAAAACTAGGTCAAGGGTATTGCCTTCAGAGTGAGTAGGAGTGAGTATCCAGTGCTTCAGGTCAAAGGAGGAGGTTAAACTGAGAAGTTTGGAAGTGGCAGGAGTGTTAGTATTATTAGGGAAGTTGCAGTCACCCAGAATGATTGTGGGGATTTCTGAAGAAAGAAAGTAGGGTAGCCAGGCAGAGAAGTGATCAAGAAAGGTTGATATTGGTCCAGGGGGCTTGTAGATCACAGCTATCCTTAGAGAAACTGGAGAGAAAAGACTAATGCAGTGTGCTTCGAAAGAGGAGAGTGACAGAGAGGGAGGTGGGTGAAGTACCTAAAAGGTGCTATGTGTGGCTAGAAGAATTCCAACACCCCCTTCCTTATGTCCACTGGATCTGGAGTCCAGAGTAGACCACCATGGGGTAGGGCATCAGAGGACGTGTCGGATTCATGAAGCCAGGTTTCGTTAATGGCGAGTAGATTAAATGAGTTAGATGAAGAGGTCATGGAGATAGGTGAGTTTGTTACAGACAGAGCGGGAATTCCAAAGGGCGCAAGAGAAAGGGAGTCTGGTCTTGGGGAGAAGAGAAATGGGAACTAAATTATGTGCATTGTGGCTGCTGCCAGAGGGTGCAGGGTAATGGGTGCGTTGAGTACAGTTAAATTATGGAGGCCCAGGGTTTGGGGATATATCTCCAGAGGTTAGGAGTAGTGATGAGCCGAACACCCCCGGGTTCGGTTCGCACCAGAACCCGCGAACGGACCGAAAGTTCGTACGAACATTAGAACCCTATTAAATACAATAGATGCGAACGTTCGAATTCTAAAGTGCTAATTATAACAACTATTATGCATGTTATTGTCCTAAAAAGGGTTTGGGAACCCGGGTTCTGCACCAGGGGACATGTATCAATGCAAAAAGAAGTTTTAAAAACGGTCGTTTTTCGGGAGCAGTCATTTTAATGATGCATAAAGTGAAAAAAAAAAAGTCAAATATTCCTTTAAATATCGTACCTGGGGGGTGTCTAAAGTATGCCTGTGAAGTGCCACGTGTTTCCCGTGTTTAGAACTGTCCCTGCACAAAATGACACTTCTAAAGGAAAAAAAAGCCATTTAAAACTGCTTGCGGCTTTAATGTAATGTCTGGTCCCGGTAATATGGATGAAAATCTTTAAGAAAAATAGCATAGCTACCCCATGACCCCCCCCCCTACCCCAGCCCATTACCAGCCCCTTTGGGTCTTGTATGGATATTAAGGGGAACCCCGCACATAAAATAAAAAAGGCCCTATATACTCTGAACAGCCGTATACAGGCGGTCCATACAAGACAGGGACTGTAGGTTTGTTCTTATGTAGAATGTGTTTGTAATTTTGAACAGGTACATTGTTGAAGTGTAGCTCCAGCCCAAAAATCTATTTTTAAACTTTTTGGAAAACATAGGTAAGGGTTATCACCCCTGTAACATTTGTTTTGCTGTCTGTGCCCCTGTTCAGAACATTTCACCTCACTTTCCGTCCCAATGACAACTGTTTTTGAAATGTGGTGTTTTTCTTGAAACAAGGATTGCTGATAAAGCATCAGTACAGAGGAGACACCTTTCTCCCATATTTATTCTTACAGGAGAGAATTTTCCTTCCTAGTGGTAGATTTCCTCTCACTTCCTGTTGTCTTCTTGCGTTTGCAAGTAGGAGTCGTTTGTAAGTTGGATGTTTGAAAGTAGGGACCTGCCGTATATACTCTGCAGAAATAGGCCCCTTAGTTGTTGGTGTTGGCACAACACTGTAAGCACTCACAGTTACTCTTGGTTGGTGCTGGAACGCCCTGCTGTCAACTATTATATCAGGAATTTTAATTACATATAATTGTTGAACAGTGGTAGTAAAAATTGGGCCTTTGATGGTGGTGCTGGTGCCACAACACTGTAAGCCCTGACAGTTACTCTTGGTGGGTGCAGCAATGGGCCCTGCTGTGAATTATTAGATCAAGAATTGTAATTGCATGCCCCTGTTGAACAGGGGCTGAAAAATTGGGCCTTAGGCACTGGTGGCACAACACTACAACCCCTCACAGATACTGTACTTGGAGCACAGCAATGAGCCCTGTTGCAAAGTATTGCTTCAAAAATTGTAATGACACGCCCCTTTTAAACAGGGGCTGAAAAATTGGGCCTTAGGCACTGGTGCCACAACACTCCAACCCCTCACAGATACTGTACTTGGAGCACAGCAATGAGCCCTATGGCAAATTATTGCTAAAAAAATTGTAATTACACGCCCCTGTAAAACAGGGGCTGAAAAATTGGGCCTTAGCCACTGGTGGCGGCACCCATAAACAAAAATGATCTTCCAAGCTATCATCATCAATCGTATCATTGAGGACTCGGAGGAGGAGGATAGCCAGTCAACATAACAGCACAGGCACTCAGCATCAGCATCAGTCTTGAAGGGATGTGACATGTTAAAATCAATTAGTCTGTTATATCAGCATCAGGTGTGTGGTAGCTGGTGGTGATCCAAGACTGGTTCATCTTGATGAAAGTCAGTCGATCAACCGAGTCGGTGGACAGGCGCACCCTGTGATCCGTGACAAATCCTCCAGCAGCACTGAATGTGCGTTCCGAAAGAACGCTGGATGCAGGACAGGCCAGTAGCTCAATTGCATACTGTGCAAGCTCTGGCCAGTGATCCATCCTCAAGACCCAGTAAGCCAGAGGATTTTCGGTGGGGAAGGTGTCCAAGTCTGACCTTGCCCCTAGATATTCCTGCACCATGTTTATCAGACGCTGGCGATGGTTGCTGGAACCGATCATACTTTGGGGCTGCGGACTAAAGAATTGTCTGAACGCATCGGTCAGACGGCCACCTTCCCCACCGCTCCTTCTTTGACTGGCCGAAGCCTCAGCAACTCGTTGTCCAGGACCAGGAGATTGTAACCTCCCAGTCTCTGGGAACGCGTTGCACAGACCTTTCTGCAAGGCCACCCGGAGTTGTCTCATCCTCTGCTCCCTCTGCGACGGTAACATAAGGTCCGCAACCTTACCCTTGTACCGTGGATCAAGGAGAGTGGCCAGCCAGTAATGGTCCCTCTCCTTGATCCGAAGAATACGAGGATCCTTCCGCAGACTTTGCAGGATCAGGGAGGCCATGCAGCGTAGGTTTGCTGAGGCATTCGCTCCGGAGTCCTCTGGGTCACTAAGGACGACATGATCCGCAGCCACCTCCTCCCAGCCACGTACAAGTCCACTGGTTTCTTGGGACTGTAAATCATCCCTAAAAGACTGCTGCTGATGATGCTGAGTGCCAGCCTCCACCTCCATGCTGACACAATCCTCCTCCTCCTCCTCCTCCTCCTCCTCTTCCTGTGCGATGGGTGGGACAGAAGGAACACTGTCTGGGTAAAGGGGGCCTTGAGAGGCAAGGAAGTCCTCCTCTTCCTGCCTCTGTTCTGCCTCAAGTGCCCTGTCCATTATTCCACGCAGCGTGTGCTCCAACAGGTGGACAAGAGGTACAGTGTCACTGATGCATGCACTGTCACTGCTCACCATCCTCGTGGCCTCCTCAAATGGTGCCAGGACAGTGCATGCATCCCTGATCATGCCCCACTCGCGTGGAGAAAAAAAACCAAGCTCCCCTGACCCTGTCCTGGTGCCGTAGTCGCACAGGTACTCATTGATGGCCCTCTGCTGCGTGTGCAGCCGCTGCAGCATGGCCAACGTTGAGTTCCACCTGGTGGGCATGTCACATATAAGGCGGTTCTTGGGCAGGTTCAACTCCTTTTGCAGCTCAGCCAGGCGAGCACTGGCATTATAAGATCTGCGGAAATGCACACAGACTTTCCTGGCCTGCCTCAGGACATCCTGTAAGCCCGGGTACCTGCCCAAGAACCGCTGCACCATCAGGTTAAGGACGTGAGCCACACAGGGCACATGGGTCAGTTGTCCCTGTCGGAGGGCGGAGAGGAGGTTGGTGCCATTGTCGCAAACCACCATTCCTGGCTTAAGCTGGCGTGGCGTCAACCACCTCTCGGCCTGGCCCTGCAGAGCAGACAGGACCTCTGCCCCAGTGTGGCTTCTGTCCCCCAAACACACCAGCGCAAGCACGGCATGGCATCTTTTTGCCTGCGTACTTGCGTAGCCCCGTGAACGGCTACGGAGCACCGCTGGTTCATAGGACAAACCACAGGAAGAGGCCATGGAGGAAGAAGAAGAGGAGGGGGTGGAGGAGAGAGGTGTGTCACAACCAGTAGTAGCATTTTGGAGGCGTGGCGGTGGAACAACCTCCAACACTACTGCACCTTGTCCTGCATCCTTCCCAGCTGCCAAAAGAGTGACCCAATGGGCCGTGAAAGAAAGGTAACGTCCCTGTCCATGCCTGCTGGACCATGAGTCAGCGGTAATATGCACCTTACCGCTGACCGCCCTGTCCAGCGAGGCCAAGACATTGCCTTCCACATGCCGGTAGAGAGCCGGAATAGCCTTCCGTGAGAAAAAGTGGCGTTTGGGAACCTGCCACTGAGGAACCGCACATTGCACAAACTCACGGAAGGGGGCCGAGTCTACCAACTGAAAAGGCAGCAGTTGAAGCGCTAGCAATTTAGCCAAGCTAGCATTCAACCGCTGGGCATGTGGATGGCTGGGAGTGAACTTCTTTCGACGGTCCAGCAGCTGGGGCAGGGAAATTTGCCTGCTAGAATCGGACGTCGGTGTACTGCTAGCAGAGTGGCCGCAAGTACTTGGCTGTGACACACCTAATTCTACACCTTCATTCCTCTCAGTGCATGTTTCAGAGAGGACTGAAGTTATAGTGGGGTTGGAGATCCCAGCTGATGCGGTGCAAGGAGAGGTCCGCTTTGTTCTTTGGTGTGGGTCTTTGAGGTAGGCTTGCCAACGAGCTGCATGGCAGGTCAACATATGTCTGGTCAGGCATGTGGTACCCAAGCGGCTGATGTTTTGGCCACGCGATATACGCTTGAGACATATGTTGCAAACAGCAGCTGTGCGATCTGATGCACTAGCCTCAAAAAAGGCCCACACCAAGGAACTTTTTGAATGACGGGCAGAGGCAGCGCCCTGCACAGGCGGAGCTCTGCGGTGTGATTCCATCAGTGTACTGCCCTTACGCTGGCCACCAAAGGGCATCCTGCCTCGTTGGAGATGTGCCTCCTCCTCATCCTCCTCCTCCTCCTCTCTCCTATTAGGCACCCACGTGGAGTCAGTGACCTCATCATCCCCTCCCTCCTCATCACTGGAGCCAATCTGGCAGTATGTTGCAGCTGCTGGAACATGACTGCCAGATTGGTGTCCTTCTTGAGCATCCCCTCTGTCTGCTCTCACGCTACTGCCTTCCTGTAGCTGGGTTTCATCATCAGACCCTTCGAAACGCTGGGCATCCTCCTGGAGCATGTACCCAACACTGTGCTCAAACAGTTCGGGGGACTCCTCAGGAGGAGGACATGGTGGGTCTAGGGAAGGAGTGACTGATGATGAGTCTGACATTGATACCAGGGAAGAGGACGCTTTGGCAGCTGCTTTGCCAGTACCCTGAGCCTGGGTGAGAGAGGATGAGGAGGAGGAGGAGGGCTTGGTCATCCACTCTACCAAGTCTTCGGCATGATGTGGCTCAACATGTCCAGCTGCCGAAAAGAAGGACAAGCGTGTCCCATGGCCATGTGCTGATGACAATGCACCGCGTCCACGACCAGCACTGTTGCCCCCAGACACAGAGCCTGCTTGCCCTCTTTTATTGCCTCCTGACTGTCTGCCTCTCCTTGTTTGCCTTCCAGACATTCTAATAGATGGCCTGCAGGGAGATGGGAAAAAAGCAATAAGGGCTACCTTCAGGTGTCCTTCTCTGTCCCTTTACTTAAGGATTTCTAAATATGGTTGAGGATGATTGCTTTTGCACAGAATAGCACAACGACAATTTCCCTGACTGTCCAAAAAACAAGGATTTCAAAGATGGTTGATGAGGAATGCTTTAGCACACTATAGCACAAGGAGAATTCCCCTCACTTTCCTTCTTTGTCCCTAGAAACAAGGACTCGCACAGTGAAAGAAACTGACACTCTCCCTACCTAGAGTTTTCTGTCCCTAGAAATTTTTTTTTTTAAAGCACACTATAGCACAAGGAGAATTCCCCTCACTTTCCTTCTTTTTTCCTAGAAACAAGGACTCGCACAGTGAAAGAAACTGACACTCTCCCTACCTAGAGTTTTCTGTCCCTAGAAAATTTTTTTTTTTAAAGCACACTATAGCACAAGGAGAATTCCCCTCACTTTCCTTCTTTGTCCCTAGAAACAAGGACTCGCACAGTGAAAGAAACTGACACTCTCCCTACCTAGAGTTTTCTGTCCCTAGAAAAATTTTTTTCTTTCTCGTACATCACGGGACACAGAGCGACATAGTCATTACTAATGGGTTATATAGTTACCGTCAGGTGCTGGCACTGGCAACTTCCAAAACCGGAAGTACCCTCCCCTATATAAGCCCCTCCCATCCGGGAGCACCTCAGTTTTTTGCCAGTGTCTAAGGTGTTGGCCAAGAAGAAACATGTGTTTTTCACTGAGCTTGCGTACAGGTTCTTTTGGGCCTCAGTAAGCTATTCCGGATCCGACCAAAAAAGCTTCATAGCTAAACGGTCGGTACCCGGGCCTTGCAGAGAAGAGCAAGGTTCTGCCTGTAATGCTTCTCTTAGGAGAGCTGGACCCTGGGATCCAGAGCTCTGGTCATACCCACGACCAAGATGTTTTCTGTGCAGGGTGCTATACAGGTCCAGGGGAGTGGAATCCTTGGGAACCCGGTCCCTGAAGGTTTGATTACAATGCCTGCCGTGATAGGTGAAGTTTGGGCTTTTGTGGACCAAACAAAGTCCTGCGGCGGGGAACAGGTAAGTGGGGGCCCCCAGGAACTTGGTTCTATTGGGGGACCCCCAAGCCTAATTTGTCTTTCTGTCTGTTACCTAACGGTATTCCCGCTAATATCTGTGCATGCCTGTAACTACTAAAAAAATGTAATAATTTTTAATGGTGGTCAAGAAAAAAAAAAAAAGAATGTTTTTTTTATATATGTTTAGTATATTAAACTGCGGTACCTGTGTTTGTCCACTAGAGGCCGCTGTGGAATGTTTTTCTTGTCATATGGACTAGTTTCTTCTCAGAGAGCAAAGTCCAGGCAGCTGGTGAGTTCTCCTACAGGAAACTGTTTCCTCTGCCATGTTGCAGTGTTCGTCTATCCCCCGGCCTGCGGCAAAGGGGGCCCTGGCTCCTGTCCCTGGTTTCCATGTTTGAAAATTAGCGCCGAGGCGCACGTGGCCGCGCGCGTGCGCGTGCACGCGCCTCTATATATAGAGGTGGCCGGAAAAAGGGGCGGGGCCTGGGGGATGACGCTCTGTGCGCGCCGCAGCGCTTCTGCGCATGTGCGGGCGTCCCAGCAGGTTTTTAAAAAGCCACATTATTGCAGTAAGCTGGCTATGAAGTACAGAGACAGAGCTGGCAACATTTAAAGGCATACAGCAAGCGGTTGATACAGGCATCCCCTAGAAAGGCACATTAGTAGACACCAACTGTGATATAGCAGCAATTGTACTAGACTATTCTCAGTAAAAGAGGTGTATTACGGCTGGAATACCTCAGCTTTAGGCTTAGGAATATGCCGTCCAGTAGCTCCGGAACTGAATCTTCCAGGAAGCGAAGGGGGTCTCATCGGGCTCTGAGGATCTTGGGCATACTCCTGCTGCACCAGTCTCCCCTGAAGTTCAGAGGTAAGTGACCGTAGAGACCCCGCAGGGGTACTTGGTACTGTGGCTGTCCTCAGTCACCTGCTCCTGTGTATGTAACAGAGGAGGTTTTTTCCTCAGCTCTGGGAGGATTAGAGAGAGATTGTCAAAATTTATCGCTGCCTCCCTGTCAGGGAAAGCACGCCCGATCTCCGTCTCCTCCTTCAGAGTGCCTGTTAGCAGAGCAACAGTCCCATATAGGGATCGACCTGCCTGAAGGGGATCAGGATAAGGTTGATTCTGTTATAGAGGAATCAACAGTGGGGGAACCCTTTCTCAGCATCTCAAGCTGAAAGATTATGGGTTCAGTCTCTGACTAACATGGTCCGATCAGCATTTAAAAATGCACCTTGCGGAACCATCAACCACTACTGTATCCTCGTTGGGGTCGCTAGAAGCCCCCAGACTGTTTGTTCTTTTCCACTTCACCCTTTACTGAAAGGGCTCATTTACCAGGATTGGGAACGTCCTGAGAAAATATTTATTCCCCCAAGAGATTTCCGGTGGTCTATCCCATGGAGGATAAGTTCATCAAAAAAAAAAAAAAAAAAAAGAAAATGGAAGGTCCCTACAGTGGACGCAGCCATCTCTTGTATGTATAAATCACTGACATGTCCAGTGGATAATGTCCAAATGTTCAAGAACCCAATAGATAAAAGATTGGAGTCCTTATGAAAATCTGCTTGGTGATACAACCAGCAGTAGCAGCTATTGGGGTCTGCTAAGCAGTGAAGGATCAGTTGAAACAGGTCTTGAGGGACTTGACAGATCAGCAGGCTTTGCCCTAGCTGATCTACCTAGAGCCTTAGGCTTTGCGGTTGACGCCATAGAGGATTCAGTCCATCAGGCCTCCCGCCTTACGCTGTCTATAGTACATATGCGTAGGCTCCTATGGCTCAAAAACTGGTCTGCTGAAGCTCCCTGTAAAGAATGGCTGGTTAGCGTCCCATTTCATGGTGAACGCTTATTCAGGGAAAACCTGGACAAATATCCAGAAAATTTCCAGCGGTAAAAATACGCTCTTGCCGGTTAAAAGCAGAGTTAGAGGTCCCTCTTTAAGAGGCCTGCTTCTCCAGTCCCTGGGGCATCGGCTGTGTAACAGTTCCGACGGCCTCCTCGGTCAAATCCCAGGGGTAAAAAACAGGGACAGTAGCAGGGTAATGAGAAACCCTGGGTCAGGGGAGGTACAAAACCTCCCCCAAAGTTAAATTCATGAAGCCCCCACTCAGTCGGGTGGGGGGAGGACTCCAGTTGTTCGCAAGAGACCTGGCGGGACACGATCAAGACAGATAGGTGCTCTCCGCAGTAGGTTTGGGATACAGTTTGGAGTTAAAAGACTCTCCTCCTTCCCATTTTTGAGGTCAAACGTGCCAAGGGATCCCCGGAAGAGAGAGTCCCTCCTGTTGGCACTAGAACAACTATTGCTCCAAGGAGTAATTATGGAGGTTCCCCTGGAAGAATGAGGGTTCGGGTTTTACTCAAACCTCTTTACAGTCCCGAAGCAAACGCGGACGGGAGGCCCATATTAATTCTAAAAGGGCTATACAAATTCCTGTATATCAGGACTTTCCGATGGAGTCGATCCGATCGGTGGCCACTGCCCTACAAGGGGAGGATTGGTTAGCCACGATCGACATCAAAGATGCTTATTTGCACATTCCCATCTTTCCAGTCCACCAAAAATTTCTACGCTTTGCAGTAGAAGGGCGCCATTTTCAGTTCAGAGCCTTACCCTTCGGTTTGGCCACAGCACCACGAGTGTTTACAAAAATTCTGGCCCTTTATTGGCCAATCTAAGAACACAAGGTGTAATGATAATGGCATATCTGGATGACTTGTTGCTGATAGACCACTCAGTGAAAAAACTAGACGTGGTCGTTCACAAGACGATCAAGTATCTGGAATCTCACGGTTGGATTATCAACCGAGACAAGTCAGCCCTAAAAACCAGTCAAAAGTCTGGAATACTTGGGGCTAAGGTTGGATTCAGGCCAGAGAAAAATATTCTTGCCTCGAGGAAAGGTGTTGTCTTTGAAAGATTTGATCCACTTAGTGGGTACAAAAAAGACAGCCGTCCATACGCCTGTATATGAGGCTGCTGGGAAAAATGGTGGCATCATTCGAAGCAGTACCCTACGGTCAATTCCATTCAAGGAATTTGCAAGGGGCCATACTGTCAGCCTGGAACAAAAAAGTTCAGGCCCTAGACTTACAATGTCCTTGTCCCCTTCCGTTCGCAAGAGCCTCCGTTGGTGGTTGGTTCCCCAGAATCTGGAAAAAAGGAAATCCTTCAGTCCGATTTCTTGGAAGGTGGTCACTACAGATGCCAGCCTTATAGGCTGGGGAGCAGTACTGGAGCAATAGTCTCTACAGGGCAGATGGTCGGATGCAGAAAAGGCCCTGCCCATCAATCTCTTAGAGATACGAGCAGCCCGGTATGCCCTAGTAGCATGGACATCCAAACTCCAAGGGTCCCCTGTCAGAATGCAATCAGACAATGCCACAGCAGTGGCATATATCAATCATCAGGGGGGCACCAGGAGTCGTGCAGCCCAGAGGGAAATAAATTACATCCTGAAATGGGCAGAAAAATATGTCCCAGCCATATCTGCGGTATTCATTCCAGGAGTGGAGAATTGGAAGGCGGACTTTCTAAGTCGCCAGCAATTAGGCCCAGAGGAAGGGTCCCTTCACCCCGAGGTTTTCTGGACAATATGTCAGCGGTGGGGAACATCGGATGTAGATCTTCTAGCATCCAGATTCAACACAAAGGGGGACAGGTTTGTCTCTCGGACAAGGGATCCCCTAGCTTGCAACTCGGATGCCCTAGTGTTCCCTTGGGATCAGTTCAAGCTGATATATGCATTCACACCGCCACAATGGTTACCTCGATTACTCCGCAGAATCAGGGTAGAAAAGAAACCGGTGATTCCGGTGGCTCCAGCGTGGCCCCGAAGAGCGTGGTACGCGGAGATTGTAAAATTTCAGTGGGGAGTCCTTGGACTCTCCCACGTCGTCCGGCTTTCGCAAGGACCGATATACCACCCTTCCTTACCAGCCCTAGGTTTGACGGCCTGGCTATTGAAGCCCACATTCTAAAAAAGAGAGGGCTCTCTAATGCTGTGGTATCTACCATGATCAATGCCAGGAAGCCGGTATCCAGGCAGATCTACTATAGAATCTGGAAGGCGTACATCGCGTGGTGTGAGGCCAAGAAATGGCATCCACATAAGTACGTAATAGGTAGGATTCTGGACTTCCTACAGTGGGCTGTAGATAGGAAGCTTGCCTTGAGTACTATCAAGGGTCAGATTTCGGCCTTGTCAATATTTTTTCAAAGGCCCTTGGCTTCGCATTCACTAGTCAAAGCCTTTATACAAGGAGTGATGTGTATTAGTCCTCCGGTTAATATTCCCATATGTCCATGGGATCTAAACTTGGTTCTGTCGGTTCTACAGAAACAACCATTTGAACCATTACAGCATATTTCCTTAGTGCTTCTCACCAGGAAATTGATTTTTCTAGTAGCCATTTGTTCGGCTAAAAGAGTATCGGAATTAGCAGCTATGTCCTGTAAGGAGCCATATCTGGTTATCCATAAGGACAGAGTAGTGTTACGTCCTCATCCAGCCTTTCTTCCTAAGGTGGTATCGAGTTTTCATTTGAACCAAGATGTGGTTCTTCCTTCTTTTTTCCCCAAGCCTACTTCGGTAGAGGAAAAGTTATTGCATTCTTTGGATGTAGTAAGAGCAGTTAAAGCTTATCTAAAAGCCACTGCTCAGATTCGCAGAACGGATACTTTGTTCATTCTGCCGGAAGGCCCCAGAAAGGGTCAGGCAGCGTCAAAATCTACTTTAGCCAAGTGGATTCGACAGGTCATAATACAAGCCTATAGCTTGAGAAGTAGACCGCCTCCATTCAAAGTTAGGGCGCACTCCACGAGAGCAGTTGGAACTTCATGGGCAGTGCATCACCAGGCCTCCCTGGCTCAAATCTGTAAGGCCGCAACATGGTCTTCAGTACACACGTTTACTAGGTTCTACCAGGTGGACGTTAGAAGTCAGGAGGATGTCGCCTTTGGGCGCAGTGTGTTGCAGGCCGCAAAAGATCCTCATGTCTGATAGCGCTCAGCTTATATATGGTGTATCCCCCCCCTCATTTGGCATTGCTTTAGGACATCCCATTAGTAATGACTATGTCGCTCTGTGTCCCGTGATGTACGAGAAAGAAAATAGGATTTTTATAACAGCTTACCTGTAAAATCCTTTTCTTGGAGTACATCACGGGACACAGAGCTCCCGCCCCTCTTTGGGGACACTTATTGCTTTGCTACAAAACTGAGGTGCTCCCGGATGGGAGGGGCTTATATAGGGGAGGGTACTTCCGGTTTTGGAAGTTGCCAGTGCCAGCACCTGACGGTAACTATATAACCCATTAGTAATGACTATGTCGCTCTGTGTCCCGTGATGTACTCCAAGAAAAGGATTTTACAGGTAAGCTGTTATAAAAATCCTATTTTTTTAAAGCACACTATAGCACAAGGAGAATTCCCCTCACTTTCCTTCTTTTTTCCTAGAAACAAGGACTCGCACAGTGAAAGAAACTGACACTCTCCCTACCTAGAGTTTTCTGTACCTAGAATTTTTTTTTTTTTAAAGCACACTATAGCACAAGGAGAATTCCCCTCACTTTCCTTCTTTTTTCCTAGAAACAAGGACTCGCACAGTGAAAGAAACTGACACTCTCCCTACCTAGAGTTTTCTGTCCCTAGAATTTTTTTTTTTTTAAAGCACACTATAGCACAAGGAGAATTCCCCTCACTTTCCTTCTTTTTTCCTAGAAACAAGGACTCGCACAGTGAAAGAAACTGACACTCTCCCTACCTAGAGTTTTCTGTCCCTAGAATTTTTTTTTTTTTAAAGCACACTATAGCACAAGGAGAATTCCCCTCACTTTCCTTCTTTTTTCCTAGAAACAAGGACTCGCACAGTGAAAGAAACTGACACTCTCCCTACCTAGAGTTTTCTGTCCCTAGAAAAAATGTTTTTTTAAAGCACACTATAGCACAAGGAGAATTCCCCTCACTTTCCTTCTTTGTCCCTAGAAACAAGGACTCGCACAGTGAAAGAAACTGACACTCTCCCTACCTAGAGTTTTCTGTCCCTAGAAAAATTTTTTTTTTAAAGCACACTATAGCACAAGGAGAATTCCCCTCACTTTCCTTCTTTTTTCCTAGAAACAAGGACTCGCACAGTGAAAGAAACTGACACTCTCCCTACCTAGAGTTTTCTGTCCCTAGAAAAAATGTTTTTTTAAAGCACACTATAGCACAAGGAGAATTCCCCTCACTTTCCTTCTTTGTCCCTAGAAACAAGGACTCGCACAGTGAAAGAAACTGACACTCTCCCTACCTAGAGTTTTCTGTCCCTAGAAAAAATGTTTTTTTAAAGCACACTATAGCACAAGGAGAATTCCCCTCACTTTCCTTCTTTGTCCCTAGAAACAAGGACTCGCACAGTGAAAGAAACTGACACTCTCCCTACCTAGAGTTTTCTGTCCCTAGAATTTTTTTTTTTTAAAGCACACTATAGCACAAGGAGAATTCCCCTCACTTTCCTTCTTTTTTCCTAGAAACAAGGACTCGCACAGTGAAAGAAACTGACACTCTCCCTACCTAGAGTTTTCTGTCCCTAGAAAAAATGTTTTTTTAAAGCACACTATAGCACAAGGAGAATTCCCCTCACTTTCCTTCTTTGTCCCTAGAAACAAGGACTCGCACAGTGAAAGAAACTGACACTCTCCCTACCTAGAGTTTTCTGTCCCTAGAAATTTTTTTTTTTTAAAGCACACTATAGCACAAGGAGAATTCCCCTCACTTTCCTTCTTTTTTCCTAGAAACAAGGACTCGCACAGTGAAAGAAACTGACACTCTCCCTACCTAGAGTTTTCTGTCCCTAGAAATTTTTTTTTTTAAAGCACACTATAGCACAAGGAGAATTCCCCTCACTTTCCTTCTTTTTTCCTAGAAACAAGGACTCGCACAGTGAAAGAAACTGACACTCTCCCTACCTAGAGTTTTCTGTCCCTAGAAAAAATGTTTTTTTAAAGCACACTATAGCACAAGGAGAATTCCCCTCACTTTCCTTCTTTGTCCCTAGAAACAAGGACTCGCACAGTGAAAGAAACTGACACTCTCCCTACCTAGAGTTTTCTGTCCCTAGAAAAAATTTTTTTTAAAGCACACTATAGCACAAGGAGAATTCCCCTCACTTTCCTTCTTTGTCCCTAGAAACAAGGACTCGCACAGTGAAAGAAACTGACACTCTCCCTACCTAGAGTTTTCTGTCCCTAGAATTTTTTTTTTTTAATGCACACTATAGCACAAGGAGAATTCCCCTCACTTTCCTTCTTTTTTCCTAGAAACAAGGACTCGCACAGTGAAAGAAACTGACACTCTCCCTACCTAGAGTTTTCTGTCCCTAGAAAAAATGTTTTTTTAAAGCACACTATAGCACAAGGAGAATTCCCCTCACTTTCCTTCTTTGTCCCTAGAAACAAGGACTCGCACAGTGAAAGAAACTGACACTCTCCCTACCTAGAGTTTTCTGTCCCTAGAAATTTTTTTTTTTAAAGCACACTATAGCACAAGGAGAATTCCCCTCACTTTCCTTCTTTTTTCCTAGAAACAAGGACTCGCACAGTGAAAGAAACTGACACTCTCCCTACCTAGAGTTTTCTGTACCTAGAATTTTTTTTTTTTTAAAGCACACTATAGCACAAGGAGAATTCCCCTCACTTTCCTTCTTTGTCCCTAGAAACAAGGACTCGCACAGTGAAAAAAACTGACACTCTCCCTACCTAGAGTTTTCTGTCCCTAGAAAAAATGTTTTTTTAAAGCACACTATAGCACAAGGAGAATTCCCCTCACTTTCCTTCTTTGTCCCTAGAAACAAGGACTCGCACAGTGAAAGAAACTGACACTCTCCCTACCTAGAGTTTTCTGTCCCTAGAATTTTTTTTTTTTTAAAGCACACTATAGCACAAGGAGAATTCCCCTCACTTTCCTTCTTTTTTCCTAGAAACAAGGACTCGCACAGTGAAAGAAACTGACACTCTCCCTACCTAGAGTTTTCTGTCCCTAGAAAAAATGTTTTTTTAAAGCACACTATAGCACAAGGAGAATTCCCCTCACTTTCCTTCTTTGTCCCTAGAAACAAGGACTCGCACAGTGAAAGAAACTGACACTCTCCCTACCTAGAGTTTTCTGTCCCTAGAATTTTTTTTTTTTTAAAGCACACTATAGCACAAGGAGAATTCCCCTCACTTTCCTTCTTTTTTCCTAGAAACAAGGACTCGCACAGTGAAAGAAACTGACACTCTCCCTACCTAGAGTTTTCTGTCCCTAGAAAAAATGTTTTTTTAAAGCACACTATAGCACAAGGAGAATTCCCCTCACTTTCCTTCTTTGTCCCTAGAAACAAGGACTCGCACAGTGAAAGAAACTGACACTCTCCCTACCTAGAGTTTTCTGTCCCTAGAATTTTTTTTTTTTTAAAGCACACTATAGCACAAGGAGAATTCCCCTCACTTTCCTTCTTTTTTCCTAGAAACAAGGACTCGCACAGTGAAAGAAACTGACACTCTCCCTACCTAGAGTTTTCTGTCCCTAGAATTTTTTTTTTTTTAAAGCACACTATAGCACAAGGAGAATTCCCCTCACTTTCCTTCTTTTTTCCTAGAAACAAGGACTCGCACAGTGAAAGAAACTGACACTCTCCCTACCTAGAGTTTTCTGTCCCTAGAAAAAATGTTTTTTTAAAGCACACTATAGCACAAGGAGAATTCCCCTCACTTTCCTTCTTTTTTTCCTAGAAACAAGGACTCGCACAGTGAAAGAAACTGACACTCTCCCTACCTAGAGTTTTCTGTCCCTAGAAAAAAAATTTTTTTAAAGCACACTATAGCACAAGGAGAATTCCCCTCACTTTCCTTCTTTTTTCCTAGAAACAAGGACTCGCACAGTGAAAGAAACTGACACTCTCCCTACCTAGAGTTTTCTGTCCCTAGAAATTTTTTTTTTTAAAGCACACTATAGCACAAGGAGAATTCCCCTCACTTTCCTTCTTTTTTCCTAGAAACAAGGACTCGCACAGTGAAAGAAACTGACACTCTCCCTACCTAGAGTTTTCTGTCCCTAGAAAAAATGTTTTTTTAAAGCGCACTATAGCACAAGGAGAATTCCCCTCACTTTCCTTCTTTTTTCCTAGAAACAAGGACTCGCACAGTGAAAGAAACTGACACTCTCCCTACCTAGAGTTTTCTGTCCCTAGAATTTTTTTTTTTTTAAAGCACACTATAGCACAAGGAGAATTCCCCTCACTTTCCTTCTTTTTTCCTAGAAACAAGGACTCGCACAGTGAAAGAAACTGACACTCTCCCTACCTAGAGTTTTCTGTCCCTAGAAAAAATGTTTTTTTAAAGCACACTATAGCACAAGGAGAATTCCCCTCACTTTCCTTCTTTGTCCCTAGAAACAAGGACTTGCACAGTGAAAGAAACTGACACTCTCCCTACCTAGAGTTTTCTGTCCCTAGAATTTTTTTTTTTTAAAGCACACTATAGCACAAGGAGAATTCCCCTCACTTTCCTTCTTTGTCCCTAGAAACAAGGACTCGCACAGTGAAAGAAACTGACACTCTCCCTACCTAGAGTTTTCTGTCCCTAGAAATTTTTTTTTTTAAAGCACACTATAGCACAAGGAGAATTCCCCTCACTTTCCTTCTTTTTTCCTAGAAACAAGGACTCGCACAGTGAAAGAAACTGACACTCTCCCTACCTAGAGTTTTCTGTCCCTAGAAAAAATGTTTTTTTAAAGCGCACTATAGCACAAGGAGAATTCCCCTCACTTTCCTTCTTTTTTCCTAGAAACAAGGACTCGCACAGTGAAAGAAACTGACACTCTCCCTACCTAGAGTTTTCTGTCCCTAGAATTTTTTTTTTTTTAAAGCACACTATAGCACAAGGAGAATTCCCCTCACTTTCCTTCTTTTTTCCTAGAAACAAGGACTCGCACAGTGAAAGAAACTGACACTCTCCCTACCTAGAGTTTTCTGTCCCTAGAAAAAAAGTTTTTTTAAAGCACACTATAGCACAAGGAGAATTCCCCTCACTTTCCTTCTTTGTCCCTAGAAACAAGGACTCGCACAGTGAAAGAAACTGACACTCTCCCTACCTAGAGTTTTCTGTCCCTAGAATTTTTTTTTTTTAAAGCACACTATAGCACAAGGAGAATTCCCCTCACTTTCCTTCTTTTTTTCCTAGAAACAAGGACTCGCACAGTGAAAGAAACTGACACTCTCCCTACCTAGAGTTTTCTGTCCCTAGAAAAAATTTTTTTTTAAAGCACACTATAGCACAAGGAGAATTCCCCTCACTTTCCTTCTTTTTTCCTAGAAACAAGGACTCGCACAGTGAAAGAAACTGACACTCTCCCTACCTAGAGTTTTCTGTCCCTAGAAATTTTTTTTTTTAAAGCACACTATAGCACAAGGAGAATTCCCCTCACTTTCCTTCTTTGTCCCTAGAAACAAGGACTCGCACAGTGAAAGAAACTGACACTCTCCCTACCTAGAGTTTTCTGTCCCTAGAAAAAATGTTTTTTTAAAGCACACTATAGCACAAGGAGAATTCCCCTCACTTTCCTTCTTTGTCCCTAGAAACAAGGACTCGCACAGTGAAAGAAACTGACACTCTCCCTACCTAGAGTTTTCTGTCCCTAGAATTTTTTTTTTTTAAAGCACACTATAGCACAAGGAGAATTCCCCTCACTTTCCTTCTTTTTTCCTAGAAACAAGGACTCGCACAGTGAAAGAAACTGACACTCTCCCTACCTAGAGTTTTCTGTCCCTAGAAAAAATGTTTTTTTAAAGCACACTATAGCACAAGGAGAATTCCCCTCACTTTCCTTCTTTGTCCCTAGAAACAAGGACTCGCACAGTGAAAGAAACTGACACTCTCCCTACCTAGAGTTTTCTGTCCCTAGAAATTTTTTTTTTTTAAAGCACACTATAGCACAAGGAGAATTCCCCTCACTTTCCTTCTTTTTTCCTAGAAACAAGGACTCGCACAGTGAAAGAAACTGACACTCTCCCTACCTAGAGTTTTCTGTCCCTAGAAATTTTTTTTTTTAAAGCACACTATAGCACAAGGAGAATTCCCCTCACTTTCTTTCTTTTTTCCTAGAAACAAGGACTCGCACAGTGAAAGAAACTGACACTCTCCCTACCTAGAGTTTTCTGTCCCTAGAAAAAATGTTTTTTTAAAGCACACTATAGCACAAGGAGAATTCCCCTCACTTTCCTTCTTTGTCCCTAGAAACAAGGACTCGCACAGTGAAAGAAACTGACACTCTCCCTACCTAGAGTTTTCTGTCCCTAGAAAAAATGTTTTTTTAAAGCACACTATAGCACAAGGAGAATTCCCCTCACTTTCCTTCTTTGTCCCTAGAAACAAGGACTCGCACAGTGAAAGAAACTGACACTCTCCCTACCTAGAGTTTTCTGTCCCTAGAATTTTTTTTTTTTTAAAGCACACTATAGCACAAGGAGAATTCCCCTCACTTTCCTTCTTTTTTCCTAGAAACAAGGACTCGCACAGTGAAAGAAACTGACACTCTCCCTACCTAGAGTTTTCTGTCCCTAGAAAAAATGTTTTTTTAAAGCACACTATAGCACAAGGAGAATTCCCCTCACTTTCCTTCTTTGTCCCTAGAAACAAGGACTCGCACAGTGAAAGAAACTGACACTCTCCCTACCTAGAGTTTTCTGTCCCTAGAATTTTTTTTTTTTTAAAGCACACTATAGCACAAGGAGAATTCCCCTCACTTTCCTTCTTTTTTCCTAGAAACAAGGACTCGCACAGTGAAAGAAACTGACACTCTCCCTACCTAGAGTTTTCTGTCCCTAGAAAAAATGTTTTTTTAAAGCACACTATAGCACAAGGAGAATTCCCCTCACTTTCCTTCTTTGTCCCTAGAAACAAGGACTCGCACAGTGAAAGAAACTGACACTCTCCCTACCTAGAGTTTTCTGTCCCTAGAAAAATTTTTTTTTTAAAGCACACTATAGCACAAGGAGAATTCCCCTCACTTTCCTTCTTTTTTCCTAGAAACAAGGACTCGCACAGTGAAAGAAACTGACACTCTCCCTACCTAGAGTTTTCTGTCCCTAGAATTTTTTTTTTTTAAAGCACACTATAGCACAAGGAGAATTCCCCTCACTTTCCTTCTTTTTTCCTAGAAACAAGGACTCGCACAGTGAAAGAAACTGACACTCTCCCTACCTAGAGTTTTCTGTCCCTAGAAATTTTTTTTTTTAAAGCACACTATAGCACAAGGAGAATTCCCCTCACTTTCCTTCTTTGTCCCTAGAAACAAGGACTCGCACAGTGAAAGAAACTGACACTCTCCCTACCTAGAGTTTTCTGTCCCTAGAAATTTTTTTTTTTAAAGCACACTATAGCACAAGGAGAATTCCCCTCACTTTCCTTCTTTTTTCCTAGAAACAAGGACTCGCACAGTGAAAGAAACTGACACTCTCCCTACCTAGAGTTTTCTGTCCCTAGAAAAAATGTTTTTTTAAAGCGCACTATAGCACAAGGAGAATTCCCCTCACTTTCCTTCTTTGTCCCTAGAAACAAGGACTCGCACAGTGAAAGAAACTGACACTCTCCCTACCTAGAGTTTTCTGTCCCTAGAATTTTTTTTTTTTAAAGCACACTATAGCACAAGGAGAATTCCCCTCACTTTCCTTCTTTTTTCCTAGAAACAAGGACTCGCACAGTGAAAGAAACTGACACTCTCCCTACCTAGAGTTTTCTGTCCCTAGAAAAAATGTTTTTTTAAAGCACACTATAGCACAAGGAGAATTCCCCTCACTTTCCTTCTTTGTCCCTAGAAACAAGGACTCGCACAGTGAAAGAAACTGACACTCTCCCTACCTAGAGTTTTCTGTCCCTAGAAAAAATGTTTTTTTAAAGCACACTATAGCACAAGGAGAATTCCCCTCACTTTCCTTCTTTGTCCCTAGAAACAAGGACTCGCACAGTGAAAGAAACTGACACTCTCCCTACCTAGAGTTTTCTGTCCCTAGAAATTTTTTTTTTTTAAAGCACACTATAGCACAAGGAGAATTCCCCTCACTTTCCTTCTTTTTTCCTAGAAACAAGGACTCGCACAGTGAAAGAAACTGACACTCTCCCTACCTAGAGTTTTCTGTCCCTAGAAAAAATGTTTTTTTAAAGCACACTATAGCACAAGGAGAATTCCCCTCACTTTCCTTCTTTGTCCCTAGAAACAAGGACTCGCACAGTGAAAGAAACTGACACTCTCCCTACCTAGAGTTTTCTGTCCCTAGAAAAAATGTTTTTTTAAAGCACACTATAGCACAAGGAGAATTCCCCTCACTTTCCTTCTTTGTCCCTAGAAACAAGGACTCGCACAGTGAAAGAAACTGACACTCTCCCTACCTAGAGTTTTCTGTCCCTAGAAATTTTTTTTTTTAAAGCACACTATAGCACAAGGAGAATTCCCCTCACTTTCCTTCTTTTTTCCTAGAAACAAGGACTCGCACAGTGAAAGAAACTGACACTCTCCCTACCTAGAGTTTTCTGTCCCTAGAAAAAATGTTTTTTTAAAGCACACTATAGCACAAGGAGAATTCCCCTCACTTTCCTTCTTTGTCCCTAGAAACAAGGACTCGCACAGTAAAACACACTGACACTCTCCCTACCTATCCTTCTCTTTCCCTAAACTAAAGGAATCCAGGTTAAGCAAGAAAGAAATAAATGTCACTGTCCCTGCCTATGCTTGTCTTTCCCTGCTCCGGAACACACTACACTAGGCCGCCGTGCTGGCGGCCTTTTATAGTGTGGGGCGTGTACTAAACACCCTCAGCAATAATTGGCCACAGGCATCCTGCCTGTGGCCAATCATTACTCTCCACGCTGCCGGCGCTGTGATTGGCCAAGCATGCGGGGTCACAGTGCATGCTTGGCCAATCACAGCGCCTGGATGACACTGCGATGGCGTAGTGCATTGTGGGCCGTTCGCGTCACTCGAATTTGGCGCGAACGGCCCAAATCGTTCGATCTTCGTCGAACGATCGAACAGCCGATGTTCGAGTCGAACGTATGTTCGACTCGAACACGAAGCTCATCCCTAGTTAGGAGCAGCATAAGGGTGAGGGAGGTAATATGGGGGTGGGATTTATATGAAGGGACATGCCCCAGTGTCCTGGAGATTATTTTTGTGTGTGGATTTAGAATTAGCAGGAGTTGGTGGGTGCAGTAATAAGGAGAGGACAGAAGTCAGGGTGATATGTATATGCTGTGGGGTGGAGAAGAGGGGAGATAGTTTAAGAATAGATGACAGAGCTGTCAAAAGGAGTGGTAGAGAGTGCATGTTACGAGGAGAAAGAGCTGAAGGGGTAAACAAGGTCACCTGATGTCTGTGTGGTGGTTTTTAAAGTATTTCCTTGTGTTCATTCGCTTGGTGCATTCGCTGAAGTGCAGAGTCAGAAGTGCTTCCACATGGTTTACTTGTTGAGGGCAGTCATTAATACTACGTTATGCTCTTGTTTTGTCTACAGGCCTAAGCTTAGACCTTTCATTGTAAGAGCTCCCAAGCAATTTAGACTTCAGCTAAATTGATATCCAACTGTGCCGCTTGCTAATACTTATTTTATGATGAGAAGGGCAATAGTTTATACTGTCTGAGGTTACAGTTCAGGGTGGGACTTAAAGCAAGGTGACCAGATTTTTTAAATAAAATCCGGGGAAATACATTTTTTTTTTTACTAGTAAACAGCGATCAGCGACTCTCTGCCCATCACCGCCGCCGCCCGCCTCACAGCCTGTCAAGTCTCCCTCCTGGGTTGGGAGTAGAGGAAGATCACTCCGCCAGGGAAGGCAAGGAGATAAACAGGCAGGCGGCTGGCTGGGACTTGAACCAAGGCAGCGGAGCTGAATGGGCATGCACCCGAAACTGAAGAAATATTCCCTCCGCTCCGACCAGCACATGATCATCAGAAAGGGGCACAGATAATGGAAAAAAATACACCGCCCTAAGCTAGTAGGAGCGGCGGAGCGGGGGGTGTGTAATTCATTTTTTATTTTTTTATTCTGCACTGACTGTCTTTGAAATTGCCCCAGCCCCTGTTCAAATCCGATCCGGGGACAAAACCGGGACAGACTTGGTCCGGGGACAGTGTCCTCAATCCGGGGACTGTCCCCGGAAACGGGGATGTCTGGTCACCCTAACTTAAAGTGATACTAATCACACACTGTTTAATTTACATTGTCCCTTCTATTTCTGTATGAGGGTGATGGAACTGTAATTTATGTTAATACAAAAAAAACATCTAAGTATCTTTTTCCATGACCCAGCTCTTTCGCACCCAGTCTGCAGGGAAACATAAGCAGGAGGAGCTTCTAGTCCTCTGCTGCTTGTCACATGTTCAAAATAAAAAAAGAAACAGCCTTTGGAATACAGAGTAAAATTAAATAATTAATATCAATAAACTGTTTTAAGTTTTAGACTTCAGCTTGTTGGACATGGAGAGGGAGGGGGGTTGGTGTGACTGTGCCTGGGACTGACAGGTGCTTTCCCCAGACAAGGTTTACCTTACCCAGCTGGCCAATCAGTGCACAGGCTGCACCCCCAACATTCAATTCCGCCCTTATCTCCTGAGTGCTAGCAAAATCCACTTATCAACTATTTGTGGGCATCGTGTGGTCAAGGGGCAGCTTTGGGCCCCATAACAATGACTGGGCCAGGGCAGCTGCCCCCTTTTCCCTGTATTTAAGATGGTCCTACATACCTGTGAGATCTCTGTGGAAGTTGGAAATCACTGTAGTAGGCACTGCATACATACATTGGTCCAAGCCAGATCAACCTAACTACCGTGTTTCCCCGAAAATAAGACCTACCCCGAAAATAAGACCTAGCGCTATTTTCCAGGAGAGCTGCAATATAAGCCCGAAAATAAGCCCTAGTTTAAAATACTTGTTAAATCCTATAATCCACTCTATTGCAGTAGTATATAATGTACAATGTGGGTGTTTTTGTAATATAATTGCGGGGAAGAGAGCTCCGGCGGGTCACTTAAGCGCAGAGCGGCGCTATAACAAAGGTATTTGGCACAATTACAGAAACACACACATTGTACATTATATACTACTGTAATAGAGTGGATTATAGGATTTTACAAGCATTTTAACTCGGTTCACACTGGGGATTTCTGTCAGGCAGGGAGAGAGTGGGGGAGAGAAGACAGCACATTACATGGTAAGACCTACCCCGAAAATAAGCCCTATTGTGTCTTTTGTTGCCAAAATTAATCTAAGACCCGGGCTTATTTTTGTGGAAAGACGGTATGCAAAAATATGCATACCTAAACTTCAGCTTTAAGAATGTCATTGTGGATTTTATTAGGAAGGGGTCCATTTTACCCCCCAAAACTAGCTTATAATTTTAACCATCGGTATTCATGTCCAAATTTAACAGCGCTGTGCCAATAAAAACCTGAATCCAAGCCAAATTCTAATAATCCTGGTTCCAGGACAGTTGTTTGTGTGAGCTGAATGTTTTCAGGGGAAAGGTATTGTGAAATACAATGATGAATACAGATAAAATAAATTCATAATTTCACTGAATTGATCCTACTGCCATCTGATGATTACAACATTGATTACAAGTGATAAATTTGTGTATTTTAGAGAGTATAAGTGAATTGACCTGCCTTTTGTTGTCAATATTATAGTATATTCAGTTATTACATTGTCTGCATTGTCATGGTTACATGAGCGCACTGTGCATTGTGCCGTCACCTTCGCGGCGTTCATGTTCTGCTGTTGCTGTGTTTAGATCAATGTCGGGCACTTTGGTGAAGGGCAAGACATGAGCTGTGTCTGAAAGCCTGGCTGTATCCAAATAAATATTTTAAGGGCTAAGCTTTTTGCTGCTGGAGACATTCATAGAGATGAAGAATGAATCAGTGTTACTTGGAACTAATGTTTTATGGTCAATTTTTGTTTTATTGTTCTATTTAAATTACAAAAATATAAATGATTTATTTAAAGTACATAGCAAGGAAGTGTACAAATCATAGCTTCAAATTGATGAACCATTTATGTAACAACAGTAGAGTACATATCCACCCCAGGGTGAAGTTCCTTAACAGCACCTTAATCTGACCATAGATGCAAGCACCCACTTCCTTGGGAACTCTGATTCATCAGTCTATAGATGCAGTGCCTGCATTACAAAAAATGTTTTGAAAATGTTTGAAAATGAAAATGAAAAAGAGTCCTGACCTCTACCCGATAGAACACCTTTGGGATGAATTAGAGCGGAGACTGTGAGCCAAGCCTCCTTGTCCAACATCATTGCCTGACCTCACAAATGTGCTTCTGGAAGAATGGTCAAACATTCCCTTAGACACTCCTAAACCTTGTGGCCAGCCTTCCCAGAAGAGTTGAAGCTGTTACAGCTGCAAAGGGTGTGGCTGCACTACTGCTGATCTCCTGAGCTCCAGTGAGGCCTATTGATCCAGGGAGCTTGATTACTCCCTATCAGGGATGAGCCGAATACCCCCCTGTTCGGTTCGCACCAGAACCTGCGAACAGATAAAATGTTCGTGTAAACTTTAGAACCCTATTAAATACAATGGACTCGAACGTTCGAAATCTAAAGTGTTAATTATAAAGGCTAATATGCAAGTTATTGTCCTAAAAAGTGTTTGGGGACCCGGGTCCTGCCCCAGGGGACATGTATCAATGCAAAAAGAAGTTTTAAAAACGGCCGTTTTTTCGGGAGCAGTGATTTTAATAATGCTTAAAATGAAAAAATAAAAGTGAAATATTCCTTTAAATTTCGTACCTGGGGGGTGTGTATGATATGCATGTAAAGTGGCGCATGTTTCCCGTGCTTAGAACTGTCCCTGCAAAAAATGTCATTTTTGAAAGAAAAAAATGCATTTAAAACTGACTCGCGGCTATTAATGAATTGTCGGCTCCCGGCAATACATACAAAAGTCATTGATAAAAAAAAAAAAAAAAAGCGTGGGTGTTCCCCAGAATTCAATTACCAGTCCCTTCAGGTCTGGAATGGATATTAAGGGGAACCCCGCCGCAAATTAAAAAAAAAATTGACGTGGGGTTCCCCCAAATATCCATTCCAGGCCCTTCAGATCTGGCATGGATTTTAAGGGGAACTCCACCCCAAATTTAAAAAAAAAATGGCGTGGAGTCCCCCTAAAAATCCAAACCAGACCCCTTATCCGAGCACGCAACCTGGCCGGCCGCAGGGGAAAAGGGGGGGACGAGAGAGCGGCCCCCCCTCCCTCCTGAACCGTACCAAGCCACATGCCCTCAACATGGGGAGGATGTCCCCATGTTGATGGGGACAAGGGCCTCATCCCCACAACCCTTGCCCGGTGGTTGTGGGGGTCTGCGGGCTTATCGGAATCTGGAAGACCCCTTTAACAAAGGGGACCCCCAGATCCCGCCCCCCCCCTATGTGAATTGGTAAGGGATACATTGTACCCCTACCATTTCACGAAGAAAGCGTAAAAAAATGTTTAAAAAAACACACAAACACCTTGAAAAAGTCCTTTATTAAAAAAAAAAAAAAAAAAAGCGGTGAAATCCAGTGTCCCGCGGCGATCCCGATGTCCAGCGCTGTCCTTTATTGGTTGTGCCTGAGCGGACCTGATGGGGAACTCCCTCTCAGTATTTTAAATGTATAGACCCGCCCCTTCTAAAGTTCCCCATCAGGTCCGCTCAGCGGACCAGATGCGGAACATGAGAAGGGGCGGGTCTATACATGTATTACCAAAGTGAGAGCAGTCCCCCATCAGGTCCGCCCCCTCGGTATGTCAGACCCGCCTACGTCATTGGCTTGAGCGGGGAACTTCCTTCACTATGTAAATTTAAATTACATAGTGAAGGAAGTTCCCCGCTCAAGCCAATGACGTAGGCGGGTCCGACATACCGAGGGAGCGGACCTGATGGGGAACTTTAGAAGGGGCGGGTCTATACATTTAAAATACTGAGAGGGAGTTCCCCATCAGGTCCGCTCAGGCACAACCAATGAAGGACAGCGCTGGACATCGGGATCGCCGCGGGACACTGGATTTCACCGCTTTTTTTTTTTTTTTTTTTTAATAAAGGACTTTTTCAAGGTGTTTGTGTGTTTTTTTTAACATTTTTTTACGCTTTCTTCGTGAAATGGTAGGGGTACAACGTACCCCTTACCAATTCACATAGGGGGGGGGCCGGGATCTGGGGGTCCCCTTTGTTAAAGGGGTCTTCCAGATTCCGATAAGCCCCCCGCCCGCAGACCCCCACAACCACCGGGCAAGGGTTGTGGGGATGAGGCCCTTGTCCCCATCAACATGGGGACATCCTCCCCATGTTGAGGGCATGTGGCTTGGTACGGTTCAGGAGGGAGGGGGGGCCGCTCTCTCGTCCCCCCCTTTTCCCCTGCGGCCGGCCAGGTTGCGTGCTCGGATAAGGGGTCTGGTATGGATTTTTAGGGGGACTCCACGCCATTTTTTTAAAAAATTTGGGGTGGAGTTCCCCTTAAAATCCATGCCAGATCTGAAGGGCCTGGAATGGATATTTGGGGGAACCCCACGTCAATTTTTTTTTATTTGCGGCGGGGTTCCCCTTAATATCCATTCCAGACCTGAAGGGCCTGGTAATTGAATTCTGGGGAACCCCCACGCTTTTTTTTATTTCTTTATCAATGACTTTTGTATGTATTGCCGGGAGCCGACAATTCATTAATAGCCGCGAGTCAGTTTTAAAAGACTTTTTTTCTTTCAAAAATGACATTTTTTGCAGGGACAGTTCTAAGCACGGGAAACATGCGCCACTTTACATGCATATCATACACACCCCCCAGGTACAAAATTTAAAGGAATATTTCACTTTTATTTTTTAATTTTAAGCATTATTAAAATCACTGCTCCCGAAAAAACGGCCGTTTTTAAAACTTCTTTTTGCATTGATACATGTCCCCTGGGGCAGGACCCGGGTCCCCAAACACTTTTTAGGACAATAACTTGCATATTAGCCTTTATAATTAGCACTTTAGATTTCTCCCATAGATTTTTCGAATTTGCCGCGAACACCCCTATTTGTTCGCTGTTCGGCGAACGGGCGAACAGGCAATGTTCGAGTCGAACATGAGTTCGACTCGAACTCGAAGCTCATCCCTACTCCCTATACCCAGGGTGGATGCAGGAACCTGGGGTGGACCCAGGGGAGGATCCCCCAGATGGCCAGAGTACTGGTCCTCCCATACCAGTGTTTGAGGACCTGGGAAATGGCCCAGCTAAAGGTGAAAGCCTGGCAACCTACAGAAAGAAGGTTTGTGCTAGGATTGCAAGAATCGCTAAGGAGGAAGAAGTACTGGCGAAGTTGAAGTTTGACTTCAAGCATAAAAAAATTGCAAGTGACCGGCTTCACAGTTCTAAGAGGAAACAGATGCGGCCTGAGTTAATGGCTTTGGAGGCCAAAGTGGAAAAGCAGAGTCTGCTGGTGGCCACATTGAAAGAAACCAGCGGTGCTTTCAAGGAGAAGTTTGGCAACGATGATCGCTTCCGTGCAATGCGCAGAGGGGCCATAGAGGCCAGTGGAGGGCAGGCATCATCAGAGTGCGTGAAGCAAAGGTCAGTGCAAAGCAAAAAAGTTTCTGTGGGCTCGGATTGTGTTTCTGGCCAGCACGCTGGAAAATCTTTGCATCCCGAGCCAACTATCAGTATGCCTGCAGAAAGTGGAGAAAGCTCTGGCACACAGGCTGCGGGTGATCAGCAGTCAGGTGTTTTGACTGGCAGTATGTCATTGGGCCAAGGAAGTTCTGTGCCCTTACCACCGCAGCAGGAGGCCATGGAGCAAGATGATCCATCTGAGCCTGTGGAGGGAGCAGGTATGCTGAACTTCATATCAGAAATGGAATCACCTTTGCATGGTCGCAAGTTTGAAGTGTCTGGATCATCTGAGGATGAAGAAGAGGTTGATGATGTCCCCCCAAAACCTTTGAAACAACGGGTGAAAGAAAAAGAGGTTTTTGGTCATGACTTGCCTGTACAATGTAATGGAGGTGTAGTTCCTATGGATGGTGCAGTAGAGGGCAGCGGAGAGCAAGCTCATCTCCTGGCTGAGACTTCCACCTGTGTACAGCCAGCCAGTGCAGACTCTGCTGTGAAGAGTGCTGACAAAGACATCTCTACTGCTGGTAATGAAGTAAGAATTACCAAGGGTAATGTAAATGACATTTCTGTGTTAGAAGTCTCTGCTCCATCTGTTCCTGACAATAATGTTGTTACTACTTTATCTAAAGAAGGGTCTGTTACTAAAAGTGATGTGCCGGATGTTGCAAGGAGTGCAGTTATTTCCCATGCTGCAGCACTGGCTGCACCTGTCCCCGGGGTGAGTAGGACCAGTTATTCTGCGGTCACTGGGAGTAATGTGAGTGAAGGTCAGGCCAATCTGTCACCATCTGGTAGCTCCTTTAAACGCCGCAATGTGGTCCAATTGAGGTGGACTGGAGAAGGCCCCCCCCCCAAATAGGAGAGATGTGGTGGACCGTATTCTGGGGATGGGTTTTAAAGCAGAGGAGATTTTTGCCCTTATCAGCCCAGTTGGGTCATATGAATATGACCTCTCCTTTGTCAAGGCGGAAGGTTTAGATGTCTTTTGGGAGAGGTATGAGCAGAGGTGTAAGGAGTCCCCAAGTTGGGCAGGTTTGTCACCTAAAGTAGTCTCCCGCCAGCCATTATACAAGAACGTCACCATTCTAGTGCGTAACGAGTCCATTCCTGCTGCGGATCTGGTGGTGTGGTTGAGGAGATATGCGGATGTCCAAGCCCCCTTGAGGAAAGTTGTAGATGACAGGGAGATATGGACAGGAGGATGGACAGTGTTATTAAAACTACATGTCACGGGTAATGTTGTTAAGCACATCCCTTCGTCTGCCTTTATAGGTCGTGACAGGATTATTACATTTTATGCAGGGCAACCAAAGCTTTGTCATCGCTGTGGTGAAAAGGGCCATTTTTCAAGCTCATGTTCTGCGCAGAAATGTTCCCTCTGTCAGAGCTCAGGGCATGTTGCAAAGGACTGCAATAGTATTTGTTGTAATCTTTGTAACAAGTTAGGTCACCCCTATAGCCTTTGCCCTGAAGCCCTCCATAATCAGCCAGAGGTGGTGGAAGAACTGCTGAGGATGGAGGAGGAGGAACGTGGGGGGCAGCAAGGGGTTGGTGGAGCTGTTTCAGCTAGTCCTGAGGGCCCCCCCCAGGTGTCAGTTTCCCAATCTGAAGGTGTGACCCCTCTTGTGTCTGCTCCCCAGTCTGTGCTCCCTACTGTGTCAGTGTCTACTTCTGTTGTGTGTTCTTCCCCAGTGTTTCAGGTGCCCAGTGTTCCAAATGTAAATAAGTCATCCAGATTGGTTGAGGCTGCCAAAGGGGCAGATTCATGCCGATCTGAGGTGGCAGCTTCACCTGGGCCTTCCCTGAGGCAACGTAAGACCTCTAGTGGAGGTTCTAAGGGGAAGAAGGGGGAAGTTGCCACTGCTAATGATGTAGATGAGGCCTTTCAGGGTGATGTTTCAGGGGAGGAGGGAGAGTGGACCAAGGTGGGCAGAAGGAGGAATAAGGTAGTCCTGACCTCTGCCTCCTCGGTTTCATCTTTAGAGGTAGATGATCTACCTCTGGGAAACAAGTTTGGGTCCTTATCTGAGGGGGAGGAGGAGTCTTCTAATTCCGTATCTCAGATGGAGGAGGATGAGGTAGAGTGCTCCCTAAAGAGGTCAAGGTCTCCAGTAAAGGGGGAGGGAGCTCAGGCTAAGAAACGCCTACCTCAATCATCCTGATGGCAGTTCCCACTCCGATAAAGGTGGCAACCATTAATGTTGCCAGCATAAAATCTGTAGGGGCTCGTAACATGGCCCTATTTTTGCTCAGCGAGATGGATGCTGATGTTTTATTTTTGCAAGAGACCCGGCTAAATAGCCTTGCCGATGTCCACCTGGCAAAGAGGGAGTGGAGGCGTGGGCCCTCCTTCTGGTCTCTTGCGGCCGAGCCTTACAGCGGAGTTGCAGTACTTTTTACTGGCATGGTAACGTGTCTGCGGGTTATCGAGGTAGAGATTGGAAGGTGTATGGTCTTGGACGTCTCTGTGAAGGGGCATGATCTACGTTTAGTAAATATTTATGGACCACAAACTAGATGGGAGAGGAAATGCCTCTTTACAAAGATTAAGCCTTTCCTTTTTACATCTCGGCAGGTTGTCTTTGGAGGTGATTTTAATACCGTTACTAGGCCCAAAGACAGGAAAGGCTCCACTGACAGCCTGAGATATGATAGCGTCTTTCTTAATTCGATAGCCAGGGAAGCAGGTCTGGAAGATGCGCGTATTAAGCGTTGCCCAGACAGCACGGGGTACACATTTAAGCGAGGCAGTTGTGAGAGCAGGATAGACAGGTTTTTTTTTAAGGGGGACTCTGCCTTTTCGGCTCCTGAGTGTCGTATGGTGGAGTTCTCTGATCACCTTATGCTGTCTGTTATTCTCAATGCTTCAGATATGCCACCTAAAGGAAAGGGTATTTGGAGGATGAATTTGGCTCTGCTGGATGACGAGGAGGTAAGACAATCTTTTGAGGATTTTTTTCAGGCTCAGGTAACTATCCTGGATTTCTGCAGCAGTAAGTCGGAGTGGTGGGAGCTTGCCAAAAGCCGGATTAGTGGGTTTTTCAAGGCCATAGGAAAAAGGAAATAGCTTGGTAGGTACATTGCCTACCAGCAGCTGCGGAGAAAACTTGATCGCCTTGTCTCGAGTGGTGGAGATTCAGGGGCAATCTCTGAGGTTAAACTTCTCCTTAGGAAGTATCAGTATGATCGGCACGCTTCTTTGGTTCTGGAAAGGGACTACGGGAAATATCACTCGCCCGACCCTTATCAGAACTGCAAACAAAGCGCAGCAGTTAAGACGGTTGTTGGGCTAAGGGATAGTATGGGCTCTTTGACGAAATCCAGGTCAGGGATCCTGGAGGTCTCAAGGTCTTTTTATGTGGATCTTCTGGGGGAGAAGTACCTCGATCGGGCAAAGATGTCAAGTTTTCTGGATTCTACACCAGGTCTGGGAAATAACATTCCGCTGGCAAGTTTGACGGGGGAAATCACAGCAGAAGAGGTAGTCAAAGCTATAGACGGTCTGGCTATTAAGAAAACACCTGGGCCAGACAGATTGACAGCTGAATTTTATAAGACTTTCAAATCCAGCTTGGTACCTTATCTTGTGGAGGTATTTAATGGCTGTCTGCAAGAGGGTTCGCTCCCTCCCTCCATGAGACAATCTGCTGTGATTCTGTTGTCAAAAGGCAAGGATCCCTCGATGATTGAGAATTGGCGCCCCATTAGCCTTCTCAATGTCGATAGAAAAATTCTGGCGAAGATAATTTTCTGGCGCTTGTCGTCAGTAGCAGACAGATTGTTTTCTCGTCAGCAGCACTGTTCGGTCCAGGGCAGGAGCACTTTTTCAGCGGTGTTAGCTGTCCGGGAGGCTCTGGAACGTTGCAGGGCTGAAGGCTGGGGAAAGTATTTGCTGGCATTGGATCAGGCGAAGGCTTTTGATCGTGTCAACCATGAGTACCTCTGGCTTCTCCTTGACAAGTATGGCCTGGAGGGTGGGTTTATTGGATGGCTTAAGACTTTATACAGAGAGGCAGAGAGCTTCATGCTTGTTAACGGTTGGGTTGGACGACCCTTCAGGGTTGGATCCGGGGTGCGCCAGGGGTGTCCACTGAGCCCTTTGCTATATGTGTTCGCAATCGACCCCTTCATCAGAAGGCTAGAGAGCGGACCGTTGTGCGGGGTGCCGGTGGGCATTACTGGTGAGCTGCCCTTGAGGGTTGTAGCCTATGCTGATGACGTTTCTGTCTTTATCTCTGGGACCGAGGAGGCGCAGGAGGTGGTCTCAGTTATAGAGCAGTATTCCGAGGCATCGGGCTCCCAGGTCAACCGTGATAAAAGTGACGTTTTTTGGATGAGCGAGGGAGGTGAGAGCTTTGCACTTCCGGACACCTTCCCGAGGCCTCAGCAGAAAGTCAAAATATTAGGCATCGAGTTTGGCCCTGATGATTACAGTAAGTCAAATTGGGAAGCCAGGCTGAATGATGCTGATGTCAAGGTGAAATGCTGGAAGGGGTGGCGGCTCTCCTTGAGGGAAAGGGTGGACTTGATTAAGACCTACCTGATTCCTACCTTTCTGTATGTCAGCTTTGTTTGCATCTTGCCAGAGTCCTTCTATACCAGGATTTATAGTTGTTTCTTCCAATTATTATGGGGGAACAGGCTGAATCTTGTGAAGCGGAATGTGACTTACCTATCAAGGCGGAAGGGTGGCCTAGGGATGGTCAACCCGGTTGTGTTCTTCTCTCTGATGTTTTTGAAACACAATTTTGGTAACATGCTAGCAGAGAGACCGCCTGGATGGGTAGGTATTTTCCAGATCTGGTTTAGACCTTTTCTGGGCTGTTGGGAGAGTGGCGGGCCAGTGAAAAGCCTAAGGATCAAGCATGGTAAGCTTCCCGGCTTATGTTGCCCCGTGCCTGAAAATTCTTAAACGGTGGCATGTGACAGCGGAGGATATCAGGTCCCTCCCTAGGAGACTCCTGGGTGAGAAGATCGTGGGTACTGTCTTTCATGCGCCACTGGCCTTAAGGGATTGCCCAGGTCATATTATGAGGGAAGGTTTACGTTTAATAAATTCTGAGCGGATTCCCTTGAAATTTAGGGACCAGGCCTGGCTCGCTTTCCACGGTAGGCTCTATGTGAGGGGGAACGTGAAGTGCCGCTCTTTGGACAATCGTGGTTGTCCAAGAGCGGAGTGTCAGGGTGAAGTGGAAACCATGGACCACTTCTTGCTTCAGTGCCCTTTCAATATAGAAGTCTATAAAAAGGTGGGGAGGGCTCTAAATATTCCTTTCTTGCCTAGCATGTCTTATGCTGAGTGGGTGTATGGAGCATTGCAGAATCGCAAGGGATTTGATTTGGACACTCTTTTTTTAGTCAGTTTAGTAGTCCGATATTACACCTGGAATGCACGGTGTCAGGTATCCCTTCGGCAGAAAGTCCTTCCTGTTCCGGTGGTGGTGTGTGAGATTCTTGGTGAGGTAGGGAAAATTCGGGGTCTCGAGAAAGACAGATGGCGGCAAAGGGTCTGGATAAAGGCGTGGAGGAATATCAGGCCTGTAGCTGCTGTTTGTTGATCTCTGGGTGTTGGGTTCTTTCCCTGTTTTCTCTCTGGGCACTCCCTTAGATTTTCAAGGATACACATAATTTTTGAAGAAAGGCTACATACACATGATAATCTATGTTTCTTGGTCTGAGTGTTAATCAAGTTGAGTAATGTGTAGTATTTTTGAAGATGTCCGTGCTTGTAGTGATGTGTGTGTGTGTGTGTATATATAGTATAATTTAATGCAGTGATATTTCTCTTGGTGGAAAAAACGTTTGTTCATATATTATAGGTTGAAGTATGCCTTTATTATTATTAGTCTTGTATACAATATGTTATGCATATATAAAAAAAAAAAAAAAAAAAAAAAAGGAAAAATATATATTTATTTTTTGTATTTTTGTATAAAACAAAAGTTGGAATGTGTTTCTTGTTTGCAAGATTCTCAAAATAAAAAATTGCCAACTCAATCTTGAACCCTACGGACTAAGACTGGGGGGACATTAAAGTTTATGTGCGTGTAAAGGCAGGTGTCCCAATACTTTTGGTAATATAGTATACAAAGAGTACCACTAACAATTCAAGAATTCACCTACATTAGTCTTCTTATTTTTTTCAAGCTAAATGGGTTTTTTGCAAGTACAGAAAAAATCTTGTTGATCCTTCCAGAAATTTTGAGTCTATGTAACTTCCTTTATTGAACTAAAATCTCAAACGTAAAAATTGATCTAAAGGAATGTTTAATCATTAACTCCCACTCTACACTAAAACCCTACATTAATCCCTTGTCGGGATCAGAGGGGTAAACAGGCTTCTGGGAGACAGTTCATTAAACCTAAAATCTGCTTTATTCCGCACCAAACAGAAAAAATTACAGTCTTTGTCTTCAGATTCAGTTTACACATGGCAGGTTAATCTTCCCATCAGCACAACATAGGCTTACATGAATCTTTCAGCATCCCAGCCACAGCATATACAGTAAAGAAAATCCCAGTTACAGGCCCCCCCAGCAATTACCTGGTCATACATGGCATGAATTTCAGCTGATTAAAGAGGAATCTGCAAAAATGTGAGCCTTGGGTGGCCCTGTTGGCACCACCAAACTTTCTAAACTTCAAATGAAAAATTGAAGGATCTGGCTGAAAAATTGTTGGCTGTACGGTAACTGATTCCTAAGGCTGCATTAACACCTCAGCGTGCAGATTTGCAATTTCAAAGCACCGAGATGTGAGTGACAAATTGCAGAATGCGCATTTGAGATGCCATTCATTTGAGATGCCATTCATTTGAATGGCACCTAAAATCTCAGGGCGATAAATCACGCTGCAATCCTGGCAACCCGCATCGCGTGAAGCATGTCACCCAAAAGTAGCTCCTGAACTTTTTTTTGGGGCGACATGCTTCATGTAATGCGAGTTGCCGTGATTGCTACTCGATTTACCGTGCGACAATTGCGGCAGAACTGCCCCGCAATTTCTCAAATGTGTGTTCTGCGATTTGTCATTCATACTTTGGCGCTTTAAAATTGCCTTTGATTCAAATTGCTATGGTGTGAATGCAGCCTAAGACATGAAGTCACTGTTCCTATTTAAGCACTTATGGGTGTTGTGGCTGCTTGAATAGAATAGCTCCATTGCTACTCAGCAACTGGTGTAAAATAGTTTTTTTAAATCAAATGGAGTTTTACTGAAAGAACAAAAATGACAATAAGCAGTACAGTTTACAAGATCTTGTATATGTTAAGCTACACCTTCATGTCTATAGTAAGTCAGATAAACCTCCATAACATTATTACCCCTAAATTATACCATAACTTATCAATAACCAGACGACAACCATTTTGGAGTAAAATTGGCCGCTTGGCCATTTTATTAACAAATTAAACCATAACAATAAACCAAAAACATCTTTAAATCACACAAACAATCATTTACAGATATAGTTGCACCCTGTTGGAGACAATTGAAGGCATTGACCTAATTTTCCTCGTACCAGCGTGGCCCTCAAAGATCCCAGCCGCAGTGCACCGGCTCAAGGATCATACACTCTGAACCTTCCCCACGCTGGTACCCATCAACCGATGACAGCTAAACCACAGTTAGCTGGCATCACCCAAGGATTCCATACCTTGATGGTTCCCCACTTATGCCAAATTGGTCAAATTGTCTACTGCCTCCAAGAATCCCCAACCGCCACCGCCCACAGGTGTGAGACTTTACACTTGTGGACGACCCACACAACGCAGGGCCCTTTGGATGCCATCCTGCAACGCCAAACACCAGAAATCAATCCCCACAGCATTTAGATGAACACCATCCCCCCTAAGGTACCACACAGTGTCCACTTCTAAGTCCCTATGACGGACCACCAGCCCCCCGTTATGTACAACAAATCTGCCCACCTCCTTGTTCACTTTGATGCGGGCCCTATTAATCCTGTCCACTGACCAAGCCCACCTCCAAGACGTGTGGCCAATAATATCAGAATACACTACCAGGGTGTGGGGAAAGTCAGCGCGAACACGCAGCACATCAAATTTAATATCCCTGACCAAATGCCGCATGGACCTGACTCCCAAATCATTACCCGCGACATGCAGTACTAATACATCAGGGGCCCGATCCAGGCGGGAATATTTATGAACCTCCGGCTCCACAGCATGCCCGGAATCCCGATCCAGCGCACCTTCGCCAACTCCCTTGGAACTCCCAACTGGCGGCCGTTCGGCCGAACGTCTGCCCTTTGGGCTCCCCAATAAACATATGAGTGGCCCATGATCCACACGAGGCCAACGGGATGTTCTGAAAGAAAAATTATGAGCACATGGAACCACCACCGCCATATAACAGTTCCAACCTCACTCCCAAGATAACCTTACATACTAATCAACTAAACCAATTGAGGGCGAACATACAGCTTACAACGTTCCGATTCCCAGCGCCCTATCCGTTTTATGACCGACTTGTCCAAACCCCATCTGGCTGCCTCAGTGGCAACCCGATGCGGAAGGAGTGTGCCGAATAATCCGAAGGGTCGTACCCCCCCTCCACCAAACACTTCCGGAACACTGAACGAAACTGGAACACCGATAAGGACAAGCCGTCCCGGTGCACTAAAAACGATCCCCCCACAGGCGGCCGTACTGCTGACACCGGACAAACTAACACCGATGGGACCTCGTACACGTGAACGTACTTACCTTTTCCAAATTGGTCCATCTTAGATCGCCGCAGGTAAATCGCCACTGCCGAAACCTCACAACGAACGTCACATGCCAAAATACCACCCCCAACCCTCCTAAAAGGGCTGACCAGTTCACTTAACCGGAAAGCTCCATAAAAGGCTAACGCAAAAGCCGCCCTAAACAGGCTGGCTTCATAGCTGGAAGAACAAACCCTACTCGCCTGAACCAGCAACTGGTGTAACATGGGAAACGTGACCGGGCGCCAGCTGTCACGGGACCTCCTGCCCTTCCTGTAACCCTTCAAAGCCTGGCGAACCCCGAACGACTTTGTGGGATCCCCACCCCCCGTCATTTTAAACCAAAAAGCCAAGCCAGCCATCTTCCTATCCATGGCCGAGGCTGACACCCCCCTCTCAAAACACAAACCAATGAAGTATAACAATAAGGGGACTACCCCTTCCCCTGACACATGCCCCACTCTACCCAGCAGATCACACCACTCCCGCCAGACCTTTGCATATGCAGACCATGTACCACTGCTCACAGAATTCCGTATCAGACCTGCGATGGTTCCAACGCCAGGTGCCAGAGATGCTGGGGACAAGGAAACCCGTGTTGCTCCGCTCCCGGTGCCAACTCCCGGAACCTGTCCCACTGAAATCGAGACAAAGCATCAGCCACCGCGTTAGTAGTCCCCGGAATGTGCACCGCATAAAGAAAAACATTAATTTGCAAGCAGCGCAATACCAAGTAACGCAACAAGCGCACAACTGGCAATGAGGAAGCATTAACGTTGTTAATAACCTGCACCAACCCCAAATTGTCACAGTGAAGGTGAATCTTCCGATCCCAAAAGATATCACCCCAAATTTCCAACGCCACAACGACTGGGAACAGTTCCAGCAAAACCAAGTTGCACAGGAACCTGGCACCCCGCCAATCCTCCGGCCACTTATCCGCACACCACCGCCCCGCAACGTACGCCCCAAAACCAGACGACCCGGCCGCATTGGTATAAAAATCCAGGTCAAAATTGCTCACGGGGCCTCCCATCCATACCGACCGGCCATTGTATGAATCCAAGAAGACCTGCCAAACACGCAGGTCCTCCCGGTGCTCCCGTTTGAGAGTGATGTAATGCCTGGGGGAAAACACACCCGCCGTAGCAGACGACAGGCGGCGGCAAAATACCCGACCCATCAGAATGATTTGACACGCAAAATTCAGCTTTCCCAACAGGGACTGAAGCTGCCGCAACTGAATTTTCCGTGCACCAGCCACTGAACGAACCGCAGCCTGAAGGTCATGCAACTTGTCCTCCGGCAAGCGGCACTCCATGGCCCGGGAATCGATCACAATGCCCAGAAAACTAATCTCGGACACAGGACCCACCGTCTTATCCGGCGCCAAAGGAACCCCAAAACGATCAGCGACATGCTGCAATGTAGCCAACAAGACCCCGCACACCCCCGACGACGGAGGACCCACGCACAAAAAATCATCCAAATAATGAATGATAGAATTGATGCCCAACACATCCCGGACCACCCATTCCAGAAATGAACTGAACGTCTCAAACAGCGAGCATGAGACGGAACAGCCCATCGGCAAACATTGGTCAAGGTAGAACGAGTCCTGCCACATGCATCCCAACAGGTAAAAACTGTCAGGGTGAACGGGCAGAAGCCGAAACGCTGCTTCCACATCCGTCTTTGCCATAAGAGCCCCCTTGCCATACCGCCTGACCCAGCACATGGCCGCATCAAATGAAGTATATGACACCGAGCAGGCCTCTGGGTCAATGGCATCGTTGACCGACCCCCCCCCCTTCGGAAATGACAAATGGTGAATTAACCGGAATTTTCAGGCTCCTTTTTGGGGACCACCCCCAGGGGAGATACAACTAAGTTCGACAATGGAGGGGCCGGGTATGGGCCGGACATGCGGCCCAGTGACACTTCCTTGGCCAATTTGTCCGAAACCACCCCCGGATGCTGCAATGCCGAACGCAAATTCCGAGACACTGGGGGGATGAGCTGCAACGAACACGGAATGCGAAAACCATCCCTAAAACCCATTTCCAGGAGCCGGGCAGCCACCCGGTCCGGGTATCTATTTAGAAAAGGAAGCATCCTTAATACCCTCACCGGAGTCCTCCCTCTTTCCTGAAGTGTCCCCTGCACGTCCCTTACCTTGTCTAAAACACCTTGACAATGAGTGGCTACCACCACAGCCGGAGCACTCGTGCTTGAAACGGCAACCGTTTCCAAACCTGCAGGCTCCTTCATTGAACTGCCAACATACCCCTTTTTTCTTTGCGGCCAACTGCCCTGGGGAATCTGAACCACCGACCTTCCCCTGAAAAAACGCTGTGGGGGAGCACGCCGAAGACATAAGCTTCATCCATGAGCTGATATCCTTATGATCCCAGCGGATAGACGGGCGAACGGCTTTACGCTGACGAAATTGTTCATCATACTGAAGCCAAGCCTGACCCCCATAAACCCTGTGAGCCTCCCCAATGGCATCCTGATAGCAAAACAGCGCCGAGCAACACTCAGTCTGTTTCTCACCAATTACACTGGCTAATATGGCGAACGCCTGAAGCCAGTTAACAAAGGAGCAAGGAATAAGGCGATAACGGCGCTTTTCTTCCTCCTCCTTTTTCGACTCGTCAGGTTTAACCCTATCCAGGTTAAACTTCTCGAGGGGCAATAAGGAAAAAATCTCCACATACTCACCTTTCCAGATTTTTTCCCTCACCTCCGCCTTGAGATGCGACCCCAGTGGGCCCTCAAAACACACATACACCTCGCATTTGGCAGCATCCGCCAAACGCGCGATGTCCGTAGTTTTACCAGAATCTTTTCCACTAGCCGGCTTGTCTGCTACTGGGGGGACCACGGGACCCACCGCCCCCCCCTTCCGGCACCTGACCCGCTACATCCCCTGACCCCGCTGCTATCACCGGTGTGGACTGAACGGGAACCCACCTGGACACCGGGGAAGAGCTGACCGGCCCCGCCTCAAATTGCTGTACTAAAGAGCGCAAACCCGACAAAAGACCTTGCAATTCCCCCCTGTTCCCGACGCAGCAGCCACGGCGGCCGCCGCGTGAGGTGCAGGGGTACTAAGCAACACTGGCGGGGGAGGGGAAACACCCTGCCCCCCGCCGCCCCCCGCCCAAAACCCCAGCAAACCTCCCAATACAGCCTGCAAAGAAGAAAGAGTGTTAGCGTGTGACTTACCCGGCTGCACAGGAGAAGGTCCCACAGCCGCACGTCCTGCATCCACCTTTGCTTCTACATCCCACCGCTTGTCCTCGGAGCTGGAAAGTTCCCCTTCTGACCGGAGGACAGCTGCATCAAGCTGACTTGCCACTGACGGGACCACAAACAAAGAGGCGCCGGTTCCAGGTCCGGAAGCACCGTTCCCAGCCCCCGGGCCTCGCCTCGCTCCTGCTCCAGCAGCACCCGAAGTTCTGCAATCAGGCATCCTGTCATCCTCCATCCCAGCTCCACCCCCCGACCGAAGAGCGAGACCATCCTGGGAAGCCAAGTTGTGGGGGGGGACCGCCGGCCGCACTGGACCTAAGGCCGGCGCCCGCGGGCGACCTCTTCCATGCCGGGATGCCTCCCTGACCGGAGCATCACCAGGGGCAGCCGCACGATCCACTCTTCCGCGACGCACTGGCGGGACCGGGGGGAGGCTGCGCCTCGGTCACCGCCAGATGAGCTCCGCCTGCGACGGGGATTCCTCCCAGCGCCACCCCTCGCCGCCGGAATGGGTGCCGGGGCAGGGGTGCCTGGAGGGGCCACCTGAGGTGGGCTCCCAAAATGGCGCTGAGCTTGGGGGGAACAAGGGGGAGAGAAGTGCTCAGGAGGCCTTGACCTCCTAGCACGCCGGCCCCCAGAAGTACCTTCATCTGGATCCTGATCCGGCTCCCGGGAGATGGCCGCGATCTGTGCCTGGATCCAGTCTGCCCCTTGGGATGCCGCCGCTGAGCGCAATTGCGCAATGAAGTCTGCCATGTCAGACATGCTGGGGGAAGAGAGAAGCTGGGACACAAGCTTCCGCTCAATGTGCTGCCCCACGAGTGACCTGTCCTTTCCCGTAGCTCCTCCTAGCCCGGGAAAACTAACTACACAGCCCCCCCCCACTCCTCACACTTTCTCCACCCCCCTAACTGTTAACCCCTAGGTTCCCTGCTACTCTAGTCATGCCAGCCCTCTGCCTATACCTCGTATCAGCTCCGGGCTTCTCTGAACTTTGGTATGTAGCAACAAATAATTTCTACTCAGTACAGCATCACACTTCTTGGATTAAAATAAACCATTCAAACACATGCCTGCTATGAGGAGTGGGTATCCCGGGTGCCATACTCCCTACATTGCCTTTCACCTCGCCTCTAGAGTAGTAGTCGGTCTATAATTAGATCAACCGGTGCCAATCCAGGGACATCTAGCCATTTTCCCCAAATTTTTTCAAATTTTTTCACACTCCCCGTGTTGATAAATGTATTTTTCCAGCCTGATAGTGTCACCCATTTGATTCAGCCACTCCTTTATGGTAGGGGGTTCCACTGACTTCCAGTGTCTCAAGATTAATTTCTTGCCTGGAAGAGCGCTCTAGCTATTGCTAGTCTAGAGGGATCCTCCTCAGGGATAATGTCTATAATTCCCAGTAAGCACAGTTTAGGGTGTCCAGTGAGCTGGATCTGAAATACCCGGTTAGTGGTTTCCAGCACCTCCCTCCAGTAGATTTGTAACTTTGGGTACCTCCATAGCATGTGAATCAAGTCACCGTGGTCCCTATTACACCTAGTACAGGAAGGGTAATCTCGCACACCCATTCTCACCAGTCTAGCTGGTGTGTAATGGACTCGCAGGAGTATATATAATTGGGACAACCTTTGGGCCATGTTTAATCACTTGCTGACCGCCGCGCGCCGATGTACGTCGGCAGAATGGCACGGGCAAGCACATTGGCGTACAGGTACGTCCCTTTAAATTTGGCGCCCAGCGCGCGCACGCGCGCCGCGTGCCTTGCGTGTGTGGCCGCGGGTCCCGGGAACTTGATGTTCCCGGGCGGCCCGCGATTGCGGTCGGCAAGAGCAGAACAGGGGAATGCCTTTGTAAACAAGGCATTCCCCTATTCTGCCTAGTGACACTGTCACTGATGACCGTTCCCCATGATCGGGAACGGTCATCAGTGACGTGTCACGTGTAGCCACGTCCCCTAACAGTAAGAATTACTCCCTAGTACTGAATTAACCCCTGCAGCGCCACCTAGTGGTTAACCCCTTCACTGCCAGTGTCATTTTTACAGTAATCAGTGCATTTTTATAGCACTGATCGCTGTAAAAATGACAATGGTCCCAAAATGATGTCAAAATTGTCCGATGTGTCCGCCATAATGTCGCAGTCACGATAAAAATCGGTGATCGCCGCCATAACTAGTAAAAAAATATATATTAATAAAAATGCCATAAAACAGTCCCCTATTTTGTAGAAGCTATAACTTTTGTGCAAACCAATCAATAAACGTTTTTTGTGATTTTTTTTACCAAAAATATGTAGAAGAATACGTATTGGACTAAACTGTGGAAAAAATATGTTTTTTGATATATTTTTTGGGGATATTTATTATAGCAAAAAGTAAAAAATATTGCATTTTTTACAAAATTGTCACTATTTTTTTGTTTATAGCGCAAAAAATAAAAACTGCAGAGGTGATCAAATACCACCAAAAGAAAGCTCTATTTGTGGGAAAAAAAAGGATGTCAATTTTGTTTGGGAGCCACGTCGCACCACCGCACAATTGTCAGTTAAATCGACGCAGTGCCGAATCGCAAATAGTGGCCTAGTCTTTCACCACCAAAATGGTTCGGGGCTGAAGCGGTTAAAGAGCATATGGAAACTGTCGAAAGAGCCTCCTCCCATTGATCCTCCTCAAAGGTTCCTATATCCCTCTCCCATTTGGATATGATCCCTGCTGTGCTATCAGGAAGGAGTTTGTTAAAGTGGAAGTAAACCCTCCTATCGTTTTCAGCCAAGGAAGCTGCCATCTTGGCCTCTGTTTAATATTTAACTGCCATGATGCTGCACATGTGATCAGTTATGGCACCATCCATTGGATGATTTGACAGTTGGGTTGAGAGCACAACCAAATGTGTCCGTTAGCATTTCCAGCATGCCAGGAATGTACAGTAGGTGCCGCCGACATTGTATATCCATCGCGATACCATCGCGGAGATTCTCGGCGACAGGGTGCCGACATCTCGCACTCGCTGCAATAGCGAGAAGGCGACGTGACACTATATTGAACGGGATCCGACGTGGATTCCCGCCAATACCAGGCACTGTGTTTGGTAGGAATCCTCCACGCCAAATTTTAAATAAAAAAACGGCATGGGTTCCCCCTCCAGGAGCATACCAGGCCCTTCGGTCTGGTATGGATTTTAAGGGGAATCCCCTAAGCCGGAAAAACAGCGTGGGGGTCCCCCTCAAAATCCAAACCAGACCCTTATCCGAGAACGCAACCTGGAAGGCCGCAGGAAAAGAGGGGGGGACGAGAGATTGCCCCCCTCCCTCCTAAACCGTACCAGGCCGCATGCCCTCAACATGGGGGGTTTGGTGCTTTGGGGCAGGGGGGCGACCTGCGGCCCCCCCACCCCAAAGCACTCTCCCCCATGTTGATGGGGACAAGGGCCTCTTCCCGACAACCCTGGCCGTTGGTTGTCGGGGTCTGCGGGCGGGGGCTTATCGGAATCCGGGAGCCCCCCTTAATAAGGGGGGCCCCCAAATCCCTGCCCCCCACCCTATGTGAATTAGTATGGGGTACATCGTACCCCTACCCATTCACCTGGTGGTAAAAAAATGTCAATAAAAAAACACACAGGTTTTTAAAGTAATTTATTAGGCAGCTCCGGGGGTCTTCTTCCGACTTCGGGGGTCTCTTCTTCCGACTTCGGGGGTCTTCTTCTGCTCTCCGGTGCCTTTTTCCTTCTGCCGGGCTTTTCCGCTAACTTCTTCCAGCTCTTTTGCTAGCGGAGAGGCCCGGTCTTCCCTGTCATCTCCTCCCGCTCTCCGTTGTCCTTCTGCTGGGCTGCTCCACTATCTTCTTCCAGCTCTTTTGCTAGTGGAGGGACCCGATCTTCCCGTCGCCGTCTTCTTCCCTCTTCTCCTCTACGATGTTGACACGTCGCTTTCTTCTGCTGTAATGTCGGGTGTGCGGTGCTCAGCAATTTATATAGGCCTCTTATGACGTCACAGTCACATGCTCCGGGTGGCCCCGGAGTATGTGACTGACGTCATGGGAGCATGTGACTGTGATGTCATGGGAGCATGTAGCCACCCGGAGCATGTGACTGTGACGTCATGAGAGGCCTATATAAATCGTTGCGGACCGCACACTCAGCATTACAGCGGGAGGAAGCGATGAGTGAACATCGAGGAGGAGAAGATGGAAGAAGATGACGATGAAGACCGGGACCCCGCTAGCAAAAGAGCTGGAAGAAGATAGCGGGGCGCCCGGCAGAAGGCAGAAAGAACCGGAGATTGTGGAAAAGGCACCGGAGAGCGGGAGAAGAACCAGAGAGCACGGAGACGACACCGGAAAGCAGAAGAAGAGACCCCCGAAGTCGGAAGAAGACCCCCGAAGTTGGAAGACCGCCAGAGCTGCCTAATTAATTACTTTAAAAACCTGTGTTGTGTTTTTTTTATTGACATTTTTTTGCCACCAGGTGAATGGGTAGGGGTACGATGTACCCCATACTCATTCACATAGGGTGGGGGGGCGGGATCTGGGGGCCCCCTTATTAAAGGGGGCTCACGGATTCCGATAAGCCCCCCGCCCGCAGACCCCGACAACCAACGGACAGGGTTGTCGGGAAGAGGCCCTTGTCCCCATCAACATGGGGGAGGGTGCTTTGGGGACCTGCGCCCCACCCCTGCCCAAAGCACCAAACCCCTCATGTTGAGGGCATGCGGCCTGGTATGGTTCAGGAGGGAGGGGGGCCGCTCTCTCATCCCCCCTCTTTTCCTGTGGCCTGCCAGGTTGCGTGCTCGGATAAGGGTCTGGTTTGGATTTTGAGGGGGGCCCCCACGCCATTTTTTCGGCTTAGGGGATTCCCCTTAAAATCCATACCAGACTGAAGGGCCTTTTATGCTTCTGGAGGGGGAACCCATGCCGGTTTTTTATTTAGAATTTGGCGTGAAGTTCCCGCTCAGGATTCATACAAAACAGTGCCTGGTATTGGCGGGAATCCACGTCGGATCTCCGTCCACCGGCCTCAATGTCAGCAATGCGTGTCGCTCATTGCGAAAGGAAAAACATTTTTCCTTTCCCGATGATGAGACAGCTCGACGCTGGCTCTCGCGACGGGGCTCGTAGGGTGTCAATCTCGCTGCTAGAAGAGGCGAGATTGACACAAAATTGGCGGCACCTACTGTAACTGTTTTTTGAAATTGTTAACTTGATGGGTTTACTTCCGCTTTAAGTAGCATAGAGTAGCTGCAAGAAATGAAGCCTTTGTATGTGGTTACTTCTCTCATGTAATTGAAAATGGGCGTGGGACTCTGAGTCCATGCCTCACTGTCCAATTGGACCTTAACCGCGTGTTGGAGTTGGAAATAATAGCACTGCATGGAGGTAGGGAGTCTAAATTCCGACTATAAAGCAGAGAATGGGCGAAGTTTACCATCTCTTAATATTTGTGTCATATGTGTGATTCTGTAAAGTTGCCATATCATGCCGTATTGTAGTTTCACTAACTCCAAGTATCGTTTATTTCCCCAAATGGGGCTATACCTGGTGAAACCCTCTACTTGTTGTAACGTTCTAGCTTTGTTCCATACTTTCTGCATCAGGTTGAAGGTAGGAAATGCTGTAAAATTGTTACTTAAAGGGTAACTCCACTTTCCTGGGAAAAAATAGCAAATTAAAAAAAAATCATATAGCGTTTGCTACACAAGCCACATCATAATTGAATATTATTAAAAATTACCTTTCTTTTTCAATCCGCAGAGCTGTAATTTCCTGTAAAATTCAATGCAATATGGCAACCTGAAGGCGTTCCGTACACCATTGATATACAGAATTCCCCAAAGAAATGTAATTTCCTTCCTGTGGGAGTAGGTCGCTAATTTTCCCAGAACTCTGCACTAAGATACAAGTCAGATTTTAGTCATCCACTGCAAAAAATATCTAATTTTTGGGGAGATACTCCAAAAGGGTTAATCACTTCTAAATGGATAGAACACGGCAAATGCATCAGCTGATTAATAATGAAAAGGTCACTCCTATTCAGATTCACTCTGCACACAACAGCTTTTTCTTTAGAGCAGAAACAGGTATGACTGCAAAAAAGTTTGTTAAAATCTCTTTAATTTACTTTGATCACCCAGAGGGGATTGTTTTTTTTTTTTTGTTTGTTTTTTTTCTTAACAAAAGTGGAATCTTTAACCATGACAATTATGCGGTCATACAACACTGTACCCATATGACATTTTTATAAAAAAAAATCACAGAAATAAAGCTTTCTTTTGGTGGTATTTAATCACTACTGGGGTTTTTATTTTTTTGCTAAACAAACAAAAAAAGACCGGAAACTTTGAAAAAAAAAAAAACTGTTTTCATAGTTTGTTATAAAATTTTGCAAACAGATAATTTTTCTCCTTCACTGATGTGCGCTGATGAGGCTGCACTGATGGGCAGCACCGATGGGCACTGATGAGGCTACGCTGATAGGTGGCACTGATGGGCACTGATAGGCAGCACTGATAGGTGGCACTGATGGGCACTGATAGGCACTGGTAGGTGACACTGATAGGCAGCACTGAAAGGTGGCACTGATAATTAGGCACCGATTGACAGCAATGATAGGTGGCACTGGTGGGCACTGTTAGGTGGCACTGGTGGGCAATGGTAGGTGGCACTGTTGGGCACTGATTGGCAGCAGTGGGTCTGGAGTGTGCGTAATCAATGTCACATTTACTCCAGGCGGTAATAAGCTTTTTTTTTTTCTCACGTTGTTAGCGTGAGGAAAAAAAGCAGATTACCGACTCTGTTTGCATCACGTGATCAGCTGTCATTTGCCGACAGCTGATCACGTGGTAAGGGGCCGGGATCATGGACTCACTGATCACAGAATGAGCCGCGCACGCCCCGCATGCATCACATGCACAGGAGAACGTACATGGACACCCTCCTGGCAGTTTAGGCCTGCACTGTGCCTGTCTTTTGGCTATAGCGTGGGCGGAAGGAGGTTAACATTAATGTGGAGTTCAATGCCAGTTCTAATATAGATCTGTGAAGTCACTGTTTTATGAGCTCTGATGAAGGGAGAGTGGTTTTTCCACCCCTTCCCCCCAACAATGAAAATTCTCTTGGACTCTCCCATCTGGTTGATCTGACGCTCCTTTCTGTATTTATATAATTTGAATGCAATAGCCAGCAATAGAGAAAGAGAGATATTCATGCATGTATACCTAGCCTTGCCCTGGCGCTAACCCAAAACTTTAACCACCTTGCGCCAGCCATACGACTATATACGGCCGCAAGGTGGCTCTACAATGCCGGGAGTGCATGCCCGGCGCGTCACTGAGATGCCGATGCGCGTGCCTGGCGGCCGCAATGTCCGCCAAGTACCCGCGATCGGCCGGTACACAGACAAGGACGTGGATCTCTGTGTGTAAACACAGAGATCCACGTCCTGTCAGGGAAAGAGGAGACCGATGCTGTGTCCCTTGTACATAGGGACACAGATCGGTCACCTCCCCCAGTCAGTCCCCTCCCCCCACAGTAGTAATCACTCATAGAGCACACATTTAACCCCTTCCTTGCCCCCTAGTGTTAACCCCTTCCCTGCCAGTCACATTTATACAGTAATCAGTGCATATTTATAGCACTGATCGCTGTATAAATGTAAATGGTCCCAAAAATGTGTCAAAGGTGTCCGATGTGTTCACCATAATGTCGCAGTCCTGACAAAAATCGCAGATAACCGCCATTACCAATAAAAAAAAAAAAAAAAAAAAAAAAAGTGGTGCTCAACTCCTATTCTGTGCATTAACCATTAGTCTGCATTTTAACCACTTAACGACCGCTCACTGTATATATACGTCGGCAGAATGGCACCGACAGGCACAATCACGTACAGTGTACGTGATCGCCTTTGTACAGTTGGGGGGTCCGATCGGACCCCCCTCCTATACAGTGAGCGGCCGTTTATCGTTGGGGAGCGTTCCGAGATGAGGGGGCGGCCATTCGATTCCAGCCACCCCCCCGCAATCGCTCCCGGCGAATGAAAATGCTCCCTCTGCCTGTGTAATGTAAACACAGGCAGAGGAAGTGATGTCATCTCTCCTCGTGTCGGTCTTTTCGTTCCCGGCGCCGAGGAGAGAAGAAGCAGGTTAGTGCACCAACAGTCCACTGACACATAGGTACACATAGGCACACATTTCACCCCCCCAGTCACCCCCAGATCACCCCCCAGGTCACCCCCCAGCCCCCAATCACAGTGTCACTGATTGCAGTGATCATTTATTTTACTGATCACTGCATTTAGTGTCATCCGTGACAGTAAAAAGTTGCAGGGCAGTTAGGTTTAGGCCCCTTTAGGTCCAGGGTAGCCCCCCAACCCCCCTAACAAAGGTTTAACCCTTGATCGCCCCCCAGGTAACCCTTTCACCCCCTAACGCCAGCGTCACTAAGCGATCGTATTTTCGATCGCTGTATTTAGTGCCGGTGGTGCCCTAGATAGCCAGTTATTTATTTTTAGTTTCGCCGCAGGTTTTTATAGCGCCAGGTACCCCCATATATTATTTTAACCCCCTGATTGCCCCTAGAGTTAACCCTTTCACCAGTGATCACCGTATAAGCGTCACTGGTGACACTGGTTACCCAGTTAGTTATTTAGTTATTTAGGTAACCCGTCAGGTTTTTATATAGCGTCGGGTACCCCCATATTTAACCTAATAAAGGTTTTAACCCCCTGATTGCCCCTAGTTAACCCTTTCACCAGTGATCACCATATAAAGCTTACGAGTGAAGCTGGTTGGTTAGTTTGCTTTTTATAGCATCAGGGCACCCGCCATATATAACCCAATAAAGGTTTAACCCCCTGATCACCCGGCGGGTGAGATCAATTAAGTTTTAGCGCCAGAGAGGGTCTGCGTCGCCCCAGGCAGCGTTAGGTTAGTGCCAGTAACGCTAACACCCACGCGCAAAGCATACACCTCCCTTAGTGGTATAGTATCTGAACAGATCTATACTAGCGTCCCCAGCGGTTTAGGGTTCCCAAAAACACAGTGTTAGCGGGATCAGCCCAGATACCTGCTAGCACCTGCGTTTAGCCCCTCCGCCCAGCCCAGCCCAGCCCACCCAAGTGCAGTATCGATCGATCACTGTCACTTACCAAACACAAAACACATAACTGCAGCGTTCGCAGAGACAGGCCTGATCCCTCGCTAACAGTTTTTTTTGTAGCGTTTGATATATTTGCTGACGACAGTCAGATGCTTTTTTTCCTGTGAATCTTACTAGTGTACCCCTAAATTTAGAGCCCAAAATGGCAAGTCGAAGGTACACTAGTAAAGAGGCCTACAAGATTCTGAGCATGACAGATAGTGAAGAGGAGGTCACGTATCTGTCAGATTCAGGCTCAGAATATCTTCCCGTAGAAGACAGTGACGTCAGCGGCCCCATGTCAGATAGCTCTGACGACGAAGTTGAGGTCCCTGCTAAGGTCAGGCGTACCCGATCCCGATCTTCTGAGGTTGTTGAGGAGCAAGAACCGCAGGGCTCTCGTATCATGGAGCAGAGGAGTACTAGCGCCGCTATTCCTTCTGGTGAATTGGCAAGCACCAGCGGCCTAGTACAGCCTGAGCGTACATCCAGCACTGCAGTATCACGTGGTGACGTGGCGAGTCCCATAAGTGCAGTTCAAGCTGGCGAGGTGGCAAGCACAAGTAGTGTCCCGCTGCCACCAATAAGAAGACAAAGGCAGGCCCGTCGTACCCATAGTGCTCTTCCTGCAGAATTTGCCTATCCTGATTGGGTCCCCACCACTTCTTCAGAACCCGTACTTCCCCCATTCACTGCCCAACCTGGTATTCAGGTGGAAACAGCTGATTTTATGCCAATTGATTATTATTCGCTGTTTTTCACGGAAGATCTCTATAGATCTATTGTGGACCAGAGTAATTTATATGCTGGTCAATTCACGCTGCTAATCCCCAGTTGTCTTCCATTGCCAAAGATTGGAAACCAATTACGGTTTCCGAATTTAAGACCTTTCTGGGCCTTTCCCTCAACATGGGCACACATAAATTCCCGTCATTGCGTGCTTATTGGTCCACGCACCCAATTGACCACATGCCCGTGTTCTCTGCCTCCATGCCCAGGAAACGATATGAGCAGATCTTGCGGTTCATGCACTTCAACGACAATGAACTTTGTCGTCCACGTGGGGACCCTGAATACGACCGGCTCTATAAAATTCGGCCCCTCATAAACCACTTCAACGAACGTTTTGCAGCCTTGTTTACTCCCGATCAAGTTGTCTGCGTTGATGAGTCCCTGATTAAATTTTCTGGCCGCTTGGCTTTCAAGCAGTACCTTCCCAGCAAGCGTGCCAGATACGGGGTCAAGCTCTATAAGTTCTGTGACAGGGCAACAGGCTATGTATGGAGCTTTATGGTTTATGAGGGAAAAGATAGTCAGGTTGAGCAGGTCAACTGCCCAGATTACATAGGGAGCGCTGGCAAGATAGTGTGGAAATTGGTGTCACCCTTATTCGGAAAGGGGTACCACTTGTATGTGGACAATTATTACACGAGCGTGCCACTGTTTAGTCACTTGTTTGATCATCAGATTGGAGCATGTGGCACCGTGCGACCTAATCGCCGGGGCTTTCCTCAGCGGCTTGTAGATGCCCGTCTTAGGCTGGGGGAGAGAGCCTGCGTAAAGTGTAATAACTTGCTCGCTATGAAGTGGAGGGACAATAAGAATGTTTTCCTTCTTACCTCCCTTCATGCAGACACGACAGTCCAAATTCCTACGGCGACTGGTGTTGTGGAGAAACCCATCTGTGTCCACGAATATAACAAAAATATGGGAGGGGTGGACCTCAACGACCAGTTGTTGGCGCTGTATCTAATTGACCGTAAGGCGAGACGCTGGTACAAAAAAGTGTCTCTATCCTTATTTCAATTGGCTTTGCTGAACGCTCATGTGCTATACAGAGCTTCAGGCGGGACTTTATCTCTTCTAAAATTCCAGAATGAGATTGTCACAGAACTCCTGTATCCAGGCGGTTCTGCACCTCACCATCCCCAACCAAATGCAGTAAGCCGGCTGCATGAGAGGCATTATACGTATGTCCTCCCGAGTACCCCTACCCAACGAGCCCCCCAAAAAAGATGTCGTGTCTGTAGCAAGCGCGGATTTAGGCGTGACACCCGTCATTATTGTCCACTCTGTCCTGACAAGCCTGGTCTTTGCCTTGGTGAATGTTTTGAATGCTACCACTCAAAAGTGAAGTTTTAGCGTAGGGTACAGCATTTCACAGACTAGGACACACTTACACAGGGTCTCCCAAGATGCCATTACATTTTGAGAGAGCCGAACTATTACAGTTGTTAAAGTTACAAAAAAAAAGTGTAAAAAAGAAAAAAAAAAAACGTAAAAAACAAAACACAAAAAAAAATAAAATAAAAAAAACAAAAACAGTTGTAGTTTTATTCTTCTCTCTCTCTCTCTCTCTCTCTATTTTCTCTCTATTGTTCTGCTCTTTTTTACTGTATTCCATTCTGCAATGTTTTATCATGCTTGCTTTTCAGGTATGTAATTTTTTGTTTTCAGGTGCGCCATTCAACTGCAGCGCGGAATTATTTATCTTGACAGCAACAGCGTTTGCTCCCACGATACATAAAGCCGTGACTCCAGTGCTGTAGGAGGTGATTTCACCACCACAGTTAAAAAAAAAGAGCATATATGCCGAAGCATGGGGGCAGCAGGGGCGGAGGAGCGATTTTGCTCCTAATGCCGCGTACATACTGTGACAGCAGGAAGGTAAAGTCACCTGGTTGCATCCAGGGGGGTAGATATATTTCGCCCAGATTCAGGCTTTACGCCGACTTATACAACTAGGTGGAGAGTTGTATAAGCCCAGCTAAGGCTAGTGGGCTCATGGATGACTCATATGTCTAGGGAGAGTGTGGGGCGTCGTGCAGACAGGGAGTTGATGAGACCAGCTGAAGCTTGTCAGCTCATTTAGGCCTCTATAAGAACTCCCAGCTTCATTAGATGTTAGCTCATGCCTGGAACCAGACCTGTGTGGACTGTCTAGGGAGAGTGAACCCCTGTGCGGTGAGGCAAAGCCTGTGTGGCTATTTGTTTGGACTTTTACTAAACCAGGGACTTAGGGACTAGGACAGCACCAGGCTGATCCCAGTTGTTAGTTTAGGAAACCTGCATGTTTAGTCAGGGGTCAAACTGACCAGGATTTATTTTGTTTATGTTTCTTTTTGGCTTTGCTGTGTTTTTGTCACTGTACATAGAGAAATAAACCGCACCTTTTGATTTTGAAAACCACAACCTCCGTCTGCTGGCCCTGTTTTTGTGTGGGGAGCCCAACCAGGGGGTCACACACACCCGCTACCGAGTTAACCCCCTCACAGTTGGTGGAGAACCAGTGGCAGTTTTTTTTAAGCCAGCATGGAGGAGATACTGAAACAGCTGGCTCTAGCAAATGCCAATCAACAGCAGACAAATGCAGGTTTGCAAAGGAGCCTTGCAGCCCAGCAGCAAGCTCATCAACAAGCCCAGCAGCAATCTGAGGCCCGCTTCATAGACCTGTTACAGAAGCAAGAGCAGAGACTACAACAAATGGAAGCAGTAATGCAGCAACGTCCGCAGACCAGTGAGGAAAGCCGTCCCACTAATACCGCGTCCTTTGGGGTGAGTCGTTTATTGACAAAAATGACTGGAGAGGAGGATGATCCAGAGGTATTTTTGACCACATTTGAAAGGACTGCTGAAAGAGAAAAGTGGCCTGAGGAGCAGTGGGCTGGACTGGTGGCTCCTCTGTTAACTGGTGAATCGCAGAAGGCTTACTATGACCTAGAGCCTGACCAAGCAAAAGACTATGTGATGCTAAAAGCTGAAATATTGGCAAGGCTGGGTGTCACCCTGGCTGTCCGGGCTCAGCGTGTGCATAACTGGACTTTCCAGCTTGGAAAACCCCCCAGGTCTCAAATGTATGATCTCATTCACCTGAGCAGGAAGTGGCTACAGCCAGAGACTTTGTCCGCACCAGAGATTGTGGAACGTGTTGTAATGGATCGGTTTTTGAGAGCTCTTCCTACTGCCATCCAAAAGTGGGTAAGCCATGGAGACCCAGAGACGGCCGGTGGTCTTGTGGATCGTGTAGAGAAATACTTGGCTACAGAGAACCTGACGGCCTCTTCCAGAGACTCTCGGACTTTCCACCCTAAGACCAGACCATCCCCAGGGGCGGATAAGAGGATTCCAAGGGGTAAGGGTGGAGAGAGTGAGAGGGTGGGAGCTCTACCCCAAGTTTGGCGAGAACAGCCTGGGAAATCAGCGGCTCAAGAGGCGGCAAGAAGGATCGTTTGCTACCGCTGCCGGCAAGCGGGACATATTGCAGCAAATTGCCCGGTTATGGAGGAACCCATGCAATGTGACTTTCTGATGGACAGACGTCAGTCGCTGTGTGCGACAGTCGCATGCACTGCCATTCGGGGAACTGAGAAACATTTATGCAAAATGTGTATTAATGGTAGAAATGTTGTGGTATTACTGGATTCAGGTAGCCTTGTGACCCTGATAAAGGCTGAATTAGTTAAAACAGAGGTCTCTGGGAATAGCAAGGTAGCTGTTATTTGTGTGCATGGGGACACCCGAGAGTATCCAGTGACTACAGTGTGTTTCGAGACCCCCAAAGGTACCCTCTCTCATCCAGTGGGGTTAGTATCTCAATTACCGCATGATGCCATTGTGGGAAGGGATTTTCCGAAGTTCTGGGAACTATGGGATGATCCTGAGCCCCCCACTGGTGCCCCTATGTACCAGGAATGTGATAGCCAGAACTCCTCTGAGAGTGGTGAGGACTCTCCAGAATTTCCCTTGTCAGTATTGGCAGGGGAGACTCAAGAAACTGGAGAGGAGCCCACCTCCTCAGACGAAAACCTACCGTCTGTGGAGTTTTCTGATCTGGAGGTTCACAGGGAAAATTTTGCCACAGAACAGTTAAAAGACCCCGCCCTAATAAAGGTACGGGAAAACGTAGTGGAAATAGATGGCGAGTTAGTGAACCCAGATAATACCTGCACTTACCCATACTTCAGCGTAGAGAAGGACCTACTGTATCGGGTGGCAAAAAGGGCAGAAGAAACCGTTGAGCAGCTTGTGGTGCCCAAACCTTACAGGAAGTTGGTGTTGGAGTTGGCCCATGGGCACATTCTTGGAGGTCATCTGGGGACAGAGAAAACCCGAGAGAGGGTATTACAGAGATTCTATTGGCCTGGGGTGATGAAGGACATAGAAAATTATTGTTCCTCCTGCCCTGTGTGTCAGAGGTCGGCCCCGATGCCACATTTCCGTAGCCCGCTGGTCCCTCTACCCATCATTGAGGTCCCGTTTGAGAGAATCGCAATGGATTTGGTAGGTCCTATAATCAAGTCCGCTAGGGGGCACCAGTACATATTGGTTATAATGGACTATGCCACCCGTTATCCAGAAGCGATCCCTCTCAGAAATACCTCGGCCAAAACCATAGCCAAAGAGCTATCTCTTGTTTTTAGCCGGGTGGGTATTTGTAAAGAACTGCTTACGGACCAAGGTACACCCTTTATGTCCCGGGTTATGAAAGAGCTGTGTAAATTGCTCAAAGTGACGCAATTGCGTACATCTGTGTATCACCCCCAAACCGATGGGCTGGTTGAAAGATTCAACAAAACCCTAAAACAAATGTTGAAGAAAGTGGTGGATAGAGATGGAAAGGATTGGGACTGTCTACTTCCTTATTTGATGTTTGCTATTAGGGAGGTGCCCCAATCCTCTACGGGATTCTCCCCCTTTGAGTTACTGTATGGGAGACACCCAAGAGGGCTGTTGGATATTGCCAAGGAAACTTGGGAAAGTGAGAGTTCTCCCCACAGGAGTGTGATTGAGCATGTCGCCCTGATGCAAGATCGAATTGCACAGGTAATGCCCATCGTGAAGGAACATTTGGCCCAAGCGCAGTTGGCACAGCAGAGAGTGTACAACCGTGGAGCAAAGACCCGTACCTTTTCCCCGGGGGATAGGATATTGGTACTTGTCCCTACGGTTGAAAGTAAATTCCTTGCCAAATGGCAAGGCCCCTACGAGATAATGGAAAAAGTGAGCGAAGTGAATTACAAGGTCAGACAACCAGGAAGGCGAAAGCCCGAACAGATATATCACGTTAATCTGTTGAAAGCCTGGAGGGATAGAGAGTCCCTAGTCGCAGAAACTTGGTCACCAGCTCAAACTGGTTGCGTGATTCCGGAGGTTGGAATAGCAGCCACCTTGTCACAACCCCAACAACAGGAGGTTAAGGAGTTTGTGCTTCGCAACAAGGAGGTGTTCTCTGAGCTGCCGGGACAAACATCTGGGGTAGAGCATGATATTATTACCCCGCCCGGTGAAAGGGTGAAGTTAAAACCCTATCGGATCCCAGAGGCCCGACGGGAGGCAATACGGGAGGAAGTACAGAAAATGCTGAACTTAGGGGTGATAGAGGAGTCCCAAAGTGATTGGTCTAGTCCCATTGTGTTGGTGCCTAAACCGGATGGGAGCTGGCGATTTTGTAACGATTTTCGTCAGTTGAACAAAGTTACAAAATTTGACACCTACCCCATGCCACGTATAGATGAGTTGATCGACCGGCTGGGAACAGCCCGATACATGACGACTCTTGACCTCACAAAAGGGTATTGGCAAATTCCCCTGGCCAAGTCGGCCAAAGAGAAAACCGCATTTGTAACCCCAGACGGGGCGTTCCAATATAAGAGAATGCCGTTCGGGTTACAGAATGCGCCGGCCACATTCCAGCGGAAAATGGACCAGATACTGAGGCCCCATCGGAAGTATGCTGCGGCTTACCTGGATGACGTCATTGTCCATAGCACAGATTGGGCCTCACATCTGCCAAAAGTGCAAGCAGTCCTAGACTCTATCCGGGAAGCGGGGTTTACGGCTAACCCCAAGAAGTGTACCATTGGGCAGGAGGAGGCCAAATATCTTGGGTACACCATTGGCAGGGGAGTGATAAAACCCCAACTCAACAAAGTCGAGGCCATCCAGAGTTGGCCACGTCCCAACAGCAAGAAGCAGGTACGGGCCTTTCTGGGAATCGCGGGTTATTATCGGCGCTTCATTCCCCACTTTGCTTCTAAGGCTGTGCCCCTAACCAACCTGACGAAAGGGAAAGGGTCGGTCATGATTAAATGGACCCCCGAGGCTGAGGCAGCATTCCAATTCTTGAAACAAGCCTTATGTAGCCAGCCAGTGTTGTACTCACCCGACTTCTCTAAAGACTTTGTCGTACAAAGTGATGCGTCAGATGTGGGGTTAGGAGCAGTATTGTCCCAGGTCTGGAACGGGGAAGAGCACCCAGTCATTTACCTCAGCAGGAAGTTGAAGTCCCATGAGGTAAATTACGCCACGGTTGAAAAGGAGTGTTTAGCGGTGAAGTGGGCTCTAGATTCCCTTCGGTACTATCTGCTAGGTAGGCACTTTGACATGGTTACGGATCACGCTCCGTTAAAGTGGATGGCTCAAAACAAGGAAACAAATAGAAGAGTGAATAGGTGGTTCCTGGCCCTCCAGGAATTCAACTTAACAGTAAAGCATCGCCCTGGCGTTCAAATGGGGAATGTGGATGCTTTGTCTCGAGTACATGAATGCCTGATTGCTGGTGTTCCAACCCCGAGGTTAAAACAAGAGGGGGGGGTATGTGACAGCAGGAAGGTAAAGTCACCTGGTTGCATCCAGGGGGGTAGATATATTTCGCCCAGATTCAGGCTTTACGCCGACTTATACAACTAGGTGGAGAGTTGTATAAGCCCAGCTAAGGCTAGTGGGCTCATGGATGACTCATATGTCTAGGGAGAGTGTGGGGCGTCGTGCAGACAGGGAGTTGATGAGACCAGCTGAAGCTTGTCAGCTCATTTAGGCCTCTATAAGAACTCCCAGCTTCATTAGATGTTAGCTCATGCCTGGAACCAGACCTGTGTGGACTGTCTAGGGAGAGTGAACCCCTGTGCGGTGAGGCAAAGCCTGTGTGGCTATTTGTTTGGACTTTTACTAAACCAGGGACTTAGGGACTAGGACAGCACCAGGCTGATCCCAGTTGTTAGTTTAGGAAACCTGCATGTTTAGTCAGGGGTCAAACTGACCAGGATTTATTTTGTTTATGTTTCTTTTTGGCTTTGCTGTGTTTTTGTCACTGTACATAGAGAAATAAACCGCACCTTTTGATTTTGAAAACCACAACCTCCGTCTGCTGGCCCTGTTTTTGTGTGGGGAGCCCAACCAGGGGGTCACACACACCCGCTACCGAGTTAACCCCCTCACAATACGGTCAAAATTCCGACGGAGGCTTGCCCGTGGAAAAGTCCGACCGTGTGTACGCGGCATAACCTTTTATGCCGCGTACATACGGTCGAAATTCCGACGAAGGCTTGCCCGTGGAAAAGTCCAACCGTGTGTACGCGGCATAACTTTTTTGCGGGAGGATGCCCCCATGCTTCGGCATATATATATTTTAGGCACAGGTTGCGTTAAAAAAATGTTTTATTTTTTACTAGGTTTTGTTTTGGTATTTGCTTTGCAGGTATGGTATGGTAAGGTCTTACTGTTGTACTGTAATGTTACTTTGTTTTAATGTTAACCATCATTTGCTTAGCAGGTACACCATTCAGTTGCAGAGCGGATCTATTTATCTTGACAGCAACAGCGTTTGCTCCCACGATACATAAAGCCGTGACTCCAACGCTGTAGGAGGTGATTTCACCACCACAGTTAAAAAAAAGAGCATATATGCCGAAGCATGGGGGCAGCAGGGGCGGAGGAGCGATTTTGCTCCTAATGCCGCGTATATACGGTCGAAATTCCAACAGAGGCTTGCCCGTGGAAAAGTCCGACCGTGTGTACGCGGCATAACTTTTTTGCGGGAGGATGCCCCCATGCTTCGGCATATATGCCCATCATTAGAAGTGGGTGGATGGAGGGAGGTATTCTAATGGTGGGCATACCCACCGATCAATCTCTTTTTTTCATTCAGCCAACAGGCTGCATGAAAAAAAAGATTACAATACATGTCCAACAAGGACCAGCAACGTACTGGTATGTTGCTGGACTTTGAATGGTTATACCAGAATGATGCCTGTAGGTTTAGGTATCATCTTGGTATCATTCTTTTCAGCCAGTGGCCGGCTTTCATGTAAAAGCAATTCTAGCAGATAATTAGCCTCTAGACTGCTTTTACAAGCAGTGGGAGGGAATGACCCCCCCCCCGGATATAAACAGCGCCATTGGGAAATTGGGAAAGCATTTTATCACACCGATCTTGGTGTGGTCAGATGCTTTGAGGGCAGAGGAAAGATCTAGGGTCTAACCCCCCAATTTTTTTCAAAAAAAGAGTACCTGTCACTACTTATTGCTATCATAGGGGATATTTACATTCCCTGAGATAACAATAAAAATGGTAAAAAAAAAAAAATATGGAAGGAACAGTTTAAAAATCAAATAAAAAATCAAAATAAATAATAAAAAAAAAAGCACCGCTGTCCCCCCTGCTCTTGCGCAAAGGCGAACGCAAGCATCGGTCTAGCGTCATATGTAAACAGCAATTGCATCATGCATGTGAGGTATCACCGCAAAGGTCAGATCGAGGGCAATAATTTTAGCAGTAGACCTCCTCTGTAAATCTAACGTGGTAACCTGTAAAGGCTTTTAAATGCTTTTAAAAATGAATGTAGTTTGTCGCCGCTGCGCGTTTGTGCGCAATTTTAAAGCATGTCGTGTTTGGTATCCATGTACTCGGCCTAAGATCATCTTTTTTATTTCATCAAACATTTGGGCAATATAGTGTTTTTTAGTGCATTAAAAAAAAAAAGTGTGTTTTGCATTAAAAATAAAAAAAGGGTGTTTTTCCCCAAAAAAATGTGTTTGAAAAATCGCTGCGCAAATACTGTGTGAAAAAAAATGCAACACCCACTATTTTAATCTGTAGGGCCTTTGCTTTAAAAAAATATATAATGTTTGGGGGTTCAACATAATTTTCATGTAAACAAAAAGTGTCAGAAAGGGCTTTGTCTTCAAGTGGTTAGAAGAGTGGATGATGTGTGACATAAGCTTCCTAATGTTGTGCATAAAATGCCAGGACAGTTCAAAACCCCCCCAAATGACCCCATTTTGGAAAGTAGACACCTCAAGCTATTTGCTGAGAGGCATGTTAAGCCCATTGAATATTTTTTTTTTTTTTGTCCCAAGTGATTGAATAATGACAAAAAGAAAAAAAAATGTACAAAAAGTTGTCACTAAATTATATATTGCTCAAACATGCCATGGTTATATGTGGAATTACACCCCAAAATACATTCTGTTGCTTCTCCTGAGTACGGGGATACAACATGTGTGAGACATTTTGGGAGCCTAGCCGCGTACAGGACCCCGAAAACCAAGCACCGCCTTCAGGATTTCTATGGGTGTAAATTTTTGATTTCACTCCTCACTGCCTATCACAGTTTCGGAGGCCATGGAATGCCCAGATGGCACAAAACCCCCCCCCCAAATGACCCCATTTTGGAAAGTAGACACCCCAAGCTATTTGTTGAGAGGTATGTTGAGTATTTTGCAGATCTCGCTTTTTGTCACAAAGTTTTGAAAATTAAAAAAAAAAAAAAATATGTCTTTCTTCATTTTCAAAACAAATGAGAGCTGTAAAATACTCACCATGCCTCTCAGCAAATAGCTTGGGGTGTCTACTTTCCAAAATGGGGTCATTTGTGGGGGTTTTGGGCTATCTTGGCATTTTATGGCCTTCAAAACTGTGATAGGTAGTGAGGAGTGAAATCAAAAAATTGTGCCCTTAGAAATCCTGAAGGCGGTGCTTGGTTTTCGGGGGCCCGTATGCGGCTAGGCTTTCAAAAGCCCCACACATGTGGTATCCCCGTACTCAGGAGAAGCAGCCAAATGTATTTTGGGGTGCAATTCCGCATATAACCATGGCATGTTTGAGCAATATATCATTTAGTGACAACTTTTTGTACATTTTCTTTTTTTTTTCTTTTTGTCATTATTCAATCACTTGGGACAAAAAAAAATATTCAATGGGCTCAACATGCCTCTCAGCAATTTCCTTGGGGTGTCTACTTTCCAAAATTGGGTCATTTTGGGGGGTTTTGTGCTATCTTGGCATTTTATGGCCTTCAAAACTGTGATAGGTAGTGAGGAGTGAAATCAAAAATGTATGCCCTTAGAAACCTTGAAGGCGGTGCTTGGTTTTTGGGGTCCCGTACGCGGCTAGGCTCCCAAAAAGTCCCACACATGTGATATCCCCGTACTCAGGAGAAGCAGCAGAATGTATTTTGGGGTGTAATTTCACATATGCCTATGGCATGTGTGAGCAATATATCATTTAGTGACAACTTTGTGCAAAAAAAAAAAAAAAGTTTGTCATATTCCCGCAACTTGTGGCAAAATATAAAATATTCCATGGACTGAACATGCCTCTCAGTAAATAGCTTGGGGTGTCTACTTTCCAAAATGTGGTCATTTGGGGGGGTTTTGTGCTATTTTGGCATTTTATGGCCTTCGAAACTGTGATAGGTAGTGAGGAGTGAAATCAAAAATTTGCGCCCTTAGAAATCCTGAAGGCGGTGCTTGGTTTCCGGGGTCCCGTACGTGGCTAGGCTCCTAAAAAGTCCCACACATGTGGTATCCCCGTACTCAGGAGAAGCAGCAGAATGTATTTTGGGGTGCAATTCCACATATAACCATGGCATGTGTGAGCAATATATCATTTAGTGACAACTTTTTGTAATTTTTTATTTTTTTTGTCATTATTCAATCACTTGGGACAAAAAAAAAATATTCAATGGGCTCAACATGCCTCTCAGCAATTTCCTTGGGGTGTCTACTTTCCAAAATGGGGTCATTTAGGGGGGTTTTGTACTGCCCTGCCATTTTAGCACCTCAAGAAATGAGAGGCAGTCATAAATTTAAAGCTGTGTAAATTCCAGAAAATGTACCCTAGTTTGTAAACGCTATAACTTTTGCGCAAACCAATAAATATACGCTTATTGACATTTTTTTTACTAAAGACATGTGGCTGAATACATTTTGGCCTAAATGTATGACTAAAATTTAGTTTATTCGATTTTTCTTATAACAAAAAGTAGAAAATATCATTTTTTTTCAAAATATTCGGTCTTTTTCTGTTTATATCGCAAAAAATAAAAATCGCAGAGGCAATCAAATACCATTAAAAGAAAGCTCTATTTGTGGGAAGAAAATGACGCAAATTTCGTTTGGTTACAACATTGCATGTCCACACAATTTACAGTTAAAGCAGCACAGTGCAAAATTCTGAAATCACCTCTGGTCCTCTAGCTACCAAATGTCTCGGGGCTTAAGTGGTTAAATTGTACGATCCTGGCACCATCATTCCACCAGTGGCGGCTGGTGCTCAAAATTTTTTGGGGGGCGCAAACAAACTGAAATAATATGAAAAAAAAAACATTAATTGCAGCCTCACTGTGCCATCAAACGCAGCCACTGTGCCCATCAATTGCCACCACTGTGCCCATCAAACGCAGCCACTGTGCCCATCAATTTCCGCCACTGTGCCCATCAAACACAGCCACTGTCAAACGCAGCCACCGTGCCCATAAAACGCCGCCACTGTGCCTATCAATTGCCGCCACTGTGCCCATCAAACGCAGCCACTGTGCCCATCAAACGCTGCCACTGTGCCATATCAAATGCTCCCACTGTGCCCCATCAAATGTTCCCACTGTGCCCCCCCGCCCGCCGTCTGCCAGGCACTTACCCTGTCTAGGTGGGGCAGCGGGTGATGGCGGCGGGGCAGCGATCTGTGTCCTCCATGCTCCACGATGTCTTCTCCCATCCTCTCTTCCTGTCCTCTGCTATGATTAGATGCCTGATAGGCGTCCACTCACAGCGCCTATCATTTCAGCCAATCAGGTGATGGGTAACAGACCAGAGCACCTGATTGGCAGGGAGGCCATTCAGTGTTAAGAAAGCGAATGTTCATTTGCTTTTCTAACACAGCTGGCTGAACTGTGAGCGCAAGCACTCACTGTTTACCTTTTTTTACGCCTATTAGAGCCTATGGCTCTAATCAGGTGCTTCAAAAACACCCTCCACCGCTGTAATTCCGGCGCCCGAAAAGGCGCCCTGAATAATGGGTGGCAGCGGTGGCCATAGATAGATTCATGCAATCTATTGGTAATATAGTGGGTGGCAAGAGAAAGGGGGCGGCGCCCGTACGCCCTTATGGACGCACCGCCACTGTATTCCACTTATATAAGAGAACTTTTATATACCTAAATTTGACTGCCAATAAATCACATCATTATAACTGTTTCCTCTGCAAGAAAAGAAGGCTGCCTGACTACAGTAGCTCCAAGAAAATCCAGCTGCCCCTTTATCCATTTTTTAGAAAAATAAATCCTAACTGAAATGTCATCTTTTTTGCTATGTTAGACAAAAAAGTGGCTTATCAGGCATCTCCTTTTTTAGGAAGTTCAAAGGAGATATCATTGTATTCTAAATTGACAAATTACAGCCAGTGGTGCCTTGAATAATCTATTCTTGTATTTAAAGTTCACTTATAATAATATGACCTCCAGTGATATGCTGAAAGGATCTGTCAAGTGTCTTGCAATTTGCATCTACTTGAAGAGCCCAGCAAAACCTTTTTTATCCTAAGTTCCAATTTTAATGATTGTAATTTGTTTCTCTATTAAAAACAGTTATAGGAATATATTAAAATACATTAGTCACACTGCAAAAGTTATTTCTTTTTCGTACATCATGGGACACAGAGCGACTTAGTCATTACTAATGGGTTATATAGATACCTTCAGGTGCTGGCACTGGCAACTTCCAAAACCGGAAGTACCCTCCCCTATATAAGCCCCTCCCATCCGGGAGCACCTCAGTTTTTTGCCAGTGTCTAAGGTGTTGGCCAAAGAGTAACATGTGTTTTCACTGGGCTTGCGTACAGGTTCTTTTATGGGCCTTAGTAAGCTGTTCCGGATCCGACCAAAAAAGCTTCATAGCTAAACGGTCGGTACCCGGGCCTTGCAACAGAAGAGCAAGGTTTTTCCTGTAATGCCTCTCTTAGGAGGGCTGGACCCTGGGATCCAGAGCTCTGGTCATACCCACGACCAAGATGTTGTCTGTGCAGGGTGCTATACAGGTCCAGGGGAGTGGAATCCTTGGAAACCCGGTCCCTGAAGGTTTAAATACAATGCCTGCCGTGAGAGGTGAAGTTTGGGCTTCTGTGGACCAAACAGAGTCCTGCAGCGGGGAACAGGTAAGTGGGGGCCCCCAGGAACTTGGTTCTATTGGGGGACCCCCAAGCCTAATTTGTCTTTCTGTCTGTTACCTAACGGTATTCCCGCTAATATCTGTGCATGCCTGTAACTACTGGAAAATTTACAATTTTAATAGTAGTCAAGAAAAAAAAAAGGGAGACCGCGGTACCTGTGTTAAACCACTAGAGGCCGCTGTGGTCCATTTTTCTTGTCATGTGGATCTTTGGTTTTCTCAAGTCAAAAGATCCAGGCAGTTGGTAAGTTCTCTGTGGGAATCCACTTCCTCTGCCCTGTTGCTGCGCTCATCCACCGCACAGGCCCTCCGGCAAAAAGGGCCCTGGCTCCTAGTCCCTGCTTGTTTTCAAAAAAGAGCGCCGAAGGCGCGCGGGCGCGTGCACGCGCCTCCTATGAAAGGAAAGGGGCGGGGCGGGTGGATGACGCTCGATGCGCGCCGCGGCGCTTCTGCGCATGTGCAGGCGTCCCAGCATGGATAAAAGACACAGTACAAGTGTCAGCTGGATGCAAGCAGAGCTAGCAACAAAACGGTGGCACACAGAGGCGGTTGATGCAGGCATCCCCATAGAAAGACACTTTAGTGGACACCAGCTGGTATATAGCAGCAATTGTGTTAGACTATTACCAGTAAAATTGGTGTATGACGACGGGAATACCTTAGCTTTGTGCTTGAAGGATATGTCATCCAGACGCTCTGGAAATAAGTCTTCCAAGAAGCCAAAGGGGTCTCCATCGGGCTCTGAGGATTTTGGGCATGCTTGTACTGCACCAATCTCCCCTGAAATTTCAGAGGTTAGTAGCCGTAGGAACCCCGCAGGAGTACCTGGTGCTGCGGCTGTCCCCAGTCCACCTGCTCCTGTATATATAACAGAGGAGGTTTTTTCCTCAACTCTGGGAGGATTGGAAGAGAGATTAACAGCATTGATCGCTGCTTCCCTGTCACAGGGAAAGCGTGTCCGATCTCCGTCTCCTCCTTCAGAGTGCCTGTTAGTGGAGGAACAGCCCCACACAGAGATCGACCTGCCTGAAGGGGATCAGGATGAGGTTGATTCGGTTATAGAGGAATCAACAGTGGAAGAACCTTTCTCAGCATCTCAGGCTGAAAGATTATGGGTTCAGTCTCTGACTAACATGGTCCGATCAGCATTTAAAATGCCTCTTGCGGAGCCATCAACCACTACTGTCTCCTCGCTGGGGTCGCTGAAATCTCCCCAGACTGTCTGTAACTTCCCAATCCACCCTTTATTGGAAGGGCTTATTTACCAGGATTGGGAGCATCCTGATAAAATATTTACTCCCCCCAAGAGATTTCCGGTGATCTATCCCATGGAGGATAAGTTCATAAAAAAATGGAGGGTCCCTACAGTGGACGCAGCCATCTCTTGTGTGAATAAATCACTGACGTGTCCAGTAGATAATGTTCCAATGTTCAAAGACCCAATAGACAAAAAATTGGAGTCTTTACTAAAATCTGCTTTCTCTACAGCAAGCATGGTGACACAACCTGCAGTTGCAGCGATTGGGGTCTGTCAAGCAGTGAAGGATCAGTTGAAACAAGTCTTAAGGGACTTACCAGATCAGCAGGCTCTTGCCCTAGCTGACCTACCTAGAGCCTTGTGTTTTGCGGTGGATGCTATAAAGGATACAATCCAACAGGCCTCCCGCTTTACGCTGTCTGTAGTACATATGCGTAGGCTTCTATGGCTCAAAAACTGGTCTGCTGAAGCTCCCTGTAAGAAATTGCTGATTAGCTTCCCATTTCATGGAGAACGCTTATTTGGAGAAGATCTGGACAAGTATATCCAGAAAATTTCTGCCGGTAAAAGTACACTCTTGCCGGTTAAGAACAAGGGTAGAAGTCCTTCTTTTAAGAGGCCTACTTCTCCAGTCCCTGGCACATCGGCTGTGAAACAGTTCCGACGGCCTCCGCGGTCAAATCCAGGGGGCAGAAATCAGGGACAATCACAGGGTAACAAGAAACCCTGGGTCAAGAGAGGTACGAAACCTCCCCCCAAGTCATGAAGGGTTGCCCCCACTCAATCGGGTGGGGGGAAGACTTCAGTTGTTCACAGAGACCTGGCGGGACACCATCAGAGACAGATGGGTGATCTCCGCAGTAAGTCTGGGATACAAGCTGGAGTTAAGACACTCCTCCTGCCCATTTTATGAGGTCAAACGTGCCAAGCGATCCCCAGAAGAGAGGATCCCTCCTTCTGGCACTAGAACAACTATTGCTCCAAGGTGTAATCATGAAGGTTCCCTTGGAAGAAAGCGGGTTCGGGTTTTACTCGAACCTTTTCACAGTCCCCAAACCAAATGGGGACGTGAGGCCCATATTAAATCTAAAAGGGCTAAACAAATTCCTACATATCAGGACTTTTCGGATGGAGTCGATCCGATCGGTGGCCACTGCCCTACAAGGGCAGGAATGGTTAGCCTCGATCGACATAAAGGATGCTTATCTGCATATTCCCATCTTTCCGGCCCACCAGAAATTTCTACGCTTTGTAGTAGAAGGGCGCCATTTTCAGTTCAGAGCCTTTCCTTTCGGTCTGGCCACAGCACCACGAGTGTTCACAAAAATTCTGGCCCCACTATTGGCCAATCTAAGAACACGGGGTGTAACGATAATGGCATATTTAGACGACCTGCTACTAATAGACCACTCAGTGGAAAAACTGGAAGTAGCTATTCACGAGACAATCAAGTATCTGGAATATCACGGTTGGATTATCAACCGAGACAAGTCAGCTCTAAGACCAGTCAAAAGTCTGGAATACTTGGGGCTAAGGCTGGATTCAAATCAGAGAAAGATTTTCTTACCTCCAGAGAAGGTGTCGTCTTTGAAAGATTTGACCCACTTAGTGGGTACAAAAAGAAAACCATCCATACGCCTGTGCATGAGGCTGCTGGGAAAAATGGTGGCTTCACTCGAAGCAGTACCCTACGGTCAATTCCATTCAAGGAACTTGCAGAGGGCCATACTGTCAGCCTGGAACAAAGAAGTTCAGGCTTTAGACTTACCAATGTCCCTGTCCCCTTCCGTTCGCAAGAGCCTCCATTAGTGGTTGGTGCCCCAGAATCTGGAAAAAGGGAAACCCTTCAGTCCGGTTTCTTGGAAGGTGGTCACTACAGATGCCAGCCTCATAGGCTGGGGGGCAGTACTGGAGCAATGGTCTCTCCAGGGCAAGTGGTCAGAAGCAGAGAAGGCCCTGCCCATCAATCTCTTAGAGATACGAGCAGCCCGGTATGCCCTAGTAGCATGGACATCCAAACTCCAAGGGTCCCCTGTCAGAATTCAATCAGACAATGCCACAGCAGTGGCATATATCAATCACCAGGGTGGCACCAGGAGTCGTGCAGCCCAGAGGGAAGCGAATTGCATCCTGGAATGGGCAGAAAGATATGTCCCAGCCATATCCGCGGTTTTCATCCCAGGAGTGGAAAATTGGAGAGCGGACTTTCTAAGTCGCCAGCAATTATGCCCGGGGGAATGGTCTCTTCACCCCGAGGTTTTCCAGGCAATATGCCAGCGGTGGGGAACTACGGATGTAGATCTGCTAGCATCCAGATTCAACGCAAAGGTGGACAGATTTGTGTCTCGCACAAGGGATCCCCTAGCTTGCGGCTCGGATGCCCTAGTGTTCCCTTGGGATCAGTTCAAGCTGATATATGCATTCCCACCGCCACAATTGTTACCGCGATTAATCCGCAGAATCAGGGTAGAAAAGAAACCAGTGATTCTGGTGGCTCCAGCGTGGCCCCGAAGAGCATGGTACGCGGAGATCGTAAAGATGTCAGTGGGGAGTCCTTGGACCCTCCCACATCGTCCGGACCTGCTTTCGCAGGGACCGATATACCACCCTTCCTTACAAGCCCTAGGTTTGACGGCCTGGCTATTGAAGCCCACATTCTAAAAAAGAGAGGTCTCTCTAATCCTGTGGTATCTACCATGATCAATGCCAGGAAGCCGGTATCCAGGCAGATCTATTATAGGATCTGGAAGGCGTACATCGCGTGGTGTGAGGCCAAGAAATGGCATCCGCGTAAGTACATAATAGGTAGGATCCTGGACTTCCTACAGTGGGCTGTGGATAGGAAGCTTGCCTTGAGTACTATCAAGGGTCAGATTTCGGCCTTGTCAATATTTTTTCAAAGGCCCTTGGCTTCGCATTCACTAGTCAAAGCTTTCATACAAGGAGTGATGCGTATTAGCCCTCCGGTTAGTATTCCCATATGTCCATGGGACTTAAACCTGGTTCTGTCGGTTCTACAGAAACAACCATTTGAGCCATTGCAGCACATTTCCTTGGTTCTTCTCACCAGGAAATTGATTTTCTTAGTAGCCATTTGTTCGGCTAAAAGAGTATCGGAATTAGCCGCCTTGTCCTGTAAGGAGCCATATCTGGTTGTCCATAAGGACAGAGTAGTATTACGTCCTCATCCAGCCTTTCTTCCTAAGGTGGTATCGAGGTTTCATTTGAACCAAGATGTGGTTCTTCCTTCTTTTTTTCCCAAACCTACCTCGGTAGAGGAAAAGTTATTGCATTCTTTGGATGTAGTAAGAGCAGTTAAAGCTTATCTAAAAGCCACTGCTCAGATTCGTAGAACGGATACTTTGTTTGTTCTGCCGGAAGGCCCCAGAAAGGGTCAGGCAGCATCAAAATCTACTTTAGCCAAGTGGATTCGACAGGTCATAATACAAGCCTATGGCTTGAGAAGAAGACCGCCTCCGTTCAAAGTTATGCCCCGTACACACGATCGTTTTTCATGCCGTTAACAATGCCATTTTAAAAAATGGCCATTAAAAATGATCGTGTGTAGGCTCCAGAGCATTTTTAACGACGTGAAAAACGGCCATTAAAAATTTCGAACATGCTCTCTTTTTTCACGTCGTTTTTCATGTCGTTTTTTTTAACGACGTGAAAAACGATAGTGTGTATGCTTTAACGACGTGAAAAAAAACGCGCATGCTCAGAATCAAGTATGAGACAGGAGCGCTCGTTCTGGTAAAACTAGCGTTCGTAATGGAGATAGCACATTCGTCACGCAGTCACGGACTGAAAAGCATGAGACTGAAAAGAGCGAATCGTCGCTCAACAAACTTTACTAACATGAAGGGTGGCGCCATTCGAACGGAACTTCCCCTTTATAGTGCCGTCGTACGTGTTGAACGTCACTGCGCTTTGCTTGATCGTTTTTTTTTAATGATGGTGTGTACGCAAGGCAGGCTTGAGAGGAAACATGAAAAAAAACGAGGAGAAAAACGTCGGTTTAAAAAATGACATTAAAAACGATCGTGTGTACGGGGCATTAGGGCGCACTCCACAAGAGCAGTTGGAACTTCATGGGCAGTGCATCACCAGGCCTCCCTGGCTCAAGTCTGTAAGGCCGCAACATGGTCTTCAGTACACACGTTTACTCGATTCTACCAGGTAGACGTTAGAAGTCAGGAGGATGTCGCCTTTGGGCGCAGTGTGTTGCAGGCCGCAAAAGATCCTCATGCCTGATGGCGCCCAGCTTATGTATATTGTATCCCTCCCCTCATTTGGCATTGCTTTGGGACGTCCCATTAGTAATGACTAAGTCGCTCTGTGTCCCGTGATGTACGAAAAAGAAAAAGGGATTTTTATAACAGCTTACCTGTAAAATCCTTTTCTTGGAGTACATCACGGGACACAGAGCTCCCACCCCTCTTTTTGGGACACTTATTGCTTTGCTACAAAACTGAGGTGCTCCCGGATGGGAGGGGCTTATATAGGGGAGGGTACTTCCGGTTTTGGAAGTTGCCAGTGCCAGCACCTGAAGGTATCTATATAACCCATTAGTAATGACTAAGTCGCTCTGTGTCCCGTGATGTACTCCAAGAAAAGGATTTTACAGGTAAGCTGTTATAAAAATCCCTTTTTTAGAAAAAAGCGAGTTGTAGGATTTTTTTTTTACAGGACATTAAAGTGGAACTTTGGTTTTATGTAGAACAAAAACAATCACATATTGGGGGGAATTTTACACATTGAAAGCAAATTTGATTGCAGATCCTTATCTAGTTCTGTTCTGAAGATCTTGATCTGGGCCTTGTCAGTACTTTCTAAAGCTATCTGCTAAACAGGTACGTTTGTCATTATGATCACCTGATCGGTCTGTTTTGCTTGTATATTATCAGTTACTTTGAAGTAAAGCAAGGCAATGGAAAACCCTGTGATATATTAAAATGCTTTTACATATACTCTATCTAACCTTTCTAGCAAATGTGCATTTACAATGGTCTGTATGCTATAGGGAGGGATACACTAAATGTCACTTGGATTATAGTGGCTTTGTGATCTCTGTAGAAAACAGGACTCCAGTCTACTCAAGTGATCGCAGGAAACTGGGTTCTCTTGTAGTAAAAAACTTAATGTCATCCCCAGATGAAATCCCTCCGGCAGAATCTTCTTGTGTCTTATGGAGTCCTCACTGGCACAATTTTCTTTGGTATTACGAAGTCCCCCCTTCAGTTTATGCTGCTGGCCTTTTATTTAGAATGTTTGCGTAGCCATTCCCACATGGGCTTATTCTTTTACCTTTCATTATTTTCTATGAGAGAAGCATTTTCTAACGCAAACTCTAGATGGCACCGTAGTGTCATACATGCCATAGGTCAAATATATCAAAAAGTTGCCTCATATTGGCATATCCTGGGTTCAGTGTTTGACCAGTACTCCTCTAAAACAATAAGAACCAGCTAAAATGTTTTCATTGGAAAATAAATAAAATGCAGCGCTAGCGGAAAATTAATTAAAGTGCAACAACAATTGTGACACCTATAAGTCAATCCTGGAGATGTTGTCACCCTCCAAAATTGAATACAAACTGGTGAAAAAAATATCTAATAATAATATACCGTATATACTAGAGTATAAGCCGAGATTTTCAGCCCTTTTTTTTGGGCTGAAAGTGCCCCCCTCGGCTTATACTCGAGTCAGTGTACCTGGAAATATTGAGAGGCTGCGGGCGTCCATCATTTAAAACTCACGGCCTCCTCCTGTCTCTTCCGTGATAGGCGGAACTCTGTCTGCTGAGAAATGCCTATCACAAACGTTCTCTCATCCTCACCCATCCCAGCAAACACTGTGTTCAGTGTTCCACCAACCACGGATGCCTTTTCATCCTCGGACAAGAGGACGTCCATGATTGGCAGAACACTGATCACACTGTCTGCTGGGAAAATGAGTCCGAGGTTACGAGAACGTACGTGATAGGCTGAACTGTGTCAGCTGAGAAACGCCTATCACGGAAGGGACCAGGAGAAGACCGCAAGTTTTAAACAATGAATGGACACCCGCAGCCTCTCAATTTCAAGGTACAGTGACGATGGGCACATTGACTATGGGCACAGTGAGTATGGGCACAGTTAGTATGGGCACAGTGAGTATGGGCACAGTGACGACGGGGACAGTTAGTATGGGCACAGTGAGGTTGCAAATGGGCATTGTTGACCCTCTGCATTCTCACCCTCGGCTTATACTTGAGTCAATACGTTTTCCCAGTTTTTTGGGGTAAAATTAGGTCCTCGGCTTATACTCGGGTCGGCTTATACTCGAGTATATACGGTAATCAATATTAGTAGCACATGTCTGCCCTTTCAAAGAAAATTCAAATGGTATATGCAATAGTGATAAATAATATATACAGGTCCTTCTCAAAAAATTAGCATATTGTGATAAAGTTCATTATTTTCTGTAATGTACTGATAAACATTAGACTTTCATATATTTTAGATTCATTACACACAACTGAAGTAGTTCAAGCCTTTTCTTGTTTTAATATTGATGATTTTGGCATACAGCTCATGACAACCCAAAATTCCTATCTCAAAAAATTAGCATATCATGAAAAGGTTCTCTAAACGAGCTATTAACCTAATCATCTGAATCAACTAATTAACTCTAAACACCTGCAAAAGATTCCTGAGGCTTTTAAAAACTCCCAGCCTGGTTCATTACTCAAAACCGCAATCATGGGTAAGACTGCCGACCTGACTGCTGTCCAGAAGGCCATCATTGACACCCTCAAGCAAGAGGGTAAGACACAGAAAGAAATTTCTGAACGAATAGGCTGTTCCCAGAGTGCTGTATCAAGGCACCTCAGTGGGAAGTCTGTGGGAAGGAAAAAGTGTGGCAGAAAACGCTGCACAACGAGAAGAGGTGACCGGACCCTGAAGAAGATTGTGGAGAAGGACCGATTCCAGACCTTGGAGGACCTGCGGAAGCAGTGGACTGAGTCTGGAGTAGAAACATCCAGAGCCACCGTGAACAGGCGTGTGCAGGAAATGGGCTACAGGTGCCGCATTCCCCAGGTCAAGCCACTTTTGAACCAGAAACAAAGAAACAGCGGCAGAAGCGCCTGACCTGGCCTACAGAGAAGCAGCACTGGACTGTTGCTCAGTGGTCCAAAGTACTTTTTTCGGATGAAAGCAAATTTTGCATGTCATTCGGAAATCAAGGTGCCAGAGTCTGGAGGAAGACTGGGGAGAGGGAAATGCCAAAATGCCTGAAGTCCAGTGTCAAGTACCCACAGTCAGTGATGGTCTGGGGTGCCCTGTCAGCTGCTGGTGTTGGTCCACTGTGTTTTATCAAGGGCAGGGTCAATGCAGCTAGCTATCAGGAGATTTTGGAGCACTTCATGCTTCCATCTGCTGAAAAGCTTTATGGAGATGAAGATTTCATTTTTCAGCACGACCTGGCACCTGCTCACAGTGCCAAAACCACTGGTAAATGGTTTACTGACCATGGTATTACTGTGCTCAATTGGCCTGGCAACTCTCCTGACCTGAACCCCATAGAGAATCTGTGGGATATTGGGAAGAGAAAGTTGAGAGACGCAAGACCCAACACTCTGGATGAGCTTAAGGCCGCTATCGAAGCATCCTGGGCCTCCATAACACCTCAGCAGTGCCACAGGCTGGTTGCCTCCATGCCACGCCGCATTGAAGCAGTCATTTCTGCAAAAAGATTCCCGACCAAGTATTGAGTGCATAACTGAACATAATTATTTGAAGGTTGACTTTTTTTGTATTAAAAACACTTTTCTTTTATTGGTCGGATGAAATATGCTAATTTTTTGAGATAGGATTTTTGGGTTTTCATGAGCTGTATGCCAAAATCATCAATATTAAAACAAGAAAAGGCTTGAACTACTTCAGTTGTGTGTAATGAATCTAAAATATATGAAAGTCTAATGTTTATCAGTACATTACAGAAAATAATGAACTTTATCACAATATGCTAATTTTTTGAGAAGGACCTGTATATCATCGGCACATAAATTGTATCAAAAAAACTGGTTGCAATTATGATATTTCCTCTTTGAGACCCCACCAGCCAACCAAGATTTGTTGATAACGACCCGTATACAACAGGATGATTTGAGTTCAGCAGTTCATCAAAAAAGAGAGTGAATGAGGAAAGAGTAAAATTAAAAAAATGAAAACATCACACAGCATCTAGCTGTGTCCGGTAGGTACGATGTAATTCAGCAGTTGGACTCAGTAACAGCAATGATCGAGATGTCATGTGAGGGAAAAAGGAAAAAACAACCTGTGAAGTACCGCTGAGGAACAGTAAAACATAACGCTGTTCTTTGAAAGACTCACAAGACTTCTATGAAAAACGAGCGTCAGTGTGTTCCGGGTTACACACAGCGTGCGTTCCACGGGAACCGGAAGCGAACATCACTGGTTCAGAAGTTGGCCGCAAATTACGTCAATGCGTTTCGCCCCTCCTCCAGGGCATCATCAAGGACATGATGATGCCCTGGAGGAGGGGCGAAACGCGTTGACATAATATGTGTATATATTTTTTTCACCAGTTTGTATTCGATTTTGGAGGGTGACAACATCTCCAGGATTGACTTATAGGTGTCACAATTGTTGTTGCACTTTAATCAATTTTCCGCTAGCGCTGCATTTTATTTATTTTCCATTCTATCTAAGGCGTTAGTGCCTAGTGCTGCAGCAGCTGCGTGTTTAATTAATTAATTATTTTTCACAATATTATCCTAAGCACGAGTTTTAGTTTCTTTTTATACAAAATGTTTTCATTGCCCATCTAATCGTTTAAATTTGGCCCAATATACCATAGTATCTATTTCCAATTGTATTAGAGGACAGCATGTGCAATCACTGTTTCTCTGGCATTTGTTTGAGAAATGTTCAAGCATAAAGCTAATGTCTACTCCTGAATAGGGATGAGCCGAACACCCCCCTGTTCGGTTCGTACCAGAACCTTCGAACGGACCGAAAGTTTGTGCGAACTTTAGAACCCTATTAAAGTCTATGGGACTCGAACGTTCAAAAATCAAAAGTTCTAATTATAAAGGCTAATATGCAAGTTATTGTCCTAAAAAGGGTTTGGGGACCCGGATTCTGCCCCAGGGGACATGTATCAATGCAAAAATAAGTTTTAAAAACGGCCGTTTTTTTGGGAGCAGTGATTTTAATGATGCATAAAGTGAAAAAAAAAGTGAAATATTCCTTTAAATATCGTACCTTGGGGGTGTCTATAGTATGCCTATGAAGTGGCACGTGTTTCCTGTGTTTAGAACTGTCCCTGCACAAAATGACATTTGTAAAGGAAAAAAAGCCATTTAAAACTGCTTGCGGCTTTAATGTAATGTCTGGTCCCGGCAATATGAATGAAAATCATTGAGAAAAATGGCATGGGTACCCCCCCCCCCCAGCCCATTACCAGCCCCTTTGGGTCTTGTATGGATTTAGGTGCACACTGTGCAAAGGACACTAAAGCAAATTACTGCAGCTCCCTGCCTGTATTTGTATCAGAACACTAGCAATTGTATTGATGTAAGCTTTAGGTGCACACTGTGCAAAGGACACTAATGCAAAATACTGCAGCTCCATGCCTGTATTTGTATCAGAACACCAGCAAGTGTATTCAGGTAAGCTTTTGGTGCACACTGTGCAAAGGACACTGAAGAAAAATACTGCAGCTCCCTGCCTGTATTTGTATCAGAACACCAGCAATTGTATACAGGTAAGCTTTTGGTGCACACCGTGCAAAGGACACAGTACACTAAGTGAAACACTCCTGCTAGCACAATCACCTGCCTGCCTGTCAGTATAGAGAATAACAGGAACGGATCTAGCTAAACTGAATACAGTGTGTAAATATATATACAATAGGGATGAGCTTCGAGTTCGAGTCGAACTCATGTTCGACTCGAACATTGCCTGTTCGCCCGTTCGCCGAACAGCGAACAAATTGGGGTGTTCGTGGCAAATTTGAAAAGTCTATGGGAGAAATCTAAAGTGCTAATTATAAAGGCTTATATGCAAGTTATTGTCCTAAAAAGTGTTTGGGGACCCGGGTCCTGCCCCAGGGGACATGTATCAATGCAAAAAGACGTTTTAAAAACGGCCGTTTTTTCGGGAGCAGTGATTTTAATAATGCTTAAAATGAAAAAATAAAAGTGAAATATTCCTTTAAATTTCGTACCTGGGGGGTGTGTATGATATGCATGTAAAGTGGCGCATGTTTCCCGTGTTTAGAACTGTCCCTGCACAAAGTGTCATTTTTGAAAGAAAAAAATGCATTTAAAACTGACTTGCGGCTATTAATGAATTGTCGGCTCCCGGCAATACATACAAAAGTCATTGATAAAAAATAAAAAAAAAGCGTGGGGGTTCCCCAGAATTCAATTACCAGGCCCTTCAGGTCTGGAATGGATATTAAGGGGAACCCCGCCGCAAATTAAAAAAAAAATTGACGTGGGGTTCCCCCAAATATCCATTCCAGGCCCTTCAGATCTGGCATGGATTTTAAGGGGAACTCCACCCCAAATTAAAAAAAAAATGGCGTGGAGTCCCCCTAAAAATCCATACCAGACCCCTTATCCGAGCACGCAACCTGGCCGGCTGCAGGGGAAAAGGGGGGGACGAGAGAGCGGCCCCCCCTCCCTCCTGAACCGTACCAAGCCACATGCCCTCAACATGGGGAGGATGTCCCCATGTTGATGGAGACAAGGGCCTCATCCCCACAACCCTTGCCCGGTGGTTGTGGGGGTCTGCGGGCGGGGGGCTTATCGGAATCTGGAAGACCCCTTTAACAAAGGGGACCCCCAGATCCTGGCCCCCCCCTATGTGAATTGGTAAGGGGTACATTGTAAAAAAAAACATTCCAGCGGTGAAATCCAGTGTCCCGCGGCGATCCCGATGTCCAGCGCTGTCCTTCATTGGTTGTGCCTGAGTGGACCTGATGGGGAACTCCCTCTCAGTATTTTAAATGTATAGACCCGCCCCTTCTTAAGTTCCCCATCAGGTCCGCTCAGCGTATGTAATTTAAATTTACATAGTGAAGGAAGTTCCCCGCTCAAGCCAATGACGTAGGCGGGTCCGACATACCGAGGGGGCGGACCTGATGGGGGACTGCTCTCACTTTGGTAATACATGTATAGACCCGCCCCTTCTCATGTTCCGCATCTCGTCCGCTGAGCGGACCTGATGGGGAACTTAAGAAGGGGCGGGTCTATACATTTAAAATACTGAGAGGGAGTTCCCCATCAGGTCCGCTCAGGCACAACCAATGAAGGACAGTGCTGGACATCGGGATCGCCGCGGGACACTGGATTTCACCGCTGGAATGTTTTTTTTTTTTTTTTTAAATAAAGGACTTTTTCAAGGTGTTTGTGTGTTTTTTTTAACATTTTTTTACGCTTTCTTCGTGAAATGGTAGGGGTACAACGTACCCCTTACCAATTCACATAGGGGGGGCCGGGATCTGGGGGTCCCCTTTGTTAAAGGGGTCTTCCAGATTCCGATAAGCCCCCCGCCCGCAGACCCCCACAACCACCGGGCAAGGGTTGTGGGGATGAGGCCCTTGTCCCCATCAACATGGGGACATCCTCCCCATGTTGAGGGCATGTGGCTTGGTACGGTTCAGGAGGGAGGGGGGGCCGCTCTCTCGTCCCCCCCTTTTCCCCTGCGGCCGGCCAGGTTGCGTGCTCGGATAAGGGGTCTGGTATGGATTTTTAGGGGGACTCCACGCCATTTTTTTTAAATTTGGGGTGGAGTTCCCCTTAAAATCCATGCCAGATCTGAAGGGCCTGGAATGGATATTTGGGGGAACCCCACGTCAATTTTTTTTTTAATTTGCGGCGGGGTTCCCCTTAATATCCATTCCAGACCTGAAGGGCCTGGTAATTAAATTCTGGGGAACCCCCACGCTTTTTTTTTTTTTTATCAATGACTTTTGTATGTATTGCCGGGAGCCGACAATTCATTAATAGCCGCGAGTCAGTTTTAAATGCATTTTTTTCTTTCAAAAATGACATTTTTTGCAGGGACAGTTCTAAGCACGGGAAACATGCGCCACTTTACATGCATATCATACACACCCCCCAGGTACGAAATTTAAAGGAATATTTCACTTTTATTTTTTCACTTTAAGCATTATTAAAATCACTGCTCCCGAAAAAACGGCCGTTTTTAAAACTTCTTTTTGCATTGATACATGTCCCCTGGGGCAGGACCCCGTTCCCAAACACTTTTTAGGACAATAACTTGCATATTAGCCTTTATAATTAACCCTTTAGATTTTGAACGTTCGAGTCCATTGTATTTAATAGGGTTCTAAAGTTTACACGAACATTTTGTCTGTTCGCAGGTTCTGGTGCGAACCGAACAGGGGGGTGTTCGGCTCATCCCTGATATACAACACCTAGGATGCATATATATCCTCTACACACTGTAGCTACAGCTAACTGACTCACCTGCCTGCTCTATCTAACTCAAATCAAATTACACTGTCTCTCTCTCTGTCTCTCTCCTTTAACCAACACCGCAACACACAACACAAGGCCGCCAAGCCGGCGGCCTTATATAGTGTGGGGCGTGTACCTACTCCTCTGAGCCATGATTGGCCAAAGCCACCCTGGCTTTGGCCAAAAACGGCTCTCTGTACTTACGGCGCTGTGATTGGCCAAGCATGCGGGTCATAGTGCATGCTTGGCCAATCATCAGCCAGCAATGCACTGCGATGCCGCAGTGAATTATGGGCCGTGGCGCACCACTCGAATTTGGCGCGAACGGCCCATAATGTTCGAAATTCGGCGAACAGCCGAACAGGTGATGTTCGCGTCGAACGTGGGTTTGACTCGAACTCGAAGCTCATCCCTACTCCTGAAAAATAGATGTTTATATGTGGATCTGAAAAATCACTAAACCTATACTACTGTATAATATATAAGACAAGGGCATTGCAAGGACAGATTAGGAATGAATGGGGTGTCTTAGCCAATGGGCAGGGATTTTTTTGGGTCCCTTGGCCTGCTGGGAGAACCTATTTATTTGGGTGGGGTCACAGGTGATCGGGGTTCTGTGCCACATGTACGGTTGCCCTGGGACTTTTCTACATATATATATTAGGGCTGTGGAAATTAACTATTAATTCCTCGATTAATCGATACATTTTTTTGATCAATCAAAATTCTTTTGATCGGTACTCACCTCTCCGCCGGCTTCCGGGTCTTCAGGGAGTTCCGTCGGAGATCTGGGGACGTCACGGACACCGGCGGGGCTTGCCGTGTCCATCTGAAGGGCTCCTTTGCTTTGCCTTCATATCTGCATGCTGGCGGGACCTTACTATCTGCCACACGCAAGGGCTGTTACACTTCCCTCTATCACTTCCCTCTATCAACCTGGGATTCTACAGCCATCCACTGGGAGTTGTGATAGTTCCCTTCACGGGACATCTACATGCTGACGGACTGATGTTAACCCCTCCTCATCTGGATTCAGCAGTGGCATCGTTGTACACATTTTTATACCAGTATTATACTTAGCTACATGTTTTTATGACTGCTTTTGCTACCGTTTGGTATTACTCGCACCATTTTTACAGTTTATGGAGCTACATCGATTTCATCTCCAGTGCAATATTTATTTTGTTACCTACTTGAAGACTATAAAAGTTTTAATGCTATTCCCATCGAGCGCTGCCTTTGTGTTTTTTGGATCCTGCTATCCATTTTTCCAGTGGTTGGTAGCTGCACTGGGAATCAGCCTGCAAGGAGATCAGCTAAAAGTAGTTGGATCTGTATGTGCGTTATAATTAATCGAAATTAGTCGATTAATCGATTTAAAAAAAAAAACGTTTAATCAAACTCGAAAATTTTGATCAGTAACAGCCCTAATATATATATATATATATATATATATATATATATATATATATATATATATCTATATTCATATATCAAATGTCTCAGTGTTCTAAAGCCTCGTACACACGACCGAGTTTCTCGTCGTAAAAAACACGTCGTTTTTTTCGACGAGATTTTTGTTAAGCTTGTCGATTTTCTCGTCAAGCTTTCTATGCGTACACACTGACATTTCCCAATTTCCTCGTTGTTCTCCGCGCTCACGTCCAGCACGTACGACGGCACTATAAAGGGGAAGATCTTTTTTCTTGGCGCCACCCCTTGGGCTGCTTTTGCTGATCTCGTGTTACCGCGTGTGAAGTAAAAGTTTGGGAAGAGACGATTCGCGCTTTTCAGTCTTCGTACTTTTCAGTAGGCTTGTGCAATTCGTTTCGTAACGAATTGAAATTCGTCCGAATTTAGCAACTTTCGGACATTCGGAAGCATTCGAATTTCCGAACAAAGCAATTACGAATAAGACCGAATCCGAAATAAATTATACCGCAAATAGCGAATGCCCGAATGTCTTCGGCATAATTCGTTATGAAAAAGTTACGAATGTACGAATCCATGCGAAGCACAATAACACTCACTCTGCTCTGCTCTCTGCTTCTCCCACACCGTGCTGAACTCCCTCTCAAAATGGTGTACAGGGGCGGAGGTTATAGCCGCATGTAAAAAACGAAAGTAAAATACGAGATTTCGAATCCATTCGAAGCACAATAACACTCTGCTCTGCTCTCTGCTTCTCCCTCACCGTGCTGAACCCTCTCAAAATGGTGTACAGGGGCGGAGCCTATAGCCGCATGTTAAAAACGAAAGTAAAATACGAGATTTTGAATCGTTACAAATAACCGCAATGTATTTAGAAAAGTACAAATCCATTCGAAGCACATTAGGCATAATAGGCAGCGTCGTTGTGAGAGAGACACGGAAAATTACGAATCAACGAACCCAAAAAAAGTTACGAAAGTAGGAGTTGTGTCCAGAATCAACGAAAAACAACGTACTCTACCGAAAGTACGAACCCAAAAAAAGTTACGAAAGTAGGAGTTGTGTCCAGAATCAACGAAAAACAACGTACTCTACCGAAAGTACGAATTATAAAGCAACAAAAAATTCAACGAAAAATGTCGCTTGCAAAAATACGAATGAGTCCGAACACGAAAAATCCCGTCTAGCAAAATTACGAATGATTACGAATCAACAGGACCGGAAAGAAACGAACCGAAACGGAACTAATTTTTCCGTTGTGCACAAGTCTACTTTTCAAATCGTTTTCTGCGGTTCAGTTTGTGCTTGTGGGTTCGTATCTTGACTTTCAGGGCGTCTAGGCAGGTCGTATCTGTTTTACAGTGCGTTCTTGCCTGTTCGTTTCTGTTTTTCAGTTCGTTATTCATAGGCCTTGCTGTTCTAAAGTGCGTTCTGTTCTGTACGTTCTGATAAGACGACCGTTTCTTATTAGCCATGTCGCCTGGACGTTCTCGTCGTCGAGTTCGTGCTGTGCGTGCGCTTGGTGTTGCTCTGCTTGTTTTGGACCAAGACCAGTCCATGAATGGTGTGAGGAGGAGTTCATGGACCAAGAATTGGTTGCTCCAGCGGGACCAATTCTGCCATATGCCTCTGCTGCGGGAGATCGTCGAGAATAATCCTGAGGACTACAGGAATTTTCTGCGGATGTCTGACCCCGTTTTTCAGGAACTGTTGGCTTTGGTGTCCCCCTATATTACCAGGCAGGACACCATTATGCAGGAAGCCATCAGTGCTGAGCAGAGGCTCATCGCCACGTTACGTTACCTGGCGACAGGGAGAAGTCTTCAGGACTTGAAGTTCACCACAGGCATCTCCCCCCAGGCTCTGGGCCTCATAATCCCAGACACCTGTTCTGCTATTATACAAGTCCTGCAGGAGGACTATATTAGGGTAAGTTTTCTCCATTAACATCACATTTTATGTATTACATGTATGCTAATGTATTGTATTTCTTTCATCCTTCCCTAATTACCATGATTGTAATATGCTGAGAATGTCCCCTTTGTCCCCATGCATGCTGGAAGCTTTAGATTGCCCCTTTTTTCTCCTCCATAAATATTTCCCTTCACTAACTTTTCCAGCAGGGGCGCCTGTTGCTCCAAATGTTTGGGGGTCCCACCCCAATTTATGAACTAAACTTCCTCCTTTTTTGCTCAGGTGCCTATTAAACGCCCCCAGTTGTTCCCTCCAATGCAGCCATTTTGTTCCCTCCAATGCAGCCATTTGGTTCCCTCCAATGCAGCCATTTGGTTCCCTCCAATGCAGCCATTTGGTTCCCTCCAATGCAGCCATTTGGTTCCCTCCAATGCAGCCATTTTGTTCCCTCCAATGCAGCCATTTGGTTCCCTCCAATGCAGCCATTTGGTTCCCTCCAATGCAGCCATTTTGTTCCCTCCAATGCAGCCATTTTGTTCCCTCCAATGCAGCCATTTTCCCCCCAGCCCTGCACTTACCTTCTTGTGGTCAGCACCATCCTTCTTCTGTCCTTGATGTCTTCTCCTTCCCTTGATGTTGCATCAGCCAATCATGTTACCATTAAACAGACTTGGTGAACATGATTGGCAGAGCAGCCTGCCAGTGTTTCCCCAAGGAATGCCCCCCCCCCTGCGTCCCCTATTTTACTTTTCGGAAGCCAATTACATCCCTCAGGTTGTAATGTGCAAGACTATTTTACTACCTGTTTCTGCTATGCAATTTGAACCCCCTAAATACCGCAATTATTCATATGTCGGTCGCTAAACAAGAGGCCATCCACCTGAATAGTGGGCGGCATAGACAATACATAGGTTAATGCAACGCATGAACCTATGTATTGTTCTGAGTGATGGGCACAGGAGAGAGGGGCAGTGCTCCAGCACCCACTCTGGACGCACCGCCACTGCAATTCTATCCTGTGGCCAAACACATTTCCCCCCCCCCCCAAAATAATTTAGTAATGGCCCATCAGAGGGGGTGATGAATCTGATAAATGAGCCTTCCCTTATACTTATTTTAAACACCTTAATAAACGTAGAATTTGATTGATGTTGGCCTTGTTTTTTTTTTTTGAATCACATTTCCTTGTAATGTCTGACTTTGGTATTCTAATATTATTTCATCTTGTTTCACTCCACAGCTTCCTTCCACGCCACAGGAATGGCAGACTGTGGCATCGGAGTTTGCCACGCGGTGGGACTTCCCCAACTGCGGTGGTGCCATAGACGGGAAGCACGTCCGCATCGTGCCGCCACCCCCGTTCTGGGTCCTACTACTACAATTACAAGGGGTTTCATAGCATTGTGCTGATGGCGGTGGTGTCAGCACGGTATGAATTCCTCTATGTTGATGTAGGGAAGAATGGCCGGATGTCCGATGGGGGATCCTTCATCCAGACGGAGTTTGCCCTCCGTCTCCAGAGTGATGACCTTGCATTACCACCGGATGCAGGGAATATTGAAGGACTCCCCTTTGTTTTCTTGGCTGATGAAGCCTTCGGACTCGGACGGCATCTTATGAGGCCATTTCCACAGAGGACCCTGACCCCAGAGAAGAGGGTGTTCAATTACCGGCTGGCCAGGGGTCGAAGAGTTGTCGAAAATGCCTTTGGCATAATGGCCAGCCGGTTCTGCCTTTTTATGACTTCAATACACTTGGCGGACTACAAAATAAACTATGTCGTATTATGCTGCTGTGTGCTACACAACTTTCTGAGCCAAAAATCAAATTCCTATATGGCCTCAGTTTTGCCTGAGGCTGGACTTTCCCCTGCAAATCCCCTGCCGGGCCTGGAATCTGCCCGTCCTGGCTTGCCCTCCCAAAATGCCTGTGAGGTTCGGGACAAATACATGGAGTATTTCACGGGTAGGGGGGCAATTCCTATACCAGCCTATGTCTAAGGATCCCAATAAAAAGCTTGTTTAAACCTTTAATTATTTGTTCTTTCCTGTCTCCTAGTTTGTCTTTGTGCATTTGTAGTGCCAAGTGTATTTTACTTTAGTAAATAACAACCATTTCACTATGTAACCTTACAAAATAACCAAATAAGCTTAGAGGGTATTATAAAAAGAAGCTACACGTTGTTTGTGGTCAAATATTTTACTCTGTGCACATTCTCACCATTTTTAGCTTTTTCTGGTTTTTTGGGTTGGCCTGGCCCCAACCCAGCAATTTTTTGCTTATGAAAATACAAAAATAACAGTTGCATTCCAAAAATTACAACATTGGATACCTCTGAGCAATCTGAGACATTCACTTACACAAACTATGTCTCTATGTGCCCGTCCTAATATGGGGTCCTGCCACCCCTTGCCCAGGCAAAAATTGAATATGCACACATTTGGGATTTTTTACATCTATGAAGTTTACAATCCTGATCCCTATTGTCAACATGTGCTATCTGCCATCAGGGGTGATCAATGGACGTGTTTTGGGGGTGCAACCCCTTCCTCAGTTCACCGACTTTAGATACGAGGAAGGGGTTGCACCCACAAAAGACGTACATGGATATCCCCTGATGGCAGATAGCACATGTTGACACACTGTGTGCAGATTAAATTTTTGGCTGGTTTGATTGTCAAAAAAATTCGAAAAGTTGCAAAAACAAACATGTAAAAACAAATGTGTTTGGATGGCTTATTGAATTCTCCCCAAAACATCGAGAATGTCTTTAAATGTTTGTTCCATCACATGGATTCTTTGTTTAATAAGGTCCAGTTCCGTGCTACATTCCATCACTTGCTGGATGAGGCGGAGGGCACTGTCAGCAGAGAACCGTGTACTATCCTTCACAACATTTATATCCCCTAAAAACAAAAAACAAAAGGTATTATAACTCTGCAGGCCTACATCTCTTACCTGAAGCTGTGGTGACAGATACTGACCTGTTGTGGTCAGTACCTCTCCACCTCTCCTTCCTGCACTTCTCCTTCCTCCACCTCAACTTCCTGCACATCTTTCGGTTGTGGGTCTTTGGGAGTTTGGGGTTGCTTGGAAGTTGTGGGGTGCATGTGCTCCCTGGAGTGTCCTCCTCCCAGTCTTCTCTCCCCTATGAGAAGCAAACAAAAGGTCAATTTATCACACTAAATCTCAATGTTAAAATAAAAACAGGATAAATTGATTGGAAGTGTGGTACAAGTGTGTGTTTGGGCGGAATTTAAAGAAGAATGCATTATTTATGACCAAGAATATGCTTAGTATTCACCTTTGGATGTAATTTATTTGACATGGAGGCACCACAAAAATTCTCGTATGCACCTGTGTGGGACACCCAAAAAAGGCGGGTCTGGTGGCCCACACTATAGTGCTCCAAAGTACAGATGTGGAAGCAGCTGCTGAGTGTCCTCTCCTTTACACTGATAAAAGTTTGCATTTCATTCTCTTTACAAACACATCATCTAGACGAAAAAATATGCCACAATTTTGGAGCAAAAATGGCAGATGTATAATTACTTTTGTGGCTCTAAAATAAGCCAAAACCGCGGATAGTGGCCGAACGAAGTGTCGGTAACGTAACGAACGATTACTGTGCCCAACCAAGTTCAAAATATTACATTTTGGAAGCGAGTCCAATATGAGAAACCAAAATAAAGAGCAACATGTCAGTTTAGAAAAAGATTAATATCAGAAAAGTCTACATTTTACTTACTTTTAGCGAGCATTCTCTTTATTCTCCTCAACTGCTCTGGCTCCCTCAGATTGAGGTCTGACCACCTCTTTCTGAGCTGCTTATTTGAGCGTTTCACCCCGAAATTTGCCTTCAGACTCTTCACGACTTTAGTGAGGATTTTGGCCTTCCTTCTATTTGGTTTTCTATACGGCCCATGCTTGGCATCATAATCAGCCTTGAGCAAGATGTCCACCATCTCCGCCATCTCCGCAAAAGACATATTCGATGCCTTGAATCTCCTCCTTGATCGTGACGTTTCCTCGGTCTCCGGGCTTGTCTCCTCGTTAGTTGCGGAATTATCAGACACCTGCTGTAACTCCGCCATATCTGTCTGCGCGCCGAAAGAGAAGGGGCGGGGAAAAGATGTTAATTAGAACGTCATGGGCGGGCGACGTGTGCGGAGCGACGTGTTCGTATTTTGACGCATGCGTGGTGTGTATATAGCAAACACACATGTGACTATAGTACGTTCGGTGTGCGGAGAGAGGAGTTCAAGTGACGGACGTGCGAATGAAGGTATGTGATTTTGTGACTTGTACAAATTGTTGGCCTATACTGTCTTGAGAATGTTGGAGGATATATATGGTGACTAGCATGTTAAGGAGGTTAGACTGTTTACCTCACATTAGTTATATATAATTTATTTAACTTGCAGATACAATATGAATGTCTTTATAAGCGACAAGGATTTCCTGGCGGAATTTATTGACCGGGTAAGGGAGCTGCCCGCTCTGTGGGAGACGAAAAACCCCATCCACAAAAAAAGAGGGGTGAGAAAAGCAGCGCTGGAGAAGCTGCTCCCATTTGTGCATACCAAGGTGCCCACAGCCACAGCAAAACAAGTAGACACTAAAATTGGGAGCTTGAAAGGTACCTACAGGACTGAACGCTCTAAGGTGCTGGCTTCTCAGAGGTCAGGAGCAGCAGCAGATGATGTGTATGTCCCGATTTTGTGGTACTACAACAGGATGTCCTTCCTGGATGACCACATTGAGACAAGGCCATCACTCTCCACTCTTCCCCCCAGACTTCCCTGCAGCCAACCTGAGCCTTCTCTGGAGCAAGAGGAGGCAGCCATCCTGGATGATCCTGATTTGGCCATCTGGAGCCAGGTATAGTATTTTTCGAAAATGTATTGGGATAAACTTAATGTTTGACAAATATGTCAAGATGACAAACATAAACTATTTTGGATTGCACAAGTGAAATCAAGATCTGTAGACATTATTCTGCACTTAATTGGGTGCTAAATAGTCAATCTGATGTAGTGGTAAATTTAAAGCAAGGATTTATGGATTTACATTCTAATTGCTTCAATCAGGATTACAAAGTTTGATGCAAAGATTAAACTAACATATTAAACTATGTCCCTTTTTCATACACAGGATGAAATCAGCCAGGAGGAGGGTCTGGAAACTGTCAGGCAGGAGGAGGAAGGGCCCAGTGGCAGCCAGGAGGTGGCAGGGCCCAGTGGCAGCCAGGAGGTGGCAGGGCCCAGTGGCAGCCAGGAGGTGGCAGGGCCCAGTGGCAGCCAGGAGGTGGCAGGGCCCAGTGGCAGCCAGGAGGTGGCAGGGCCCAGTGGCAGCCAGGAGGTGGCAGGGCAAAGGAGAAGCACCAGATCCCAGGTGCCTCCCATCCGGCTTCACAAAAGAGGCAGGAGGGACAGGAGCACGAGTGAGGCAGCAATGGCCCTTATTCGTGAGGCCCATGCCACCCTCCAGGAGCCCACATCCCCTGAAGAGGCCATTGCCGGCCTAGTGGAGGCTAAGTTCAAGGTGATGAGCATGGAGCAACGCCTCCTATGCGAGCCCCTGCTCATCACCTTGCTCAACAAGGGGGTGATGGAGAAAATTACCCCCAATACCACCATATGTGAGGTGGCACAACTGACCCAACCTCAACCTCCACCTCCCCCTTCTTCTTCTGCCCCACCCCTTCTGCTACACCTCCACCTTCTTCTTCTGCCCCACCCCCTTCTGCTACACCTCCCCCTTCTTCTTCTGCCCCACCCCCTTCTGCTACACCTCCACCTTCTTCTTCTGCCCCACCCCCTTCTGCTACACCTCCCCCTTCTTCTTCTGCCTCACCCCCTTCTGCTACACCTCCCCCTTCTTCTTCTGCCCCACCCCCTTCTGCTACACCTCCACCTTCTTCTTCTGCCCCACCCCCTTCTGCTACACCTCCACCTTCTTCTTCTGCCCCACCCCCTTCTGCTACACCTCCACCTTCTTCTTCTGCCTCACACCCTTCTGCTACATCTCCTCCTCCTGACAGGAGTACCCCTCCAGTGGGCCAGCCTCCAGCCAAACGAAGAAGGAAGGCTGCAGGGAAGGCTTCAGGGAAGATTGCAGGGAAGGTTGCCAGGAAGAAGAGGAAGTGATGGCCTTGCTTCATTGTGGTCAGACAGAAGGCAGCCTGTTGTAGTACCACAGACTTGGGACATATATCTCACCTGCTGCTGTTCCTGACCTCTGGGAGGCCAGCATCAGATTGTGTTCAGAAATGTTGGCCTTCTCAAGCTCCCAATTTTAGTGTCCACACAGGGTTGCTGTGTGCTCTGGGGTCCCTGGGATGCACAAATGGCAGCAGGTTCTCCAGCGCTGCCTTCTCTTTATTTTATTTTTAAACATGAATAAATGTGATTTTTGTTTACGTTCATACTTGACTATGTGTATTTGTAAAAATTAAAAATCTAGCTTTGGAGTAAGCAGATACATTTGACTGACAAAAAAAGGGACAGATAACAACCCCCCAAAAGAATAACTAAATCTGATTATCAAAAAAACATGGTGGGAAATTTAACTAATATATAGTCCAAAATTAAATGGGAGATCACTACCAAAACATTGCGAAATTATAATTAACATCATTTTTAAAAATATTACCATTTAAATTATTCCTAAAAACTTGCACGATATAATACACATAAATCTTCTTAAGAGCAGCATGAAAAAGGTTAAAAAAGTAGTCATAACTCTGTGTGAATATCAGCAGCAAAAGAAGGTCACTCGTTTTGATTAATGTAACATTCTAACGAAGATTTCAATGCAGAACATTTAAACGATGCAATATTTTTGAGCGTGACGAATGTGCTCTCTCCATTACGAAGGCTTGTTTTACCAGAAGATGCGCTCCCGTCTCATAGTTGCTTGTGAGCATGCGCGCTTTTGGAAGAGTCGTAAAAGCATACACACGAACCATTTTCTCGTCACAAAACAGCCCGACGAGAAACACGACGAGGAAATCTGGAATCCTGACGAGAAAATAGAGAGCAGGTTCTCTATTTTCTCGTCGAGATTCTCTGCAATTTTCTCGTCGTAAAACCATACACACAAACGTTTTTCTCGACAAAAAAGCTCTTGCGGCACTTTTCTTGCCGGTTTTGGACGAGAAACTCGGTCGTGTGTACGAGGCCTAACAAGCAAAGCTGGAGCCAAAGCATCTCTTTATGTGTGCAAGTGTCTAAGACAGTATCTTACCAAGGCGAATCTCCTGTTACAGGGGGTGACTGTATTTTGTCTTCAAGTTAAGAGCAAAAGCAGATTGCAGTTTTGGGGATTTTCTGCACAAAGTACAGGCCATGATTTAAAAATCCAGTATGGTTACAGAATGAAAATTGTCTCTATAGAGAGTATCTATTTTATATCAAATATTTAGTAAAAGTGTAATTTCAAAAAGATGAATATGTGATATTGCAAGCTAAAAAAGTAATATTGAGTCCATTGTTTATATAATTCCTTGTGAAGAGATTATGCGCTTGATGCTCTAAAGAAGCCTGCTATTTTCTGCTTCTGCTACAAGCCAAGCCAACCCATGGTGTGCTGTATGCAAGGACTCCTGTTTCAGCTTTACAGAAAGGAGTTCACTGTCCTTAAAGGAGTTGTAAAGTCTCATGGTTTTTCACCTTAAAGGGGTTGTAAAGGTTTGTTTTAAATTTTCTAAATAGGTTCCTTTAAGCTAGTGCATTGTTGGTTCACTTACCTTATCCTTAGATTTCCCTTCTAAATATTTTTTTTCTTTGTCTGAATTCCTCACTTCCTGTTCCTCCTCAGTAAGCTGTTCAGTAAGCTGTTCTGGCTGACTCCACACCACTCGGATGATGGTGTGAAGTTTAGTGAGGAGAAACAGGAAGTGAGAAATTCAGACAAATAAAAAAAAAAACATTTAGAAGGTAAATCAAAGGAAAAGGTAAGTGAACCAACAATGCACTAGCTTAAAGGAACCTATTTAGAAAATAAAAAACAAACCTGTACAACCCCTTTAATGTTTTCTTTGAAAAACCTTCTGTGCTGCAGCTGCCCCCCAAAGTCACCCTTTCTTTCTCGTACATCACGGGACACAGAGCGACATAGTCATTACTAATGGGTTATATAGATACCGTCAGGTGCTGGCACTGGCAACTTCCAAAACCGGAAGTACCCTCCCCTATATAAGCCCCTCCCATCCGGGAGCACCTCAGTTTTTTGCCAGTGTCTAAGGTGTTGGCCAAGAAGAAACATGTGTTTTTCACTGAGCTTGCGTACAGGTTCTTTTGGGCCTCAGTAAGCTATTCCGGATCCGACCAAAAAAGCTTCATAGCTAAACGGTCGGTACCCGGGCCTTGCAGAGAAGAGCAAGGTTTTGCCTGTAATGCTTCTCTTAGGAGAGCTGGACCCTGGGATCCAGAGCTCTGGTCATACCCACGACCAAGATGTTTTCTGTGCAGGGTGCTATACAGGTCCAGGGGAGTGGAATCCTTGGGAACCCGGTCCCTGAAGGTTTGATTACAATGCCTGCCGTGATAGGTGAAGTTTGGGCTTTTGTGGACCAAACAAAGTCCTGCGGCGGGGAACAGGTAAGTGGGGGCCCCCAGGAACTTGGTTCTATTGGGGGACCCCAAGCCTAATTTGTCTTTCTGTCTGTTACCTAATGGTATTCCCGCAAAATTCTGTGCATGCCTGTAACTACTAAAAAAATGTAATAATTTTTAATGGTGGTCAAGAAAAAAAAAAAAAAAATTTTTTTATATATATTTAATATATTAGACTGCGGTACCTGTGTTTGTCCACTAGAGGCCGCTGTGGAACGTTTCTTGTCATGTGGACTAGTTTCTTTTCATCAGAGCGAGTCCAGGCAGATGGTGAGTTCTCTTATGGGAAACTGCTTCCTCTGCCATGTTGCAATGCTCGTCCATCCCCCGGCCTGCGGCAAAGGGGCCCTGGCTCTTGTCCCTGGTTTCCATTTTCGAAATTAGCGCCGAAGGTGCACGTGGCCGCGCGCGTGCGCGTGCACGCGCCTCTATATATAGAGGTGAGCCGGGAAAGGGGGCGGAGCCTGGGGGATGACGCTCTGTGCGCGCCGCAGCGCTTCTGCGCATGTGCGGGCGTCCCAGCATGTTAAAAACCACAATTTTGTGTGGTGAGCTGGCTATGAGGTACAGAGACAGAGCTGGCAACATTTAAAGAAGGCATACAGCAAGCGGTTGATACAGGCATCCCCTAGAAAGGCACATTAGTAGACACCAACTGTTTCTTATAGCAGCATTTATGCTAGACTATTGTCAGTAACTGGTGTATTTCGGCTGGAATACCTCAGCTTTGTGGCTTAGGAATATGCCGTCTAAAAACTCCGGGACTAGAAATTCCAGGAGGAATAGGGGGTCTCCATCGGGCTCTGAGGATCTTGGGCATGCTTTGGCTGCACCAGTCTCCCCTGAAGAATCAGAGGTTAGTGACCGTAGAGCACCCTCAGGAGTACCTGGTACTGTGGCTGTCCTCAGTTCACCTGCTCCTGTGTATGTAACAGAGGAGGTTTTTTCCTCAGCTCTGGGAGGGCTGGAAGAGAGATTGTCAGCATTGATCGCGGCTTCCCTGTCACAGGAGAAAAGCGCCCGATCTCCGTCTCCTCCCTCAGAGTGCCTGTTAACAGAGCAACAGTCCCATACAGGGATCGACCTACCTGAAGGGGATCAGGATGAGGTCGATTCGGTTGTAGAGGAATCAACAGTGGAAGAGCCGTTCTCAGCATCACATGCTGAAAGGTTATGGGTTCAGTCCCTGACTAATATGGTCCGATCAGCATTTAAAATGCCACTTGCGGAGCCATCATCCACTTCTGTCTCCTCGTTGGGGTCGCTAAAAGCTCCCCAGACTGTTTGTTCCTTTCCGATCCATCCTTTACTGGAAGGGCTCATTTACCAGGATTGGGAGCATCCTGACAAAATATTTACTCCCCCCAAGAGATTTCCAGTGGTCTATCCCATGGAGGATAAGTTCATCAGAAAATGGAGGGTCCCTACAGTGGACGCAGCCATCTCTTGTGTGAATAAATCACTGACATGTCCGGTGGATAATGTCCAAATGTTCAAGGACCCAATAGATAAAAAATTGGAGTCCTTATTAAAATCTGCTTTTTCTACAGCAGGATTGGTGACACAACCAGCAGTGGCAGCTATTGGGGTCTGCCAAGCAGTGAAGGATCAGTTGAAACAGGTCTTAAGAGACTTGCCAGATCAGCAGGCTCTTGCCCTAGCTGATCTACCTAGAGCCTTATGCTTTGCGGTGGACGCTATAAAGGATTCAATCCATCAGGCCTCCCGCCTTACGCTGTCTGTAGTACATATGCGCAGGCTTCAATGGCTCAGAAACTGGTCTGCTGAAGCTCCCTGTAAAAAATTGCTGGTCAGCTTCCCATTTCATGGTGAACGCTTATTCGGGGAAGACCTGGACAAATATATCCAGAGAATTTCCAGCGGTAAAAGTACACTTTTGCCGGTTAAAAATAGAGTTAGAGGTCCCTCTTTAAGAGGCCTGCTTCTCCAGTCCCTAGGACATCGGCTGTGAAACAGTTCCGACGGCCTCCTCAGTCAAATCCCGGAGGTAAAAATCAGGGACAATTGCAGGGTAACAAGAAGCCCTGGAGCAGGAGAGGTACAAAACCTCCCCCAAAGTCAAATGCATGAAGGGTTGCCCCCACCCAATCGGGTGGGGGGAAGACTTCAGTTGTTCACAGAGACCTGGCGGGACACGATCCGAGACAGATGGGTGCTCTCCGCAGTAGATCTGGGATACAAATTGGAGTTAAAAAACTCCCCTCCTTCCCGCTTTATAAGGTCAAACGTGCCAAGGGATCCCCAGAAGAGAGGATCCCTCCTGTTGGCACCAGAACAATTATTGCTCCAAGCAGTAATTATAGAGGTTCCCCTGGAAGAATGGGGGTTCGGGTTTTACTCAAACCTCTTTACAGTCCCGAAGCCAAACGGGGACGTGAGGCCCATATTAAATCTAAAAGGGCTAAACAAATTCCTACATATCAGGACTTTCCGGATGGAGTCGATCCGGTCGGTAGCCACTGCCCTACAAGGGGAGGAATGGTTAGCCTCGATCGACATCAAAGATGCTTATTTGCACATTCCCATCTTTCCAGCCCACCAAAAATGTCTACGCTTTGCGGTAGAAGGGCGCCATTTTCAGTTCAGAGCCTTACCCTTCGGTCTGGCCACAGCACCAAGAGTGTTCACAAAAATTCTGGCCCCATTATTGGCCAATCTAAGAACACGAGGTGTAACGATAATGGCATATCTAGACGACTTGTTGCTGATAGACCACTCAGTGGAAAAACTAGAAGTGGTTGTTCACGAGACAATCAAGTATCTGGAATATCACGGTTGGATTATCAACCGAGACAAGTCAGCCCTAAAACCAGTCAAAAGTCTGGAATACTTGGGGCTAAGGCTGGATTCAGACCAGAGAAAAAATTTTCTTGCCTCAAGAAAAGGGGTCGTCTTTGAGAGATTTGATCCACTTAGTGGGTTCAAAAAGACAGCCATCCATACGCCTGTGCATGAGGCTGCTGGGAAAAATGGTGGCATCATTCGAAGCAGTACCCTACGGTCAATTCCATTCAAGGAAGTTGCAAAGGGCCATACTGTCAGCCTGGAACAAAAAAGTTCAGGCTCTGGACTTACCAATGTCCTTGTCCCCTTCCGTTCGCAAGAGCCTCCGCTGGTGGTTGGTTCCCCAGAATCTGGAAAGAGGGAAATCCTTCAGTCCGATTTCCTGGAAGGTGGTCACTACAGATGCCAGCCTTATAGGCTGGGGAGCAGTGCTGGAGCAATGGTCTCTCCAGGGCAGATGGTCGGATGCGGAAAAGGCCCTGCCCATCAATCTCTTAGAGATACGAGCAGCCCGGTATGCCCTAGTAGCATGGACATCCAAACTCCAAGGGTCCCCTGTCAGAATTCAATCAGACAATGCCACAGCAGTGGCATATATCAATCGTCAGGGGGGCACCAGGAGTCGTGCAGCCCAAAGGGAAGTAAATTACATCCTGAGATGGGCAGAAAGATATGTCCCAGCCATATCTGCGGTATTCATTCCAGGAGTGGAGAATGGGAAGGCGGACTTTCTAAGTCGCCAACAATTATGCCCAGGGGAATGGTCCCTTCATCCAGAGGTTTTCCGGACAATATGTCAGCGGTGGGGAACACCGGATGTAGATCTGCTAGCATCCAGATTCAACACAAAAGTGGACAGGTTTGTCTCTTGGACAAGGGATCCCCTAGCTTGCGGCTCGGATGCCCTAGTGTTCCCTTGGGATCAGTTCAAGCTGATATATGCATTCCCACCGCCACAATTGTTACCTCGATTACTCCGCAGAATCAGGGTAGAAAAGAAACCAGTGATTCTGGTGGCTCCAGCGTGGCCCCGAAGAGCATGGTACACGGAGATTGTAAAAATGTCTGTGGGGAGTCCTTGGACCCTCCCACATCGTCCGGACCTGCTTTCGCAAGGACCGATATACCACCCTTCCTTACCAGCCCTAGGTTTGACGGCCTGGCTATTGAAGCCCACATTCTAAAAAAGAGAGGGCTCTCTAATGCTGTGGTATCTACCATGATCAATGCCAGGAAGCCGGTATCCAGGCAGATCTACTATAGAATCTGGAAGGCGTACATCGCCTGGTGTGAGGCCAAGAAATGGCATCCACGTAAATACGTAATAGGTAGGATTCTGGACTTCCTACAATGGGCTGTAGATAGGAAGCTTGCCTTGAGTACTATCAAGGGTCAGATTTCGGCCTTGTCAATATTTTTTCAAAGGCCCTTGGCTTCGCATTCACTAGTCAAAGCCTTTATACAAGGAGTGATGCGTATTAGTCCTCCTGTTAATATTCCCATATGTCCATGGGATCTAAACTTGGTTCTGTCGGTTTTACAGAAACAACCATTTGAACCATTACAGCATATTTCCTTGGTGCTTCTCACCAGGAAATTGATTTTTCTAGTAGCCATTTGTTCGGCTAAAAGAGTGTCGGAATTAGCAGCTATGTCCTGTAAAGAGCCATATCTGGTTATCCATAAGGACAGAGTAGTATTACGTCCTCAGCCAGCCTTTCTTCCTAAGGTGGTATCGAGGTTTCATTTGAACCAAGATGTGGTTCTTCCTTCTTTTTTCCCAGACCTACTTCGGTAGAGGAAAAGTTATTGCATTCTTTGGATGTAGTAAGAGCAGTTAAAGCTTATCTAAAAGCCACTGCTCAGATTCGCAGAACGGATACTTTGTTTATTCTGCCGGAAGGCCCCAGAAAGGGTCAGGCAGCGTCAAAATCTACTTTAGCCAGGTGGATTCGACAGGTCATAATACAAGCCTATGGCTTGAGAAGGAGACCGCCTCCGTTCAAAGTTAGAGCGCACTCCACGAGAGCAGTTGGAACTTCATGGGCAGTGCATCACCAGGCCTCCCTGGCTCAAATCTGTAAGGCCGCAACATGGTCTTCAGTTCACACGTTTACTAGGTTCTACCAGGTGGACGTTAGAAGTCAGGAGGATGTCGCCTTTGGGCGCAGTGTGTTGCAGGCCGCAAAAGATCCTCATGTCTGATAGCGCTCAGCTTATATATGGCGTATCCCCCCCCTCATTTGGCATTGCTTTAGGACATCCCATTAGTAATGACTATGTCGCTCTGTGTCCCGTGATGTACGAGAAAGAAAATAGGATTTTTATAACAGCTTACCTGTAAAATCCTTCTCTTGGAGTACATCACGGGACACAGAGCTCCCGCCCCTCTTTGGGGACACTTATTGCTTTGCTACAAAACTGAGGTGCTCCCGGATGGGAGGGACTTATATAGGGGAGGGTACTTCCGGTTTTGGAAGTTGCCAGTGCCAGCACCTGACGGTATCTATATAACCCATTAGTAATGACTATGTCGCTCTGTGTCCCGTGATGTACTCCAAGAAAAGGATTTTACAGGTAAGCTGTTATAAAAATCCTATTTTTTCATACCTAAACCCAATCATTCCAGTGACGAACATGAGCCGAGCAGCTCCAGCCGCTGTCTCTGGTCCACATTGGATCGATTAATAGCAGCAGAAGCTATTGGCTCCCGCTGCTGTCAATAAAATCAAGTGACACGGGAGCCAGGGGTGGGGCCGACTCGGGAGCCTGCCCGCATGGGTGCCCCCATGGAAAGTGCCTCTCCGAGGGGGCACCCAATTAAAAGGAGGGGCCAGGAGTGCCAACGGGGGACCCCAGAAAAGGAGGATCGGGGCTGCTCTGTGCAAAACCCTTGCACAGAGCAGGTAAATATATGTTTGTTACTTTAAAAAAAAACAAAAAAAAACGAACCTTTACAATCACTTTAAAGAGGAAGTAAACCCTCTTTTTTCTTTTTTAAAACCCTGCAAGAGAAAGGCATAATGAGCTAGTATGCATAGTATACTAGCTCATTATGAATGACTTGCCTGAGATAGAAGCCCCCAAAGCGCTCCTCGTTCCCCCGTTCCGCCATCTTGCCTTCGAGTCCCTTCCGTGTATCGCCGCTCCGGTGCTGTGACTGGCCGGAGCGGCTCTGACGTCACTCCTGCACATGCGCGCGGGACCGGCAAAATCCCGGCATGTCCCATTCATAAAACTGGGACGCACAGTGCCCCTGCGCCGTAGACATCAGTGCAGTGTTTTCTGCAAATATCTCCTTAACCGTGTAGGTTAAGGAGATATTTCTTACACCTACAGGTAAGCCTTAATCTAGGCTTACCTGTAGGTGCAAGTTGTCAGAGTGGCTTTACAACCACTTTAAGGAGTAGTAAACCGCTACAGAATAAAAAAAAACACTTGTAAGACAATGGCATAATGTGCTAGTATGCATCGCATACTAGCATATTATGAATTACTCACCTTAGAATGAAGCCCTTCCAGCAGCACGCTGTCACCGCTGCGAAGGCTAAAAAAATAAACCTTTACAATCACTTTAACTTGTACATAGTTTCTGTTTTTGAAGTATCCCACTCATTTGCCTCAACCATATCCAAGTTATCCAAAAAAATCAAAAGAGCAAAAAAACAACATCCTTAGACTGATTATTGAGGAAAAGTGTGGCTGAGATTGTGAGCCTGGCTGCGGGGCAATACACAGGGGAAGAATTCCAACGGCATCTATGTGAGTACGCGATTGCATCTACAGCTCATCTGAGTGTGATATCAACTAAGAGCTGCCCACGCATGGAACAGGCAATTGTATATATCTCACCACATTCATTGGTACTACCCTTTTTTTAAATTTATTATTCCACTGTTTCTACTTTGTAACAAAAAAAAGCTAATCATTGAAATGAGTTCTGCATTTCTTACAGTAGCATACAGTAGTTGTACTTTTTGGAGGGGATTTCTGAATACAGATGCAATTCTATTACTATATGACAATGACTAGACTTTTCAAATTCTACTACATGCAAGATCCATGTGGATACATATTGCTTTGGTATAAAGCTTTCTAGACATATTTAACCACTTAAGCCCCGGACCATTTTGTAGCTAAAGGACCAGAGCTGTTTTCAGAATTTTGCACTGCGCTGCTTTAACTGGAAATTGTGCGGACATGCAATGTTGTACCGAAACGAAATTTGCGTCCTTTTCTTCCCACAAATAGAGCTTTCTTTTAATGGTATTTGATTGCCTCTGCGATTTTTATTTTTTGCGATATAAACGGAAAAAGACCGAAAATTTTGAAAAAAAATGATATTTTCTACTTTTTGTTATAAGAAAAATCGAATAAACTCAATTTTAGTCATACATTTAGGCCAAAATGTATTCAGCCACATGTCTTTAGTAAAAAAAATTTCAATAAGCGTATATTTATTGGTTTGCGCAAAAGTTATAGCGTCTACAAACTAGGGTACATTTTCTGGAATTTACACAGCTTTTAATTTATGACTGCCTATCTCATTTCTTGAGGTGCTAAAATGGCAGGGCAGTACAAAACCCCCCAAAATTACCCAATTTTGGAAAGTAGACACCCCAAGGAAATTGCTGAGAGGCATGTTGAGCCCATTGAATATTTTTTTTTTTTCTCGCAAGTGATTGAATAATGACAAAAAAAAAAAATTTACAAAAAGTTGTCACTAAATTATATATTGCTCACACATGCCATGGTTATATGTGGAATTGCACCCCAAAATACATTTTGCTGCTGCTCCTGAGTACGGGGATACCACATGTGTGGGACTTTTTGGGAGCCTAGCCGCGTACGGGCCCCCGAAAACCAAGCACCGCCTTCAGGATTTCTAAGGGCGCAAATTTTTGATTTCACTCCTCACTACCTATCACAGTTTCGAAGGCCATAAAATGCCAAAATAGCACAAAACCCCCCCAAATGACCCCATTTTGGAAAGTAGACACCCCAAGCTATTTGCTGAGATGCATGGTGAGTATTTTACAGCTCTCATTTGTTTTTGAAAATGAAGAAAAAAACATTTTTTTTTTTTTTTTTTAATTTTCAAAACTTTGTGACAAAAAGCGAGATCTGCAAAATACTCACCATACCTCTCAGCAAATAGCTTGGGGTGTCTACTTTCCAAAATGGGGTCATTTGAGGGGGGTTTGTGCCATCTGGGCATTCCATGGCCTCCGAAACTGTGATAGGCAGTGAGAAGTGAAATCAAAAATTTACACCCTTAGAAAGCCTGAAGGCGGTGATTGGTTTTTGGGGTCCCGTACGCGGCTAGGCTCCCAAAAAGTCTCACACATGTGGTATTCCCGTACTCAGGAGAAGCAACAGAATGTATTTTGGGGTGTAATTCCACATATGCCCATGACATGTTTGAGCAATATATCATTTAGTGACAACTTTGTGCAAAAAATAAAAAATAAAAAAATAAATTGTCTATTTTCCGCAACTTGTGTCAACATATAAAATATTCCATGGACTCGACATGCCTCTCAGTATATAGCTTGGGGTGTCTACTTTCCAAAATGGGGTCATTTGGGGGGGTTTTGAACTGTTCTGACATTTTATACACAACATTAGGAAGCTTACATCCACTCTTCTAACCACTTGAAGACAAAGCCCTTTTTCACACTTTTTGTTTACATGAAAACATATCTTTTTTTTTTGCAAGAAAATTATGTTGAACCCCCAAACATTATATATATTTTTAAAGCAAAGGCCCTACAGATTAAAATGGTGGGTGTTGCAATTTTTTTTTCTACACAGTATTTGCGCAGCGATTTTTCAAACGCATTTTTTGGGGGAAAAATACACTTTTTTTAATTTTAATGCACTAAAACACACTATATTGCCCAAATGTTTGATGAAATAAAAAAGATGATCTTAGGCCGAGTACATAGATATCAAACACGACAAGCTTTAAAATTTCGCACAAACGCGCATTGGCGACAAACTACATACATTTTTAAAAGCCTTTAAAAGCCTTTACAGGTTACGCCGTTAGATTTACAGAGGAGGTCTACTGCTAAAATTACTGCCCTCGATCTGACCTTCGCGGTGATACCTCACATGCATGGTGCAATTTCTGTTTACATATGACGCCAGACCGACGCTTGCGTTCGCCATTGGGCAAGAGCAGGGCAGGACAGGGGTGCTTTTTTTTTTTTTATTATTAATTTTGCTTTTTTATTTTATTTTTAAACTGTTGCTTCCATATTTATTTATTTTTTATCATTTTTATTGTTATCTCAGGGAATGTAAATATCCCCTATGATAGCAATAGGTAATGACAGGTACTCTTTTTTGAAAAAACTGGGGTCTATTGGACCCTAGATCTTTCCTCTGCCCTCAAAGCATCTGACCACACCAAGATCGGTGTGATAAAATGCTTTCCCAATTTCCCAATGGTGCTTTTTATATCCGGGGGGGGGGGACATTCCCTCCCACTGCTTGTAAAAGCAGTCCAGAGGCTAATTAGCCACTAGGATTGCTTTTACGTGAAAGCCGGCCGCTGGCTGAAAAGAATGATACCAAGATGATACCTAAACCCACAGGCATCATTCTGGTATAAACATTCAAAGTCCAGCAACATACCAGTACGTTGCTGGTCCTTGTTGGACATGTATTGTAACCTGTTGGCTGAACGAAAAAAAAAGATTGATCGGTGGGTATGCCCACCATTAGAATACCGCCCTTCATCCACCCACTTCTAATGATGGGCATACATGCACCATTTATATATGCCGAAGCATGGGGGCATCTTCCCGCAAAAGTTATGCCGCGTACACATGGTCAGACTTTTCCACGGGCAAGCCTCCGTCGGAATTTCGACCGTATGTACGCGGCATTAGGAGCAAAATCGCTCCTCCGCCCCTGCTGCCCCAATGCTTCGGCATATATGTTTTTTTTTTTTAACTGTGGTGGTGAAATCACCTCCTACAGCACTGGAGTCGCAGGGATCAGGCCTGTCTCTGCAAACGCTGCAGTTATGTGTGTTGTGTTTTGCAAGTGACAGTGATCGATCGATACTGCACTTGGGTGGCCTGGGCTGGACGGAGGGGCAAAACGCAGGTGCTAGCAGGTATCTGGGCTGATCCCGCTAACACTGCGTTTTTGGGAACCCTAAACTGCTGGGGACGAAAGTATAGATCTAATCAGATCAGATATTGATCTGTTCAGATACTATACCACTAAGGGGGGTGTATGCTTAACGCGTGGGTGTTAGCGTTACTGGCACTAACCTGACGCTGCCTGGGGTGTGACGCAGACCCTCTCTGACGCTAAAACCTAATTGATATCACCCGCCGGGCGATCAGGGGGTTAAACCTTTATTGGGTTATATACGGCGGGTGCCCTGACACTATAAAAAGCAAACTAACTAACCAGCGTCACCCGTAACACTTATATGGTGATTACTGGTGAAAGGGTTAACTAGGGGCAATTAGGGGGTTAAAACCTTTATTAGGTAATATATGGGGGTACCTGAAGCTATATAAAAACCTGACGGCGAACCTAAAAAAAAATTACTGGCTACCTATCGGCATCACCGACACTAAGACAACGATCATAAAAACGATCGCTTAGCGACGGCGGTGATAGGGGGTGAAAGGGTTACCTGGGGGGCGATCAGGGGGTTAAACCTTTATTAGATAATATATGGGGGTACCTGACGCTATAAAAACCTGCGGCGAACCTAAAAAAAATTACTGGCTACCGATCTGCATCACCGACGCTAAGACAGCGATCAGAAAAATTATCGCTTAGTGACAGTGGTGATAGGGGGTGAAAGGGTTACCTGGGGGGCGATCAAGGGGGTTAAACCTTTATTAGGTAATATATGGGGGTACCCGACGCTATAAAAACCTGCGGCGAACCTAAAAAAAATTACTGGCTACCGATCAGCATCACCGACGCTAAGACATCGATCAGAAAAATGATCGCTTAGCGACGGCGGTGCTAGGGGGTGAAAGGGTTACCTGGGGGGTGATCAAGGAGGTTAAACCTTTATTAGGTAATATATGGGGGTACCCGACGCTATAAAAGCCTGCGGCGAACCTAAAAAAAATTACTGGCTACCGATCTGCATCACCGACGCTAAGACAGTGATCAGAAAAATTATCGCTTAGTGACAGTGGTGATAGGGGGTGAAAGGGTTACCTGGGGGGCGATCAAGGGGGTTAAACCTTTATTAGGTAATATATGGGGGTACCCGACGCTATAAAAACCTGCGGCGAACCTAAAAAAAATTACTGGCTACCAATCAGCATCACCGACGCTAAGACATCGATCAGAAAAATTATTGCTTAGTGACAGTGGTGATAGGGGGTGAAAGGGTTACCTGGGGGGCGATCAAGGGGGTTAAACCTTTATTAGGTAATATATGGGGGTACCCGACGCTATAAAAACCTGCGGCGAACCTAAAAAAAATTACTGGCTACCGATCAGCATCACCGACGCTAAGACATCGATCAGAAAAATGATCGCTTAGCGACAGCGGTGCTAGGGGGTGAAAGGGTTATCTGGGGGTGATCAGGGGGTTAAACCTTTATTAGGGGGAGGTTAGGGGGCTACACTGGACCTAAAACTAAATGTAGTGACACTTTTACAGTCACAAATGTCACTGATTGCAGTGATCACTAAATAAATGGTCACTGCAATCAGTGACACTGTGACTGGGGGCTGGGGGGTGATCTGGGGGGGCCTGGGGGGGGGCGATTTATGTGCCTATGTGTCCTGGTGTCAGTGTGCTGTTTTGTGCACTAACCTGCATCTTCTCCTGTACGGCGCTCGGTATATGTGAGCGCCGCAGGAGAGATGACATCACTTCCTCCTGCCTGTGTAAACAGTACACAGGCAGGGGAAGCTCTCTCATTTGCCGGGAGCGATCGAGAGGGGGGGGGCCGGAATCGAATGGCCGTCCCCTCATGCCGGATCGCTCCCGAAGGTAAAACGACCACCCACTGTAAAGAAGGGGGGTCCGATCGGACCCCCCAACTATACAAAGGCAATCACGTATATGTACGTGATTCTGCCTGTCGGTGCCATTCTGCCAACGTATATTTACAGTGGGCGGTCGTTAAGTGGTTAAAAAATAGGAGTTATATGGGATTGGCCTTAGGCTCCATTCACACCTTCCGTTTTGCGGATCTTGAATGATAACCTTCTTCCCTCAGCCGGAACACTGAAGATGGGTCGTGGATGGGTCTTTCAGCATGTCAATGACCCAAAATATAACGCCAAGGCAACTAAGCAGTGCCTCAAGAGGAAGCACATTAAGGTCATGGAGTGACCTAGTCAGTCTCCAGACCTTTAATCACAAATTTAAGGAGGGAGCTGAAACTTCAAGTTGCTAAGAGACAGCCAAGAAACCTTAAGGATTTAGAAAACATCTGTAAAAAAGAGTGGACCAAAATCCCTCCTGAGATGTGTGCAAACCTGGTCACCAACTACAAGAAATTTCGTACCTCTGTGCTTGCCAACAAGGGTTTCTCCACCAAGTACTAAGTCATGTTTTGCTTGGGGATCAAATACTTACCGTATTTTTCGCTCCATAAGATACACTTTTTCCCCCAAAAAAACGGGGGTAAATGTCTGTGCGTCTTATGGAGCGAATACTGACCAGCAGAGCCGCTAATAGGGGGATTGTTTTGGTGGCAGAATGATGCCCTATTCATCTCTCTGCCCCAGCTAAATACTGTTTCTCCCCTGCCTTCAGCTGCTATAGGGAGAGAAACAAAAGGCATTGTTCTTAAATTAACATTATTCACATGTAAATTGCGCGGGCATTGTTATGCAAATTAGATAAGCCGCCGCAATTCATATGCAAATCATGCCCCATCCTCTGAATGCCGCCCACCTAGACAGCATACAGGTGAGCATAGGGGACATGTAGAGGTAATCAAAAAGGGGGCTTGAGGTGATCAGAGGAGGTGTGCAGTCAGAGGTGGTGGTTGATGAAAATCCTCCTGTTTTGTTGGGGTCAGTGTAAATGTCCCAGTTACATTGGGGATCAATTTAGGGTGCCCCCTTACATTGGTTGTCAGTGTAGAAATATTAGTTGGTTATATTTTATTAAATATTTTAGTCCACCATTTGGTTCAGATTTTTTTTTTCATATTTTCCTCCTATAAAACCTAGGTGCGTCTTATGGTCAGGTGCGTCTTATGGAGCGGAAAACACAGTATTTTACTCACTGGACTGCAACTTAAAGAGGTTGTAAACCTCCCCAAAACCCCCTCCCCCCAAAAAAAACCTGCAAGACAAAGGTGTAATGAGCTACTAGTTCATTATGAAATACTTATTTTGGAACAAAGCCCTGGATCAGCGTCGGCACACCGCTCACATGCCCGACATGTTTCGCAAAGTTACTTCCGGATTCGCGGGCTCCGGTGCTGTGATTGGCTGGCATGCGCACGGGTTCAGCTGGTCACGGCACAGGCCCTGAAGAAACGGCACAAGTGGGCCGTTCCTTCAGTGTACATGCGCCGATGATGTCGGCGGTAGCGTATATAGTCAATATCTCCTAAATGGTGCAAGTTATTATAGGCTTACCTGTAGGTGCAATTAAAGAGGTAGACTTTACTACCTCTTTAGTAAAGGTTCCCACAGAGTAGCCCTAATCCTCCTTCTCAGGTCCCCTGCCGGCACTCCTGTCCCCCCCCCCCCCCCCTGAGTGCAGCTTCTTGCCCTGGGGGCACTCGTGCATGCTTACTCCTGAGCCGACTCTGTGTGTCCCTTAGAAACACAGAGCACAGTGTTGCCAACCCCCTGAAGTGAAATTTACTGGCAAGGATGCCAAAATTTCTGAACGGCACCAATTTCTTACTGGCAAAAATCATAAAGATTACTGGCAGAGCCACATTTTTTACTGATGGTGCAAAAAAGTACCTAAAATTACTGTTTTTAGTGCTAAACAGTGCAAATATCAATATTTCAACTATAAACACACAGCTAATGCTAATATCAATGTGTTTAAGTTAAACAAAAGTAAAAAAACATATTTCTCAATTTACATGAAGGTTAGTTTACTATAACCCAGCCAGCACAGAGTTCCCACTTACATCAGAGTCTGCAGGATGCCCCCTTACAGTGCAAGGGAACTCTTATGTAAAGGGGAATGCTGCAGATCATGATGTAAGGGGGAACTCTAATGTGGAGGGGGGCTCTGGTGAATAGAGACCACCTTCCACAGAGTGAATACACTAAGGTAAGGGGGAAAGCTTTATATCAGTCCCCCCTTACATTATTGTATTCATTCACCTCCTTACATCAGTGACCCCCCCCCCCCTCAGAATGGCCTGGCGGCACTGTCACTGACCTCCTCTCAGGTGCACAGTGTGGGGCTCAGTCAGACAGCTCCAGCTTGGTGGCTCTGATCTCCTCTCCCCAGTCCACACGTCTGTTTCTTCCCGGGCCGTAACCCCCATCCCAGCGGCACTCCCACTCTTGACTCCTTTCTAGGATCCCCTCAGAGACTGTAGACATGACAAGAGATGGTCAGAGGCTGCGGACACGATACAGGAAGTGGACAGAGACTGCAGACACACTGCAGGAGGTGGACAGAGGCTGCGGACACACTACAGGAGGTGGACAGAGGCTGTGGACACACTACAGGAGGTGGACAGAGGCTGCGGACACACTACAGGAGGTGGACAGAGGCTGCGGACACACTACAGGAGGTGGACAGAGGCTGCGGACACACTACAGGAGGTGGACAGAGGCTGCGGACACACTACAGGAGGTGGACAGAGGCTGCGGACACACTACAGGAGGTGGACAGAGGCTGCGGACACACTACAGGAGGGGGACAGAGGCTGCGGACATACTACAGGAGGTGGACAGAGGCTGCGGACATACTACAGGAGGGAGGCTGTGGACATGATGGTGCCCTCCTCACCCCCTCACAGTAGCATCCTCCTCTGTCCACCACCATATTACTTCTCCACATCATCAGTGTGCTGTGTCCTCCTCCTGTGCCCCTTTCACCACTCCACGGGTCAGGGCAGCACTGTGCTGCCCTGACCTGTGGAGAAGTGAAAGAGACACAGGAACCAGAGGATGACACAGCACACTGATGATTTCGAGAAGTAATATGGTGGTGGACAGAGCACATCAGTCTCTCCCCTGCATGGCACGGCTCCCAGTAATGTCCAGGACTCACTCCAGGCTCTCATTCGCTGTCCCCTTGTATCCCCCCAGTTTCACTGACCTCGAGTCCGTCCTCCGAGTCCTCACCCCTGGGCCCTGTCAGTGCTCCGCTCGCTCCGAGTACTCCACCTATGATGAGTGCATGGCACGCACTCACTGCAGGTTTCCCGCCAGCCGCTGTGGCCTTTTCATGTTACTGCATGTGCGCCGCCCGGCCGAGCGCGAACAAGTTTCCCTGAACTCGGCCGGCTTCGGAACGGCGCATGCGCAGTTGTATGGCCGGCTCGCGGCCATCTTTTTTATGGGCGCCTGTGCCCATAAACGGACTTTAACGTACACCCCGAAAAAGGGGTTAAATCGCGAACTGTACGTAAATAGACGTACGGTTGGCAACACTGACAGAGCGTGACTCGGCCCCACCCCCACTCCCTCCTCAGTGGCTGTAATTGACATTGGCTTGGCTCCCGCTGCTGTGTCTCAGTCAATAAGGAGAGAGACACAAGAGCTTCTGCTCGTGCACTTCGCTGGATCAGGATCGGGGCTCAAGTAAGGGGGGCTGAGGGGGAAATCTGCACACTGAAGGTTTTTTACCTTCATGCATAGAATACATGAAGACAAAAAAGCTTCAGGCTTTGGAACCACCATAATTCTAAAGCCTTGTTGACACGGGGTGTATCAATAGGTTCCCCATACAAGGACCGTGTTCACCCACATGGGGATGCACAGGTGTTCTCTGAATTCCTATGGAGGCAGTTCCATTGATGTCTATTGGGACACAGAGAACAGCCGCAGCTTCCAATGTGACATCTGTACAGGTGCAGCTGCACAAACCCAAATGCAGACAGTGTGAGTTCGGGCAAAAAGCATCCATACCCACATGGACATAGAAACAAAGAATAGTGATGGCAGAAAAAAAACCAAGTGGTCCATCAAGTCTGCCTGTTTCTGTGCACTCTGAGAATCTCCGAGTGTCTCTGGTGCCCCCCCACTTCTGGCCACATGCGGCACTGCACACCCCAGAGGCTTGAATCCTGCTCGTCTTGCGAGACAACGCTTGCAAATCGAGTCAGGACATAAAAATAAAAAACAGCTCGTATTGTGAAACCCTCGTAAACGGGGTTACTCGCAATCCGAGGCTTTACATTATGTCTATATACTCTCTTTTGGAATAAGATCACCAAGCGAAAACATAAGTAAAAAAATGTCTTAAAACAGAATATGAATGCACCCACCTCATCTAAGGACTGGTAAGCTGTAATATATTACATTTTATGTTCTTGGGTTCAGATATACAGTACTTTTATGCCCCATACACAAGATCGTTTTTCATGCCATTAAAAATGCCATTTTTAAAAATGGCCATTAAAACCGATCGTGTGTATGCTCCAGAGCATTTTTAACGACGTGAAAAACGGCCATTAAAAATTTCGAACATGCTTTATTTTTTCACGTCGTTTTTCATGTCGTTTTTTTTAACGACGTGAAAAACGATAGTGTGTATGCTTTAACGACGTGAAAAAAACACGCGCATGCTCAGAATCAAGTATGAAACGGGAGCGCTCGTTCTGGTAAAACTAGCGTTCGTAATGGAGATAGCACATTCGTCACGCTGTAACGGACTGAAAAGCACGAGGCTGAAAAGCGTGAATCGTCGCTCAACAAACTTTACTAACATGAAGGGTGGCGTAATTAGAATGGAACTTCCCCTTTATAGTGCCGTCGTACGTGTTGTACGTCACTGCGCTTTGCTTGAACATTTTTTTAAATGATGGTGTGTATGCAAGGCTTGAGAGGAAACAAGAAAAAAAATTACGAGAAAAACGTCAGTTTTAAAAATGGCATGAAAAACGATCGTGTCTATGGGGCATAAAAGTGCCAAGAACACGGAAATTCTATCAAGACCCCTGATTTGAAATTATATTTAGCCCTCTCATTCTTCTAGCTCATACTTAATAGTATGGCTGGAAGATTTTTCCCTTTGCTCAGTTTGGCAATTTATATTTTTATCTCTGAAAGATGAGCACTGTGGATGTGTATCAGATTCTCCCTACAGCTTGCCTTCCTCAGCAGACTTCCCAGAAATCTCCAGCATGCCTAAAATAAAATAAATCATTGTGTCTTATAAAGTGTGCAAAGCTTGTATTAAACATGGAACTGAAAGTACAAATGTATGTCTCTTAGCCTAGGTTCACACAAGTGCGTTTTCCAGTGCATTTTTGCAGCGTGTTTTTTCACACATTTTTGATGCATTTTCATTCTTCGTGCTTTTTTTGTAGGAGGACACTGGCTGTTAGGGCCCATTCACACTGACCACACTCTAAAGCCGTGTACACACGATAGGTTTTACCCATAAAAAAAGTCAGATGGACTTTTTTCATCGGACAAACCGATCGTGTATGGGCCCCATCGGTCTTTTTTCCATCGGTGTTTAAAAATAGAACATGTTTTAAATTTATCCGATGGTTAAAAAACCGATAGCAAATTACTATCGTCTGTGGGGAACTCCATCGGATAAAAAACCCACACATGCTCAGAATCAAGTCGACGCATGCTCAGAAGCATTGAACTTAATTTTTCTCGGCTCATCGGAGTGTTTTACGTCACCGCGTTTGGAACGGTCGGTTTTTTGACTGATGGTGTGTAGGCAAGACTGATGAAAGTCAGCTTCATCGGTTTTCCGATGAAAAAATCCATTGGTTAAAAAACCATAGGAAATCCGATCGTGTGTACAGGGCTTAAGGCTTGATTCACACCTACAAGAGTAACCAAGCACAGGCGCACACATGCATTTTTCACATGTTACCACGTGCACTGCATGCATTAAATGCAGAAAATAAGTCCCTGACTCTTCTCCAAAAACAAGCCACACTGAACCGCATGGTGTGGAAAACGCGTGCGTTGGAAAATGCATGGGGGTGTTTTTAACAATTGCATCTTGCGTCTGCAAAACAACAGCGTGTTTCTCTGCATGTCAGGAAAGGGCATGATTTTGCGTGTGTTCCCAACATGCAAAGATCTGAACCTAGACTAAACCGGAGCAATTTAATGTGCAGGCTTCATTCATGTCACCGCACAGAAGCTTGGTGTGTTGCACTGCTGTACAGTGACGTGCGGTGCCATCCAGTGCAATGGAATAAAATGCAGCTATTCTGCACTTTATGCAGCTCACTGCACCTCTGGGCTATGCAAAGAGAGCACATAGAAAATAATTGTTTTCTATGTGCCCTAGCTGTGACTGATGTTCTTCCAGTGTGGAAAAATGCCAGTCACTGCACTATGGGGTTGGTTTACTAAAGGCAAATAGACTGTGCACTTTGCAAAGTGCAGTTGCTACACAGACTTCATAAAGCAGAAGCTCTGCTGACTTCCATCATCCAATCAGGTGCAAGCAAAAATGCTGTTTTTTTTTTTTCCCTTGCATGGGATCGGGTACTCTTTGCAAAGTGAAGCTTTCCCTCATTTACTAAGCTCTGGAGCAACTGCAGTTGCAAAGTGCACGGTCTTTTTGCCTTTAGTAAATCAACCCCTATGTATGAACAACCCCTAAATACAAAATCTTGCCAAATATGCATCAAAAACATATGTACATGCAGTTCTCATGTGCTTTTCATGCACTCCTATTGAAGTCTGTTAGGACAAAAACGCACTGTGCCACACCAAAAGTAGCACCTGCACCTTTTCAAAAATTGCACCATGTTGCATTGAAGTGAACGAGCAGCATAGAGAATAATGTAAATTCCATTGTCATGTATTGCAGATGTAGGAGATATGACACTAGTGTCAACAGGACAGCTGAAGATTTGCATAGTCACATTTGGTCCAGCTTGGACCAATGAAAGCATGCATATCTCATACCCGACCAATCCCTGTGTAAGCTGCAAATCTCTGAAGTAGTCAGTGATAGCAATAATCTTCAGGATCCAGTGCTGAACGGCTGCCCTTTTGCATAGTAACCATAGGGGGTTGCTCATTTGGCACTACCGCCATTCAGAGAAAGCCTATAAAAAAAATAAAAAAATAAAGTTTTTTTTCCAGTGAACGTCACCACCCTGCCTGTCCACCTTATCCAATCAATGAATGGGGTGGGCAACTACATGGCAAATGAGGTTCAATGTAGAAAAATGTAAAATGATGCATTTGGGTGGCAAAAATATGAATACACTGGGAGGAGAACCTCTGGGGGAATCTAGAATGGAAAAGGACCTGGGGGTCCTAGTAGATGATAAGCTCAGCAATGACATGCAATGCCAAGCTGCTGCTAACAAAGCAAACAGAATATTGGCATGCATTAAAAAGGGGATTAACTCCAGAGATAAAACAATAATTCTCCCGCTCTACAAGACTCTGGTCCGGCCGCACCTGGAGTATGCCGCCCAGTTCTGGGCACCAGTCCTCAGGAAGGATGTACTGGAAATGGAGTAAGTGCAAAGAAGGTATGAAGAAAGGTTGCGAGCACTGATTATTCTCTCTGGAAAAGAGACACTTGAGAGGTGATATGATTTCAATTTAGAAATTCCATACTGGTGGTGACCCCACAATAGGGATAAAACTTTTTCGCGGAAGGGAGTTTAACAAGACACGTGGCCACTCATTAAAATTAGAAGAAAGGAGGTTTAACCTTAAAATGCGTAGAGGGTTCTTTACTGTAAGAGCGGCAAGGATGTGGAATTCCCTTCCACAGGTGGTGGTCTCAGCGGGGAGCGTTGATGGTTTCAAGAAACTATTAGATAAGCATCTAATCGACCACAACATACAGGGATATACAATTCAATACTGACATATAATCACACACATAGGTTGGACTTGATGGAATTGTGTCTTTTTTCAACCTCACCTACTATGTAACTATGTAACACCTTGAATTCATTTAAAAAAAATAAAAATAATTCTCTGAATGATGGATGTGCCAAGTGAGCCCCCCCCCCCCCCCCTGTGGTTACCAGGCAGAAGAGCAGTTTCTCAGCACAAGACATGAAGGACCACTGCTATCACTGTAGTAGTGGTGACTACTGCAGTGATTTGCAGTTAACACAGGGATCGGTCAGGTATGAGATATGCATATTTACATAGGTTCAAGTTGGACCAATGAAGCTATACAATAACATTCAGAAGCCAGCAGTGTCTATATGCTTTTTTTAAACATTATTTGTGTACAATTATAGCTCTTGATGAAGTCAGTAACTGGCTTATTCATTATTATCTGTACCAAAGCTATACACTGTATTGCCTGACCAATAGCACTTTGGACCACAAGGGCTTTGGATAACGATAGGCAGGAAGTACACTCTATTACCAAAAGTATTGAGACGCTTGCCTTTGCACACACATGAACTTTAATGGCATCCCAGTCTTAGTCCGTAGGGTTCAACATTGAGTTGGCCCACCATTTGCAGCTATAACAGCTTCAGCTCTTCTGGGAAGACTGATATAATGTTTGACCATTCTTTCAAAAGTGCATTTGTGAGGTCACGCACTGATGTGGATAAGAAGGCCTGACTCACAGTCTCTGCTCTAATTCATCCCAAAGGTGTTTTGTCGGGTAGAGGTCAGGACTCTGTGCAGGTCAGTCAAGTTCCTCCACCCCAAACTCGCTTAGACATGTCTTTATGGACCTTGCTTTTGGCACTGGTCAAAATCATTTGGTGGAGGGGGATTATGGTGTTGGGTTGTTTTTGAGGGGTTGGGTTTGGCCCCTTAGTTCCAATGTCCAAAACATTTTGTTCCAACATGACTGCGCACCAATGCACAAAGCAAGGTCCATAAAGACATGAATGAGTGAGTTTAGGGTGTAGGAACTTGACTGGCCTGCACAGAGTCCTGACCTCAACCCGATAGAACACCTTTGGGATAAATTAGAGCGAAGACTGCAAGCCAGGCCTTCTCATCCAACATCAGTGCTTGACCTCACAAATGCACTTCTGGAAGAATGGTCAAACATTCCCATAGACACAGGCCTCGTACACACGACCGAGTTTCTCGTCCAAAACAGTCAAGAAAAGTGCCGCGAGAGTTTTTTGTCGAGAAAAACGTTTGTGTGTATGGTTTTACGACGAGAAAATTGCCGAGAATCTCGACGAGAAAATAGAGAACCTGCTCTCTATTTTCTCATCAGGATTCCAGATTTCCTCGTCGTGTTTCTCGTCGGCCTGTTTTGTGACGAGAAAATGGTTCGTGTGTATGCTTTTACGACTCTTCCAAAAGCGCGCATGCTCACAAGCAACTATGAGACGGGAGCGCATCTTCTGGTAAAACAAGCCTTCGTAATGGAGATAGCATATTCGTCACGCTCAAAAATATTTAATCGTTTAAATGTTCTGCATTGAAATCTTCGTTAGAATGTTACATTAATCAAAACGAGTGACCTTCTTTTGCTGCTGATATTCACACAGAGTTGAGCCTTATTTTTAACCTTTTTCATGCTGCTCTTTATAAGATTTATGTGTATTATATCGTGCAAGTTTTTAGGAATAATTTAAATGGTTAGATTTTTCAAAATGATGTTAATTATAATTTCACAATGTTTTGATAGTGATCTCCCATTTAATTTTGGAATCTATATTATTTAAAGTTCCCACCATGTTTTTGTGCTAATCAGATTTAGTTATTCTTTTGGGGGGGTGATATCTGTCCCTTTTATTGTCAGTCAAATGTATCTGCTTACTCCAAAGCTTGATTTTGTTTATTTAAAAATACACATAGTCAAGTATGAACTTAAACAAAAATCACATTTATTCATGTTTATAAATTAAATAAAGAGAAGGCAGCGCTGGAGAAGCTGCTGCCATTTGTGCATCCATGGGACCCCAGAGCACACAGCAACCCTGTGTGGACACTAAAATTGGGAGCTTGAGAAGGCCAACATTTCTGAACACAATCTGATGCTGGCCTCCCAGAGGTCAGGAACAGCAGCAGGTGATATATATGTCCCAAGTGTGTGGTACTACAACAGGCTGCCTTCTGTCCGACCACAATGAAGCAAGGCCATCACTTCCTCTTCTTCCTGGCAACCTTCCCTGCAGCCTTTCCTGAAGCCTTCCCTGCAGCCTTTCCTGAAGCCTTCCCTGCAGCCTTCCTTCTTCGTTTGGCTGGAGGCTGGCCCACTGGAGGGGTACTCCTGTCAGGAGGAGGAGGTGGAGGTGTAGCAGAAGGGGGTGGGGCAGAAGAAGAAGGTGGAGGTGTAGCAGAAGGGGGTGGGGCAGAAGAAGAAGGTGGAGGTGTAGCAGAAGGGGGTGGGGCAGAAGGTGGAGGTGTAGCAGAAGGGGGTGGGGCAGAAGGTGGAGGTGTAGCAGAAGGGGGTGGGGCAGAAGAAGAAGGTGGAGGTGTAGCAGAAGGGGGTGGGGCAGAAGAAGAAGGTGGAGGTGGAGGTTGAGGTTGGGTCAGTTGGGCCACCTCACATATGGCGGTATTGGGGGTAATTTTCTCCATCACCCCCTTGTTGAGCAAGGTGATGAGCAGGGGCTCGCATAGGAGGCGTTGCTCCATGCTCATCACCTTGAACTTAGCCTCCACTAGGCCGGCAATGGCCTCTTCAGGGGATGTGGGCTCCTTGAGGGTGGTATGGGCCTCTTTAATAAGGGCCATTGCTGCCTCACTGGTGGTCCTGTCCCTCCTGCCTCTTTTGTGAAGCCGGATGGGAGGCACCTGGGATCTGGTGCTTCTCCTTTGCCCTGCCACCTCCTGTCTGCCACTGGGCCCTGCCACCTCCTGTCTGCCACTGGGCCCTGCCACCTCCTGGCTGCCACTGGGCCCTGCCACCTCCTGGCTGGCACTGGGCCCTGCCACCTCCTGGCTGCCACTGGGCCCTGCCACCTCCTGGCTGCCACTGGGCCCTTCCTCCTCCTGCCTGACAGTTTCCAGACCCTCCTCCTGGCTGATTTCATCCTGTGTATGAAAAAGGAACATAGTTTAATATGTTGGTTTAATCTTTGCATCAAACTTTGTAATCCTGATAGAAGCAATTAGAATGTAAATCCATAAATCCTTGCTTTAAATTTACCACTACATCAGATTGACTATTTAGCACCCAATTAAGTGCAGAATAATGTCTACAGATCTTGATTTCACTTGTGGAATCCAAAATAATGTATGTTTCTCATCTTGACATATTTGTCAAACATTAATTTTATCCCAATACATTTTCAGTTAATACTATACCTGGCTCCAGATGGCCAAATCAGGATCATCCAGGATGGCTGCCTCCTCTTGCTCCAGAGAAGGCTCAGGTTGGCTGCAGGGAAGTCTGGGGGGAAGAGTGGAGAGTGATGGCCTTGTCTCAATGTGGTCATCCAGAAAGGACATCCTGTTGTAGTACCACAAAATCGGGACATAAACATCATCTGCTGCTGCTCCTGACCTCTGAGAAGCCAGCACCTTAGAGCGTTCAGTCCTGTAGGTACCTCTCAAGCTCCCAATTTTAGTGTCCACTTGTTTTGCTGTGGCTGTGGGCACCTTGGTATGCACAAATGGGAGCAGCTTCTCCAGCGCTGCTTTTCTCACCCCTCTTTTTTTATGGATGGGGTTTTTCGTCTCCCACAGAGCCGGCAGCTCCCTTACACGGTCAATAAGTTCCGCCAGGAACTCTTTGTCGCTAATAAAGACATTCATATTGTATCTGCAAGTTAAATAAATTATATTTAACTAATGTGAGGCAAACAGTCTAACCTTCTTAACATCCTAGTCACCATATATATCCTCCAACAATCTCAAGACAGTATAGGCCAACAATTTTTACAAGTCACAAAATCACATACCTTCGTTCGCACGTCCGTCACTTGAACTCCTCTCTCCGCACACCGAACGTACTATAGTCACATGTGTGTTTGCTATATACACACCACGCATGCGTCAAAATTCGAACACGTCGCTCCGCACACGTCGCCCGCCCATGACGTTCTAACTAACATCTTTCCCCCCTCCCCCTTCTCTTTCGGCGCGCAGACAGATATGGCGGAGTTACAGCAGGTGTCTGATAATTCCGCAACTAACGAGGAGACAAGCCCGGAGACCGAGGAAACGTCACGATCAAGGAGGAGATTTAAGGCATCTAATATGTCTTTTGCCGAGATGGCGGAGATGGTGGACATCTTGCTCAAGGCTGATTATGATGCCAAGCATGGGCCGTATAGCAAACCAAATAGAAGGAAGGCCAAAATCCTCACTAAAGTTGTGAAGAGTCTGAAAGCGAATTTCGGGTTGAAACGCTCAAATGAGCAGCTCAGAAAGAGGTGGTCAGACCTCAAACTGAGGGAGCCAGACCAGTTGAGGAGCATAAAGAGAATGCTCGCTAAAAGTAAGTAAAATGTAGACTTTTCTGCTATTAATCTTTTTATAAACTGACATGTTTTTTTTGTTTTTTCTCATATTGGACTCCCTTCCAAAATGTAATATTTTGAACTTGGTTGGGCACAGTAATCGTTCGTTACGTTACCGACACTTCGTTCGGCCACTATCCGCGGTTTTGGCTTATTTTAGAGCCACAAAAGTAATTAGACATCTGCCATTTTTGATCAAATATTGTTGATAATTTTTTAATCTAGATGATGTGTTTGTAAAGAGAATGAAATGCAAACTTTTATCAGTGTAAAGGAGAGGACACTCAGCAGCTGCTTCCACATCTGTACTTTGGAGCACTATAGTGTGGGCCACCAGACCCGCCTTTTTTGGGTGTCCCACACAGGTGCATCAGAGAATTTTTGTGGTGCCTCCATGTCAAATAAATTACATCCAAATGTGAATACTAAACATATTTTGGGTCATAAATAATGCATTCTTCTTTAAATTCCGCACAAACACACACTTGTACCCCACTTCCAAGCAATTTAGCCTGTTTTTATTTTAACAATGATATTTACAGTGTGATAAATAGACCTTTTGTTTTATTCTCATAGGGGAGAGAAGACTGGGAGGAGGACACTCCAGGGAGCACATGCACCCCACAACTTCCAAGCAACCCCAAACTCCCAAAGACCCACAACCGAAGGATGTAGAGGAAGTTGAGGTGGAGGAAGGAGAAGTGCAGGAAGGAGAGGTGGATGACGTTGTGGATCTGGTCACCACAACAGGTCAGTATCTGTCACCACAGCTTCAGGTAAGAGAGGTAGGCCTGCAGAGTTATAATACTTTTTTTTTTTGGTTTTTAGGGGATGTAAATGTTGTGAAGGATAGTACACGGTTCTCTGCTGACAGTGCCCTCCGCCTCATCCAGCAAGTGATGGAATGTAGCACGGAACTGGACCTTATTAAACAAAGAATCCATGTGATGGAACACACATTTAAAGACATTCTCGATGTTTTGGGGAGAATTCAATAAGCCATCCAAACACATTTGTTTTTACATGTTTGTTTTTGTAATTTTTTGAATTTTTTTGACAATCAAACCAGCCAAAAATTTAATATGCACACAGTGTGTCAACATGTGCTATCTGCCATCAGGGGATATCCATGTACGTCTTTTGTGGGTGCAACCCCTTCCTCGTATCTAAAGTCGGTGAACTGAGGAAGGGGATGCACCCCCAAAACACGTCCATTGATCACCCCTGATGGCAGATAGCACATGTTGACAATAGGGATCAGGATTGTAAACTTCCTAGATGAAAAAAATCCCAAATGTGTGCATATTCAATTTTTGGCTGGGCAAGGGGTGGCAGGACCCCATATTAGGACGGGCACATAGAGACATAGTTTGTGTAAGTGAATGTCTCCGATTGCTCAGATGTATCCAATGTTGTAATTTTTGAAATGCAACTGTTATTTTTGTATTTTCATAAGCAAAAAATTGCCGGGTTGGGGCCAGGCCAACCCAAAATAAAAAAATAAATAAAAAAAAATGAAGAGAATGTGCACAGAGTAAAATATTTGACCACAAACAACGTGTAGCTTCTTTTTATAATGCCCGCTAAGCTTATTTGGTTCTTTTGTAAGGTTACATAGTGAAATGGTTGTTATTTACTAAAGTAAAATACACTTGCCACTACAAATGCACAAAGACAAACTAGGAGACAGGAAAGAACAAATAATTAAAGGTTTAAACAAGCTTTTTATTGGGATACTTAGACATAGGCTGGCATAGGAATTGCCCCCCTACCCGTGAAATACTCCATGTATTTGTCCCGAACCTCACAGGCATTTTGGGGGGCAAGCCTGGACGGGCAGATTCCAGGCCCGGCAGGGGATTTGCAGGGGAAAGTCCAGCCTCTGGCAAAACTGAGGCCATATATGAATTCGATTTGCGGCAAAGAAAATTGTGTAGCACACAGCAGCATAACACTACATAGTTTATTTTGTAGTCCGCCAAGTGGATGGAAGTCATAAAAAGGCGGAACCGGCTGGCCATTATGCCTAAGGCATTTTCAACGACTCTTCGGCCCCTGGCCAGCCGGTAATTGAACACCCTCTTCTCTGGGGTCAGGGTCCTCTGAGGAAATGGCCTCATAAGATGCCGTCCGAGCCCGAAGGCTTCATCAGCCAAAAAAACAAAGGGGAGTCCTTCAATATTCCCTGCATCCGGTGGCAATGCAAGGTCGTCACTCTGGAGACGGAGGGCAAACTCCGTCTGGATGAAGGATCCCCCATCGGACATCCGGCCATTTTTCCCTACATCAACATAGAGGAATTCATACCGTGCTGACACCACCACCATCAGCACAATGCTATGAAACCCCTTGTAGTTGTAGTAGTAGGACCCAGAACGGGGTGGCGGCACGATGCGGACGTGCTTCCCGTCTATGGCACCACCGCAGTTGGGCAAGTCCCACCGCGTGGCAAACTCCGATGCCACAGTCTGCCATTCCTGTGGCGTGGAAGGAAGCTGTGGAGTGAAACAAGATGAAATAATATTAGAAAACCAAAGTCATACATTACAAGGAAATTCTATCCAAAAAAATTAGAGGCCAGCATCAATCAAATTCTACGTTTATTAAGGTGTTTTAAAAAAGTACAATGGAAGGCTCATTTATCATATTCATCACCCCCTCTGATGGGCCATTACTAAATTATTTTGGGGGGGGGGGGAGATGTGTTTGGCCACAGGATAGCATTGCAGTGGCGGTGCGTCCAGAGTGGGCGCTGGAGCACTGCCCCCTCTCTCCTGTGCCCATCAATCAGAACAATACATAGGTTCATGCGTTGCATTAACCTATGTATTGTCTATGCCGCACACTATTCAGGTGGATGGCCTCTTGTAAAGCGACCGACATATGAATCATTGTGGCATTTAGGGGGTTCAAATTGCATAGCAGAAACAGGTAGTAAAATAGTCTTGCACATTACAACCTGAGGGATGTAATTGGCTTCCTAAAAGTAAAATCGGGGACGCAGGGGGGGGGGCATTCCTTGGGTAAACACTGACAGGCTGCTCTGCCAATCATGTTCACCAAGTCTGTTTAATGGTAACATGATTGGCTGATGCAACATGAAGGGAAGGAGAAGACATCAAGGACAGAAGAAGGATGGTGCTGACCACAAGAAGGTAAGTGCAGGGCTGGGGGGAAACTGGCTGCATTAGAGGGGACTAAATGGCTGCATTGGAGGGAACAAAATGGCTGCATTGGAGGGGACAACTGGGGGCGTTTAATAGGCACCAGAGCAAAAAAGGAGGAAGTTTATTTCCTAAATTGGGGTTTGAACCCCCAAACATTTGGAGCAACAGGCACCCCTGCTGGAAAAGTTAGTGAAGGGAAATATTTATGGAGGAGAAAAAAGGGGCAATCTAAAGCTTCCAACATGCATGGGGACAAAGGGGACATTCTCAGCATATTACAATCATGGTAATTAGGGAAGGATGAAAGAAATACAATACATTAGCATACATGTAATACATAAAATGTGATGTTAAGGGAACAAACTTACCCTAATATAGTCCTCCTGCAGGACTTGTATAATGGCAGAACAGGTGTCTGGGATTATGAGGCCCAGAGCCTGGGGGGAGATGCCTGTCGTGAACTTCAAGTCCTGAAGACTTCTCCCTGTCGCCAGGTAACGCAACGTGGCGATGAGCCTCTGCTCAGCACTGATGGCTTCCCGCATAACGGTGTCCTTCCTGGTAATATAGGGGGACACCAAAGCCAACAGTTCCTGAAAAACGGGGTCAGACATCCGCAGAAAATTCCTGTAGTCCTCAGGATTATTCTCGACGATCTCCCGCAGCAGAGGCATATGGCAGAATTGGTCCCGCTGGAGCAACCAATTCTTGGTCCATGAACTCCTCCTCACACCATTCATGGACTGGTCTTGGTCCAAAACAAGCAGACCAACACCAAGCGCACGCACAGCACGAACTCGACGACGAGAACGTCCAGGCGACATGGCTAGGAAACGGTCGTCTAATCAGAACGTACAGAACAGAACGCACTTTAGAACAGCAAGGCCTATGAATAACGAAATGAAAAACAGAAACGAACAGGCAAGAACGCACTGTAAAACAGATACGACCTGCCTAGACGCCCTGAAAGTCAAGATACGAACCCACAAGCACAAACTGAACGGCAGAAAACGATCTGAAAAGTACGAAGACTGAAAAGCGCAAATCGTCTCTTCCCAAACTTTTACTTCACACGCGGTAACACGAGATCAGCAAAAACAGCCCAAGGGGTGGCGCCAAGAAAAAAGATCTTCCCCTTTATAGTGCCGTCGTACGTGCTGGACGTGAGCGCGGAGAACAACGAGGAAATTGGGAAATGACAGTGTGTACGCATAGAAAGCTTGACGAGAAAATCGACAAGCTTAACAAGAATCTCGTCGAAAAAACGACGTGTTTTTTACGACGAGAAACTCGGTCGTGTGTACGAGGCTACACTCTTAAACCTTGTGGACAGCATTACCAGAAGAGTTGAAGCTGTTAAAGCTGCAAAGGGTGGACCAACCCAATATTGAGCCCTACGGACTAAGACTGGGATGCCATTTAAGTTCATGTGTGTGTAAAGGCAGGCGTCCCAATACTTTTGGTAATAAAGTGTATCTATGATCCACATTAGCAATACCACCCTATTAATCCAAGTAAATATTACCAGGTAGTTAATATATGTCACAGACGGCAGAATATGGGAAGCCTAATTAACATATGAAATTTTACATTAATTCTACTTTAATGCAATGTTTAGGTGTACTTTCAGTTTATACAACATCTATGTACAGAATTATTAACATTTTCAATTTTCTCTCTTTATACGGGTGACAGCAGTTATGGGCCTGCAGGGCCTCCCTGGCATTATTCAATTAGCAGAAGATCAAAAGTAATTTATGTAGCGGGGTCCTCAATTTAGTGGGATACACTTGGGAGTAGTGTGACCCAAGTGTGTAATTATGTTAGGGTTCAGACCCCTTTTTCTTATTCGTGGAGGATTGGGTGGTGTAATATTCTCTTCGACCAGTAGGTGTCAGTGTACCTACTGGCTCGGGGTAGAATCACTACCGCAGTGCTACCCTTCTTTGTCCCTTCCTGGAGATGGTACGGCCGGGGCGGGGAACCCGCCGTGGTGTCGACGGGAGGAGATAAAAGGGGGAGATGCCCTTGCCACGAGGTCCTTCTTCGGGGATCATCTCTTCATGCACCCAGGCACCTTCAGCCTGGGTGCGGGCGGTTCAAGGTTCCGGCCCAGGCGCCCTAGGCCTGGCCGGGACGAAGATGGAGTCCATCCCAGGCACCTTCAGCCTGGGGTGAGGTACTATTGAGGAGGCCTGGGACCCGGTGACTCCGACTGGGTCCCGCGAGGGTGGAGTTGCTCCAGGGCGCCCCTTGCGAGGGGACCCGCATCTGAGGTGAGGAGGCTGGGGAGGTCACTCGTTCGAAGACCCGGTGTAGTGTCAACCCGGTGACGGATGGGCCTTCAGTAACTCCCTTGGAGGACATCTTCCCCTGATAGAGGCCCGCAGCGCAACTGAGGTATTCATGTCGAGACTCCTACAACCCTTGGTCATAGCATAGGGGGTGTAGGGACCCAGATCAGTATAGTGCCTCGACCTGCTCATTCCACCGTATCATGCCATCGCATTGCCCTGTAACTGAAGATACGAAATAAATCTAACCGTTGGACTGTGATCGGTGTATGGACTCTGTTAATGGGAGCAAAGGGTGGTTTGGTGGTTTCTGCACGACAGACTCGGTACATGTTCAGGACACCGGCCCGAGGAAACATTAGGTATTGGCCTTCACCTCGCCCGCAAGTAGTGGGGAGGACATGGGCCGTAGCGCACCTCACCCCTGTCGCGTGACATACCCCTTGGCTAAAGAAGACGGGGTGTGGGGGTGGCCGCTACATTTATATTTCTAATTGCCATTTCAGTGCCACTAATTTTTTTTTAGTCTGTTCTATGTTTTGGCATCGACATGGGAATTGGGGTTTTGAATGTGAAAGGCTTTGGATGCAAAAGGCTTGTGGAGTCTTTATATCTATGTAGCGGGGGTCCCAATTTAGGGGGTTGCTATATTAAATTTAGGGGTGATTTGAGTGGTAGTTGGCTCGGATCTTCCAATTTGTTGGACTCTGCCTTGCTGCTGTTTTCACTTAGCGTGCAGTTCCCCTTAGAAGTGTGGGTGGCGCTGTCACTTGTACTTGGGGTTGAACCACAGGTGATGGAGTGGTGATTGGGTGTCCTCTCTCGGCAGCCGTGCAGTGGGCGTGGTCAACCCGCTGTGCATGCCGGGAGAGGGTACAAATAAGGCAGACACCATTGGTCAGGGTGGAATTACTACCCCGGGGACCTGTACCCGGTGGGACCTACGGTTCTGGAGTCCAAGTTCAAGTGCATGGCCCTCCAGGCCATGGGGCCACGTGCGCCTCAGTCCCAGGCACCTTTAGTCCTGGGACTGCAACTTCAGCCCTGGGCCCAGCACCTTTAGCTGGAGCCCACTTCGGGAGGAGGAATCCCAGGGTGCCGCCTCGCGAGGGGACTCGCATCTGGAAGAGGAGGCTGGGGGAGGACCGTTCCGAAGGACTGGTGAGAGATCACAGTGAAGGAAGGGGCCCAGTAACTCTCTGGAGGGATGTCATCCATCCAGAAAAAGGGATCTAACAACGTAACCATTAGGAGGTTCGGGACACTATAGATTCTGTGGCAGAGGATCTCCCGATCGCATCTATCAAGGGAATCTGATTGACTGTTTGAGCTACATGCCTACTGCTAGTGCCTATTGGGTGACTATCCAGGTGAGCTATACCCGCTCGAGATCGAGTGGCGAAGAAGCCAGGAGTGTTTGAATCTGATCTGTCCTTTCTAACACCTTTCTCTCTTCTCAACTTTGTGGTTATTTATGCATAAAGCCCTGTACACACGGTCGGACTTCAATCGGACTTTTCCGTGGTTTTTTGTCCGAACGGAGTTGGTCGGGAACACCCATAGCATACACACCACAGGACTTTTCTGCAAACTTTCTTAAAACTTCTTACAACATCACTTGTTTTTTCTGCTCTTTTCTGATCTTTACTGCCACCCTTTGGTCAACTTCTGCTATTGTTGGTTGATTTTAACATTGGTTGTTTTGTCCATCGGACTAAAGTCCTATGGTTTTCTGTACACACAGCAGGACTTTGCTCCATAGGACTTTTGTTGGGCAAAAGTTTGTCCGTTCGCAGACCCAACTTTTGTCCGATGAAAACAAAACCAAACTCAAAAAAGTTTGTCCGATGGAGCGTACACACGGTCGGATTGTTGGTCCAACTTGCTTAAAACTAAGTTTGTTGGGCAAAAGTCCGACCGTGTGTATGGGCCTTAAGGAAAATAAACTCTACGTTGGAGTTGCTACTGGTGTGGACGTTGGAGTGACTTGGGGGTATAGAGACTTGTCCTTTATATTCTAAGGGACGAGAACCAACTTTAAGGAGAACCTTGCTGCAAGACCCGTAAGTTACAAGTATGCTTAACCTTTGCAAACTAGAGGGTACGGGCATGGTGCGCCTTTTCCTCCTGTGAGTGAGCCAAAGACGGGAGTAAAAGGGCCGTATGCTACATATATTTTTTTTTTTTACAGAGTTCAAGGGATATTTTAATAGCCATGCAGGGTCAGGGGTCCAATGTAGTCTAGTCGGAGAGGACTGATTTCAGTACTCTTTGGATTGGTAAATCCTCATCTGGGACCTGAAATTCAAAGGCTCAGATAGACTTTGAGAGAGGTAAAGCCTTCAAACCCTAATTATAGGGACTTTGGTCCTGAAAGGGATAACTCACCTGCAAGTAGAAGTCAGTACGTGTCTATGAGGTAGTGTGAAGTGGATCACAGATATGAACAAATGTGGAGTCCCTGGAGACCCTCATTTGCTGAGCTCCTGTGGCTTTTCCTGTACCCCAAAGTGGATAAGAACCTTAAACCCAAGTGTAGAACTGGTATATTGGCGGTGAGTTGTTATGTTTTTTTCTTTTTCATTACACCAGGATTATGACTGTTACTTTTACAAGTGGCTGTGCCTGGTGATCTCGGGCTCTCAAGATTACAACATGTAATATACAATATAATATATGTATTTATCTCCTGGGACATGTTATACTCTCAAATTACTTTTTTCAAGAGGCATTTAGGACAACGAGAACAGAAAAATAATTCTAAATCAGGTTGGCTGGGTCACAGTTTTTGACACAAAGGTCTCCTGCCTGGTAACAAAGACAAAGATACTGTTATACCACTAGAATAGAAAAAAAAGGAAGCCTTTGTCTATTGTAAAAGCCATAGCAGAAATTCACTGATGGATTCGGTGCACTGAGATATTATTATATTATTATTATTATACACGATTTATATAGCGTCAACAGTTTACGCAGCGCTTTACAATGTATAGGGTGGGGGGACAGCCCAATTACAGTACAGTTCAATACAGAAGGTACAGGAGGGCCCTGCTCATAGAGCTTACATTCTAAAGGGAGGGGGTGGTGGTACAAAAGGTAATAGCTGCAGAGAATGATTTGATGGGGGTGGCTCGGGGACAGTTGTTAGGTGGATGTGGGATAGGCTTCCCTGAATAAATTAGTTTTCAGGGATCTCCTAAAGGTGGACAGGGTAGGGGCTGATCAGACATACCGGGGCAGGGAGTTCCAGAGGATGGGAGAGGCTCTGGAGAAGTCCTGAAGGCGAGCATGAGAGGAAGTAACAAGGGAGCTAGAGAGCAGGAGGTCCTGGGAGGAACGGAGGGCATGATTTGGGGCGATATCTGCAGATGAGGTTGGTGATGTAGATGGGGGCGATGTTGTGAAGGGCCTTGTATGTTGTGGTTAGCATTTTGAATTTTACACGGTGGGGTAGAGGAATATCCCCTATCCACTTGTACCTCCAGCCCAATACATTTCTACTATGGCTTTTACAATGGAGTGCTTGCACCCATTTATCAAAAGTGCTGGGGCTTGGTATCTTGTAGCAAAGCAGTGGATTATTTTTCCCACTTATAGACAAAGGGAGTCATCCCATGTACTATGTGATCTCTAGCATTAAAGCGGAGGTCCGCTGAATTTTTTTTTTTTAAAGTCAGCAGCTACAAATACTGCAGCTGCTGACTTTTAAAATATGGACACTTACCTGTCCAGCGTGCCCGCGACGTCGGCACCCGAGGCCGACCCATGCCTCGGTCCTCGGATACTGCCGCCACCATCTTCGGTAAGGGAGTCAGGAAATTAAGCCTTGCGGCTTCACTTCCCGGTTCCCTACTGCGCATGTGCGAGTCGTGCTGCGCAATCAAAATGGTACCTCCTGTCTTCTGGGACCTGTGTGTCTCCCAGAAGACAGCGGGGGGGGACAGGAAGTGACGTAACACCCGCGGGAGTCTATGCCCGGAAGTGGGTGAAAATACCTGTATTATACCGGTATCTGAACCCCTCTCCCCCTGAAAGGTGCCAAATGTGACACCTGAGGGGGGGAGGGTTCCGATAAGCGGAGGTTCCATTTTTGTGTGGACCTCCGCTTTAAGCAGCAAGTATATGGGCATCTTTTTGCAGGGGCCTACATGGTTTGTGATGGTACCAACTGTACGAACACCCTAGTTGCTTATACGTGACTTATTTCCTATAACCATGAACAATATGGCCAAAAAAAGGAATGCTGAGGATTTGCTTCTCATAGTGAGCTATCAGGAATTTTGCTTATCCAGATGGTCCTTATTCACACAAAAAGGATGGTATTAAGAAAGGTCCTAAAATGATGGAATCCTCCTGTAGAGGACGGCAAAATGAAAGGGGCCTTTCCACATACCGTATGTACCAGGAAGGGGCATATCAAGGAAGGGTTGCCTTTTCTTCATATCTTGAAGTGAGTGTAGACGCTAAGATCAGACACAACAAATCTGAAGAGCTTCCAGCATATGTGCGTAAATTGACATTTGTCTGTGTCTGTGTCTGCTCCCTGCTTTCATAATGTTCTTTTATATAAAGTCTTTTCTATTAGTTTGTGAATATATGAAGCTTTTTCACAGAGAAGTCAAGTTTTCTCTGTTAAAGTTCTGCTTTCTTAGCAGTCTGTTTCCTAATGAGGAATAAGTGCTCAGCTTTTCCTTGAATAATACAAACCAATTCTCCTAGGGCCAAATAACACATCACAGCTGAAACACATTTTGCTGTAGGCTCTGTCACATCATCATCACAGGGCATGTGATATTCACTTAAGGGACTATGTACAAATATTACTCACTAGCTGTTTTTTTTTTGTTTTTTTTTGATTGAAAGAGACCTTATTGATATTTACACACATTATATAAGGAATCTAATTATTTCTACATTTATGGAGCACAAATATACATATTGTATTCACATTTGCAAATTGAGCCATTGGTGATAAACATATGGGAGACCCAGTGGGAGCTCCCAGGGATTGACTGTGGGTGGAAGACCTGTTAAAAGCAATTGGAGGCTGACAGCTTCTGCAGCTAATCGAGTATAGGTGTGCGCAGCCTATTGCATTAAGTTGTGCACCCCAAAGCTCAAACACACATGACTTTTTCTGCAGCCTCAGCCATGGGCGTCCGCTCCATAGGGCAAGGGGGGTCAATTGCCCCCCCCCTGGAATCGTAAGAGTGTTGAAGTCAGAGTGAAGACACTTACCCTCTGTGTTGCAATGACCGCCGTGGACTTTTTTTTTTAAGTCTGCTGCTGGCCTGGGGGCTGGGGCTGCTCTCAGTCTTTTCCGACTACACATCCGTCCCTCCCTCCTCACCCCCGGCCTGAGCATCGAAATGGCTCTGCCGCTCAGATTGGCTCTGCCAGGACCCGGCTGTTCTGTGATTGGCTGCTGCCTCAGCCTGCCTCTGCCTGTGTAAATGTATGTTGTGCCTATGCCGATCCGGCCGGCGCGGCGCCGGCTCCTCCCACATGTGCGTGGCGTGCAGTGGCCGAGACAAGAGAGAATACTCTGCCAGTGCCTGCCCTGGGCCTATCGCTGAAGAACTACAGGTAACAGCAGTGCCTGTGCCATGACACCACTGTGTACATCTTTTTGTATTGCAATGTATTGCAATACATCTGTGTTGTGGGCGGCCATATTTTGATCTTGATGAAAACAACCTATACAGTATAGACTGTTTTCATAAAGATCAAAATATGGCCACAACAGATGTATTGCAATATAGAAAGATGTACATTCTCTAGGCTATATTTATATGGACATGGAGTGAAGCTGAATTATCCTCAAGAGCTATTTCACACTGCCAGCTGGCCGCGTTATCGGTAAAGCGCCGCTAGTTTTAGCAGCGCTTTACCATTGTTTTAGTGGCGCTATTCAGCCGCTAGTGGGGCGCTTTTAACCCCAGCTGGCGGCCAAAGGCAGGGTTAAATGCAACTGTGTATCGCCGCTGCCGAAGCGCTTTGCAGGCGCTTCGGCAGCGGTGCCCATTTATTTCAATGGGCAGGGGCGGTGGAGGAGTGGTGTATACAGTGCTGCTCCACTGCCCCAAAGATGCATGGATGACCTTAAAATGATGCCCCCCCCCCCCTGAAAAAAGTTTAGCGGACGCCCATGGCCTCAGCTGCACTGGACAGTGAATGAATGGGAAGTGCTTTGTGCTGTGCATCTTCCTATTCATTCACGAATAGAAGCATAATAAACGCAGTTTACTATGCTTCCGTTATGAATGAACGCAGTGCGTGAGTGTGTTCACTGTGTTCATTTAGAGAAGGAAGGGAATGGTAAATTACATATTGAGTTGCCCCTTGCCCTGCTCTCCATCCTGAAACATGCCCGCAGCAGCCAGGGGGAGAGGAGAGGGGGGACGCCAGCAGCATTGCGGGTGGGGGTGGGGGGGACGCAACATGGGGGGGAGCCTGGACAGTAGGGGGAATAGGCACCGCACGTGGTGATTAGGGTGTGCCCAGGCACACCTGGCAAACCCCCTGTTCACGCCTATGTAATCGTGGCTGATTGACTGTAATCGCTCAAGCAAGAGATCCTATTGGTCTCTTCTGTCATAACTGATTCTCAAAGCTTGTGATTTATGAGCAGTGAGCCATGCATGCGCAGTTCAGTGTACATGAACAGTACTGCTCTGTACAGTAAAGATGTGACTCCAGTGTGTGTGCATCACGGGCCCAGCAAATCAAATGACTGACTGTCTGAACCTGGAAGACTGGGAGAAAATGGAAGCTATTGTGACAGCTGAGAGAGCACTGTCCCATTGCAGCACTTGAGGGAATTGCTTGGCATGTAAGTCAGCCATAATGTGCTAATATGCATAATTTGCTAATATGCTGTGCACACTGGTGCATTCTGATATAAATCTGCCAGGGACATTTTTTTTTTTTTTAAAGTGGAACTAATCTTTCCTATCCTTTTCAGTCATGGAAGCTGCCATATTGGCCTCTGTTTGATCTGCAGCTGCCAAGGTGGTGCCCATGTGATCAGATTTGACACCAGACATTTTATGGTTTGACACTTTGGTTGAGAGCACAAGCAAATGTGGCAATTAGTAGTCCAGGCATGCCTTGAGGCTTGGTTCACACCTATGCGACTGGCTCTCTATGGAGCCGGTTCACATATCTCCGCAGCAGGTCCGGTGCAATTTGCTGAAAAAATTCGGACCCAAATTTGGGCTGAATCGGACTTGAAACGGTGAACCAGCACGCACCGGACCCCTGCTGTGCTACAGATCCTGTGGTGGTGTGAACCCAGCCTTAATGTAACAGTTTTTTGGAGCTATTAAATTGATGGGTTTAGTTCTACTTTAACGTTCAACTTTAACCACTTGCCGCCCGCCCTATAGCAAATTGACGGCGGCAAAGTGGTTTCAATATCCTGACTGGACGTCATATGACGTCTTCAGGATATTGAGCCGCTGCGTGCCCCCGGGGGCGCGCATCGTGGCGATCGTTGTTGCGGGATGTCAGTCTGACACCCCGCAACACCGATCTAGGTAAAGAGTCTCCGATGGAGACTCTTTACCACGTGATCAGCCGTGTCCAATCACTGCTGATCACGATGTAAACAGGAAAAGCCGGTCATCGGCTTTTCCTCACTCGCGTCTGTCAGACGCGAGTAGAGGAGAGCCGATCGGCTGCTCCTCTGACAGGGGGGGTTTGTGCTGATCCATTATCAGCGCAGCCCCCCCGAGGATGCCCACACTGGACCACCAGGGATGCCACCAGACCACCAGGGATGCCAGGGATGTCCACCTTAAGGTATGCCACCCTAGACCACCAGGGATGCCAATTAGATATGCCTAATGGATGCCAATCAGTGCCCACAATGGATGTCAATCAGTGCCCACAATGGGCACCACTGATTGGCAGGCATTATTGTTTGGCACCGATTGGCATACATTAGTACAAAACATTACAGTACAGTGCCACCTATCAGTGCCCATCCATGCCACCTATCAGTGCCCATCCATGCCCATCCGTGCCACCTATCAGTGCCCATCTATGCCGCTTATCCGTGCCCATCCGTGTCGCCTATCCGTGCCTATCTGTGTCCATCCGTGCCGCCTATCTGTGCCCATCCGTGCTGCCTATCTGTGCCCATCCATGCCGCCTACCAGTGCCCATCCGTGCTGCCTATCAGTTCAGTGCCCATCCGTGCCGCCTCATCGGTGCCCATCAGTGCCACCTCATCGGTGCCCATCAGTGCCGCCTCATCGGTGCCCATTAGTGTCGCCTTATCAGTGCCCATCAGTGCAGCCCCATCAGTGCCCATCAGTGAAGGAGAAAACTTACTTATTTACAAAGTTTTGTAACTGAAACAAAAAAAAATTCAACATTTTCGGTCTTTTTTATTTTTTTTAGCAGAAAATAAAATCGCAGAGGTGATCAAATACCACCAAAAGAAAGCTCTATTTGTGGGAACAAAATAATAAAAATTTAGTTTGGGTACAGTGTAGAATGACCGCGCAATTGTCATTCAAAGTGCAACAGCGCAGAAAGCTGAAAATTGGTCTGGGCAGGAAGGTGTATAAGTGCCCAGTATGGAAGTGGTTAAGTTCATTTTAAGACTTAAATCTTTGAAACTACATCAAGCAGAGAGCAATCATTGTAACAGCAATAGGTTCTACTGGTCCTTTTTGGCTTCATGCCCCTAACTGGTGAGGGGTGGGTGGAAGGCTGAGTGGAGGAGGTCTGGCTTTTTTGCAGAAAGGTTTCAATCATCCAATTATAGAGGATAAAATAATGCATGTGAATTAATTTGGTTGGAGCATTTACTGCATTTACTGTATATCACCTTGGGAGATAGGGGTAAGTTAAGTTGGAGGATTATAAGACAGCTATTGTGACAGTAAACGATCTGTTTAATGGTTAACTAATCCTATTTCCAGCTTTCAGTGTGTAAGTCTTGAATGCAGTTTATTGTATATTATCCTAAGTGTTCACACAGAGAAGCTGTACTGCCAAATATATACATGTAAGAATGGCCTTTGTGTTTATACTTGTACATGGCAAGTGCATTGTGTGTGTATGTTTTGTTCTTTTTCTGACTAAAATAGCTTGATTTGATGATATCTCATTTACTTTAGTTGGCTTTGTATTCCCTTTCAATTTTTCTTGCTATTAATATTATATTAGCTTTGCTATGGATGTATACTTTAAGCCCAAAGAGATTGCATAGGTTGCCTTTATCAATCTCCAAAAGCAATCTTCATATGTACATTGCAATGAGATTTCAATGCACTCATTAGAATAAGACACTATGGGGGAGATTTACTAAAACTGGAACATTCAGAATCTGGTGTAGCGTTGCATGGTAGCCAATTAGCTTCTAACTTCAGCTTGTTCAATTAAGCTTTGACAATAAAACCTGATAGTTGATTGGTCTCTATGCAGAACTGCCCCAAACTTTGCACTCCTTTTCAGTTTTAGTGAATCACCTCCACTGGGGTTCATTTACTAAAACTGGAGAGAGCAAAATCTGGTGCAGTTCTGCATAGAAACCAATCAACTTCCAGTTTTTTTTTTTTTTGTCAACATTTAACTGAACAAGTTGAAGTTATAAGCTGATTGGCTACCATGTGCAGCTGCACTGGATTTTGGACTCTCCAGTTTTAGTAAATCAACCCCTATTAAAGGGGTTGTAAACTGTAACGACACCCCAAATACGAAAGGGGGTAACGCCGTTTAGATATCTTCCCTCTCCTGGACACACATTCGCTGCCAATCCTCCACAGTCAGACGACCCCTTCCCATAGGAATTAATCCTTCTGGAAGAACGAGACGCACTCTGTATCTTCCTAAGATCGAATGACTTTTATTGAGAAACATTGTAACTCTTATATACATCTAACACACAGTAGTTTAACATGAACAATGGCCCAGCTCCACCCACACATTACAAGACTCAACACATTACTTTGACGTCTGTTAGGAGACAACAGACTTTACACAATAGACGTAACGATTTTCAATACACATCTTCTCATGAAAGGGTTGGCAGACACTCCGTCTGCAGAGTACAATACACACAGGCATAGTGTTAACTATCTCTATTCACACCAGCCCTTTATGTTTAAATAACTATGCATGACCTTTATTCACCAGTAGGGATGAGCTTCGAGTTCGAGTCGAACTCATGTTCGACTCGAACATTGCCTGTTCGCCCGTTCGCCGAACAGCAAACAAATTGGGGTGTTCGCGGCAAATTCGAAAAATCTATGGGAGAAATCTAAAGTGCTAATTATAAAGGCTTATATGCAAGTTATTGTCCTAAAAAGTGTTTGGGGACCCGGGTCCTGCCCCAGGGGACATGTATCAATGCAAAAATAAGTTTTAAAAACTGCAGTTTTTTCGGGAGCAGTGATTTTAATAATGCTTAAAATGAAAAAATAAAAGTGAAATATTCCTTTAAATTTCGTACCTGGGGGGTGTGTATGATATGCATGTGAAGTGGCGCATGTTTCCCGTGCTTAGAACTGTCCCTGCAAAAAATGTCATTTTTGAAAGAAAAAAAGTCATTTAAAACTGACTCGCGGCTATTAATGAATTGTCGGCTCCCGGCAATACATTCAAAAGTCATTGATAAAAAAAAAAAAAAAAGCGTGGGGGTTCCCCAGAATTCAATTACCAGGCCCTTCAGGTCTGGAATGGATATTAAGGGGAACCCCGCCGCAAATTTAAAAAAAATTGACGTGGGGTTCCCCCAAATATCCATTCCAGGCCCTTCAGATCTGGCATGGATTTTAAGGGGAACTCCACCCCAAATTTAAAAAAAAATGGCGTGGAGTCCCCCTAAAAATCCATACCAGACCCCTTATCCGAGCACGCAACCTGGCCGGCCGCAGGGGAAAAGGGGGGGACGAGAGAAAGCCCCCCCCTCCCTCCTGAACCGTAACAGGCCACATGCCCTCAACATGGGAAGGATGTCCCCATGTTGATGGGGACAAGGGCCTCATCCCCACAACCCTTGCCCGGTGGTTGTGGGGGTCTGCGGGCGGGGGGCTTATCGGAATCTGGAAGACCCCTTTAACAAAGGGGACCCCCAGATCCCGGCCCCCCCTATGTGAATTGGTAAGGGGTACATTGTACCCCTACCATTTCACGAAGAAAGCGTAAAAAATGTTAAAAAAAAACACACAAACACCTTGAAAAAGTTCTTTATTTAAAAAACAAAAAACATTCCAGCGGTGAAATCCAGTGTCCCGCGGCGATCCCGATGTCCAGCGCTGTCCTTCATTGGTTGTGCCTGAGCGGACCTGATGGGGAACTCCCTCTCAGTATTTTAAATGTATAGACCCGCCCCTTCTAAAGTTCCCCATCAGGTCCGCTCAGCGGACCAGATGCGGAACATGAGAAGGGGCGGGTCTATACATGTATTACCAAAGTGAGAGCAGTTCCCCATCAGGTCCGCCCCCTCGGTATGTCGGACCCGCCTACGTCATTGGCTTGAGCGGGGAACTTCCTTCACTGTGTAATTTAAATTTACATAGTGAAGGAAGTTCCCCGCTCAAGCCAATGACGTAGGCGGGTCCAACATACCGAGGGGGCGGACCTGATGGGGAACTGCTCTCACTTTGGTAATACATGTATAGACCCGCCCCTTCTCATGTTCCGCATCTGGTCCGCAGAGCGGACCTGATGGGGAACTTTAGAAGGAGCGGGTCTATACAGGTCCTTCTCAAAAAATTTGCATATTGTGATAAAGTTCATTATTTTCTGTAATGTACTGATAAACATTAGACTTTCATATATTTTAGATTCATTACACACAACTGAAGTAGTTCAAGCCTTTTCTTGTTTTAATATTGATGATTTTGGCATACAGCTCATGAAAACCCAAAAATCCTATCTCAAAAAATTAGCATATCATGAAAAGGTTCTCTAAACGAGCTATTAACCTAATCATCTGAATCAACTAATTAACTCTAAACACCTGCAAAAGATTCCTGAGGCTTTTAAAAACTCCCAGCCTGGTTCATTACTCAAAACCGCAATCATGGGTAAGACTGCCGACCTGACTGCTGTCCAGAAGGCCATCATTGACACCCTCAAGCAAGAGGGTAAGACACAGAAAGAAATTTCTGAACGAATAGGCTGTTCCCAGAGTGCTGTATCAAGGCACCTCAGTGGGAAGTCTGTGGGAAGGAAAAAGTGTGGCAGAAAACGCTGCACAACGAGAAGAGGTGACCGGACCCTGAAGAAGATTGTGGAGAAGGACCGATTCCAGACCTTGGAGGACCTGCGGAAGCAGTGGACTGAGTCTGGAGTAGAAACATCCAGAGCCACCGTGAACAGGCGTGTGCAGGAAATGGGCTACAGGTGCCGCATTCCCCAGGTCAAGCCACTTTTGAACCAGAAACAGCGGCAGAAGCGCCTGACCTGGGCTACAGAGAAGCAGCACTGGACTGTTGCTCAGTGGTCCAAAGTACATTCGGAAATCAAGGTGCCAGAGTCTGGAGGAAGACTGGGGAGAGGGAAATGCCAAAATGCCTGAAGTCCAGTGTCAAGTACCCACAGTCAGTGATGGTCTGGGGTGCCATGTCAGCTGCTGGTGTTGGTCCACTGTGTTTTATCAAGGGCAGGGTCAATGCAGCTAGCTATCAGGAGATTTTGGAGCACTTCATGCTTCCATCTGCTGAAAAGCTTTATGGAGATGAAGATTTCATTTTTCAGCACGACCTGGCACCTGCTCACACTGCCAAAACCACTGGTAAATGGTTTACTGACCATGGTATTACTGTGCTCAATTGGCCTGCCAACTCTCCTGACCTGAACCCCATAGAGAATCTGTGGGATATTGGGAAGAGAAAGTTGAGAGACGCAAGACCCAACACTCTGGATGAGCTTAAGGCCGCTATCGAAGCATCCTGGGCCTCCATAACACCTCAGCAGTGCCACAGGCTGGTTGCCTCCATGCCACGCCGCATTGAAGCAGTCATTTCTGCAAAAGGATTCCCGACCAAGTATTGAGTGCATAACTGAACATAATTATTTGAAGGTTGACTTTTTTTGTATTAAAAACACTTTTCTTTTATTGGTCGGATGAAATATGCTAATTTTTTGAGATAGGATTTTTGGGTTTTCATGAGCTGTATGCCAAAATCATCAATATTAAAACAAGAAAAGGCTTGAACTACTTCAGTTGTGTGTAATGAATCTAAAATATATGAAAGTCTAATGTTTATCAGTACATTACAGAAAATAATGAACTTTATCACAATATGCTAATTTTTTGAGAAGGACCTGTACATTTAAAACACTGAGAGGGAGTTTCCCATCAGGTCCGCTCAGGCACAACCAATGAAGGACAGCGCTGGACATCGGGATCGCCGCGGGACACTGGATTTCACCGCTGGAATGTTTTTTTTTTTTTTTTTAAATAAAGGACTTTTTCAAGGTGTTTGTGTGTTTTATTTAAACATTTTTTTACGCTTTCTTCGTGAAATGGTAGGGGTACAATGTACCCCTTACCAATTCACATAGGGGGGGTGGGATCTGGGGGTCCCCTTTGTTAAAGGGGTCTTCCAGATTCCGATAAGCCCCCCGCCTGCAGACCCCCACAACCACCGGGCAAGGGTTGTGGGGATGAGGCCCTTGTCCCCATCAACATGGGGACATCCTCCCCATGTTGAGGGTATGTGGCCTGGTATGGTTCAGGAGGGAGGGGGGGCCGCTCTCTCGTCCCCCCCTTTTCCCCTGCGGCCGGCCAGGTTGCGTGCTCGGATAAGGGGTCTGGTATGGATTTTTAGGGGGACTCCACGCCATTTTTTTTTTAATTTGGGGTGGAGTTCCCCTTAAAATCCATGCCAGATCTGAAGGGCCTGGAATGGATATTTGGGGGAACCCCACGTCAATTTTTTTTTTAATTTGCGGCGGGGTTCCCCTTAATATCCATTCCAGACCTGAAGGGCCTGGTAATTGAATTCTGGGGAACCCCCACGCTTTTTTTTTTTTTTTATCAATGACTTTTGAATGTATTGCCGGGAGCCGACAATTCATTAATAGCCGCGAGTCAGTTTTAAATGACTTTTTTTCATTCAAAAATGACATTTTTTGCAGGGACAGTTCTAAGCATGGGAAACATGCGCCACTTTACATGCATATCATACACACCCCCCAGGTACGAAATTTAAAGGAATATTTCACTTTTATTTTTTCATTTTAAGCATTATTAAAATCACTGCTCCCGAAAAACGGACGTTTTTAAAACTTTTTTTTGCATTGATACATGTCCCCTGGGGCAGGACCCAGGTCCCCAAACACTTTTTAGGACAATAACTTGCATATTAGCCTTTATAATTAACACTTTAGATTTCGAACGTTTGAGTCCATTGTATTTAATAGGGTTCTAAAGTTCACACGAACATTTTGCCTGTTCGCAGGTTCTGGTGCGAACCGAACAGGGGGGTGTTCGGCTCATCCCTGTTCACCAGACTGTCTGGCACTTTACAATACACACAAGGACAGACTCAATTTCCCCAATCCACATCACCACAAACAATGAACAGGTCCCTTAGAAGCTGGGATTTACATCACACTGGCAGGTAACACATCTCTAAATGAACCTGGTAAGTTTCAGAATAAAACAATATTGTGGACTAATATTTCAATTTCCAGCCAGCCAAGCCATATTCTTAATGTCCATGGTTTCTTGGCTTACCCTGTGTCCAACGTGACCCTCCTGTCACATAAACCCTTGAGGTTTTTCACTTGAATGCATTCTATGCATTAAAGTGGAAAAAATTCTTAATGCAGCAGCCCCCCAGAGCCCCCCTTATACTAACTTGAACCCGATCTTTCCAGCGACGGGGACAAGCACAGCAGCTCCAGCCAATGTCTCGGTCCTCGTTGGATAGATTGATAGCAACAGGAGCCATTGGCTCCTGCTGCTGTCAATAAAATCCATTGACATGGTAGCCGGGGGCGGTGCCAGGTCCTGCTGTCTGTGTCAATGGATGCAGCAGCAGATCTCGGGAGAGCGCCCGTATGAGTGCCCCCATGGAAAGCGGCCCTCCGTGGGATCACTTGAGAAGAGGAGGAGCCAGGAGCGCCGCTAGGGGACCCTAAATGAGGAGGATCTGGGGTGCAAAACCCTTGCAAAGAGCAGGTAAGTACGACATGTTTATTATTTAAAAAATAAATTAAAATAAACCTTTACAAGCCCTTTTACACTGAGGCTCTTTGCAGGCGCTATAACGCTAAAAATAGCGCCTGCAAAGTGCCCTGAAAGAGCGGCTCCATTCACTCCCGAGGGCTTTTACACTGGAGCGGTGCACTGGCAGGACGTTAAAAAATGTCCCGCAAGCAGAATCTTTGGAGCGGCGAAGGAGTGGTATGTACACCGCTCCTCCATCACTTTTGACAATGAAATGAATGGGCACTGCGGCCGAACCAGCGGCACTTTGCCGGTGGTTTTAACCCTTTTTCGGCCGCTAGTGGGGGTTAAAAGCATCCCGCTAGCGGCTGAATACCTCCGCAAAAATGACGATAAAGCGCCGCTAAAAATAGCGGCGCTTTACTGCCAACGACGCCCGCGCCCCAGTGTGAAAGCGGTTTAAATAAATTCTTGCAGGCTGGTTGGTAAGCCAGTTATAGGTGGAGGCAGTGACCATTTGTTTGTAGTGTTGGAATACTGGGGGGGGGCACACTTGACACCTTGATTGCAACTGTGCTATATGCTGGATGTCCAGTGTGCCCCTGTGCCTTTAAGAAGGGGTGGGCTCTCTCCAGTCTCGCCTGCCCTTTGCCTATCTATTATAATGCATGTGCTTCTACTATAGAGGCTCTCAAAATGTAGAGTTAGAACTGTTGATATTATTGAGGTGCCGTGAAGTGGCTCTGCAGCTTACACGTGTATTTGCAAATGTGTGCAAACTAAACCCCTGTTTTTAATGCATACTGGTAATTTGGTTGGTTGCAGGTTGGTTGGGAAGTTGAGCTGGGAATTTTCTTTGGTTTTGTTTGACATGCGTCACCCTTTTATGGGCTCTTTGCTGCAAAGGCCAGTTGTAGGTGAGGCAGTGGCCATTTGTTTGTAATTTCTTACTGTGTTTTTCTGCCTCCTTGTAATGTCCTCCTGGAGTGCCCAGACCTCTCATTTTCCCTCTAACTTCATTTATTTGGAATGAGCAGTGCCTGTGAGATCAAGTGAAAAGAGCATGATCGCAGAAAATTGACGAGCTTCTAAACAGGATCCGTAAGCTTGAGCGGACCAACAAGGCCCTATATTCTTGCCCGTCTTCCAGAGTTCTGACTTCGGGGATGATATCAAACCCCTTTAATATAAACAATGGCACAAGGCAGGGCTGCCCCTATCACCGTTAATATTTGCAATGGTGATGTAGCCCCTCGCGAAAGCAATACGACACCATCCAATGATCTCAGGCGTGCAGGTGGGTACTGTTACCCACAGAATTGGTCCTTACGCAGATGACGTCATTATAGCTATGACTAATCTTACTCATTCCCTCCCAGGACTCTATGATCTGTTACAAGATTAATGAATGTTAGGCATTTTCTTAGATCACACTACGAAATTCAATATATCGAAATCGTCCCCTTTTCCATGGGCTCCAGCTTCCTCTCTCACTTATCTAGGGATAAAAATGGCGGTACCTTCAAACAACACTCTTCATATGAACTTGGAAATTCTGCTTAAGAAACTTAAGGATCAATGGTCCAACCTGAGCTCTGTTAAAACAACGTGGGTGAGGGGGGAGGTTTAGTTATGTGCTAGATCTCTAATATTAGTGCCCTTTTAAATGAAGATACATAATATGGAGTGACAAAAAATGATTCCAAAAATTTCTTCAAAGCTAAATAAAAAAGGGAAAAACCCCCAGCCAATATTAAAATCCACCTATGAACTATATAAATGACTGTAAGATAAATTTACCAGTGACTGTGTTAATGAAGTGACAACATGTATATAGAGGTAAAATGTGACAAGGACAAGTGACCCCGCCAATATGTGAGAAAAAAAAAAAGGGGGAAGGGGGCGGGAGAAAAAGTGGAAGATTGTGTAGGGGGGGGGGGGTAGGGGAATACGATTCCCTTTTTCTCCCCCCGGTATCTTATGTGATGTAATTCTAGTATTGATACACTAGGTATCCTTTAAGGTGGGGTGATTCCAAAAGTTACTTCAAACTATAATCCTAGTGTTAAAATCTATTGGACTATTTAGGGAACTGAGAGATTAATCTACAGTTAACTATACTACAAAAAAAAAAAAAAAAAATTTAAAAAAGGGAAAAAATATATATATATACATCTCCATACTTTCCTCTTATGCTTTAAACCTAAATAATTTATCCCGATTTTATTAATTCTTGTCTCTAGGTGTAAAAAAAAAAAAAAGAAAGAGAAAAGGGGGGGGGGGGATAGGCCGGCATGCATAGTATCTAGTAGTATATATGTCTCAATATATTTTAAACTCTTAAGGGATAGGTCCAACAGCAGCCCCTAGGGTTCAACCTAAAGATATAATTAGCTTATTCAGTATTTATAGATTGCATCTCAATGAGATTGTGCCAGTATCTCTCTATAGATTGTAGTATCCTTGAACTCCGTACACGGAGTCCAGGTTAGAGTATGTCGTTGAAAAGTGTCCTTTTTTCGATGAGTAATTTCTTCCATGAGATGAACCTCTGATATTTTTTGCAGCCACTTATTCACAGATGGAATCTCAGGCTGGCCACAAAGGGTAGGTATAAGTGCTTTAGCCGTATTGAGCAGATGTGGGACTAGGGAGCATTTATATTTTCTGACAGATTCCTTAGTAGCATGGAAAAGAATGGTCCATGCATCCACAGGAAGGTTAATACTAGATATTAATTGAATGATGCAAATAATGTTAGACCAGTAAGGGCGGATAAAAGGACACGACCACCATATATGAGCATGAGTTGCTCTGTTCCCACAGTTCCTCCAACAAAATGGGGAGTTAGTGGGGAACATCCGATGAAGCTTTGATGGGGTATAGTGCCATCTAGTTAACAATTTGTAATTGACTTCTGCCATCTTTGATGCAATTGAAGAGATATGAGTCAGCTGCAGGACCTTATCCTTTTGGCTGTCTGGGATACTGGATTCCAGGTCTGCCTCCCACTTAGCAAGAAAGTGAGGGTAGGTATCTCCTTGGATCTTAATGAGTGATTTATAGAATACCGAGATACTGTGTTCAGGTAGCTCCGTTAAATTGAAGATTTCCTCAATACTATTTAAATCCTGTATCCCTTTAAGCGGCTGAGGTAAAGTTCTAAGAAAGCCCTGCAACTGATTATATCTCCATATGTCCAGAAACCTAATCGGCTTAAGGCCAAGAATTTCCCCAAGAGGCTTAATAGTATTTGCTCCAAGAACCTGATGTAATAAGAGAGGTCCTTCTGGCAACCACGTCTTGTATCCCGGGTCTAATAGGCCAGGTAAGAAATAGTCGTGGTCTAAGAGTGGTAACAAAGGAGAGGCATATGACCATGAAATCTTCCTATGTAAGGCATCCCATACATCAAGAGTGGAAGTAGTTAATATAGAAGTACTTGGAGCGAGATGCCTATGTATACGTGGTAGCCAGGGTACAATTGCTAAATCTGTGCTACTAAGAGCATATTCTAAGCTCACCCAGAGTTTAGAATTGGCGGCATATTTCCACTCAGCGATTCTAGATAGAATAACAGCGTTATAATACATCTTAAAGTTTGGAAGGGCCAGTCCCCCAGCATCTTTGGAGCGAAACAACACTTCCTTGGATACTCTGGGGTGACTGTTCTTCCAAATAAAGTGGGAGACCATGGTCTGTAATAGGGAGAAAAAGCCTATAGGCACACCCAATGGGATCATTTGAAAAAAAAAAGAGGACTCTAGGCAGGATGTTCATTTTAACTATGTTTATTTTACCCAGCCATGAGTGTGTCAGCGTCTTCCACTTTTGTAGGTCTTTTCTAATATTATTCAGTAAAGGAATATAATTATATTTAAATAAAGACTGAGTATGAGACGTAAGATTCACTCCCAGATATTTCATACTTTATTTTATTTATTTTTTTTTATTTTTTTTTTCTCTCCCCTTCTTTTCCTCTTTCCTTTCCATTCTCTTCCTTTTCCTGATCACCTTTCCCTTTTCTCTGTCTAGAGTAGGGATGAGCTTCGAATTCGAGTCGAACTCATGTTCGACTCGAACATTGCTTGTTCGCCCGTTCGCCGAACAGCGAACAAATTGGGGTGTTCGCGGCAAATTCGAAAAATCTATGGGAGAAATCTAAAGTGTTAATTATAAAGGCTAATATGCAAGTTATTGTCCTAAAAAGTGTTTGGGGACCGGGGTCCTGCCCCAGGGGACATGTATCAATGCAAAAAGAAGTTTTAAAAACGGCCGTTTTTTCGGGAGCAGTGATTTTAATAATGCTTAAAATGAAAAAATAAAAGTGAAATATTCCTTTAAATTTCATACCTGGGGGGTGTGTATGATATGCATGTGAAGTGGCGCATGTTTCCCGTGCTTAGAACTGTCCCTGCAAAAAATGTCATTTTTGAAAGAAAAAAAGTCTTTTAAAACTGACTCGTGGCTATTAATGAATTGTCGGCTCCCGGCAATACATACAAAAGTCATTGATAAAAAAAAAAAAAAAGCGTGGGGGTTCCCCAGAATTCAATTACCAGGCCCTTCAGGTCTGGAATGGATATTAAGGGGAACCCCACCGCAAATTTAAAAAAAAATTGACGTGGGGTTCCCCCAAATATCCATTCCAGGCCCTTCAGATCTGGCATGGATTTTAAGGGGAACTCCACCCCAAATTTAAAAAAGAAATGGCGTGGAGTCCCCCTAAAAATCCATACCAGACCCCTTTTCCGAGCACGCAACCTGGCCGGCCGCAGGGGAAAAGGGGGGGACGAGAGAGCGGCCCCCCTCCCTCCTGAACCGTACCAAGCCACATGCCCTCAACATGGGGAGGATGTCCCCATGTTGATGGGGACAAGGGCCTCATCCCCACAACCCTTGCCCGGTGGTTGTGGGGGTCTGCGGGCGGGGGGCTTATCGGAATCTGGAAGACCTCTTTAACAAAGGGGACCCCCAGATCCCGGCCCCCCCCTATGTGAATTGGTAAGGGGTACGTTGTACCCCTACCATTTCACGAAGAAAGCGTAAAAAAATGTTTAAAAAAACACACAAACACCTTGAAAAAGTCCTTTATTAAAAAAAAAAAAAAAAAAAAAAACATTCCAGCGGTGAAATCCAGTGTCCCGCGGCGATCCCGATGTCCAGCGCTGTCCTTCATTGGTTGTGCCTAAGCGGACCTGATGGGGAACTCCCTCTCAGTATTTTAAATGTATAGACCCGCCCCTTCTAAAGTTCCCCATCAGGTCCGCTCCCTCGGTATGTCGGACCCGCCTACGTCATTGGCTTGAGCGGGGAACTTCCTTCACTGTGTAATTTAAATTTACATAGTGAAGGAAGTTCCCCGCTCAAGCCAATGACGTAGGCGGGTCTGACATATCGAGGGGGTGGACCTGATGGGGGACTGCTCTCACTTTGGTAATACATGTATAGACCCGCCCCTTCTCATGTTCCGCATCTGGTCCGCTGAGCGGACCTGATGGGGAACTTTAGAAGGGGCGGGTCTATACATTTAAAATACTGAGAGGGAGTTCCCCATCAGGTCCGCTCAGGCACAACCAATGAAGGACAGCGCTGGACATCGGGATCGCCGCGGGACACTGGATTTCACCGCTGGAATGTTTTTTTTTTTTTTTTTTTTTTTTTTTTTAAATAAAGGACTTTTTCAAGGTGTTTGTGTGTTTTTTTAAACATTTTTTTACGCTTTCTTCGTGAAATGGTAGGGGTACAATGTACCCCTTACCAATTCACATAGGGGGGGGGCCGGGATCTGGGGGTCCCCTTTGTTAAAGGGGTCTTCCAGATTCCGATAAGCCCCCCGCCCGCAGACCCCCACAACCACCGGGCAAGGGTTGTGGGGATGAGGCCCTTGTCCCCATCAACATGGGGACATCCTCCCCATGTTGAGGGCATGTGGCCTGGTACGGTTCAGGAGGGAGGGGGGGCCGCTCTCTCGTCCCCCCTTTTCCCCTGCGGCCGGCCAGGTTGCGTGCTCGGATAAGGGGTCTGGTATGGATTTTTAGGGGGACTCCACGCCATTTTTTTTTAAAATTTGGGGTGGAGTTCCCCTTAAAATCCATTCCAGATCTGAAGGGCCTGGAATGGATATTTGGGGGAACCCCACGTCATTTTTTTTTTTTAATTTGCGGCAGGGTTCCCCTTAATATCCATTCCAGACCTGAAGGGCCTGGTAATTGAATTCTGGGGAACACCCACGCTTTTTTTTTTTTTTTTTATCAATGACTTTTGTATGTATTGCCGGGAGCCGACAATTCATTAATAGCCGCGAGTGAGTTTTAAATGCATTTTTTTCTTTCAAAAATGACATTTTTTGCAGGGACAGTTCTAAGCACGGGAAACATGCGCCACTTCACATGCATATCATACACACCCCCCAGGTACGAAATTTAAAGGAATATTTCACTTTTATTTTTTCATTTTAAGCATTATTAAAATCACTGCTCCCAAAAAAACGGCCGTTTTTAAAACTTCTTTTTGCATTGATACATGTCCCCTGGGGCAGGACCCGGGTCCCCAAACACTTTTTAGGACAATAACTTGCATATTAGCCTTTATAATTAACACTTTAGATTTTGAACGTTCGAGTCCATTGTATTTAATAGGGTTCTAAAGTTTACACGAACATTTTGTCTGTTCGCAGGTTCTGGTGCGAACCGAACAGGGGGGTGTTCGGCTCATCCCTGGTCTAGAGTCAGGGTGGAATGCGAGACTACATGGCTCGGCTTTTTATATAGGAATGTAGATTATTGTTCTCTGTTCCCCCCCCCCCCCCTTTTTTTTTTTTTCTCCTTGTAAAGTGTGTGATATGTTTGTAGCAGGGTCCTCAAATTGATGGGATACACCTGGGGAATAGTGTGACCCAGGTGTATAATTGTGTTAGGGTTCAGACCCCTTTTTGTTTCATGGAGGATTGGAGGATGTAGTATTCTCCTTTGCCTGTGGGTGGCGGGGTACCCACAGGCTTCAGGTAGAATCATCTCCTGCAGTGCTCCCTGTTTTGTCCCTTCCCGGAGATGGTATGGCTGGGGCGGGGAACCCGCCGGGCCGTTGATGGGAGGAGATAAAAGGGGGAGACGCCCTTACCACGGGGGGTCTTGCGGAGAAGGAGGTCCTCGGAGGAGGAGGGTTGCGGTCAGCACCCAGGGCCCTCGGGCCTGGGTGCTGGAGATCCAGGAGTCTGGTCCAGGTGCCCATGGCCTGGTCCGGAGTCATGTTGGCGTCCATCCCAGGCACCTTTAGCCTGGGGTGAGGTACTATCGAGGAGGCCTGGGGCCCAGTACCTTCGACTGGGTCCCGCTAGGGTGGACTGTCCGAGGGTCCCTGAGTGGAGGGACTCGTATCTGAGGTGAGGAGGCCAGAGAGGTTACCCACTGGAGACCCGGAGCAGCACCAACCCGGTGACAGTGGGCCTCTGGGAACTCTCTTGGGAGGACACATCCCCCTGATAGGGGCCACAGCGTATCGAAGAGGGCTCCATTGCTGTTCATAGGGGTTGCTGGAAGAGACCCCATTTTTCCTGTTCTGTAACAGCCGGATTGGCTTAGGCGCCGCTGGTCATAGTACAGTGGCATAGAGCTTAGACTTTAGGAAGTGCCTCGATCTGCTCGCCCCACCGTTGGCAAGGTTATAGGTCCCAACCAGTTTGCTGCAAAAGAACTGTTTATTGTGCTTTGCGTATTGGAGTGTCAAATAAACAAGTGTTGGACCTTTCTCCGGTGTGTGAACTTCAGTTACTGGAAGCAAAGGGGAGGCTGGTGAGCTTGCAACTACAGACTCAGTGCATTCACAGAACACACCGGCCCGAGGAAACATCAGTAAGGGGCCTTCACCTCCCTACTACAATGGGGAGGACATGGGCCGTGGCGCATCTCACTCTCACAACCCAGGAACCCCTAGACATGAGTTGGTGTGTAACCGATAAAGATGGAGAGAGGGTGAGGCCGCTACATGTTGTTGAAAAATTAATAAAAGAGATATTAAAAAAATAAAAAATAAAACAACGTGGGCTGGAAAAATAGCCTTCTCCAAAATGTACCTTATGTCCAATGTTACAGTATCTCACAAAAGTGAGTACACCCCTCACATTTTTGTACATATTTTATTATATCTTTTCATGTGACAACACTGAAGAAATGCAACTTTGCTACAATATAAAGTAGTCAGTGTACTGGTGGACATGCCCAGGACTATCACTATTTTGGAAGCACGTACATACCCAAATAACTAGCATAACTGGCGATCCCAGGAGATTAACACCGCAGATGGCTTTACTGGGGCTGGGGTTAGAAACATGGCCCAAACACTTCTGCCTGATTGTAACACACATCTTCATAGCTGTTTGCTTAACTATTGGAAAAGTAGCACTTCCCCTTCTATCCAACAAGTTATTAGTACCCTTAACCAACATATGCACATGGAATATATGTTCGCCAAGTCCACCTTAACCTCTTCAAAATTTCTCTCTGATTGGAACCATTGTAGAGCTAACATCCTAATCTAACAATGGAGACTTTTCTCTAGGATCCCCATACACATGGAGACATAAACTACCAACCCCAGCAACACAGTTTGCACATTGCAAAACCAATTTCTCCCCTATAGTCTATTTAGCATATACAGTAAAACCTTGGTTTGAGGGTAACTTGGTTTGGGAGCGTTTTGCAAGACAAGCTAAATTTTTAAATACATTTTGACTTGATAAACAAGTGATGTCTTTATATACAGATAGCGTCATGTCACAACTGAGTATAAAACAGAACAGAGGCGCCTCTAAGTGTCGCAATATGGTTACATTTAATAAAGGTACAATATTTAGCAAGCCACATTGTTGATGATTAAAACAGGCCCATCTAATTATGCAGGCATCCGGGGTAAAGCTGTCCACATAGACCATCCTTCCCCACACCGCCATCAATGCCATCCCTTCTACGCTTCGCTCCATGAGCTCCTCGCTTTCAGATCGCTCTACTGCAGGGTAGTCTTCCTGGCCATGATTACAGACTGACAGCAGTGAGATACGGAGGTGCGGATGACGGTATATGTGGACAGCTTTACCCCAGATGCCTGCATACTTAGATGTGCCTCTTTTTAATCATCAACCATGTGAGTTGCTAAATGTTGTATCTTCATTTAATGTAACCATATTGCTACACTTAGAGACGCCCCTCTTCTCTTTTATACTCTGTAGCTCCTGCTGGTTTTGCTTCTAATCCCCTTGTTGAGACTGCCATTTGTGGGTGGACATTTTATGGCTATACAACCTATCACTATATTGCTATAATATTTTTATATGGACTATAAATTGAAGGACTTATGAATAAAAGGTTGTGGAATGAATCATCTGAGTTTCCATTATTTCTTATGGGGAAATTTGCTTTGATATACAAGTGCTTTGGATTACAAGCATGTTTCCGGAACGAATTATGCTTGCAATCCAGGGTTTTACTGTAGAAGTAATGCCTCTCTGCGCTCTCTACTCCATGTACCTTTCTTTTTATCCCTTTATAGTACTTTGATATCCAGATCAGACTGACGTTTCCAAGTTTATGTAATACCTATGCCAATTGTTTAACATTGGTACTCTGTTATCCACCTATGTTTACATATAGTGATTAACTAGATACAGAAAACTTTAATAAAATTTCAAGTAACAAATAAAAAAAATGGGATCCTCATCTATTAAATGCACACATTAAGAACAATTTATATCAATAAAAAGTTACATAATAAACCAGTCTCCATGTAGTATGAATTTAGGATAGGCTTGTATTTGAGAATGGATTGGATATACTTTAATATTTAGACATTTTCTGTGCATTGTGTGTAAAGTGTGGTTGAATTCAAGAATAAAGTGGATGATGCTAACTGCTGTGTTGTTTGCTGATAATTGACCCAAGCAGCATATGTTCAGTCTTGCTGCCTTCTAGAGGAGCCAATTTGGTCTCCAGTATCTCATTCTGCTGTTCTGGGAATCTCACTCTTGTTAATGAAGGATGCAAATTACAAACTTTTCATTTGTTTTTTTCTCTTTGATATTTAGTCTTTCAATAATTTGGTAAATCTTCAAGTTAAAAGAAAACTATAACGCCTCATGCACACTGGCCATTTGCCCAGCTCTTCTAAATGCACTTTCTACTGTTAGGAGAAAAGCAGCATAAGAATCTGCCTAAAGCCATGGTTGAATCACATTTAGGTGGGTAAAGCATTTTGATATTCATTGCATTGGCCAAAATATAAATGTATTCTAGTTCTTGAAATGAAAGAACACTAAAGTGCTTAACGCGCCTAGCATATAGGCAAGTTTAGACACATTTGCATGTGTTTAGGAGAGTCAGGTGTTTATTTTTTCTGTCAAGATGCTCCTTTCCTTAAGTCAGGTTTCTTTTCTTTTTCTCCCTTTAACCACTTCAATACCATGCACTTATGCACCTTCCCGCCCAGACCAATTTTCAGCTTTCAGTACTCTCACAATTTGAATGACAATTACTTAGTCATGCTACACTGTATCCAAACAAAATTTTTATCATTTTCTTCTCACAAATAGAGCTTTCTTTTGGTGGTATTTAATCGCCACTGGGTTTTTTATTTTTTGCGATATAAGCAAAAAAACAGCAATTTTTTTTAAAAAAAAACACTTTTTTTTAGTTTCTATTGTAAAATTTTGAAAATAAGTAATTTTTCTTCATAAATGTGTGCCAAAATGTATACTGCTACATATCTTTGGTAAAATGAACCCAAATTAGTGTATATTATTTGGTCTTTGTGAAAGTTATAGAGTCTACAAACTATGGTGGCAATCACTGAAAATTTATCACATCTGATCACGCCTGATGTACTGAAGGGATATCTCATTTCTTGAGACACTAACAAGCGAGGAAAGTACAAATACCCCAAAATTACCCCTTTTTGGAAAGTAGACAGTCCAAGGTATTTACTAAGAGGCGTGGTGAGTTTTTTGAAGTTGTATTTTTTTCCCACAATTCTTGGGAAAATCTATTTTTTTTTTTTTTTTTTTTTTTTACACAAACTGGTCATATTAACAGTTTTTTTCTCTCACACAGCATATGCATAATTGCAACTACACCCCAAAATACATTCTGCTACTCCTCCTGAGTGTAGCGATACCACATGTGTGAGACTTTTACACAGCCTGGCCATATACAGAGGCCCAACATTGAAGTAGCACTTTCAGCCGTTCTACAAGCATAAATCGCACATATCCTTTCTCAACCACCCATTACACTTTTGAAGGCCCTGGAGCACCAGGACAATGGAATTTTCCACAAAATGACCCCATTTTGGAAAGCACACACCCCAACGTATAATCTATGAAGCATTATGAGTCTTTTGAACGGTTCATTTTTTTCCAGAAGGTTTTGGAAAATGTGGAGAAAAAATGAAAATGCATTTTTTTTACACAAAGTTGTCCATTTATAAGATATTTCTAACGCATAGCATATACATAGCAAAAATGACACCCCAAAATGCATTCTGCTACTCCTGAGTATAGCGATACCACATGTGTGGGAGTTTTACACAGCCTGGCCATATACAGAGGCCCAACATTGAAGTAGCACTTTCAGGCGTTCTACAAGCATAAATCGCACATATCCTTTCTCAACCACCTATTACAATTTTGAAGGCCCTGGAGCACCAGGACAATAGAATATTCCACAAAATGACCCCATTTTTGAAAGCACACACCCCAACGTATAATCTATGAGGCATTATGAGTCTTTTGAACGGTTCATTTTTTTCCAGAAGGTTTTGGAAAATGTGGAGAAAAAATGAAAATGCATTTTTTTTACACAAAGTTGTCAATTTATAAGATATTTCTAACACATAATATGTACATAGCAAAAATTACACCCCAAAATGCATTCTGCTACTCCTCCTGAGTATGGCGATACCACATGTTTGAGACTTTTACACAGCCTGGCCACATACAGAGGCCCAACATCCAAGTAGCACCTCCAGGCATTCTAGCAGCATTAATGGCACATATCATTTTCTGACTACCGATCACATTTTTGAAGGCCCTTCATATATCTAACACATAGCAGGTACATACCAAATAACAAAAGATTACCTGTGGTTTTAGAAGTGCAGTGGTCCACAGAGGAGAGCATCGGTCCAGGCAGCAGGCAGGGATGAGGTCAGCGACAGCAAAAGCAATCATCCAGGCAGCAGGCAGGAATACTGTCCATAGTTCGCACAGGCAGAGATACTGTCAGCACAGCCAGAGCACAGCCAAAGCACAGGTCCAGGTAGCAGGCAGAGGTGTCCTATCTTATCCTATCGATGATATCTTCGATATATTGGAGGTAGTGGAGTCGGTGATTTTGAGTTGCTTTTTGGTAGCAGACAAACGAATTAAAAAGGGCCATGTGAAACAGGTGAAACACAACTTTTTTGTGCCAATAATGGGACTTTCTGGTTGATAAGTAGGGCTGTAGCATCTGGTCGTTTAAATCCACCCCCCCCATGTACAAATTGTAGTCGTGGACACATTCAGGCTTTACAATGGAGCCGCGTCTTCTTGGGATCTCCACCATGGTGTCATTGTGGATCGTAGAGAGGATGTGGACATCTTTCTTGTCCCTCCACTTCATGGCCAACACCTCCTCGTTCCTCATGGATGCCGATTCTCCAGGTCGCAATTTTTTTGTCAATAAATTTTGTGGGAATCCCTTCCGGTTTTTTTGAAGGTACCGCAGGCCGGGGTTTGTTTACTGTAAAGGTGGCGAAAGAGGGGCAGGCTGGTATAATAATTATCAACATATAAATGGTAACCTTTTCCGAACAGGGGGTATGCCAACTCCCAGACTATTTTCCCACTGGTTCCAATATATGTGGGGCAATCACGGGGCTGGAGCTGGGAGTCTTTGCCTTCGTAGATCCTGAATTTGCAGACGTATCCAGTGGCTCGATCACATAATTTATTTAATTTTAACCCATACCTGGCTCTCTTGCTTGGTATGTACTGCTTGAACTGCAGTCGGCCGGTGAAATGTACGAGGGACTCGTCCACACAAATTTTTTGGTCTGGGATGAAAACTTCTTCAAATCGCTGGGAAAAGGCCTTGATTAGGGGGCGTATCTTGTACAATTTGTCGTAGTTGGGATGATCTCGGGGAGGGCACTGTGAATTGTCATTGAAGTGGAGAAAGCGCATAATCATGTCGTATCTTTTCCTGGACATGACAGCGGAATATATGGGCATGTGTTGGATGGGGCGTTTGGACCAATATGAATGGACTTCGTTCTTTTTTGTAAGCCCCATATTGAACATAAGGCCCAAAAATAATTTAAATTCCTCCAATGTTAGACGCCGCCACTGGAACATGTGGGCGTAGGAAGAATCGGGGTTGGCAGCAATAAATTGGGATGCATACAGATTCGTTTGATCCACTATATTCTGCAGCAAATCTTTGTGGGAAAAATAAACAAAAATAATCAAATTTAGAAAAATTTGTAGTGTCGGGCTGCACACCTGGCTGTGCGGTGAAAGGGGGGATGATAGCGGATCCTAAGTTGGCAGGCAACCATAAGGGGTTTGCCAGGGCATCGGGAAGGTAGGATTGGGGCTGGATTCTTCGGGTTGGGCGTGCATTTCCATTGCTTGTACTGGGCTCCTCTTCCTGGGGTATGGCGCTGCTGGTGGTGGGCAGTTCTCCTGATCTTGGTGCTGATCTTGGTGCTGATCTTGGTGCCGATCGCATTCTTTTGGGAGGGACGGTTTCCTCCGGGGACTCGGACTCTGAGCCACTATCCTCCACTGGCTCGTATTCCGAACCAGAATCGGATAATGGGAGCTCCCCGCTGCTCTCATCATCCGACATGGCAAGAATGGCATATGCCTCCTCAGGTGTGTAAACCCTTTGGGACATTATGGCAGTGCTTATTGGTGGGCCTGTGTAATGGTACTGCTGGTGGTAGTGGTGGCGGTCTGTGTGGTAGTACCGATGGAGGTATTAGTGGTGGGCCTGTGTGGTGGTACCGATGGCGGTATGGGTGGTGGTGGTACCAATGGCGGTACAGGTGGTGGTGGTACCGATGGCGGTACGGGTGGTGATGGTACCGATGGCGGTTCAGGTGGTGGTACAGGTGGTGGTGGCACTACCGACGGTGGTACGGGTGGTGGTACTGGTGGTGGTACCGATGGCGGCACTAGTGGTGATACTGGTAGCGGGCCTGTGTGGCAGTATAGATGCTGGGCCTGGTGGCGGTACTGGTGGTGGTACTGGTACCGATGGCAGTACTGGTAGCCTGTGTGGCGGTGCCAATGGGGGTACCGATGGAGGTGGGCCTGTGACAGATGATTGACAGATGGGCTAATTGATTGACAGATGGGCTAATTGATTGACAGATGGGCTGATTGATTGATTGACAGATGGGTTGATTGATTGACAGATGGGGTGATTGATTGACAGATGGGCTGATTGATTGACAGATGGGCTGATTGACAGATGGGCTGATTGACAGATGGGCTGATTGGCTGGGCTGATTGATGTGCTGGGCTGTGTGACAGGTCCTCTTTATGGGGGGGGGGCGTGTTGTGCACTGTAAACTTATGTAGACAAACTACACTGAGCTAACTTACTGATCTCTTCTCTCTCCTCACAGATCGGTGTGTGAGGAGAGAGCAGGGATCAGGTAGTAACTCCTGTGGAGTTTGTTTACATTTGTGACCGGCTGTGATTGGACACAGCCGGTCACGTGGTAAACAGCCAATTCATTGGCTGTTTACTCTGATCGGGGAAGCGCTGTGTCCAAGGGACACTCGCCTTCCCCGATCCCCGCTCTGCAAGCCTGTGGCGGCGCGCACGGAGCGCGCCGCCGAGTTTGTTTTGACAGGTGATCGGCTGTGACTTTGACACAGCCGATCACATGGTAAACAGCCAATGAAATTGGCTGTTTACCGTGATCGGGGAAGCGCTGTGTCCGAGGGACACATGCCGTCCCCGATCACCGCGCTGCGCGCCCCCGCGGGCGCGCGCAAGGCATTATCCTCCAGTATCGATATTGCAACCACTTCCCGGACATCAATTCGCTATTGACTGGGCGGGAAGTGGTTAAATGCCATTTTGTGCCTGGACACATAGGCTAACATAGAGGAGCGCTTAGAGTGTCAGAAACGATGAATCAGACCGAGACAGAAGTACAGTTAAATCACACTTGTTTAATAATAATAATAAAAAGATAAACAGAGTAAGCGTAGTCAAAACATAGCCAAAGTTCAGGAACCAGGTCGGATAGTCAGCCAAGCCAAATGTCAGAGAGCCAGAGAAGAACGTGTAGAACAGCAAGCAGGATCAGGAGCCAGAAGGGACATCAGCCAAGCAAGTCTTTAACAGGCATGCAGGAGATAGTCTCTGTGATGTTGACCAAGGCGAAGGCAGAGAGCAACTGAGCTGGAAGGCTTAAGTAGGCAGGACTGACGAGCAGGATCATCAACAGGTGAGTCACTGTGGAGAGATAGGAGCTGGCAATTAGCTGACAGCTGAGCAGCCAGCTCAGAGAAGGAAGGGCTGAGCCCAGCACTGACATAGAGGCAGAAAAAAAATCATGTGCCCTTAAAAGCAGCATTTTTAATGCCCAGTGTCCATGAGGCCTAAGGGTTTGGCTTAAATTGATCTTCATTACTTTAGATTTATACATTTTTAAACTGATGCTTTATATTTCTATTTACTATATATTTATAATCTTTGCCTTACAAATAAATACTGTACTTAAAGCGCTTATATAAGGATTGAACAAGTCAAAAAATTGGTGGACTTTGTAGGCACACCCAAGAGGATAGTATGTGACCGGTCAAAATATATTAATGCATTAAAGTGTCTGTTCACCAACGCCAGAAGTCTGCCAAGCAAAATAGGTGAGTTGGAAGCTCTGGTGCATGAGAAGAGCTATGATGTAATCGGTATTGCTGAAACTTGGCTTCATTCCTCACATGACTGGGCTATTAATATTCCTGGCTATGCACTCTTTCGGAAAGACAGGGTAAAAAGGAAGGGTGGAGGGGTCTGTCTCTATGTGAGAAGTGATCTCAAAGCGAGTGTGAAAGAGGACCTGGTGGATGGAGAGTGTGATGAGTCTGAAGCATTATGGGTGGAACTGCATACAGATGTGCGTAGTTCAAAGCTAATCATTGGAGTTTGTTATAGACCACCCAATGTTAATGAGGAGTTAGAGACTCAGCTCCTTGCACAGATGGAAAGGGCTGCAAGGGCTGGGACGGTGATAATAATGGGGGATTTTAACTACCCAGAAATTGACTGGAGTAATGGAACTGCTGGGACAGTTAAAGGGCAAAAATGTATAAACCTATTGCAGGACAATTTTATGGTCCAGTTTATTGGGGCCCCAACTAGGAATGATGCTCTGTTGGACCTGGTAATCTCAAACCATGCAGAGCGTATTACTAATGTTCAGATAAAGGAACACCTGGGTAGCAGTGACCATAACATGATTTCATTTGATGTTAGTTGTAAGCAAAAATCACATACAGGAAAGATAAAAACACTTAATTTCAAGAGAGCAAATTTTCCAAGGATGAGCGCTGCTCTCCAGGACTTAGACTGGGAAGGAATATTGGCATCAATGGGCACAGAACAGAAATGGGAATTCTTCAAAAAGACTGTTTGTGAACTCACTGCAAAGTATATTCCCATGGGCAATAAGTTTAAAAGGCTAAAAATAAAACCTATGTGGCTCACTGCCAAAGTTAAAAAAGCTATAAACTATAAGAAAAGAGCTTTTAAAAAATATAAAAATGAGGGAACACTAGTGTCATTTAAATGTTACAAAGAATATAACAGGATATGTAAAAAGGAAATCAAGGATGCAAAAATTCAAAATGAACGACAGATTGCAAAAGATAGTAGGACAAACCCCAAAAAATTATTCAAATATATTAATAGTAAAAAGGTCAAGTCTGAGCATGTAGGCCCTTTACAAAATAATCTAGAGTGGGTGACTGGGGACAAAGAGAAGGCTAATTTATTAAATACTTTCTTCAGTTCTGTGTATACAAAGGAGCATGGGGGAGCTCATGTCCAAAATGGGGGTGGTAGTGACACAGCCCCAAATCCACAATGGCTCAAAAGTGATATGGTCCAGAAATATTTAGATGGAATAAAGGTGGATAAAGCACCTGGACCAGATGGCATACACCCACGGATCCTAAAAGAATTGAGCTCTGTAATTTCAAAGCTATTGTATTTAATTTTTAGGGACTCATTAATGACAGGAATAGTACCACTGGATTGGCGCAGGGCCAATGTGGTGCCTATATTTAAAAAGGGAATTAAGTCTTTACCAAGTAACTATAGACCTGTTTAGGGATGAGCTTCGTGTTCGAGTCGAACATACGTTCGACTCGAACATCGGCTGTTCGATCGTTCGACGAAGATCGAACGATTTGGGCCGTTCGCGCCAAATTCGAGTGACGCGAACGGCCCACAATGCACTACGCCATCGCAGTGTCATCCAGGCGCTGTGATTGGCCAAGCATGCACTGTGACCCCGCATGCTTGGCCAATCACAGCGCCGGCAGCGAGGAGAGCAATGATTGGCCACAGGCAGGATGCCTGTGGCCAATTATTGCTGAGGGTGTTTAGTACACGCCCCACACTATAAAAGGCCGCCAGCACGGCGGCCTAGTGTAGTGTGTTCCGGAGCAGGGAAAGACAAGCATAGGCAGGGACAGTGACATTTATTTCTTTCTTGCTTAACCTGGATTCCTTTAGTTTAGGGAAAGAGAAGGATAGGTAGGGAGAGTGTCAGTGTGTTTTACTGTGCGAGTCCTTGTTTCTAGGGACAAAGAAGGAAAGTGAGGGGAATTCTCCTTGTGCTATAGTGTGCTTTAAAAAAACATTTTTTCTAGGGACAGAAAACTCTAGGTAGGGAGAGTGTCAGTTTCTTTCACTGTGCGAGTCCTTGTTTCTAGGGACAAAGAAGGAAAGTGAGGGGAATTCTCCTTGTGCTATAGTGTGCTTTAAAAAAAAAAAAATTCTAGGGACAGAAAACTCTAGGTAGGGAGAGTGTCAGTTTCTTTCACTGTGCGAGTCCTTGTTTCTAGGGACAAAGAAGGAAAGTGAGGGGAATTCTCCTTGTGCTATAGTGTGCTTTAAAAAAACATTTTTTCTAGGGACAGAAAACTCTAGGTAGGGAGAGTGTCAGTTTCTTTCACTGTGCGAGTCCTTGTTTCTAGGGACAAAGAAGGAAAGTGAGGGGAATTCTCCTTGTGCTATAGTGTGCTTTAAAAAAACATTTTTTCTAGGGACAGAAAACTCTAGGTAGGGAGAGTGACAGTTTCTTTCACTGTGCAAGTCCTTGTTTCTAGGGACAAAGAAGGAAAGTGAGGGGAATTCTCCTTGTGCTATAGTGTGCTTTAAAAAAAAAAATTTCTAGGGACAGAAAACTCTAGGTAGGGAGAGTGTCAGTTTCTTTCACTGTGCGAGTCCTTGTTTCTAGGGACAAAGAAGGAAAGTGAGGGGAATTCTCCTTGTGCTATAGTGTGCTTTAAAAAAACATTTTTTCTAGGGACAGAAAACTCTAGGTAGGGAGAGTGTCAGTTTCTTTCACTGTGCGAGTCCTTGTTTCTAGGGACAAAGAAGGAAAGTGAGGGGAATTCTCCTTGTGCTATAGTGTGCTTTAAAAAAACATTTTTTCTAGGGACAGAAAACTCTAGGTAGGGAGAGTGTCAGTTTCTTTCACTGTGCGAGTCCTTGTTTCTAGGGACAAAGAAGGAAAGTGAGGGGAATTCTCCTTGTGCTATAGTGTGCTTTAAAAAAACATTTTTTCTAGGGACAGAAAACTCTAGGTAGGGAGAGTGTCAGTTTCTTTCACTGTGCGAGTCCTTGTTTCTAGGGACAAAGAAGGAAAGTGAGGGGAATTCTCCTTGTGCTATAGTGTGCTTTAAAAAAACATTTTTTCTAGGGACAGAAAACTCTAGGTAGGGAGAGTGTCAGTTTCTTTCACTGTGCGAGTCCTTGTTTCTAGGGACAAAGAAGGAAAGTGAGGGGAATTCTCCTTGTGCTATAGTGTGCTTTAAAAAAACATTTTTTCTAGGGACAGAAAACTCTAGGTAGGGAGAGTGTCAGTTTCTTTCACTGTGCGAGTCCTTGTTTCTAGGGACAAAGAAGGAAAGTGAGGGGAATTCTCCTTGTGCTATAGTGTGCTTTAAAAAAACATTTTTTCTAGGGACAGAAAACTCTAGGTAGGGAGAGTGTCAGTTTCTTTCACTGTGCGAGTCCTTGTTTCTAGGGACAAAGAAGGAAAGTGAGGGGAATTCTCCTTGTGCTATAGTGTGCTTTAAAAAAATATTTTTTCTAGGGACAGAAAACTCTAGGTAGGGAGAGTGTCAGTTTCTTTCACTGTGCGAGTCCTTGTTTCTAGGGACAAAGAAGGAAAGTGAGGGGAATTCTCCTTGTGCTATAGTGTGCTTTAAAAAAAAAAAATTTCTAGGGACAGAAAACTCTAGGTAGGGAGAGTGTCAGTTTCTTTCACTGTGCGAGTCCTTGTTTCTAGGGACAAAGAAGGAAAGTGAGGGGAATTCTCCTTGTGCTATAGTGTGCTTTAAAAAAACATTTTTTCTAGGGACAGAAAACTCTAGGTAGGGAGAGTGTCAGTTTCTTTCACTGTGCGAGTCCTTGTTTCTAGGGACAAAGAAGGAAAGTGAGGGGAATTCTCCTTGTGCTATAGTGTGCTTTAAAAAAAAAAAAATTCTAGGGACAGAAAACTCTAGGTAGGGAGAGTGTCAGTTTCTTTCACTGTGCGAGTCCTTGTTTCTAGGGACAAAGAAGGAAAGTGAGGGGAATTCTCCTTGTGCTATAGTGTGCTTTAAAAAAAAAAAATTCTAGGGACAGAAAACTCTAGGTAGGGAGAGTGTCAGTTTCTTTCACTGTGCGAGTCCTTGTTTCTAGGGACAAAGAAGGAAAGTGAGGGGAATTCTCCTTGTGCTATAGTGTGCTTTAAAAAAACATTTTTTCTAGGGACAGAAAACTCTAGGTAGGGAGAGTGTCAGTTTCTTTCACTGTGCGAGTCCTTGTTTCTAGGGACAAAGAAGGAAAGTGAGGGGAATTCTCCTTGTGCTATAGTGTGCTTTAAAAAAACATTTTTTCTAGGGACAGAAAACTCTAGGTAGGGAGAGTGTCAGTTTCTTTCACTGTGCGAGTCCTTGTTTCTAGGGACAAAGAAGGAAAGTGAGGGGAATTCTCCTTGTGCTATAGTGTGCTTTAAAAAAAAAAATTTCTAGGGACAGAAAACTCTAGGTAGGGAGAGTGTCAGTTTCTTTCACTGTGCGAGTCCTTGTTTCTAGGGACAAAGAAGGAAAGTGAGGGGAATTCTCCTTGTGCTATAGTGTGCTAAAGCATTCCTCATCAACCATCTTTGAAATCCTTGTTTTTTGGACAGTCAGGGAAATTGTCGTTGTGCTATTCTGTGCAAAAGCAATCATCCTCAACCATATTTAGAAATCCTTAAGTAAAGGGACAGAGAAGGACACCTGAAGGTAGCCCTTATTGCTTTTTTCCCATCTCCCTGCAGGCCATCTATTAGAATGTCTGGAAGGCAAACAAGGAGAGGCAGACAGTCAGGAGGCAATAAAAGAGGGCAAGCAGGCTCTGTGTCTGGGGGCAACAGTGCTGGTCGTGGACGCGGTGCATTGTCATCAGCACATGGCCATGGGACACGCTTGTCCTTCTTTTCGGCAGCTGGACATGTTGAGCCACATCATGCCGAAGACTTGGTAGAGTGGATGACCAAGCCCTCCTCCTCCTCCTCATCCTCTCTCACCCAGGCTCAGGGTACTGGCAAAGCAGCTGCCAAAGCGTCCTCTTCCCTGGTATCAATGTCAGACTCATCATCAGTCACTCCTTCCCTAGACCCACCATGTCCTCCTCCTGAGGAGTCCCCCGAACTGTTTGAGCACAGTGTTGGGTACATGCTCCAGGAGGATGCCCAGCGTTTCGAAGGGTCTGATGATGAAACCCAGCTACAGGAAGGCAGTAGCGTGAGAGCAGACAGAGGGGATGATCAAGAAGGACACCAATCTGGCAGTCATGTTCCAGCAGCTGCAGCATACTGCCAGATTGGCTCCAGTGATGAGGAGGGAAGGGATGATGAGGTCACTGACTCCACGTGGGTGCCTAATAGGAGAGAGGAGGAGGAGGAGGATGAGGAGGAGGCACATCTCCAACGAGGCAGGATGCCCTTTGGTGGCCAGCGTAAGGGCAGTACACCGACGGAATCACACCGCAGAGCTCCGCCTGTGCAGGGCGCTGCCTCTGCCCGTCATTCAAAAAGTTCCTTGGTGTGGGCCTTTTTTGAGGCTAGTGCATCAGATCGCACAGCTGCTGTTTGCAACATATGTCTCAAGCGTATATCGCGTGGCCAAAACATCAGCCGCTTGGGTACCACATGCCTGACCAGACATATGTTGACCTGCCATGCAGCTCGTTGGCAAGCCTACCTCAAAGACCCACACCAAAGAACAAAGCGGACCTCTCCTTGCACCGCATCAGCTGGGATCTCCAACCCCACTATAACTTCAGTCCTCTCTGAAACATGCACTGAGAGGAATGAAGGTGTAGAATTAGGTGTGTCACAGCCAAGTACTTGCGGCCACTCTGCTAGCAGTACACCGACGTCCGATTCTAGCAGGCAAATTTCCCTGCCCCAGCTGCTGGACCGTCGAAAGAAGTTCACTCCCAGCCATCCACATGCCCAGCGGTTGAATGCTAGCTTGGCTAAATTGCTAGCGCTTCAACTGCTGCCTTTTCAGTTGGTAGACTCGGCCCCCTTCCGTGAGTTTGTGCAATGTGCGGTTCCTCAGTGGCAGGTTCCCAAACGCCACTTTTTCTCACGGAAGGCTATTCCGGCTCTCTACCGGCATGTGGAAGGCAATGTCTTGGCCTCGCTGGACAGGGCGGTCAGCGGTAAGGTGCATATTACCGCTGACTCATGGTCCAGCAGGCATGGACAGGGACGTTACCTTTCTTTCACGGCCCATTGGGTCACTCTTTTGGCAGCTGGGAAGGATGCAGGACAAGGTGCAGTAGTGTTGGAGGTTGTTCCACCGACACGCCGCCAAAATGCTACTACTGGTTGTGACACACCTCTCTCCTCCACCCCCTCCTCTTCTTCTTCCTCCATGGCCTCTTCCTGTGGTTTGTCCTATGAACCAGCGGTGCTCCGTAGCCGTTCACGGGGCTACGCAAGTACGCAGGCAAAAAGATGCCATGCCGTGCTTGCGCTGGTGTGTTTGGGGGACAGAAGCCACACTGGGGCAGAGATCCTGTCTGCTCTGCAGGGCCAGGCCGAGAGGTGGTTGACGCCATGCCAGCTTAAGCCAGGAATGGTGGTTTGCGACAATGGCACCAACCTCCTCTCCGCCCTCCGACAGGGACAACTGACCCATGTGCCCTGTGTGGCTCACGTCCTTAACCTGGTGGTGCAGCGGTTCTTGGGCAGGTACCCGGGCTTACAGGATGTCCTGAGGCAGGCCAGGAAAGTCTGTGTGCATTTCCGCAGATCTTATAATGCCAGTGCTCGCCTGGCTGAGCTGCAAAAGGAGTTGAACCTGCCCAAGAACCGCCTTATATGTGACATGCCCACCAGGTGGAACTCAACGTTGGCCATGCTGCAGCGGCTGCACACGCAGCAGAGGGCCATCAATGAGTACCTGTGCGACTACGGCACCAGGACAGGGTCAGGGGAGCTTGTTTTTTTTTCTCCACGCCAGTGGGGCATGATCAGGGATGCATGCACTGTCCTGGCACCATTTGAGGAGGCCACGAGGATGGTGAGCAGTGACAGTGCATGCATCAGTGACACTGTACCTCTTGTCCACCTGTTGGAGCACACGCTGCGTGGAATAATGGACAGGGCACTTGAGGCAGAACAGAGGCAGGAAGAGGAGGACTTCCTTACCTCTCAAGGCCCCCTTTACCCAGACAGTGTTCCTTCTGTCCCACCCATCGCACAGGAAGAGGAGGAGGAGGAGGAGGAGGATTGTGTCAGCATGGAGGTGGAGGCTGGCACTCAGCATCATCAGCAGCAGTCTTTTAGGGATGATTTACAGTCCCAAGAAACCAGTGGACTTGTACGTGGCTGGGAGGAGGTGGCTGCGGATCATGTCGTCCTTAGTGACCCAGAGGACTCCGGAGCGAATGCCTCAGCAAACCTACGCTGCATGGCCTCCCTGATCCTGCAAAGTCTGCGGAAGGATCCTCGTATTCTTCGGATCAAGGAGAGGGACCATTACTGGCTGGCCACTCTCCTTGATCCACGGTACAAGGGTAAGGTTGCGGACCTTATGTTACCGTCGCAGAGGGAGCAGAGGATGAGACAACTCCGGGAGGCCTTGCAGAAAGGTCTGTGCAACGCGTTCCCAGAGACTGGGAGGTTACAAACTCCTGGTCCTGGACAACGAGTTGCTGAGGCTTCGGCCAGTCAAAGAAGGAGCGGTGGGGAAGGTGGCCGTCTGACCGATGCGTTCAGACAATTCTTTAGTCCGCAGCCCCAAAGTATGATCGGTTCCAGCAACCATCGCCAGCGTCTGATAAACATGGTGCAGGAATATCTAGGGGCAAGGTCAGACTTGGACACCTTCCCCACCGAAAATCCTCTGGCTTACTGGGTCTTGAGGATGGATCACTGGCCAGAGCTTGCACAGTATGCAATTGAGCTACTGGCCTGTCCTGCATCCAGCGTTCTTTCGGAACGCACATTCAGTGCTGCTGGAGGATTTGTCACGGATCACAGGGTGCGCCTGTCCACCGACTCGGTTGATCGACTGACTTTCATCAAGATGAACCAGTCTTGGATCACCACCAGCTACCACACACCTGATGCTGATATAACAGACTAATTGATTTTAACATGTCACATCCCTTCAAGACTGATGCTGATGCTGAGTGCCTGTGCTGTTATGTTGACTGGCTATCCTCCTCCTCCGAGTCCTCAATGATACGATTGATGATGATAGCTTGGAAGATCATTTTTGTTTATGGGTGCCGCCACCAGTGGCTAAGGCCCAATTTTTCAGCCCCTGTTTTACAGGGGCGTGTCATTACAATTTTTTTAGCAATAATTTGCCATAGGGCTCATTGCTGTGCTCCAAGTACAGTATCTGTGAGGGGTTGGAGTGTTGTGGCACCAGTGCCTAAGGCCCAATTTTTCAGCCCCTGTTTAAAAGGGGCGTGTCATTACAATTTTTGAAGCAATACTTTGCAACAGGGCTCATTGCTGTGCTCCAAGTACAGTATCTGTGAGGGGTTGTAGTGTTGTGCCACCAGTGCCTAAGGCCCAATTTGTCAGCCCCTGTTTAACAGGGGCGTGTCATTACAATTTTTGAAGCAATACTTTGCAACAGGGCTCATTGCTGTGCTCCAAGTACAGTATCTGTGAGGGGTTGTAGTGTTGTGCCACCAGTGCCTAAGGCCCAATTTTTCAGCCCCTGTTTAACAGGGGCGTGTCATTACAATTTTTGAAGCAATACTTTGCAACAGGGCTCATTGCTGTGCTCCAAGTACAGTATCTGTGAGGGGTTGTAGTGTTGTGCCACCAGTGCCTAAGGCCCAATTTTTCAGCCCCTGTTCAACAGGGGCATACAATTACAATTCTTGATCTAATAATTCACAGCAGGGCCCATTGCTGCACCCACCAAGATTAACTGTCAGGGCTTACAGTGTTGTGGCACCAGCACCACCATCAAAGGCCCAATTTTTACTACCACTGTTCAACAATTATATGTAATTAAAATTCCTGATATAATAGTTGACAGCAGGGCATTCCAGCACCAACCAAGAGTAACTGTGAGTGCTTACAGTGTTGTGCCAACACCAACAACTAAGGGGCCTATTTCTGCAGAGTATATACGGCAGGTCCCTACTTTCAAACATCCAACTTACAAACGACTCCTACTTGCAAACGCAAGAAGACAACAGGAAGTGAGAGGAAATCTACCACTAGGAAGGAAAATTCTCTCCTGTAAGAATAAATATGGGAGAAAGGTGTCTCCTCTGTACTGATGCTTTATCAGCAATCCTTGTTTCAAGAAAAACACCACATTTCAAAAACAGTTGTCATTGGGACGGAAAGTGAGGTGAAATGTTCTGAACAGGGGCACAGACAGCAAAACAAATGTTACAGGGGTGATAACCCTTACCTATGTTTTCCAAAAAGTTTAAAAATAGATTTTTGGGCTGGAGCTACACTTCAACAATGTACCTGTTCAAAATTACAAACACATTCTACATAAGAACAAACCTACAGTCCCTGTCTTGTATGCACCGCCTGTATACGGCTGTTCAGAGTATATAGGGCCTTTTTTATTTTATGTGCGGGGTTCCCCTTAATATCCATACAAGACCCAAAGGGGCTGGTAATGGGCTGGGGTAGGGGGGGGGGGGGTCATGGGGTAGCTATGCCATTTTTCTTAAAGATTTTCATCCATATTACCGGGACCAGACATTACATTAAAGCCGCAAGCAGTTTTAAATGGCTTTTTTTTCCTTTAGAAGTGTCATTTTGTGCAGGGACAGTTCTAAACACGGGAAACACGTGGCACTTCACAGGCATACTTTAGACACCCCCCAGGTACGATATTTAAAGGAATATTTGACTTTTTTTTTTTCACTTTATGCATCATTAAAATGACTGCTCCCGAAAAACGACCGTTTTTAAAACTTCTTTTTGCATTGATACATGTCCCCTGGTGCAGAACCCGGGTTCCCAAACCCTTTTTAGGACAATAACATGCATAATAGTTGTTATAATTAGCACTTTAGAATTCGAACGTTCGCATCCATTGTATTTAATAGGGTTCTAATGTTCGTACGAACTTTCGGTCCGTTCGCGGGTTCTGGTGCGAACCGAACCCGGGGGTGTTCGGCTCATCACTAGACCTGTTAGTTTAACTTCTATAGTTGGGAAAATACTGGAGAGATTAATAAAAGACCACATAGATGAGTTCTTGCTGGGAAAAAAAAACTATTTAAGCAACAGACAGCATGGATTCATGAAAGACAGAAGTTGTCAAACAAACCTGATTTCTTTTTATGAAGAGGTAAGTAAGACCTTGGACAAAGGGGTGGCTGTGGACGTGGTATACTTGGATTTTGCAAAAGCGTTCGATACAGTTCCCCACACACGGCTCATGTGTAAGGTAAAGTCTACAGGATTGGAAATATCAGTTTGTAAATGGATAGAAAACTGGCTAAAAGACAGAATTCAGAGAGTAGTGGTTAATGATTCTTACTCTGAATGGTCCAAGGTTATCAGTGGTGTACCCCAAGGTTCAGTGCTGGGACCCTTACTTTTTAATATGTTTATAAATGATATTGGGTCTGAGATCAAAAGTAACATTTCTGTCTTTGCAGATGACACTAAGCTATGCAGTGGAATAACGTCCTTACAGGATGTCGCCAATTTACAAGCCAACCTCAATGCTCTGTCTAATTGGGCGACTATGTGGCAGATGAGATTTAATGTTGATAAATGTAAAGTTATGCACTTGGGGGCTAAGAATATGAATGCATCATACATACTAGGGGGAGTACAACTGGGGGGATCCGTAGTGGAGAAGGATCTGGGGGTTTTGGTAGATCATAAGCTCAATAATAGCATGCAATGCCAAGCTGCGGTTTCCAAAGCGAGCAAAGTCCTTTCTTGTATTAAGAAAGGTATGGTCTCCAGAGAGAGAGATATAATTTTGCCCCTGTTCAAATCATTAGTAAGACCTCATCTGGAATATGCAGTTCAGTTTTGGGCCCCAGTTCTCAAAAAGGATATTGGGGAACTGGAGAAAGTGCAGAGAAGGGCAACCAAACTGATAAGAGGCATGGAGGAGCTCAGCTATGAGGAGAGATTAGAGGAACTGAATTTATTCTCTCTTGAGAAGAGGAGATTAAGGGGGGATATGATCAACATGTACAAATATATAAGGGGTCCATATAGTGAACTTGGTGTTCAGTTATTCACTTTACGGTCAACACAAAGGACAAGGGGGCACTCTTTGCGTCTAGAGGAAAAGAGATTTCACCTCCAAATACGGAAAGGTTTTTTCACAGTAAGAGCTGTGAAAATGTGGAATAGACTCCCTGCAGAGGTGGTTCTGGCCAGCTCAGTAGATTGCTTTAAGAAGGGCCTGGATTCTTTCTTAAATGTACAGAATATAACTGGGTACTGACATTTATAGGTAAAGTTGATCTGGGGAATATCTGATTGCCTCTCGGGGGATCAGGAAGGAATTTTTTCCCCTGCTGTAGCAAATTGGATCATGCTCTTCTGGGGTTTTTTGCCTTCCTCTGGATCAGCTGTGGGTATAGAATTGGGTATATGGGATTGTACGATATATATTTTTTAAATTTTTAACTTTTTTATTTTTTTTATTTTTTTTATGGTTGAACTGGATGGACTTGTGTCTTTTTTCAACCTGACTAACTATGTAACTATGTAACTAACTATAATGAAAGAGAAAATCAGTAAAAAAGTATACATTTTATTACAGCATATTTAAAAAACTTATAAACAACATATAAACAACACCCTGTATGGACATAGTTACCAGTTACCCAATAATGCAGTTACAATGCCTCCACCAAAAGCTGAAAAAACTTATTTCCAGCTCCTGTAGACCCCTCATTACAAGGGGCCACTCTGCGCTTATGGCTTATAACCCAGCCTGGGCCTTTATTCAAAATCACAAGGCTCCCCTGTACTCGTGGCATCACTAATGGAAGTCAGGCAGTTGATCCCATGTTTTTTCTTCCTTTGTGAGAAATCCCTGGTGTTCCTGCCAACCCCTATGCTTTACTAATTAAAATTGACCACACTAAGCAGGAGAACAAATCATGGTCAGTTCCCTAGCTGTGCTGGAAACACAGCCTGCTCTTCTCCAATTACTTACCCTGAAATGCCTCCCTTGTACAGCACAGATGGGATGGAGGGAATGTGATCACTTATAAAAAAAGGAAAAAAAAATGTATTTAATGTTTTTTATACACAAATTTTTTGCCTCTCATTTTTATTGTAAACTGAATGGACTGTTTTACAAGGTGATCGTTTACAATTAGAGTTGAGCGGACACCTGGATGTTTGGGTTCGACGGGTTCGGCCGAACTTCGGAAAAAAGTTCGGGTTCGGGACCGAACTTTAACCCGAACCCGAACCCGAACCCCATTGAAGTCAATGGGGACCCGGACTTCTAAGGACTAAAAAGGCTCTAAAAAAGTAATGGAAAGGGCTAGAGGGCTGCAAATGGCAGCAAAATGTTGTTAAGAGCATGGCAAGTGCTCTGCAAACAAATGTGGATAGGGAAATAACTTAAAATAACATAAAAAAAAATAAAAAAATAAAAAAATATGCTGGAGGCCCCCTTTTCAGCAGAAGAGGTACGGGAAGTCATTAAGAACCTCAGAAACTCAACGGCACGATGCCACACATATGGTGGGAATGCCCCAGAATACGCCCTTTCTGGAATAAATTATTCAATTTAATGGATAAGCTAGTGGGAAAATAAAATACTTTGAAATAAAAATGTAGCGGGGTGCTAAATTTAAGGGAAGTGTTTGAGTGGTAAATAGGCTCAAACACCCTAATTCTGTAGGATTCTGTAGGATTTTTGGAAGACCACAACACACCCACAGTACGTAACCGCTGAATCGCACAGCTACAGAACTGCAGAAAATGCTATTCAAAAAAAAATTTGTTTTTTTAGTATAGCACAGTAGAAGAAAACTATATATAAATTGTTTATTTCACACACCTCCACATATGTATAACACACTGCAAAATATTTTTTGTGGCCCTAAATGGCTCTTTTTGCAAGCGTACATTAAAGTGCAATTTTTTTTATTTTTTTTGCCCTAAACGGGTCTTTTTTTGCACGAGCAAAATAAAATGGAAATTTTTTTTTTTTTTTTGCCCAATGGCAATGGAAATGGAAAAGAGCACAATAAAGTGCATTTTTTTTTTGTCCTAAATGGATCTTTTTCCAAGAGCAGAATACACCCACAGTATGGAAACGGTGTATCTCTCAACATAATATATGCAGTGCTGGTGCACTGAGCTTGCAGATAAAAGGTAGATTTTCTCTGACACTGGGCTCATAGCAGTGTAAAAAGACTGTGCACTGCAACACATACAGGTAAACCTATGCAGATCGCTGAGTTATATCTCTGAATCTGGACTCCTATTCCTATATAATATATCTCTCTCCCTGAAAGCACCAACAGGAACCTGGCCCTACACTACACTGTTTCTCTATCTTTTCCCTCAGATTCCAGAATCAGGACTAACTCATGTATTTTTCAATCTCTCCCTAAAAGCAGCAGCAGCAGACAAGATCCTCTCCCTATCTATTCTGAAGCAGAGTGACGTGTGTGCTGTGTGCCTCTAGCTTATATAGAAGCTGGGTCACATGTTGCACTAACCAATCACAGCCATGCCATTAGTAGGCATGGCTATGATGGCTTCTAAGGGCACACCAGCTAATCAAAAGGTGATTGGCTGGCCCCTGAAGCATTTCTAACTGCGTAATTAGATTCCCGAACCCGAACCCGGACTTTTGCGCAAAGTCCGGGTTCGGGTTCGGGAAAAAGCTAAAGTTCGGTACGGACCCGAACTTTACAGTTCGGGTTCGCTCAACACTATTTACAATCACTTTTTTTTTTTAGTCTGTGTTTTATCAGGGCACGTTTTCTTTTTTACATTCTGTCCCAAAGACGCAGCAGAAAGTACGAAGAGAACTCTCCAAAACAAAGGAATATCCTCTCAGACAGTTGTCAACAAAACAGGTTTACCCACTGGAAGATACGCCCTCACTTTTTGTTTCTGTGACTACACAAATTTTTGGGATTTCCCATCACTTTCTGTTCCAGAGATATTGGTCAACATTGCAATAAGTGAAGATTAACCTCCTCAGTGGGGACACAACCCACAAAAAAAGACAGGGATTTTAATCTAACACATTCTATCCATGGCTGAAAAACAAGGTTCAATTCTCATATGAAAAGGATGGGACACCCTTCTGACTCATCTGTGTGTGTGAATGTCAGTTTCAGCTATTGAGCCCTATAAAACAACAGGTAAGTAGGGATGAGCGTAAGTTTGACTCAAACATCGGGTGTTCGCCCATTCGCTGAACAGCGAACAATATGATCGGGGCAAATTTGAAAGCTGCGGAACGCCATTAAACTCTATGGGACACTAACATGAAAAACCAAAAGTGCTCATTTTATAGGCTTATATGCAAGTTATTTCCATAAAAAGTTTGGAGACCTGGGTCCTGCCCCAGGGGACATGTATCAATGCAAAAAAAAGTTTTAAAAACTTCCATTTTTTTCAGGAGCAGTGATTTTAATAATGCTTAAAGTGAAACAATAAAAACGGAATGTTCCTTTAAATATCGTGCCTGGGGGTGTCCTTAGTAGAGCCACCTTTTGCGGCTATCACAGCTCCAAGTCGCTTTGGATAAGCCTCTATGAGCTTGCCACATCTTACCACTGGGATTTTTGTCCATTCCTCCTTGCAAAACTGCTCCAGCTCCTTCAAGTTGGATGGTTTGTGCTTGTGAACAGCAATCTTTAAGTCTGACCACCGATTTTCTATTGAAATTAGGTCTGGGCTTTGATTAGTCCATTCTAGGGATGAGCCGAACACCCCCCCCCCCCCCCGTTCGGTTCGCACCAGAACCTGCGAACAGACCTAAAGTTTGCGCAAACTTTAGAACCCTATTAAATACAATGGACTTGAATGTTTGAACTCAAAAGGGCTAATTATCAAGGCTAATATGCAAGTTATTATCCTAAAAAGGGTTTGGGGACCTGGGTCTTGCCCCAGGGGACATGTATCAATGCAAAAAAAGTTTTTAAAACTGCAGTTTTTTCAGGAGCAGTGATTTTATTAGTTCTTAAAGTGAAACAATAAAAGTGAAATATTCCTTTAAATTTCGTACCGGGGGGGTGTATAGTATGCCTGTAAAGCAGCGCTTGTTTCCCGTGCTTAGAACTGTCCCTGCACAAAGTGTCATTTCTGAAGGAAAAAAAGTAATTTAAAAGCACTCGCGGCTATAATGAATTGTTGGCTCCCGGCAATACAGAGAAAAGTCATTGATAAAAAAATAAATAAATAAAATGCGTTGGGGTCCCCCCAAATTCAATTACCAGGCCCTTCAGGTCTGGTATGGATATTAAGGGGAACTCTGCATCAATTTAAAAAAATGACGTAGAGATCCCCCCAAAAATCCATACCAGACCCTTTATCCAAGCACGCAACCTGGCAGGCCGCAGGAAAAGAGGGGGGGACGAGAGAGCCCCCCCTCCTGAACCGTACCAGGCCACATGCCCTCAACATGGGGAGGATGCTTTGGGGGGGACAAGGGCCTCATCCCTACAACCCTTGCCCGGTGGGTACATTGTACCCCTACCATTTCACAAAGAAAGTGTAAACAATTGTAAAAAAACACACAGACACAGTTGGGAAAGTCCTTTATTTAAAAAAAAAACAAAAAACATTCCAGCGATGTAATCCAGTGTCACGCGGTGATCCGATGTCCAGCACTGCAGTCAGCACTCCACACGAAACGTCATTGGCTGAGCGGAGCTTGGACCTGATGGATGGGGAACTTCCTCCACAGTGTAATAAATGAATAGACCCGCTCCTTCTCAGGTTTCTCATCAGGTCCGCTCAGCCTTACACCCAGTGAAGGTGACACGCCCTCTACGTCATTGGCTGAGCGGACCAGATGGGGAACGTGAGAAGGGGTGGGTCTATTTATTTATTACACTGCGGAGGAAGTTCCCCATCAGGTCCGCTCAGCCATTGACGTTTTGTGTGGAGTGGAGATTGCAGCGCTGGACATCGGATCACCGCGGGACACTGGATTACATCGCTGGAATGTTTTTTTTATTTTTTTTATTATTTATTTTTAATAAAGGACTTTGTCTGTGTGTTTTTTTTTTACAATTGTTTACACTTTCTTTGTGAAATAGTAGGGGTACAATGTACCCCTTACCAATTCACATAGGGGGGGCAGGATCTGAGAGTCCCCTTTGTTAAAGGGGTCTTCCAGATTCCGATAAGCCTCCCGCCCGCAGACCCCCACAAGCACCGGGCAAGGGTTGTGGGGATGAGGCCCTTGTCCCCATCAACATGACACAGACCCCCAAAGCATCCTCCCCATGTTGAGGGCATGTGGCCTGGTACGGTTCAGGAGGGGGGGCGCTCTCTCGTCCCCCGCCCTATTTTCAGGCAGCCTGCCAGGTTGTGTGCTCGGATAAACAGTCTGGTATGGATTTTTTGGGGGAACTCCACGCCATTTTTTTAAAATTTGGCGTGGAGTTCCCCTTAAAATCCATTCCAGACCTGAAGGGTCTGGTATGGATATTTGGGGGGAACCCCACGTAATTTTTTTAAAAAAATTTGACGCAGGGTTCCCCTTAATATCCATACCAGACCTGAAGGGCCTGGTAATTGAATTTGGGGGGACCCCCACGCATTTTATTATAGCCGCGAGTGCTTTTAAATTACTTTTTTTCCTTCAGAAATTACACTTTGTGCAGGGACAGTTCTAAGCAAGGGAAACAAGTGCTGCTTTACAGGCATACTATACACCCCCCAGGTACGAAATTTAAAGGAATATTTCACTTTCATTGTTTCACTTTAAGCATTATTAAAATCACTGCTCCCGAAAAAACTGCAGTTTTTAAAACTTTTTTTTTTCATTGATACATGTCCCCTGGGGCGGGACCCGGGTCCCCAAACACTTTTTATGACAATAACTTGCATATAAGCCTTTAAAATTAGCACTTTAGATGTCTCCCATAGACTTTTCGAATTTGCTGCGAACACCCCAAATCGTTCACTGTTCGGCGAACGTGCAAACAGGCAATGTTCGAGTCGAACATGGGTTCGACTCGAACTCGAAGATCATCCCTAGTCTATTTCAACACATTTACATGTTTCCCTTTAAACCACTCAAGTGTTGCTTTAGCAGTGTGTTTGGGGTCATTGTCCTGCTGGAAGGTGAACCTCCGTCCTAGCCTCAAATCACACACAGAGTGGTACAGGTTTTGCTCAAGAAAATCCTGGTATTTAGCACCATCCATCTTTCCCTCAACTCCGACTAGTTTCCCAGTCCCGACTGCTGAAAAACATCCCCACAGCATGATGCTGCCACCACCATGTTTCACTGTGGGGATGGTGTTCTTTGTGTGATGTGATGTGTTGGGTTTGCACCAGACATAGTGTTTTCTTTGATGGCCAAAAAGTTAAATTTTAGTCTCATCAGACCAGAGCACCTTCCTCCATACATTTTGGGAGTCTCCCACATGCCTTTTCGCAAACTCAAAACGTGCAATTTTGTTTTTTGCTGAAAGTATTGGCTTTCTTCTGGCCACTCTTCCATAAAGCCCAACTCTATAATGTGTGCGGCTTATTGTGGTCCTATGTACAGAAACTCCAGTCTCTGCTGTGGAACTCTGCAGCTCCTCCAGGGTTACCTTAGGTCTCTCTCTGTGCTGCCTCTCTGATTAATGCCTTCCTTGCCCAGTCCGTGAGTTTTGGTGTGCGGCCGTTTCTTGGCAGGTTTGCTGTTGTGCCATGTTCTTTCCATTTGTTATGATAGATTTGATGGTGCTCCTAGGGATCATCAAAGATTTGGATATTTTTTTATAACCTAACCCTGACTTGTACTTAACAACATTGTCCCTTACTTGTTTTGAGAGTTCCTTGGTCTTCATGGCAGTGTTTAGTTAGTGGTGCCTCTTGCTTAGGTGTTGCAGCCTTTGGGGCCTTTCAAAAAGGTGTGTATATCTAAGGCTGGGTTCACACTATACGACACGACTTTCATCCTACTTTGCTCTGCGACATCTGTCCTACATTGGTCCGACATTGGTCCGACATTGGTCCGACATCGGTCCGACATTCATGAACAGGATACTACTTTGATCCGACATTGTGCTAGTCTGACTTGTCCTTTGACCAATCAAAACAATCCCAGGGTGAGATAAATTCCTTTTACTGCTGCTGTAATCACAATGTCGGATGCCAAAGTCGTATGGTTAGGACAAGGATCCGACTTTGATCCGACTTCAATGATAGTCAATGGGCTGAAGTAGGATCAAAGTCGGACAGAAGTAGTACAGGGAGAATTTTTAATGTCGGACGGACATGTGTCGGACCAGTTAAGACGGCTCCCATAGGGAAACATTGATTTTCACACGTCATGCGACATGAGCTCCTAATGTCGGAGCGTTTGTCGGACAAGTGTGAACCAGGCCTAATGACAGATTATGTGACACTTAGATTGCACACAGGTGGACATCATTTCACTAATTATGTGACTTCTGAAGGTAATTGGTTGAACCAGAGCTTTTTATGGGCTTCATAACAAAGTGGGTGAATACATACCCACATGCCAATTATCAGTTTTTTATTCCTGAAAAATAGTTTTATGTATATATATTTCTAATTTTATTTGACCAATTTAGACTATTGTGTTCTGATCCATCACATATAATTCAGATTAAAAACACATTGAACTAAAGGCTGTAATGTAACAAAATAGGTAAAAAGCCAAGGGGGTGAATATTTTTGCAAGGCTCTGTATATAACAGATGTCGATGCAGAAAGCCTGCAGTCAGCAAGAGCCTCCCATGGAGGCGGAGTTTTTTTTTTATTTCTCGGTCCGTCGGATGCTGTGATCGAAGATGAATGGACATTCATCTGGATCAACTGTGGGTATAGAGTTAGGTATATTGGATATTATGATTGTATGATATTTTTTATTTAATTTCTTTTTATGGTTGAACTAGATGGACTTATATATTAGGTAATAGATGTCTTTTTTCAACCTGACTAACTATTTAACTATGTAACATTGCGGGACCCCCTTTTTTTTAATAAAGGACTTGTCCCAAATTGTCTACTGTCATTTTTACAATTTTGACACTTTTTTGGGTGAATGTGTAGGGGTACAATGTACCCAATACCCATTCACATGGGGGGCGGGATCTGGGGGTCCCCTTGTTAAAGGAGGCTTCCAGATTCCGATAAGCCCCCCCGTCCGCAGACCCCCACAACCACTGCACAAGGGTTGTGGGAATGAGGCACTTGTCCCCATCAAGGGGTTCTCTCTCATTGTCATCCCTTTTCTTGCGGCATGCCAGGTTGTGTGCTCAGATAAGGGACTGGTATGGATTTTGGGAGGGACCCCTACGCCATTTTTTTGTTTTACATTTTGGCGCATGGCCTGGTAATGGACTGGGGGGGGGGGACCAGTGCCAATTTTTTCAATGATTTTTATCTATACTGCCGGGATCCGACAATTCATTAATTTGTCTGTTTTTTGCATTAATACATGTCCCCAGGGGCAGGACCCGGGTCCCCAAACACTTTTTATGGCAATAACTTGCATATAAGCTTTTAAAATTAGCATTTTTGATTTTTCATGTGTAATTTAGTACAATACTCGTTAGCTGACAAAACTTCATCTCAGTCAATCTTCCTCTTTCCCCTATTAGACTTGGCCAGAGGACATCCGAAGACATCAGACTTATGAATGTACAGTAAATGACGAGATTGGGCAAATATTCTCTAAAGTCCATAAGTACTTTTTGACTAAATGTTTTTGCTTCTGATTACACTTTCCATTCTTTGGAGTCATAAAGTCATTGGTCTGGGTGTCTAAAATACGCGAATAGGTGAAATTACCTTTGCAGCTGTAACAATGATCTGTTAATCTAACATAGTATAGTGGCGAAATGTCACTGTGACATTACGTGGTAATAGAAATTTCACACTAACAAACATGACTCACCATGGTCTGATCGTCATGGTAAAACTTTCTATGATCTGAGCTGCAAATTTGATAAAAAGAAAACTAACCACCAATGGAAAACTTCACTTGCTTTTATATTTTTCACTTTTAGCACCTTCTAAAGTTCTGGAATTAGACTAATTTTGTTATTTTATCTTGTGCATTTAATTAGGCACAATGTTATCACCATAACAAAGTAGAATAAAAACTATTAAAAGCAAATGATAAAAATAATTAAAGTCGTTTAACATTATTAAAGCGAAGCTCCACCCTAAAGTGGAACTTCCGCTCATTGGATTCCTCCCCCCCTCCGGTGCCACAATTGGCACCTTTCAGGGGGAGGGGGGGTGCAGATACCTGTCTAAGACAGGTATTTGCACCCACTTCCAGGCATAGACTCTGCGGGAAACTGCGGGCATTACGCCACTTACCACCCCCCCCCCCCCTTGTTCCCATTGAGAACGTCTGTTGATGACAAAACGCGTATGGGAGGACGCGCAGTGACGTCACCATGCTGATCTAAGGAGGAAGGGCTCCTTGTTATGCCGGCCGGCATCTTTACACGCTGTTTTTAATCTACTATGCTGTAAGTACAACTTACTTTTTTAAATAAACGCAATTTATTATGGAGTTACGCTATGGTCCTCCCCCCTTTTTTCTGCATATATTTGACGGTGCTGACTGTATGAGTACAGAGAAAACCTAGGACCTGGAGCTTCCACCCTGTGCAAGGTCATATCAAGTGTCTTCTCTCCCTGGAAGTTAAAGGCCGCGGCTGGATTATAGCCGATTGTTCAATTGAGCTTGCCCTCTGGTAAGCAGCCTTTTCATTAGGTGGTGGGCATCTCACTTATCTATGGATCATTTATGGAGTCACTGTGGTGTCGTTTAATCTTCATCTAGGAACCATGTTATGTTCATAGACTGTCGTTTGTTATTCCGTTCATCTGAAGTACACTTATTGTGTTTGTCCTCCTGACATCTAAAGGACATTTTACAGAACTTATGTTTGGCTCAGCTTCAATTTTTTCTATAATTATGCTTATTAGTGGTGAAAAAGAAAGGTAAAGAGGTTTTCAAATGCACATCAGTTCTCATTTGTTTTCTTTTTATATTTAGAATGTGACTATGCAAAGATGTAAACTTTGTTGTAGTCTCTCTTCTAAAAGGGGAGAGAAAGGATGAGCTGGGAGCTGCGTGGTAGTCCATGCAGGGCCGTTTGAATGAATTTGGGGGCCCCAAGCAGATTGAGAATTTGGGGCCCCTGAGGGGGGGGGGGTAGGGTTGCCACCTTTTGGTCAAGACAAACCCGAACGCTTAAGCAGCGCACGCCAATTTTTTTTTTTTTTTTTGTGGTACATTAAATTCATTACCTCTGTACAAAGCAATGCACAGCAATTTTGTTATGTAGTATACACTATACATATATTTTTGTGATTAAATAACATTTCTAATTATATGGAATTAATCACAAGAGTCTCCCTTTACATCAGAGTCAACAGAGTTCCCCTTTACATCAGAGTCAACAGAGTTCCCCTTTACATCAGAGTCAACAGAGTTCCCCTTTACATCAGAGTCAACAGAGTTCCCCTTTACATCAGAGTCAACAGAGTTCCCCTTTACATCAGAGTCAACAGAGTTCCCCTTCAGATCTGAATGCACAGGGTTTGTTCCCCTTTACATCTGATTCTGCAGGAGAGGAGTGCAGAGGGTAAGATGGAGGCAGTATGTACATGAGAGGATTGCGGAGGGTATGATGGGGGCAGTATGTACAGGAGAGGAGTGTGGAGGGTAAGTTTGGGTTACAGTATGTACATTAGAGGATTGCGGAGGGTATGATGGGGGCAGTATGTACAGGAGAGGAGTGTGGAGGGTATGACGGGGGCAGTATGTAAAGATGAGGAGTGTGGAGGGTATGACAGGGGCAGTATGTACAGGAAAGGAGTGTGGTGGGTATGATGGAGGCAGTATGTACAGGAGAGGACTGTGGTGGGTATGATGGGGGCAGTATGTACAGGAGAGGACTGTGGTGGGTAAGATGGGGTTAGGGATTTCATGCAGTGTCTGTGGGGTGACCAGGTAGTGATTTTGGGAAGATAAGGAAAGTGACTATGGAATGATGTCCCTCAGCTGGATGTATAAAGTGGTCTGGAGGTGATATAAGCTGGGGGGAGTTGGGGGCTGAGAATTGTTCAGATGGTGATGTCTATAATGCAAAAAAAGCTCTTCTGCTCATCTACTAATATATACAGCAATAAATCAAACAGCAGTATTATTCAATGAAAACAATCTGTTACACCCCTTTCACACTGTAGGGTTTTGCAGGCGCAATAGCATTAAAAATAGTGCCTGCAAAACGCTGCTAAACTGCTGCCCCATTCATTCCAGTGTGAAAGCCAGAGGGGAGAGGCCCGAGGGCTTTCACACTGGAGCGTTGCGCTAGCAGGACGTTAGAAAAAGTCCTGCTAGACGCATCTTTGCAACGGTGAAGGAGCGGTAAATTAACCGCGCCTCCACCGCTGCTGCCCATAGAAATGAATGGGGCAGCGCGGCTATACTGCCCGCAATGTGCTGCTTCAGCAGAACATTGCGAGCGGTTTTAACACTTTCTCGACCGTTAGCGGGGGTAAAACCGCCCCGCTAGCGGCCGAAATGCGCAGTAAATCCACCCATGGCGTCGGCGGTAAAAATAGCGGCGTATTACCGCCGACGCTATGGGTGCTCCAGTGTGAAAGGGCTCTTATAAACCGTAAGCACATACATGTATATATATAATCCAGCCCCCAGCACTCTGTATGTACAGATAATGTGAAGGTAATGTATGACAATTCATATAACTCTGTGTTATCCAAGCTCTGAGTGTACAATCAGAAGTGTAGACTCATTACATATATACAGGTTACATGAATGGTCACACATTACTTTCACATTATCTAGTCTGAGTGATTGGGGGATGTTTGTATAGACAACATGTGTGCTGCTCATGAGGTTTCTGTCAGCTGTGATCGGGCTGCACACTCCCCCCCCCCCCCCCCCTATACACTCTCTATCTGGTCTGATTCTCCTGTCACCTTAATTAACCCTTTACTGCATCACTTGCAATACAAATACTCCTAAACTTTGCAGCTTTGCTTCCTAGGAGACTTTTCTCAGGAAAAAAATAATTCAGCTCACCTCCTCCCTTCCTCTGGCCAGCCCGACAGGAGCTTCAGTGAGCTCCGCCTCCCGATTCTCTCAGCACTCCGCACTGGTGATTGGGGGGGGGGGGGAGGTTGAGTCAGAGATACCAGAGACTATGCAGGACACTGGAGGAGGGGGGGGGGGGGAGAGACAGAAAGGAGCTTTGGATTCCAGCACACACCGCAGCCTGCACAGTGCACTTATTTAAAAGCAATGCTGCTGCTGTCTCACAGTGACAGGTGTGCCGATGGTCTCCCCTCCCGCCTGAATGGGAGGGGGGCGCTGATCGCGGAGGGGGGCCGCTCTGCTGGGGCCCCAGGCCAGCTTGGGGCCCCAAGCAGTTGCTTGGTTTGCCTCTCCTGTTCCGACGGCCCGGAGTCCATGGTGGAGAAGAAAGCTGGCTGTGGTGGGGAGAAAGATGAGCCTGGAGTTAGGCTGCCCTGTGTGGCCGTGATGGTATATCCAGAAATCGGATATCCACCCAAAGACGATGTTTCCAGCTGGAGTAGTGAGAGCAGCTGTTAGTTCTACCGCCGTGTGAGCCAAACAGGACGCATTTTGGAAGCTTATCCACGCCTCCTTCATCAGCCTGCGAGTTCTATTTGTTTTATATGGTATTTTACTTAATAAATTGTGCTACACTATGCCGGTTTGGCGCTTTCTTCCCTTCCTATTTTACAGATTGTGGATTTCCAACCCACAAATTAAAGCAGCCTTGCCAGCCCCTCAGTGTCTGCCATTTTCTTCTAATTTACATTTTTATTCCTATACCTCCGGGAATAAGTACCATATATACTCGAGTATAAGCCGAGTTTTTCAGCACATTTTTTTGTGCTGAAAATGCCCCCCTCGGCTTATACTCGAGTCACCTTTTTGCGCTGGATCTCCCGAACTTTGAGGGCATGGTACACATGTAGCACCACTCTTCCTCTACAAGTGTGCAAAGTTTGTTGTCCGGGGGACCTACGGCCGGGGAGCACCGATTTTTCAAAGCCGGGCACCCCTTCCATAGACTCCCATGTTAAATGGTAATTTCTCTGGTAACTTTGGGGACCCGGTACCAGCCGGTAGTAGCTGGTTTCTCCTCTATAAGTGTGCAAAGCCCTTTGTCTGGGGGATCTACGGCCGAGGAGCACCGATTTTTCAAAGCTGGGCACCCCTTCCATAGACTCCCATGTTAAACGTCAGTCTAGTCATGGGCACAGTGAGGCATGGGCACAGTGAGGCATGGGCACAGTGAGGCATGCACATGGACACAGTGAGGCAAAGTGAGGCATGCAGATGGACACCCTAGGCTTATACTCAAGTCAATACGTTTTCCCAGTTTTTTGTGGTAAAATTAGGTGCCTCGGCTTATATTCGGGTCGGCTTATACTCAAGTATATACGGTATCTTACAATACTTCTTTTTTACCTGGTATATGACATTGTATCACTATAGGATGGGCACAGTGTCCGCACTGTAGTGTTTTTTTGGTTATGTCTCTTCTAAAAGGTATTTTTCTAATATTTAAAAAAAGGTTTATATTTTAGAGGAATTCCAGGTGTGGACATTTGATAAGTGGTTACTTTGGTCCAGCTTGGACCAATGAAGGTTTGTCAATACCATACCTGGGCGATGCCCCTGGAAGCTGGAAATCACTGCATTATACACCATCAGTCCAGTGACTTCCAGGTCCTGTGCCAAGCATCTTGCCTACTGGATGGCCGGGTGCCATTCGGAGAATGATTTACCTTTTCTGAATGAATGCAAAGCATTCTATGATTGGTTGAGGTGGAGAGCAGGATATCTCCCCATTGTTAAATCAGAGAACCCTTTGCATTCATTCAGAAAATGCAAAGTATTATCTAAATGGTGCCTGTGCTGAGCAGACAACCTTTCGTGTTCAGAATGCAGGAGGCCAGCCACTCATCACAGGACCTGGAAGCAAGTGGAGATCACTGGAGTAGTGGTGTCTACAGCAGTCATTTCCAGCTTTTAGGGCCATCAACCAGATATGACATATACATAGTTGCACCAATGTAGCTATGTAAAAAATGATCCATACTTGGAATTCTTCTTTAAACACTCAGATTGGATAGATAGCCTCAAACAGCATAAGAGAAAATAATAAAGTGGCAATTTTTTATCTGTAATGCCACGTATACACGATCGTTTTTCATGCCATTTTTTTTATCAACGTTTTTCACGTCGTTTTTTTTTCATGTTTCCTCTCAAGCCTGTCTTGCGTACACACGATCATTTTAAAAAACGTTCAAGCAAAGCGCAGTGACGTACAACACGTACGACGGCACTATAAAGGGGAAGTTCCGTTCGGATGGCGCCACCCTTCATGTTAGTAAAGTTTGTTGAGCGACGATTTGTGCTTTTCAGCCTCCTGCTTTTCAGTCCGTTACAGCGTGACGAATGTGCTATCTCCATTACAAATGCTAGTTTTACCAGAACGTGCGCTCCCGTCTCATACTTGATTCTGAGCATGCGCGTTTTTTTTCACCTTGTCAAAGCATACACACCATCGTTTTTCACGTCGTTAAAAAAAACGACATGAAAAACGATGTGAAAAAATAGAGCATGTTCGAAATTTTTAATGGACGTTTTTCACGTTGTTAAAAATGCTCTGGAGCCCACACACAATCGTTTTTAATGCCCATTTTTAAAAAGGGCATTTTTAACGGCATGAAAAACGATCGTGTGTATGGGGCATTAGCCTCATTATTTTAACAATTTAAAGTTGAAAAGCTGAAACATAAATAACACCAATTAATGCAAATGTACATTTATTAAAGAAATATAGTGAATGTATTTTTTATTGCAACTAGTGTAGAAGCTAGATTTTGACTACTTTCGTATATAATCACATGTAAATGCCATGAGTGCAGAGTTGAGCCTAGAGTGATGATTGCAATTCAAGTGTAGGCAGGTGCAGATGGAGGGGGAAGTCAAGAGGAACTTAGTAGCTCTATGGTTTCCTCAGTCACAGTGAGGCAGCTATCCGATTGGATGCTGGCATCCCATGTAACTTTGAAAGCCATTTTAGGTCAGGCAGAGTCTATTTAAGACCCTGGCTCCCGGCTTTGGCGCACATTTTGCAAGCAGCTAGAGTAGAGACCGCGCTTAGCATTCCGCTCCTCAAAACAGATGCCATTGGCCCCTCTGATCCATCACTCTACCTCCGCTTGATGTTGCACTTGTGACTGTTCCTGGTTGGGTTGCCTTCCTGCCGGGACTGTTTTGTATTTCTGGACTTCTGTGACAAAATATCCTTGTTACTGCATTTGGACTCTGTGTTTTCTGCCCGCCGCATTATGCTGCACCTACCCATACCATAGATACCCAATCAATCTTAACCCATAAGAGGAAGTGGATTGAATGATGTTGACCATCATACAACTCAAAAGACTGGTGACATCTAGTGGTAGAGTAGACTCTCTGTGGGGATGGCATCAGATTGAAGGTGAGTATTGCAGCAAAATGACAAATACAGGGGTCCATCTCTGTAGCAGGGATAGTAGTATTGAAACTATAGTATCTTGACTATTCAAATAAAAAAGAAAGTTTAGCCTTTGCATAAACTTCAACAATACCTTTTTAAGCAGTGTAATTACCCACATGAATGCTTACTGTCCTCCATCCTTCTACCCCAGTGGGTTGGCTACTCGTACTCTCACCAACAAGATTAGACATCATAGTCGCAAAAAGCAAACAGGGTATAAAGGCTGAAAGAGGCATCTTGCCCACATGTCTCCGGTATGGCTAGAACTGGCAACTAGAGGGTAGGGAAAAACTGATGCCTTATATTGCTAGAAGTCTGAAACTAAAGCTGCTCATAGATGGATCTAAATTTGGCTGGTTCAGCAAAGTCCAACCAAATTTTGATCCATCTATGGGCCATTCCCACTCGATAGAAGTCAAACTCGCAATCGAGTTCTGTCGTATGAGACTGTTGGAAAATGTATTTTGATCAGTGGCCGCAGCCAACCGATTGCAGCCGTTGATCAGTGTATTCTGACAGCTATCAGAATACAATGGCACAAGTAAGGCAGATGGAGGAATCTGTTTATTTATTTATTTATTTATTTTTGATGATGATTAATAAAAAAAATAAAAAATAAAGAAAACCAGGCATCTGTGGCCAGCCTAAGTGTATGGACAAAGCCAGCAACATGAAGTGTGGGTGCCTGTCACCTATCTTGGCTATGCAGAAATCTGGCCCCATGCAAAACACAAAATCACAGGACCACGTAAAACGCAATGAGTTGAGAAATACACTCTCCGGCCACTATATAAGGTACACCGCTTCAATTGCTTTGTAACACAAATTGCTAATCAGCCAATCATATGGCAGCAACTCAATGCATTTAGGCATCCAGATGTGGTGAAGACGTCTTGCTGAAGTTCAAACCGAGCATTAAAATGGGAAAGAAAGGGGATTTAAGTGACTTTGAACGTGGCATGGTTGTTGATGCCAAACGGGCTGGTCTGAGTATTTCAAAAACAACTGATTTACTGGGATTTTTACGCACAACCATTTCTAGGGTTTACATGGTCCGAAAAAGTGAAAATACCCAATGAGCATCAGTTGTGTTGATAAAAATGCCTTGCTGATGTCAGAGGTCAGAGAAGAATGGGCAGACTAGCTTGAGATGATAGAAAGGCAACAGTAAAGCCCTGTACACACGATCGGATATCCGATGGAATAAAGCTGACTTCCATCAGTCTTGCCTACACACCATCAGTCAAAAATCCGACCGCCCCAAACGCGGTGACGTAAAACACTACGAAGAGCCGAGAAAAATGAAGTTCAATGCTTTTGAGCATGCGTTGACTTGATTCTGAGCGTGCGTGGGTTTTTTATCCGATGGAGTTCCCCACAGACGATCGGAATTTGCTATCGTTTTTTTTTTCCATCGGTATAATTTAAAACATGTTCTATTTTTTTATACCGATGGAAAAAAGACCGATGGGGCCCATACACGATCGGTTTGTCCGATGAAAAAAGTCCATCAGTCTTTTTTCATCAGAAAAACCGATCGTGTGTATGCGGCATAACGCAAATAACCACTCGTTGAAGCAGATGGGCTACAGCAGTAAAAGACCACACAGGTTGCAACTCCTGCCAGCTAAGAACAGGAAGCTGAGGCTACAATTCGCACAGGCTCACCAAAATTGGACAATAGAATATTGGAAAGATGTTGCCTGGTCTGATGAGTCTCAATTTCAGCTGGGACATTCAGATGGTAGGGTCAGAATTTGGCATAAACAACATAGTTACATAGTAGGTGAGTTTGAAAAAAGACACAAGTCCATCAAGTCCAACCTATGTGTGTGATTATATGTCAGTATTACATTGTATATCCCTGTATGTTGTGGTCGTCCAGGTGATTATATAATAGTTTTTAGGCATGAAAGCATGGATCCATCCTGCCTTGTATCAATGGTTCAGGCTGGTGTGGGGATATTTTCTTGGCACACTTTGGGCCCCTTAGTACCAATTGAGCATTGTTTAAACGCCACATCCTACCTCAGTATTGTTGCTGTCCATGTCCATCCCTTTATGACTACAGTGTACCCATCTTCTGATGGCTCCTTCCAGCAGGATAATGCACCATGTCACAAAGCTCAAATCATCTCACTAGTGATGAGCCGAACACCCCCGGGTTCGGTTCGCACCAGAACCCGCGAACGGACCGAAAGTTCGAACGAACATTAGAACCCTATTAAATACAATGGATGCGAACGTTCGAATTCTAAAGTGCTAATTATAACAACTATTATGCATGTTATTGTCATAAATAGGGTTTGGGAACCCGGGTTGTGCACCAGGGGACATGTATCAATGCAAAAAGAAGTTTTAAAAACGGTCGTTTTTCAGGAGCAGTCATTTTAATGATGCATAAAGTGAAAAAAAAAAAAGTCAAATATTCCTTTAAATATCGTACCTGGGGGGTGTCTAAAGTATGCCTGTGAAGTGCCACGTGTTTCCCGTGTTTAGAACTGTCCCTGCACAAAATGACACTTCTAAAGGAAAAAAAAGCCATTTAAAACTGCTTGCGGCTTTAATGTAATGTCTGGTCCCGGTAATATGGATGAAATTCTTTAAGAAAAATGGCATAGCTACCCCATGACCCCCCCCCCTACCCCAGCCCATTACCAGCCCCTTTGGGTCTTGTATGGATATTAAGGGGAACCCCGCACATAAAATAAAAAAGGCCCTATATACTCTGAACAGCCGTATACAGGCGGTGCATACAAGACAGGGACTGTAGGTTTGTTCTTATGTAGAATCTGTTTGTAATTTTGAACAGGTACATTGTTGAAGTGTAGCTCCAGCCCAAAAATCTATTTTTAAACTTTTTGGGAAACATAGGTAAGGGTTATCACCCCTGTAACATTTGTTTTGCTGTCTGTGCCCCTGTTCAGAACATTTCACCTCACTTTCCGTCCCAATGACAACTGTTTTTGAAATGTGGTGTTTTTCTTGAAACAAGGATTGCTGATAAAGCATCAGTACAGATGAGACCCCTTTCTCCCATATTTATTCTTACAGGAGAGAATTTTCCTTTCTAGGGGTAGATTTCCTCTCACTTCCTGTTGTCTTCTTTCGTTTGCAAGTAGGAGTCGTTTGTAAGTTGGATGTTTGAAAGTAGGGACCTGCCGTATATACTCTGCAGAAATAGGCCCCTTAGTTGTTGGTGTTGGCACAACACTGTAAGCACTCAGTTACTCTTGGTTGGTGCTGGAACGCCCTGCTGTCAACTATTATATCAGGAATTTTAATTACATATAATTGTTGAACAGTGGTAGTAAAAATTGGGGCTTTGATGGTGGTGCTGGTGCCACAACACTGTAAGCCCTGACAGTTACTCTTGGTGGGTGCAGCAATGGGCCCTGCTGTGAATTATTAGATCAAGAATTGTAATTACATGCCCCTTTTGAACAGGGGCTGAAAAATTGGGCCTTTCGTGGTGGTGGTGGTGGTGGCGTTGCCACAAGACTGTAAGCCCTCAGAGTTACTCTTGGTGGGTGCAGCAATGGACCCTGCTGTGAATTATTAGATCAAGAATTGTAATTGCATGCCCCTGTTGAACAGGGGCTGAAAAATTGGGCCTTAGGCACTGGTGGCACAACACTACAACCCCTCACAGATACTGTACTTGGAGCACAGCAATGAGCCCTGTTGCAAAGTATTGCTTCAAAAATTGTAATGACACGCCCCTGTTAAACAGGGGCTGAAAAATTGGGCCTTAGGCACTGGTGCCACAACACTCCAACCCCTCACAGATACTGTACTTGGAGCACAGCAATGAGCCCTATGGCAAATTATTGCTAAAAAAATTGTAATTACACGCCCCTGTAAAACAGGGGCTGAAAAATTGGGCCTTAGCCACTGGTGGCGGCACCCATAAACAAAAATGATCTTCCAAGCTATCATCATCAATCGTATCATTGAGGACTCGGAGGAGGAGGATAGCCAGTCAACATAACAGCACAGGCACTCAGCATCAGCATCAGTCTTGAAGGGATGTGACATGTTAAAATCAATTAGTCTGTTATATCAGCATCAGGTGTGTGGTAGCTGGTGGTGATCCAAGACTGGTTCATCTTGATGAAAGTCAGTCGATCAACCGAGTCGGTGGACAGGCGCACCCTGTGATCCGTGACAAATCCTCCAGCAGCACTGAATGTGCGTTCCGAAAGAACGCTGGATGCAGGACAGGCCAGTAGCTCAATTGCATACTGTGCAAGCTCTGGCCAGTGATCCATCCTCAAGACCCAGTAAGCCAGAGGATTTTCGGTGGGGAAGGTGTCCAAGTCTGACCTTACCCCTAGATATTCCTGCACCATGTTTATCAGACGCTGGCGATGGTTGCTGGAACCGATCATACTTTGGGGCTGCGGACTAAAGAATTGTCTGAACGCATCGGTCAGACGGCCACCTTCCCCACCGCTCCTTCTTTGACTGGCCGAAGCCTCAGCAACTCGTTGTCCAGGACCAGGAGTTTGTAACCTCCCAGTCTCTGGGAACGCGTTGCACAGACCTTTCTGCAAGGCCTCCCGGAGTTGTCTCATCCTCTGCTCCCTCTGCGACGGTAACATAAGGTCCGCAACCTTACCCTTGTACCGTGGATCAAGGAGAGTGGCCAGCCAGTAATGGTCCCTCTCCTTGATCCGAAGAATACGAGGATCCTTCCGCAGACTTTGCTGGATCAGGGAGGCCATGCAGCGTAGGTTTGCTGAGGCATTCGCTCCGGAGTCCTCTGGGTCACTAAGGACGACATGATCCGCAGCCACCTCCTCCCAGCCACGTACAAGTCCACTGGTTTCTTGGGACTGTAAATCATCCCTAAAAGACTGCTGCTGATGATGCTGAGTGCCAGCCTCCACCTCCATGCTGACACAATCCTCCTCCTCCTCCTCCTCCTCCTCCTCCTCTTCCTGTGCGATGGGTGGGACAGAAGGAACACTGTCTGGGTAAAGGGGGCCTTGAGAGGCAAGGAAGTCCTCCTCTTCCTGCCTCTGTTCTGCCTCAAGTGCCCTGTCCATTATTCCACGCAGCGTGTGCTCCAACAGGTGGACAAGAGGTACAGTGTCACTGATGCATGCACTGTCACTGCTCACCATCCTCGTGGCCTCCTCAAATGGTGCCAGGACAGTGCATGCATCCCTGATCATGCCCCACTGGCGTGGAGAAAAAAAACCAAGCTCCCCTGACCCTGTCCTGGTGCCGTAGTCGCACAGGTACTCATTGATGGCCCTCTGCTGCGTGTGCAGCCGCTGCAGCATGGCCAACGTTGAGTTCCACCTGGTGGGCATGTCACATATAAGGCGGTTCTTGGGCAGGTTCAACTCCTTTTGCAGCTCAGCCAGGCGAGCACTGGCATTATAAGATCTGCGGAAATGCACACAGACTTTCCTGGCCTGCCTCAGGACATCCTGTAAGCCCGGGTACCTGCCCAAGAACCGCTGCACCACCAGGTTAAGGACGTGAGCCACACAGGGCACATGGGTCAGTTGTCCCTGTCGGAGGGCGGAGAGGAGGTTGGTGCCATTGTCGCAAACCACCATTCCTGGCTTAAGCTGGCGTGGCGTCAACCACCTCTCGGCCTGGCCCTGCAGAGCAGACAGGACCTCTGCCCCAGTGTGGCTTCTGTCCCCCAAACACACCAGCGCAAGCACGGCATGGCATCTTTTTGCCTGCGTACTTGCGTAGCCCCGTGAACGGCTACGGAGCACCGCTGGTTCATAGGACAAACCACAGGAAGAGGCCATGGAGGAAGAAGAAGAGGAGGGGGTGGAGGAGAGAGGTGTGTCACAACCAGTAGTAGCATTTTGGAGGCGTGGCGGTGGGACAACCTCCAACACTACTGCACCTTGTCCTGCATCCTTCCCAGCTGCCAAAAGAGTGACCCAATGGGCCGTGAAAGAAAGGTAACGTCCCTGTCCATGCCTGCTGGACCATGAGTCAGCGGTAATATGCACCTTACCGCTGACCGCCCTGTCCAGCGAGGCCAAGACATTGCCTTCCACATGCCGGTAGAGAGCCGGAATAGCCTTCCGTGAGAAAAAGTGGCGTTTGGGAACCTGCCACTGAGGAACCGCACATTGCACAAACTCACGGAAGGGGGCCGAGTCTACCAACTGAAAAGGCAGCAGTTGAAGCGCTAGCAATTTAGCCAAGCTAGCATTCAACCGCTGGGCATGTGGATGGCTGGGAGTGAACTTCTTTCGACGGTCCAGCAGCTGGGGCAGGGAAATTTGCCTGCTAGAATCGGACGTCGGTGTACTGCTAGCAGAGTGGCCGCAAGTACTTGGCTGTGACACACCTAATTCTACACCTTCATTCCTCTCAGTGCATGTTTCAGAGAGGACTGAAGTTATAGTGGGGTTGGAGATCCCAGCTGATGCGGTGCAAGGAGAAGGCCGCTTTGTTCTTTGGTGTGGGTCTTTGAGGTAGGCTTGCCAACGAGCTGCATGGCAGGTCAACATATGTCTGGTCAGGCATGTGGTACCCAAGCGGCTGATGTTTTGGCCACGCGATATACGCTTGAGACATATGTTGCAAACAGCAGCTGTGCGATCTGATGCACTAGCCTCAAAAAAGGCCCACACCAAAGAACTTTTTGAATGACGGGCAGAGGCAGCGCCCTGCACAGGCGGAGCTCTGCGGTGTGATTCCGTCGGTGTACTGCCCTTACGCTGGCCACCAAAGGGCATCCTGCCTCGTTGGAGATGTGCCTCCTCCTCATCCTCCTCCTCCTCCTCTCTCCTATTAGGCACCCACGTGGAGTCAGTGACCTCATCATCACCTCCCTCCTCATCACTGGAGGCAATCTGGCAGTATGCTGCAGATGCTGGAACATGACTGCCAGATTGGTGTCCTTCTTGAGCATCCCCTCTGTCTGCTCTCACGCTACTGCCTTCCTCTAGCTGGGTTTCATCATCAGACCCTTCGAAACGCTGGGCATCCTCCTGGAGCATGTACCCAACACTGTGCTGAAACAGTTCGGGGGACTCCTCAGGAGGAGGACATGGTGGGTCTAGAGAAGGAGTGACTGATGATGAGTCTGACATTGATACCAGGGAAGAGGACGCTTTGGCAGCTGCTTTTCCAGTACCCTGAGCCTGGGTGAGAGAGGATGAGGAGGAGGAGGAGGGCTTGGTCATCCACTCTACCAAGTCTTCGGCATGATGTGGCTCAACATGTCCAGCTGCCGAAAAGAAGGACAAGCGTGTCCCATGGCCATGTGCTGATGACAATGCACCGCGTCCACGACCAGCACTGTTGCCCCCAGACACAGAGCCTGCTTGCCCTCTTTTATTGCCTCCTGACTGTCTGCCTCTCCTTGTTTGCCTTCCAGACATTCTAATAGATGGCCTGCAGGGAGATGGGAAAAAAGCAATAAGGGCTACCTTCAGGTGTCCTTCTCTGTCCCTTGAAACAAGGACTTTGACAGTGAAAGAAACTGACACACTCTCCCTACCTACAGTTTTCTGTCCCTAGAAAAAATGTTTTTTTTAAGCACAATTTAGCACAAGGAGAATTCACTCACTGTCCTTCCAGGTCCCTGGAAACAAGGACTTTGACAGTGAAAGAAACTGACACACTCTCCCTACCTACAGTTTTCTGTCCCTAGAAAAAATGTTTTTTTTAAGCACAATTTAGCACAAGGAGAATTACCTCACTGTCCTTCCAGGTCCCTGGAAACAAGGACTTTGACAGTGAAAGAAACTGACACACTCTCCCTACCTACAGTTTTCTGTCCCTAGAAAAAATGTTTTTTTTAAGCACAATTTAGCACAAGGAGAATTACCTCACTGTCCTTCCAGGTCCCTGGAAACAAGGACTTTGACAGTGAAAGAAACTGACACACTCTCCCTACCTACAGTTTTCTGTCCCTAGAAAAAATGTTTTTTTTAAGCACAATTTAGCACAAGGAGAATTACCTCACTGTCCTTCCAGGTCCCTGGAAACAAGGACTTTGACAGTGAAAGAAACTGACACACTCTCCCTACCTACAGTTTTCTGTCCCTAGAAAAAATGTTTTTTTTAAGCACAATTTAGCACAAGGAGAATTACCTCACTGTCCTTCCAGGTCCCTGGAAACAAGGACTTTGACAGTGAAAGAAACTGACACACTCTCCCTACCTACAGTTTTCTGTCCCTAGAAAAAATGTTTTTTTTAAGCACAATATAGCACAAGGAGAATTCACTCACTGTCCTTCCAGGTCCCTGGAAACAAGGACTTTGACAGTGAAAGAAACTGACACACTCTCCCTACCTACAGTTTTCTGTCCGTAGAAAAAATGTTTTTTTTAAGCACAATTTAGCACAAGGAGAATTACCTCACTGTCCTTCCAGGTCCCTGGAAACAAGGACTTTGACAGTGAAAGAAACTGACACACTCTCCCTACCTACAGTTTTCTGTCCCTAGAAAAAATGTTTTTTTTAAGCACAATTTAGCACAAGGAGAATTACCTCACTGTCCTTCCAGGTCCCTGGAAACAAGGACTTTGACAGTGAAAGAAACTGACACACTCTCCCTACCTACAGTTTTCTGTCCCTAGAAAAAATGTTTTTTTTAAGCACAATTTAGCACAAGGAGAATTACCTCACTGTCCTTCCAGGTCCCTGGAAACAAGGACTTTGACAGTGAAAGAAACTGACACACTCTCCCTACCTACAGTTTTCTGTCCCTAGAAAAAATGTTTTTTTTAAGCACAATATAGCACAAGCACAAAACACACTGACACTCTCCCTACCTATCCTTCTCTTTCCCTAAACTAAAGGAATCCAGGTTAAGCAAGAAAGAAATAAAAGTCACTGTCCCTGCCTATGCTGCTCTATCCCTGCTCCGGAACACACTACACTAGGCCGCCGTGCTGGCGGCCTTTTATAGTGTGGGGCGTGTACTAAACCCCCTCAGCAATAATTGGCCACAGGCATCCTGCCTGTGGCCAATCATTGCTCTCCTCGCTGCCGGCGCTGTGATTGGCCAAGCATGCGGGGTCACAGTGCATGCTTGGCCAATCACAGCGCCTGGATGACACTGCGATGGCGTAGTGCATTGTGGGCCGTTTGCGTCACTCGAATTTGGCGCGAACGGCCCAAATCGTTCGATCTTCGTCGAACGATCGAACAGCCGATGTTCGAGTCGAACGTATGTTCGACTCGAACACGAAGCTCATCCCTACATCTCACTACTTGTTTTTTTGAACATGACAATGAGGTCTTTGTACTCCAATGGCCTCCACAGTCACCAGATCTCAATCCAATAGAGCACCTTTGCATAGTTGCCAACATTGCAAAAAAAACATCTGGGACACTTTTTTTGTATTGAGGCGGAGCCTTGCTATAATTAGGGGGCGGGGCATTTGTTTGTAGGCGTGTCATGCTGAAATGAAAAATGCGGCGTGGTTTACGCACGATAGTGGGTGTGGCTTAAATGGGCGTGGTTCAAAAGGGTGTGGCTACAGTCCGAGGTGAGAGAAAGAGAGAGAAAGAAATAGAAAGAAAGAAGCCAGATCCTACACCACAATAGAAATGTGTAACAAAATTGGCAGATAAGTATACTCCAAAACACCTGTTGGCGCTTCAATCATCCCGACACCATGTTTGTGATGTCAGGGTGATTGAAGCGCATTATTTCTATTATTACATTGTAATATAAAATTAAATCATTCAACTCACCATAATGCTGAATCAGTGGGACCCCTAAGCGTGTCACCTGCCACTTCGCCTGCCACCAGATGCCATCAAATGCCCCCAGCAGAGTCCGTCCTTACATCAGGTGCCCCCAGCAGAGTCAGTCCTTACATCAGGTGCCCCCAGCAGAGTCCATCCTTACATCAGGTGCCCCCAGCAGAGTCTGTCCTTACAAACTCTCCACTCTCTTGTGTATGGCAGTGGCGTCACTAGGGTTGGTGTCACCTGGTGGGGTAAAACATGGTGTCACCCCCCCCCCATCTAGGCTACCCAGCTCCATTCAGGTAGCGCACGGTCACAGGGTGCACCCCAAACCAGCCCCTGTAAATGATAGTATAGGGTGGTATAGTGGCAGATTAGGGTAAAATAGGGTGGTATAGTGTCAGGTTGAGGTGGTATATAACAGGTTAGGGTGGTACAGGGCAGGTTAGGGCGGTATTGGGGTGGTATAGGGCAAGTTAGGGTGGCACAGGGCAGGTTGAAGTGGCACAGGGAAGGCTTGGATGGCAAAGCGCAGGCTGTGGTGGTATAGGGCAGGCTGGGGTGGTACAGGGCAGGTTGGGGTGGTACAGGGCAAGTTAGGGTGGCACAGAGCAGGTTGGGTAGTATAGGGCAAGTTAGGGTGGCATAGGGCAGGTTGGGGTGGTATAGGGCAGGTTAGGTTGGCACAGGGCAGGTTGGGGTGGCACAGGGCAGGCTGGGTTGGTATAGGGCAGTTTGGAGTGGTACAGGGCAGGATGGGGTGGTATAGGGCAGGCTTGGGTGGCACAGAGCAGGCTGGGTGGTATAGCGCAGGCTGGGGTGGTATAGGGCTGGTTGGGGTAATACAGGGCAGGCAGGCGGTGGTATAGGGCAGGCTGGGGTGGTATAGGGCAGGTTGGGGTAATACAGGGCAGGCTGTGGTGGTACAGGGCAGGCTGGGGTGGCACAGGGCAGCTTGGGGTGGCACATGGTCCAAAAACTAAGAAAATGAATATGATTGAAGATCAGATGTGGCACTACATGTCTCGGCAGCAGGTAATAAGGTGTGAGTGAGGATCAGCTGTGGCACTACATGTCCCAGCACGCTTGATGGCAGGTTGTGTTGTGTAGGTAGGGGTGGAAATGCTATGCTTGGTGCCCATTCTCTCTCTCTCTCTCTCTCTCTCTCTCTCTCTCCTGTGCTGGTGTCCTCCTCGGGGAGTAGCAGTGTGATGACAGTCAGGTGTAATACGATCTCATACACCTCCTCTCTATAACCGAGCACATGCACACTCACTGTTTGTGATCTCCTCTACAGAGCTGACCTCTGACTCCCTGGGCTGCCATCATGTGCAGCAGCAGCTACACAGTTCCTGGCTTCCACGTGTGTTAAGTGTAGAGAGGAGGGGCCTCTAGGCTTCAGTGTATACTTGTACACTGAAGAGAGAAGCTGATTGGATGCCCATCCTCTCTCCACTGAACACTAGGGGAAATGTACTGGCAGAGGCGACGGCGGCCATTTTTCTGTAGCCCGTCGGCTGCTTTTTCCGTAAAACACTCCCGATTTTCCCGGGACAAAAGCAAAATCCCGGGAAAATAATCGGGACAAGCTTAATTCGGGACGAGGGTCCCAAATTTGGGATTGTCCCGGGAAATTCGGGACTGTTGGCAACTATGCCTTTGGGATGTGGTTGAACGGGAGTGAGGCTATCATGTCAACATGGGCCAAAATCTCTAAAGAATGTTTCCAACACCTTGATGAATCTATGCCACAAAGAATTAAGGCCGTTCTGAAGGCAAACATGGGTCCAACCTGATACTAGCAAGGTGTACCTAATAAAGTGTCCGGTGAGTGTATAAAAAATATGAGACATTCCTGCATTCTACAGATGCAATCATACAGAGAGAGAGTCTAAGGCAGAAACTTGTGCAGATTCCGTGATGATCATGAAAACTGACAGAGCAGAAATGCTGCAATGTAAGGTGTGCTGGAGGGAGGAAAGCATCACAGCTAGTAGCAGAGATTCCACAAGAACCATTCACCTGCACCCCCACGCTCCACATTTCACAGGTCACAAACTTCAGCTGCTTCTTTTAGACCTTACCGGAATCTATTTCCCTCCTGTCACTCACTCATGAAGATTGTCTACTGAGACCGTGAGCAGAGATTATGACTGCAGTGGGGATTGGAGGCTAATGGAGTTTGACATCAGAAATGTAAACAGCAAGTCTGTAGATTCACCTGTGCAGTATAGCGAGAGCCATACACACTATCAGTTTTCTTGCAGGTTTTTCTCTTCAGGTTTACCAAAACCATCTAATATGAGGTCAAACCTTAAGAGTTTCAATTCGTATGCAATCAGGCAGGCCCTTGCACTACATGGTTTTGGTAAACCTGAAGAGAAAAACCTGCAAGAAAACTGATAGTGTGTAATGACTAGTGATGAGCCGAACACCCCCGGGTTCGGTTCGCATCAGAACCCGCGAACGGACCGAAAGTTCGTACGAACATTAGAACCCTATTAAATACAATGGATGCGAACGTTCGAATTCTAAAGTGCTAATTATAACAACCATTATGCATGTTATTGTCCTAAAAAGGGTTTGGGAACCCGGGTTGTGCACCAGGGGACATGTATCAATGCAAAAAGAAGTTTTAAAAACGGTCGTTTTTCGGGAGCAGTCATTTTAATGATGCATAAAGTGAAAAAAAAAAAGTCAAATATTCCTTTAAATATCGTACCTGGGGGGTGTCTAAAGTATGCCTGTGAAGTGCCACGTGTTTCCCGTGTTTAGAACTGTCCCTGCACAAAATGACACTTCTAAAGGAAAAAAAAGCCATTTAAAACTGCTTGCGGCTTTAATGTAATGTCTGGTCCCGGTAATATGGATGAAAATCTTTAAGAAAAATGGCATAGCTACCCCATGACCCCCCCCCCTACCCCAGCCCATTACCAGCCCCTTTGGGTCTTGTATGGATATTAAGGGGAACCCCGCACATAAAATAAAAAAGGCCCTATATACTCTGAACAGCCGTATACAGGCGGTGCATACAAGACAGGGACTGTAGGTTTGTTCTTATGTAGAATCTGTTTGTAATTTTGAACAGGTACATTGTTTAAGTGTAGCTCCAGCCCAAAAATCTATTTTTAAACTTTTTGGAAAACATAGGTAAGGGTTATCACCCCTGTAACATTTGTTTTGCTGTCTGTGCCCCTGTTCAGAACATTTCACCTCACTTTCCGTCCCAATGACAACTGTTTTTGAAATGTGGTGTTTTTCTTGAAACAAGGATTGCTGATAAAGCATCAGTACAGAGGAGACACCTTTCTCCCATATTAATTCTTACAGGAGAGAATTTTCCTTCCAAGGGGTAGATTTCCTCTCACTTCCTGTTGTCTTCTTGCGTTTGCAAGTAGGAGTCGTTTGTAAGTTGGATGTTTGAAAGTAGGGACCTGCCGTATATACTCTGCAGAAATAGGCCCCTTAGTTGTTGGTGTTGGCACAACACTGTAAGCACTCACAGTTACTCTTGGTTGGTGCTGGAACGCCCTGCTGTCAACTATTATATCAGGAATTGTAATTACATATAATTGTTGAACAGTGGTAGTAAAAATTGGGCCTTTGATGGTGGTGCTGGTGCCACAACACTGTAAGCCCTGACAGTTACTCTTGGTGGGTGCAGCAATGGGCCCTGCTGTGAATTATTAGATCAAGAATTGTAATTGCATGCCCCTTTTGAACAGGGGCTGAAAAATTGGGCCTTTCGTGGTGGTGGTGGTGGTGGTGGCGTTGCCACAACACTGTAAGCCCTCAGAGTTACTCTTGGTGGGTGCAGGAATGGGCCCTGCTGTGAATTATTAGATCAAGAATTGTAATTACATGCCCCTTTTGAACAGGGGCTGAAAAATTGGGCCTTTCGTGGTGGTGGTGGTGGTGGCGTTGCCACAACACTGTAAGCCCTCAGAGTTACTCTTGGTGGGTGCAGCAATGGGCCCTGCTGTGAATTATTAGATCAAGAATTGTAATTACATGCCCCTGTTGAACAGGGGCTGAAAAATTGGGCCTTAGGCCCTGGTGGCACAACACTACAACCCCTCACAGATACTGTACTTGGAGCACAGCAATGAGCCCTGTTGCAAAGTATTGCTTCAAAAATTGTAATGACACGCCCCTGTTAAACAGGGGCTGAAAAATTGGGCCTTAGGCACTGGTGCCACAACACTCCAACCCCTCACAGATACTGTACTTGGAGCACAGCAATGAGCCCTATGGCAAATTATTGCTAAAACAATTGTAATTACACGCCCCTGTAAAACAGGGGCTGAAAAATTGGGCCTTAGCCACTGGTGGCGGCACCCATAAACAAAAATGATCTTCCAAGCTATCATCATCAATCGTATCATTGAGGACTCGGAGGAGGAGGATAGCCAGTCAACATAACAGCACAGGCACTCAGCATCAGCATCAGTCTTGAAGGGATGTGACATGTTAAAATCAATTAGTCTGTTATATCAGCATCAGGTGTGTGGTAGCTGGTGGTGATCCAAGACTGGTTCATCTTGATGAAAGTCAGTCGATCAACCGAGTCGGTGGACAGGCGCACCCTGTGATCCGTGACAAATCCTCCAGCAGCACTGAATGTGCGTTCCGAAAGAACGCTGGATGCAGGACAGGCCAGTAGCTCAATTGCATACTGTGCAAGCTCTGCCCAGTGATCCATCCTCAAGACCCAGTAAGCCAGAGGATTTTCGGTGGGGAAGGTGTCCAAGTCTGACCTTGCCCCTAGATATTCCTGCACCATGTTTATCAGACGCTGGCGATGGTTGCTGGAACCGATCATACTTTGGGGCTGCGGACTAAAGAATTGTCTGAACGCATCGGTCAGACGGCCACCTTCCCCACCGCTCCTTCTTTGACTGGCCGAAGCCTCAGCAACTCGTTGTCCAGGACCAGGAGTTTGTAACCTCCCAGTCTCTGGGAACGCGCTGCACAGACCTTTCTGCAAGGCCTCCCGGAGTTGTCTCATCCTCTGCTCCCTCTGCGACGGTAACATAAGGTCCGCAACCTTACCCTTGTACCGTGGATCAAGGAGAGTGGCCAGCCAGTAATGGTCCCTCTCCTTGATCCGAAGAATACGAGGATCCTTCCGCAGACTTTGCAGGATCAGGGAGGCCATGCAGCGTAGGTTTGCTGAGGCATTCGCTCCGGAGTCCTCTGGGTCACTAAGGACGACATGATCTGCAGCCACCTCCTCCCAGCCACGTACAAGTCCACTGGTTTCTTGGGACTGTAAATCATCCCTAAAAGACTGCTGCTGATGATGCTGAGTGCCAGCCTCCACCTCCATGCTGACACAATCCTCCTCCTCCTCCTCCTCCTCCTCCTCCTCTTCCTGTGCGATGGGTGGGACAGAAGGAACACTGTCTGGGTAAAGGGGGCCTTGAGAGGCAAGGAAGTCCTCCTCTTCCTGCCTCTGTTCTGCCTCAAGTGCCCTGTCCATTATTCCACGCAGCGTGTGCTCCAACAGGTGGACAAGAGGTACAGTGTCACTGATGCATGCACTGTCACTGCTCACCATCCTCGTGGCCTCCTCAAATGGTGCCAGGACAGTGCATGCATCCCTGATCATGCCCCACTGGCGTGGAGAAAAAAAACCAAGCTCCCCTGACCCTGTCCTGGTGCCGTAGTCGCACAGGTACTCATTGATGGTCCTCTGCTGCGTGTGCAGCCGCTGCAGCATGGCCAACGTTGAGTTCCACCTGGTGGGCATGTCACATATAAGGCGGTTCTTGGGCAGGTTCAACTCCTTTTGCAGCTCAGCCAGGCGAGCACTGGCATTATAAGATCTGCGGAAATGCACACAGACTTTCCTGGCCTGCCTCAGGACATCCTGTAAGCCCGGGTACCTGCCCAAGAACCGCTGCACCACCAGGTTAAGGACGTGAGCCACACAGGGCACATGGGTCAGTTGTCCCTGTCGGAGGGCGGAGAGGAGGTTGGTGCCATTGTCGCAAACCCCCATTCCTGGCTTAAGCTGGCGTGGCGTCAACCACCTCTCGGCCTGGCCCTGCAGAGCAGACAGGACCTCTGCCCCAGTGTGGCTTCTGTCCCCCAAACACACCAGCGCAAGCACGGCATGGCATCTTTTTGCCTGCGTACTTGCGTAGCCCCTTGAACGGCTACGGAGCACCGCTGGTTCAGAGGACAAACCACAGGAAGAGGCCATGGAGGAAGAAGAAGAGGAGGGGGTGGAGGAGAGAGGTGTGTCACAACCAGTAGTAGCATTTTGGAGGCGTGGCGGTGGAACAACCTCCAACACTACTGCACCTTGTCCTGCATCCTTCCCAGCTGCCAAAAGAGTGACCCAATGGGCCGTGAAAGAAAGGTAACGTCCCTGTCCATGCCTGCTGGACCATGAGTCAGCGGTAATATGCACCTTACCTCTGACCGCCCTGTCCAGCGAGGCCAAGATATTGCCTTCCACATTGCGGTAGAGAGCCGGAATAGCCTTCCGTGAGAAAAAGTGGCGTTTGGGAACCTGCCACTGAGGAACCGCACATTGCACAAACTCACGGAAGGGGGCCGAGTCTACCAACTGATAAGGCAGCAGTTGAAGCGCTAGCAATTTAGCCAAGCTAGCATTCAACCGCTGGGCATGTGGATGGCTGGGAGTGAACTTCTTTCGACGGTCCAGCAGCTGGGGCAGGGAAATTTGCCTGCTAGAATCGGACGTCGGTGTACTGCTAGCAGAGTGGCCGCAAGTACTTGGCTGTGACACACCTAATTCTACACCTTCATTCCTCTCAGTGCATGTTTCAGAGAGGACTGAAGTTATAGTGGGGTTGGAGATCCCAGCTGATGCGGTGCAAGGAGAGGTCCGCTTTGTTCTTTGGTGTGGGTCTTTGAGGTAGGCTTGCCAACGAGCTGCATGGCAGGTCAACATATGTCTGGTCAGGCATGTGGTACCCAAGCGGCTGATGTTTTGGCCACGCGATATACGCTTGAGACATATGTTGCAAACAGCAGCTGTGCGATCTGATGCACTAGCCTCAAAAAAGGCCCACACCAAAGAACTTTTTGAATGACGGGCAGAGGCAGCGCCCTGCACAGGCGGAGCTCTGCGGTGTGATTCCGTCGGTGTACTGCCCTTACGCTGGCCACCAAAGGGCATCCTGCCTCGTTGGAGATGTGCCTCCTCCTCATCCTCCTCCTCCTCCTCTCTCCTATTAGGCACCCACGTGGAGTCAGTGACCTCATCATCCCCTCCCTCCTCATCACTGGAGCCAATCTGGCAGTATGCTGCAGCTGCTGGAACATGACTGCCAGATTGGTGTCCTTCTTGAGCATCCCCCCTGTCTGCTCTCACGCTACTGCCTTCCTGTAGCTGGGTTTCATCATCAGACCCTTCGAAACGCTGGGCATCCTCCTGGAGCATGTACCCAACACTGTGCTCAAACAGTTCGGGGGACTCCTCAGGAGGAGGACATGGTGGGTCTAGGGAAGGAGTGACTGATGATGAGTCTGACATTGATACCAGGGAAGAGGACGCTTTGGCAGCTGCTTTGCCAGTACCCTGAGCCTGGGTGAAAGAGGATGAGGAGGAGGAGGAGGCTTGGTCATCCACTCTACCAAGTCTTCGGCATGATGTGGCTCAACATGTCCAGCTGCCGAAAAGAAGGACAAGCGTGTCCCATGGCCATGTGCTGATGACAATGCACCGCGTCCACGACCAGCACTGTTGTCCCCAGACACAGAGCCTGCTTGCCCTCTTTTATTGCCTCCTGACTGTCTGCCTCTCCTTGTTTGCCTTCCAGACATTCTAATAGATGGCCTGCAGGGAGATGGGAAAAAAGCAATAAGGGCTACCTTCAGGTGTCCTTCTCTGTCCCTTTACTTAAGGATTTCTAAATATGGTTGAGGATGATTGCTTTTGCACAGAATAGCACAACGACAATTTCCCTGACTGTCCAAAAAACAAGGATTTCAAAGATGGTTGATGAGGAATGCTTTAGCACACTATAGCACAAGGAGAATTTCCCTCACTGTCCTTCCCTGTCCCTAGAAACAAGGATTATCACAGTGAAAGAAACTGACACTCTTCCTACCTATAGTTTTCTGTCCCTAGAAAAAATGTTTTTTTAAAGCACACTATAGCACAAGGAGAATTTCCCTCACTGTCCTTCCCTGTCCCTAGAAACAAGGATTATCACAGTGAAAGAAACTGACACTCTTCCTACCTATAGTTTTCTGTCCCTAGAAAAAATGTTTTTTTAAAGCACACTATAGCACAAGGAGAATTTCCCTCACTGTCCTTCCCTGTCCCTAGAAACAAGGATTATCACAGTGAAAGAAACTGACACTCTTCCTACCTATAGTTTTCTGTCCCTAGAAAAAATGTTTTTTTAAAGCACACTATAGCACAAGGAGAATTTCCCTCACTGTCCTTCCCTGTCCCTAGAAACAAGGATTATCACAGTGAAAGAAACTGACACTCTTCCTACCTATAGTTTTCTGTCCCTAGAAAAAATGTTTTTTAAAGCACACTATAGCACAAGGAGAATTTCCCTCACTGTCCTTCCCTGTCCCTAGAAACAAGGATTATCACAGTGAAAGAAACTGACACTCTTCCTACCTATAGTTTTCTGTCCCTAGAAAAAATGTTTTTTTAAAGCACACTATAGCACAAGGAGAATTTCCCTCACTGTCCTTCCCTGTCCCTAGAAACAAGGATTATCACAGTGAAAGAAACTGATACTCTTCCTACCTATAGTTTTCTGTCCCTAGAAAAAATGTTTTTTTAAAGCACACTATAGCACAAGGAGAATTTCCCTCACTGTCCTTCCCTGTCCCCAGAAACAAGGATTATCACAGTGAAAGAAACTGACACTCTTCCTACCTATAGTTTTCTGTCCCTAGAAAAAATGTTTTTTTAAAGCACACTATAGCACAAGGAGAATTTCCCTCACTGTCCTTCCCTGTCCCTAGAAACAAGGATTATCACAGTGAAAGAAACTGACACTCTTCCTACCTATAGTTTTCTGTCCCTAGAAAAAATGTTTTTTTAAAGCACACTATAGCACAAGGAGAATTTCCCTCACTGTCCTTCCCTGTCCCTAGAAACAAGGATTATCACAGTGAAAGAAACTGACACTCTTCCTACCTATAGTTTTCTGTCCCTAGAAAAAATGTTTTTTTAAAGCACACTATAGCACAAGGAGAATTTCCCTCACTGTCCTTCCCTGTCCCTAGAAACAAGGATTATCACAGTGAAAGAAACTGACACTCTTCCTACCTATAGTTTTCTGTCCCTAGAAAAAATGTTTTTTTAAAGCACACTATAGCACAAGGAGAATTTCCCTCACTGTCCTTCCCTGTCCCTAGAAACAAGGATTATCACAGTGAAAGAAACTGACACTCTTCCTACCTATAGTTTTCTGTCCCTAGAAAAAATGTTTTTTTAAAGCACACTATAGCACAAGGAGAATTTCCCTCACTGTCCTTCCCTGTCCCTAGAAACAAGGATTATCACAGTGAAAGAAACTGACACTCTTCCTACCTATAGTTTTCTGTCCCTAGAAAAAATGTTTTTTTAAAGCACACTATAGCACAAGGAGAATTTCCCTCACTGTCCTTCCCTGTCCCTAGAAACAAGGATTATCACAGTGAAAGAAACTGACACTCTTCCTACCTATAGTTTTCTGTCCCTAGAAAAATTTTTTTTTAAAGCACACTATAGCACAAGGAGAATTTCCCTCACTGTCCTTCCCTGTCCCTAGAAACAAGGATTATCACAGTGAAAGAAACTGACACTCTTCCTACCTATAGTTTTCTGTCCCTAGAAAAAATGTTTTTTAAAGCACACTATAGCACAAGGAGAATTTCCCTCACTGTCCTTCCCTGTCCCTAGAAACAAGGATTATCACAGTGAAAGAAACTGACACTCTTCCTACCTATAGTTTTCTGTCCCTAGAAAAAATGTTTTTTTAAAGCACACTATAGCACAAGGAGAATTTCCCTCACTGTCCTTCCCTGTCCCTAGAAACAAGGATTATCACAGTGAAAGAAACTGACACTCTTCCTACCTATAGTTTTCTGTCCCTAGAAAAAATGTTTTTTTAAAGCACACTATAGCACAAGGAGAATTTCCCTCACTGTCCTTCCCTGTCCCTAGAAACAAGGATTATCACAGTGAAAGAAACTGACACTCTTCCTACCTATAGTTTTCTGTCCCTAGAAAAAATGTTTTTTTAAAGCACACTATAGCACAAGGAGAATTTCCCTCACTGTCCTTCCCTGTCCCTAGAAACAAGGATTATCACAGTGAAAGAAACTGACACACTTCCTACCTATAGTTTTCTGTCCCTAGAATTTTTTTTTTTTAAAGCACACTATAGCACAAGGAGAATTTCCCTCACTGTCCTTCCTTGTCCCTAGAAACAAGGATTATCACAGTGAAAGAAACTGACACTCTTCCTACCTATAGTTTTCTGTCCCTAGAAAAAATGTTTTTTTAAAGCACACTATAGCACAAGGAGAATTTCCCTCACTGTCCTTCCCTGTCCCTAGAAACAAGGATTCGCACAGTAAAACACACTGACACTCTCCCTACCTATAGTTTTCTGTCCCTAGAAAAAATGTTTTTTTAAAGCACACTATAGCACAAGGAGAATTTCCCTCACTGTCCTTCCCTGTCCCTAGAAACAAGGATTCGCACAGTAAAACACACTGACACTCTCCCTACCTATAGTTTTCTGTCCCTAGAAAAAATGTTTTTTTAAAGCACACTATAGCACAAGGAGAATTTCCCTCACTGTCCTTCCCTGTCCCTAGAAACAAGGATTATCACAGTGAAAGAAACTGACACTCTTCTACCTATAGTTTTCTGTCCCTAGAAAAAATGTTTTTTTAAAGCACACTATAGCACAAGGAGAATTTCCCTCACTGTCCTTCCCTGTCCCTAGAAACAAGGATTATCACAGTGAAAGAAACTGACACTCTTCCTACCTATAGTTTTCTGTCCCTAGAAAAAATGTTTTTTTAAAGCACACTATAGCACAAGGAGAATTTCCCTCACTGTCCTTCCCTGTCCCTAGAAACAAGGATTATCACAGTGAAAGAAACTGACACTCTTCCTACCTATAGTTTTCTGTCCCTAGAAAAAATGTTTTTTTAAAGCACACTATAGCACAAGGAGAATTTCCCTCACTGTCCTTCCCTGTCCCTAGAAACAAGGATTATCACAGTGAAAGAAACTGACACTCTTCCTACCTATAGTTTTCTGTCCCTAGAAAAAATGTTTTTTTAAAGCACACTATAGCACAAGGAGAATTTCCCTCACTGTCCTTCCCTGTCCCTAGAAACAAGGATTATCACAGTGAAAGAAACTGACACTCTTCCTACCTATAGTTTTCTGTCCCTAGAAAAAATGTTTTTTTAAAGCACACTATAGCACAAGGAGAATTTCCCTCACTGTCCTTCCCTGTCCCTAGAAACAAGGATTATCACAGTGAAAGAAACTGACACTCTTCCTACCTATAGTTTTCTGTCCCTAGAAAAAATGTTTTTTTAAAGCACACTATAGCACAAGGAGAATTTCCCTCACTGTCCTTCCCTGTCCCTAGAAACAAGGATTATCACAGTGAAAGAAACTGACACTCTTCCTACCTATAGTTTTCTGTCCCTAGAAAAAATGTTTTTTTAAAGCACACTATAGCACAAGGAGAATTTCCCTCACTGTCCTTCCCTGTCCCTAGAAACAAGGATTATCACAGTGAAAGAAACTGACACTCTTCCTACCTATAGTTTTCTGTCCCTAGAAATTTTTTTTTTTAAAGCACACTATAGCACAAGGAGAATTTCCCTCACTGTCCTTCCCTGTCCCTAGAAACAAGGATTATCACAGTGAAAGAAACTGACACTCTTCCTACCTATAGTTTTCTGTCCCTAGAAAAAATGTTTTTTTAAAGCACACTATAGCACAAGGAGAATTTCCCTCACTGTCCTTCCCTGTCCCTAGAAACAAGGATTCGCACAGTAAAACACACTGACACTCTCCCTACCTATAGTTTTCTGTCCCTAGAAAAAATGTTTTTTTAAAGCACACTATAGCACAAGGAGAATTTCCCTCACTGTCCTTCCCTGTCCCTAGAAACAAGGATTCGCACAGTAAAACACACTGACACTCTCCCTACCTATAGTTTTCTGTCCCTAGAAAAAATGTTTTTTTAAAGCACACTATAGCACAAGGAGAATTTCCCTCACTGTCCTTCCCTGTCCCTAGAAACAAGGATTCGCACAGTAAAACACACTGACACTCTCCCTACCTATAGTTTTCTGTCCCTAGAAAAAATGTTTTTTTAAAGCACACTATAGCACAAGGAGAATTTCCCTCACTGTCCTTCCCTGTCCCTAGAAACAAGGATTATCACAGTGAAAGAAACTGACACTCTTCTACCTATAGTTTTCTGTCCCTAGAAAAAATGTTTTTTTAAAGCACACTATAGCACAAGGAGAATTTCCCTCACTGTCCTTCCCTGTCCCTAGAAACAAGGATTATCACAGTGAAAGAAACTGACACTCTTCCTACCTATAGTTTTCTGTCCCTAGAAAAAATGTTTTTTTAAAGCACACTATAGCACAAGGAGAATTTCCCTCACTGTCCTTCCCTGTCCCTAGAAACAAGGATTATCACAGTGAAAGAAACTGACACTCTTCCTACCTATAGTTTTCTGTCCCTAGAAAAAATGTTTTTTTAAAGCACACTATAGCACAAGGAGAATTTCCCTCACTGTCCTTCCCTGTCCCTAGAAACAAGGATTATCACAGTGAAAGAAACTGACACTCTTCCTACCTATAGTTTTCTGTCCCTAGAAAAAATGTTTTTTTAAAGCACACTATAGCACAAGGAGAATTTCCCTCACTGTCCTTCCCTGTCCCTAGAAACAAGGATTATCACAGTGAAAGAAACTGACACTCTTCCTACCTATAGTTTTCTGTCCCTAGAAAAAATGTTTTTTTAAAGCACACTATAGCACAAGGAGAATTTCCCTCACTGTCCTTCCCTGTCCCTAGAAACAAGGATTCGCACAGTAAAACACACTGACACTCTCCCTACCTATAGTTTTCTGTCCCTAGAAAAAATGTTTTTTTAAAGCACACTATAGCACAAGGAGAATTTCCCTCACTGTCCTTCCCTGTCCCTAGAAACAAGGATTCACACAGTAAAACACACTGACACTCTCCCTACCTATAGTTTTCTGTCCCTAGAAAAAATGTTTTTTTAAAGCACACTATAGCACAAGGAGAATTTCCCTCACTGTCCTTCCCTGTCCCTAGAAACAAGGATTCGCACAGTAAAACACACTGACACTCTCCCTACCTATAGTTTTCTGTCCCTAGAAAAAATGTTTTTTTAAAGCACACTATAGCACAAGGAGAATTTCCCTCACTGTCCTTCCCTGTCCCTAGAAACAAGGATTCGCACAGTAAAACACACTGACACTCTCCCTACCTATAGTTTTCTGTCCCTAGAAAAAATGTTTTTTTAAAGCACACTATAGCACAAGGAGAATTTCCCTCACTGTCCTTCCCTGTCCCTAGAAACAAGGATTCGCACAGTAAAACACACTGACACTCTCCCTACCTATAGTTTTCTGTCCCTAGAAAAAATGTTTTTTTAAAGCACACTATAGCACAAGGAGAATTTCCCTCACTGTCCTTCCCTGTCCCTAGAAACAAGGATTCGCACAGTAAAACACACTGACACTCTCCCTACCTATAGTTTTCTGTCCCTAGAAAAAATGTTTTTTTAAAGCACACTATAGCACAAGGAGAATTTCCCTCACTGTCCTTCCCTGTCCCTAGAAACAAGGATTCGCACAGTAAAACACACTGACACTCTCCCTACCTATAGTTTTCTGTCCCTAGAAAAAATGTTTTTTTAAAGCACACTATAGCACAAGGAGAATTTCCCTCACTGTCCTTAGAAACAAGGATTCGCACAGTAAAACACACTGACACTCTCCCTACCTATCCTTCTCTTTCCCTAAACTAAAGGAATCCAGGTTAAGCAAGAAAAAATAAATGTCACTGTCCCTGCCTATGCTTCTCTTTCCCTGCTCCGGAACACACTACACTAGGCCGCCGTGCTGGTGGCCTTTTATAGTGTGGGGCGTGTACTAAACACCCTCAGCAATAATTGGCCACAGGCATCCTGCCTGTGGCCAATCATTGCTCTCCTCGCTGCCGGCGCTGTGATTGGCCAAGCATGCGGGGTCACAGTGCATGCTTGGCCAATCACAGCGCCTGGATGACACTGCGATGGCGTAGTGCATTGTGGGCCGTTCGCGTCACTCGAATTAGGCGCGAACGGCCCAAATCGTTCGATCTTCGTCGAACGATCGAACAGCCGATGTTCGAGTCGAACGTATGTTCGACTCGAACACCGAGCTCATCCCTAGTAATGACAATTTGTCTTAAGGCTAATGTCATATATATCATATGGGAAGACCTACAGTAAGCGGGCCCAGGACAGTGATAAAATGAGTTGGCTCATATATATTAACCACTTGCTGACCAACATGCGTATATAAACGTCCTGGTTATTACAGGATCTTGCAGCTGCAGCCATAATCTTAGTACCTTTTTTTTCAGCCAACGCTGTTTTGTAAAAGGGAGGCTGTGAAGCGTTACCCCTCCCTTTAATAAAATAAATAGCAACAATAAAAAAAGAAAAGCACCCTGTCCCCCATGTATACAGTAAACCCCCCTCCATCGCAGGGGTTACGTTCCAGACCCACCCGCAATAAGTGAAAATCCGCAAAATAGAAATACCCTATTTAAATACACACTAGACATGTTTTTATAAGGCCCCATGCACATGAGACGCAGGTGCAAACTCTGCTGAACACACGTTTTTTAACCCTGAAACCGGCGTTTATAAACGCGCGTTTTGCGGCCGCGTTTAGCGGCGTTTAACCGCGTTTGCGTTTATAAGCGTTTCATCATAGACCCTCCCTAAGCTCAAAAAACAGTAAATTTTAACCATTTCAGCCAGTTTGTGAGACTAGAGTGAGTAGCAGCAGCTGAGAGAGCAGCAGTGTACTTGTATTTAGCGTATCACTTGCCACATCATCTGCCACAAGTTGTGGATTGTCCACTTGCCACGTCACCTGCCACGTCACCTGGCCACATCACCTGGCCACGTCACCTGGCCACCACACCTGCCACAAGTTGTGGATTGTCCACTTGCCACGTCACCTTGCCACATCACGTGCCACGTCACCTGCCACAAGTTGTGGATTGTCCACTTGCCACGTTACCTGGCCACGTCACCTGGCCATGTTACCTGCCACGTCACCTGGCCACGTTACCTGCCACGTCAGCTGGCCAAGTCACCTGCCACAAGTTGTGGATTGTCCACTTGCCACGTCACCTGCCACGTCACCTGGCCACGTCACCTGCCACAAGTTGTGGATTGTCCACTTGCCATGTCACCTGGCCACATCACGTGCCACGTCACCTGGCCACTTCACCTGCCACAAGTTGTGAATTGTCCACTTGCCACGTCACCTGCCACGTCACCTGGCCACGTCACCTGCCACAAGTTGTGGATTGTCCACTTGCCACGTCACCTGGCCACGTCACCTGCCACAAGTTGTGGATTGTCCACTTGCCACGTCACCTGGCCACGTCACCTAGCCATGTTACCTGCCCACATTACCTGCCACGTCATCTAGCCACGTCACCTGCCACAAGTTGTGGATTGTCCACTTTCCACGTCACCTGGCCACATCACGTGCCACATCACCTGCCACAAGTTGTGAATTGTCCACTTGCCACGTCACCTGCCACGTCACCTGGCCACGTCACCTGCCACAAGTTGTGGATTGTCCACTTGCCACGTCACCTGGCCACGTCACCTGGCCACGTTACCTGCCACGTCACCTGGCCACGTCACCTGGCCACGTCACCTGCCACAAGCTGTGGATTGTCCACTTGCCACGTCACCTGGCCACGTCACCTGGCCACATCACCTGACACAAGTTGTTGATTGTCCACTTGCCACTTTACCTGCCACAAGTTGTGGATTGTCCACAATGCGATGCAAGCAATTACAGTTTTCTTTTATATTTTTTAATAGTTTTTCATCACTTGCCATCATTTTTGAGATTTCTAATGTTAAAAAATAGGTCACCTTTAAAAACGCTTATAAACGCAAACGCGGCAAAACGCCGGTACCGCGTTTAGCCGCGTTTAGCAGCGTTTAGCGTCTGAAACGTGAAAACTTTTGCGTCTGAACCCATTTTTTTGCTTCTGGAAAAACGAGGTTAAACGCAACTGCTTGTAAACGCCAAAAAACGAGAGTGTGTGCATGGACACATAGGATAACATTGAATGGGTTCAGGAGCAGTTGAAAAAAGCGTCCAACTGCCTCTGAACGCGCGTTCAACAGCAAATAACAGCGTCTCGTGTGCATGGGGCCTAACTTTCACTGTACTTTTAAAAGCATTTTAAGGTCTTTAAACACACTTTTAAAACAATAGAAACACATTTAAACACATAAAAGATACTGAGAGACATAGCAAGAGCAATGGAAAACACAAAAATATTTAATTAACAATGATTTAATCAATAAAATAACAGAAAAAAACGCAATATACCGGGACCGCGAAAACTGAACCGCGATATAACGGGGGTTTACTGTACTCACAAATGCAAACGCATGCATAGGTCGGGCAGGCATATGTAAACAGCGATTGCATCACACATGTGAGGTATTGCCGCAAACGTTGAAGTCAAAACAATATTTCTAGGGCCATCATTCAAGATTAACTCTAAACTGATAACATGTAAAGGCTTTAAAGTGGAAGTAAGCCTTCCTATCGTTTTCAGCCAAGGAAGCTGCCATCTTGGCCCCTGTTTAATCTACAACTACCATGATGCTGCACATGTGATCAGTTATGACATCAGCCATTGGATGGTTTGACAGTTTGGTTGAGAGCACAACCAATTGGAGTTTTACATTTTCGGCACATGGTGGAAAATAAATCTAACTGTTTAACTATTAAATGGATGGGTTTACTCAGGGCCTATACGCTTGCTACGCAATTACTAGAGGCCCCCGAATCTTCTTCGCCGCCGCCGCTAGAGGTCCGCGGGCCGGGCGGAGACAATGTCTCCGCCGGCCGCCATTTACTTGTAGACCAAGAGGAGGGTCAGGGTGGCTGCCAATAGGAATTGAGCTGCGGCACCGCCCACCTCCCGCCCCGCTGATGTCTGTCTGTGAGTGAAATGTGGGAAGGGGCGGGAGTGGGCGGCGCCGCAGCTTAATTCCTATTGGCAGCCACCCGGCCGGCTCCTCCACTGTCCCCTCTGCGTAATGGCGGCGGAGAGAGTCTCGGGGCATCACACCTGATGTAAGGGGGGCCTCCGCTGGTAAGTCCTGATGTAAGGGGGGCTCTGTTGGGAATGCCTGGTGTAAGGGGGGCCTCCGCTGGGAAAGCCTGGTGTAAGGGGGGCCTCCGCTGGGAATGACTGGTGTAAGGGGGGCCTCCGCTGGGAATGACTGGTGTAAGGGGGGCCTCCGCTGGGAATGACTGGTGTAAGGGGGGCCTCCGCTGGGGAGGTCTGGTGTAAGGGGGGCCTCCGCTGGGAATGCCTGGTGTAAGGGGGGCCTTCGCTGGGGAGGCCTGGTGTAAGGGGGGCCTCCGCTGGGAAGGCCTGGTGTAAGGGGGGCCTCCGCTGGGAAGGCCTGGTGTAAGGGGGGCCTCCGCTGGGAATGCCTGGTGTAAGGAGGGACTCCGCTTGGAATGCTTGGTGTAAGGGGGGACTCCGCTGGGAATGCCTGGTGTAAGGGGGGCCTCTGCTGGGAAGGCCTGGTGTAAGGGGGGCCTCCGCTGGGAAGGCCTGGTGTAAGGGGGGCCTCCGCTGGGAAGGCCTGGTGTAAGGGGGGCCTCCGCTGGGAAGGCCTGGTGTAAGGGGGGACTCCGCTGGGTTTGCCTGGTGTAAGGAGGGACTCCACTGGGAATGCCTGGTGTAAGGAGGGACTCCGCTGGGAATGCCTGGTGTAAGGGGGGACTCCGCTGGGAATGCCTGGTGTAAGGAGGGACTCCGCTAGGAATGCCTGGTGTAAGGGGGGACTCCGCTGGGAATGCCTGGTGTAAGGAGGGACTCTACTAGGAATGCCTGGTGTAAGAGGGGACTCCGCTGGGAATGCCTGGTGTAAGGGGGGACTCCGCTGGGAATGTCTGGTGTAAGGGGGGACTCCGCTGGGAATGCCTGGTGTAAGGGGGGACTCCGCTGGGAATGCCTTGTGTAAGGGGGGACTCCGCTGGGAATGCCTGGTGTATGGAGGGACTCCGCTGGGAATGCCTGGTGTAAGGGGGGACTCCGCTGGGAATGCCTGGTGTAAGGAGGGACTCCGCTGGGAATGTCTGGTGTAACGAGGGACTCCGCTGGGAATGCCTGGTGTAAGGAGGGACTCCGCTGGGAATGCCTGGTGTAAGGGGGGACTCAGCTGGGAATGCCTGGTGTAAGGAGGGACTCTACTGGGAATGCCTGATATAAGGAGGAACTCTACTGGAAATGCCTGGTGTAAGGAGGGACTCAGGGCTTCCACTGATTCTGCATTATGGTGAGTTGAATAATTTAATTCTATATTACAATGTAATAATAGAAATAATGCGCTTCAGTCATCCTGACACCATACCAACCATGGTGCCGGGATGATTGAAGCACCAACACCAGGTGTTTGGAGTATCTTTATCTGCTGATTTGTTAAACTTCATGGAAAACACACATTTCTATTGTGGTGTAGGATCTGGGCCTGCTGTCCCTCCACCCCTCTTTCTTCCTTTCACTCTCTTTCTTTCTCTCCCTCTTTCTTTCTCCCTCCATCCCTCATTCATCTCAGACTCTAACCACACCCCCTCCGAGCCACGCCCACATAAGCCACAACCACTATTCCACGTAAACCACACCCATTTTTTGCCATCGTAGAGGGCCCCTTAGCAGAATTTTGCTCAGGGCCCCAGGGAGGTCAGGATCGGCACTGGGTTTACTTCCACTTTAAAGGGGTTGTAAAGGTACATGTTTTTTCACCTTAATGCATTCTATGCATTAAGGTGAAAAAACATCCGAGGATTAGCGGCCCCCCAGCCCCCCCCCCCCATTTACTTACCTGAGCCCTCGAAAGTCCCGCGTCGTGAACGCGCTGGCTTCTCTGCCGAGCTTCTCGGCTCTTCTTGGCTCATTCATTGGATGATTGATAGCAGAGCAGCAATTAGCTCCCGCTGCTGTCAATCAAGTAATTGACGCAGCATACCGGGGGGTCGAGTGATACAGTTGGCGCCTATGGCCACCGACTGTCTCACGGGAGCACGCCCGCAAGCTAACCCCCTTGGGAGAGAGCTTCCCAGAACGGGGGTTAGCTCTTGCGGGGAGGAGCCGAGATAGCCGCCGAGGGACCCCAGAAGACGAGGATCGGGGCCACTCTGTGCAAAACGAGCTGCACAGTGGAGGTAAGTATGATATGTTTGTTATTTTTTTTTTTTTTTAAAGGAGCCTTTACAACCCCTTTAAAGTGTCACCTATGGACAATTTCAGGTACCGTAGTTTGTCGCCATATCATGGGCGTGCTCAATTTAAAATTTTGACATGTTTTTTATCTATTTACTTAAAACAACATCATAGTTTATATATTTTTTACCAAACTGGGTATTATTTTGTGTTTGTGTGCCCTAAAATTCATTTTAGTGCATTTTTGCTTAACCACTTCAGCCCCGGATGAATTGGCTGCTGAATGACCAGGCCACTTTTTGCGATTCGGCACTGCTTTAACTGACAATTGCACTGTCGAGCGACGTGGTACCCAAACAAAGTTGACATCCTTTTTTCCCCCACAAAAAGAGCTTTCTTTTGGGGGTATTTGATCACCTGTGCGGTTTTTATTTTCTGTGCTATAAACAAAAAAAGACAATTTTGAAAAAAATGCTATATTTTTTACTTTTTGCTATAATAAATATCCCCCAAAAATATATATAAAAAACTTTTTTTTTCCTCAATTTAGGCCGATATGGTTTCTTCTACATATTTTTGGTAAAAAAAAATCGCAATAAGCGTATATTGATTGGTTTACGCAAAAGTTATAGCGTCTACAAAATAGAGGATAGTTTTATGGCATTTTTATTAATATTTTTTTTTATACTTGTGTAGCGGGGTGTTCCCCTTTAATGCAGAGAGATAAGAAGTTCCAGGTGAGAGGTGAGTCGGGAGGAAGTAAAGAGACATTACTGGAAGTGAAAGCAGAGGAGAGAAAGAGACTACATCTCCCAGTACATCTTGCAGCACCCAGGGTGCATTGCTCCAGAACAGAGACTGCTGGGGCAGACTTTATAAAGGGGAGGCGGAGTTTTGGTCGCTCTCTTTGGATCCCCCTCTCCTAGCAAGAGGATGTCTGTGCTGAACTGCTGTGTGCACAAGGCCTGAAGCCCGGGCCGTGTGCTCCCTTCCAAAGAGCCCTCTGCCAGCCTAGCAGAGCCTTAGAGACATCTAATCCTCCTTGCTGCAGTACACCAGAAGGATTGAAGACTTGGATGTCGGTGGATTCCTGTTCCTAGACGAATCGATGGAGGAAACGGACTTGGACTTGTCCAGGTGGTGAGAGCTGTTTAAAGACAGATACTTTATCTTTACTATTCGTTGGGATTACAAAGTTGTTCTTCAAGTGCACCACCGAGAGATTGCTAGCGAATATTGTTTCACTGAACTTCCATTTAGATCAGTCAGGCCTGACTGCATAGGTAGACATTGCTGGGTGTTAGTCTACCCATGAGGGGAAGTAGCTGTAAAAGGGCAGCGCTAGAGTTGCATAGCAATACTTTATTATTCTGATTACTCTGTTTATCTTTATTACTGTTTATTGCAGGGATCTGCAACTTGTTATACTGTTGTTTATTACTTGCCCATTAGCCTCAGTAAAATATCTGGGTAAAGTACATTTGGTGTCAGTTCCGCTTACTTTAATAGGAGTTTTAAAGTATATTCTGTGTATGTTTGTTATAGGACTGCGTCACCAACAGTTGCGATCACGCGGTCCTATCTCTCTATCACCAGCTGTGCCACGGGAGGTTAGAGCCGATTGCCGGGGGTTGACAGCGGTGCACTGCAGGGCCCAAATCAATATCAGCGGCTCTCTTAACTGGGGGTAGCGCTACACGTGGGGGCTCGAGTCCGGGATCCTTGTACGTTGCACGCTGCAATCAAGCCGGTCAGAAGTACCAGCATGGACCCGCTGGCAATGTCACAGTGGTGCGCAGCGATTGGCGCCGATCCAACCGCGGCGGTAGTCATTGTACTCCCGGGGGAAAGATGGAAGGAAGAGGAGATAAAACAGCTCGTATTGTTACTGTCTCCGAGCCACAAAGCATGGGTGGTGGATTTTAGGCCAGATCCAGTGATCTCGTTTACATACGCACTGGTAGAATGGAAAAACGAAATCCAAGAGCATTTTAAAAGTCAGAGTATACAAGCCATAGATAATCAGATCTATCACTTGATACATACGCTGCCAGTGAAGGAAGAATGGTTTCAGACACCAAAGCCATCACTCCCACAATTATCTCCACCACTATCCCCTAAAGCAGAAAAGCTTAAGGAACTATTAAGCCCGGGATCACCGCTGGCCGCTATAGGGCCTGAATTGTTGAATGCTCTAGGAGACCTTGTAATTAAGTGCCAGAAAAGCAGTACGGTGCATGTGGAGGCCGGTTACCGGAAGCTTAGCACCTTCTCAGGGAAGCTCCCCGTCCCTGCGGGGGAGGAAGATTTTGACACTTGGGTGGAACAGGCATTGCAGGCAGTAGAAGCATGGGAGGTGCCTGAGGCACAGAAGAGACAGCGAGTCTTAGAAAGTCTGAAAGGTGCCGCGGCAGAAGCGGTGAAGAGCTTCCGGTTTGGAAATGAAAACTGTACAGCTCAAGATTGCCTGGCCATGCTGCAGGAAGAGTTTGGTCAGCTGGAGAAGGTGTCAGAGATGATTTATCAAATTGAACACACTCTCCAGCAGCCGAATGAGAAACTGTCAGAATATGTTAGAAGGCTGAACAGGCAGTTATGCAAGATTGTACTGAAGAAGGGAATGCTGCCCAAAGATGCAGATGAAGCACGCATGAAGCAGATCATGAGGGGAGCGCGGCGCTCAGACCCGGTCTGGCTGCACCTGAAAACCTCAGGAGGAGGAATGTCACTAACCTACTCTGATCTAATAAAAATTATTAGGGACGAAGAGGCGCTGCAGGAAGATCAGCAGGTGGCCAAGGCGAATGTCACACCTGTACCAGTGTTGGTCCATTCGGTCAAGAGCCCAGAAAGAGATGCGGAGGTTGACACTCTGAAATCGCAAATGGCCCAAGTGTTGGAGATGCTGACCTCTTTGATGGAGAAAGATCAGAGAAGACGAGAGAAACCAAGCCCAAGAAAGGAGTTGTTCCCGAACACCTCAGCACCGGCCTCCCTACAGGACCGAGAAGAGGTGATTTGCTATAACTGCGGAGGGAGTGGCCACTTTGCTAACGTATGCTCCAGCCCAAAGAAGAAGAGAACAGATAATTGCAAGCCGGCGGGAAACTCCAAAGGGCCCCGGTGAAGGAGTCAACCGGGTGCCCATCATCTTCAGTGCGCTCCAAACTAAAAAAAAAGGACAAGAATGGAGGAGACAAAACTCCTAGGAGGAGGTATAGTACACCCCCACCAAGATGTACCCCAGAGGGAGGGGGCAAGACCCCTCAGTGGAAGTACAGCACCCCAAAGAAGGAACATCCACCTAAAAGGAACAATAACATCCCTCAGCGGGTTTGTGCCCCCATTGAGAGGGAGAAAGTCAATGCATGCCAGGCTCAGGAAAAATTAAAGTCCAAAAGGAGCAGGGCAAGGGTCGAAAGCCAAAAAAAAAGAGGTGACCCCAGTCCGGCCATACCCAAAGGAACTGGTGGGCCCGTCTCCTACTGTGCCCATTCAAGTGGAAGGAGTCTATACTAAAGCTCTTTTGGACACCGGAGCACAGGTGACTTTACTATACCGGGACTTCTATGATAGGCACTTGAGTCATCTGCCTATCCAGAAGATAGAAGAGCTGGAGATATGGGGACTTGGAACCCAGAGTTTCCCTTATGATGGGTACCTGCCCATAAAGATGACTTTCGACCCATCCGTGGCTGGGAAGGCTGAAGTGTTTGACACCCTGGCAGTTGTGTGTCCCCGGCCGCCTGGAGCCAGCAAGATTTCCCTGATCATTGGGACAAACACGGATCTAGTCAGGAGACTCCTGACCCCTCTAGTGAAAGAGAGAAACCATTCAGCCACCAAAATCCATCCCATGCTAAAGACGGCCTACCAACGACTGGTCTTAGAGCAGAAGACCCCGGGAGAGGGGATAGGGAAGGTGTGGAGACTTGGCAGAGAAGGAGTAGTGCTACAGCCCGGAGAAGTAACCTGTCTTAGGGCCACCGTGAAGCTTTCGTGGGAACAACCTGGCCCCTTTGTCATGCTGGAATCAGACCCAAGGGAAGAGTCCTCAGGCCTGGAAGTGATACCAGAAGTGATTCCGTTCAAGGCCCTGAAGAAGGCCCATGGCAGAGTTCCGGTGAGTGTTAGGAACACTACGGGAGGACCCATGGAGATCCCTGCCAGAGTGTTGCTTGGTCAGGTGAGCCCTGCTGCCCCGGTCACTTGGTCCGAAGTCAAGGGGACGGGTGACGGAGGAGATGTTTGGGAGAAACTGTCCGTGGAAAACCCGAACCTACCCAGGGCTTGGAAAGAAAGAGCCAAGGCCCAGCTGACCAGGTGGGAGAAGATCTTTTTCGAAGATGAATTCGATGTGGGGTGTGCAAGAAGTGCCACCCATCGGATCCGCCTCCAAGAAGATAAGCCCTTCCGAGAGAGGGTCAGGCGGGTCCCCTGGCAGATCTGGAGGATCTGAGGGAACAACTTGTAGAACTAAAGAAGACTGGTGTGATCCGGGAGTCTAGAAGTCCCTATGCCTCCCCAATTGTGGTGGTCAGAAAGAAGAATGGGTCGTTGAGGCTTTGTATCGATTACAGGACTCTCAACAGGAGAACCATCCCTGACCAATACACCACGCCAAGGATAGAAGATGCCCTACAAAGTTTGTCTGGAGCCAAATGGTTCAGTGTGATGGACCTCAAGAGTGGGTACTATCAAATCCCTATGCACCCAGAAGACACGGAGAAGACAGCCTTCATAACCCCGGTGGGATTCTTCGAATTCAATAGGATGCCTCAGGGTCTGTCTGGAGCTCCTGCTACCTTTCAACGCCTTATGGAGAAGACTGTTGGAGACATGAATCTTATAGAAGTCCTTGTGTACTTGGACGATGTCATTGTCTTTGGAAGAACCTTGGAAGAACATGAAGCCAGGTTGGAGAAAGTATTGAGAAGACTCAGCGAAGAGGGACTTAAGCTTTACCCCGAGAAGTGTCGGTTCTACCAGTCTTCTGTGAACTATCTGGGGCACATAGTGTCTGAAGAAGGGGTGGCCACAGATCCTGAGAAGTTGGAAGCAGTCACTTCCTGGCCACGACCCACCACAGTAACAGAGCTCAGATCCTTCCTGGGGTTCTGCTCCTATTATAGGAGGTTTGTGGAGGGGTTTGCTCGGATTGCCCGCCCGTTGAATGAATTGCTAAAGGCAGAAGGGGAAGAGGATGACTCAGGGCCCAGGAGGCCTGGTGAGTCAGTTCAAGATCAGTGGAACCCAAGGTGTGAAGAGGCCTTTCATGCTCTGAAGAGGAGCTTAACCACTGCCCCAGTCCTGGCCTACGCCGACCCTACCAGACCTTATGAATTACATGTGGATGCCAGCCATGAGGGTCTAGGTGGTGTACTCTACCAAGAACATGAAGGACAACTGCGACCAGTGGCCTATGTGAGCAGGAGCCTGACCCCCTCAGAAAAGAATTACCCCACTCATAAGCTGGAATTCCTGGCCCTCAAATGGGCGGTAGTAGACAAGCTAAAAGACTACTTGTATGGGGCAGAGTTTACTGTGAAGACAGACAACAACCCCCTGACCTACCTCTTCACCACCGTGAAACTAGATGCCACCGGACACAGGTGGTTGGCCGCATTGTCTGGATTCAACTTCAGTCTGAAGTACAGACCAGGAGCCGGAAATAGGGATGCAGATGCCCTGTCCCGGAGGTCTCATGCCACGACAAATGACTGGGAAGATTGGACCCAAGTGGCACCGGACGGGGTGCGGGCCCTTTGTCAAGGGGCTGAATTCCAAGCCAGAGGAGGCTCCAGAGCAGAAGAAATAGGGGTTACCATGGTAGGAGTCCCCAAACACTATTGTGGGGTAACTCAACTGGAGGAAGACAACCTACCGAGACTGTCCAAGAAGGAGTTGAGGTGTGACCAATTGGAAGACCCCATGGGGAGATTGGTCCTCGAAGCCCTGGAGAATCAGGATCCCAACAAATTCCTACATCACCCCTTAAAGGAGGCTCGCCTGTTGAGGAAGGAATTGGACAGGCTACAGGTACATCAGGGAGTGGTCTACCGAAGGGGCCCCTCTGATGACTCAGAAGATAAGTGGCAGTTATTTCTTCCAGAGAAGCACCGAGAGACTGTACTAATTGCCCTGCATGACCATCATGGTCACCTAGGGGCAGAAAGGACCTTCCAGCTTGTCAGAAATCGGTTCTATTGGCCCTGCATGAGGGCAGAAGTAGAGGAGTATTGCCATTCCTGTGCACGATGCATTCAGAGAAAGACCCTACCCCATCAAGCTGCCCCAATGGGCCACTTACAGAGTCAAGGCCCAATGGATCTGGTATGCATTGACTTTCTCTGCCTCGAACCCGACCTGAGTGGATTGGGGAATGTTCTGGTAATAACCGACCATTTCACCCGCTATGCTCAAGCTTTCCCAACCAAAGACCAGAAGGCATCCACCGTGGCCAAGATACTTATGGAGAAGTATTTTGTCCATTACGGACTACCACAGAGACTCCACTCAGATCAAGGAAGGGACTTTGAGAGTCGGTTGATCCGAAGACTTTTGGATTCATTAGGAATAAAGAAGACCAGAACCACGCCTTACCACCCACAAGGAGATGCTCAGCCGGAGAGATTTAACCGGACCCTGCTCAACATGTTGGGAACCTTAGAAACAGAGAAGAAGCAACACTGGAGTCAGCACATATCAGCCCTAGTACATGCCTATAACTGTACCACAAGTGACGCCACTGGCTACTCCCCTTATCGACGTATGTTTGGGAGAGAAGCAAGGCTACCTGTGGACCTGGCCTTTGGCACTTCTATAGACAATACCTCAGCTACATCCCACAAGGGATACGTGGACAGACTTAGACGTAGCTTGCAGGTGGCCTATGAACAAGCCCAGGCGGCTTCGGATCAAAGGGGGGCCCGCAACAAGAGAAATTTTGATCTGAAGGTTCGAGTGCAAGATCTGCAGCCCGGGGACCGAGTACTGCTACGCAATCTGGGGGTCCCTGGAAAACACAAGCTTGCCGACAGGTGGAGATCTGAGCCCTATGTTGTCTGTAGGAAGTTGCCCGGTTTGCCTGTCTACAAACTAAAGCCAGAAGGAAAGGTGGGTCCACTGAAGACGTGGCATCGGAACCACCTGCTCCCACTTGCTGAGGCAGTCAGAATACCTCCCGTGAGAGACTCCCCTGAACCGGCCTCTATCCTGGATATTCCTAGGCCGAACACTCGGTCCCAGACCTCTCGAGCCAAAGATGGGGAGGCCTCCCAATTGAGTACAGAAGAAGGTGGAGAACTGGACTGGCTGTGGCCTCCCTCGACTCTGGGAACGTCCGCCATAGATCTCCCAAATGGAGGGGATACCCCAGATGCAACGCTGAATCCGGAGGCTACTGAATTCATACCCTTCAGTCCCTCAGCTGATTACTGGGAAGATGTTCCTGACACTTGCGCAGAGGAGGACTCTAGAGATTCCATACGTCAGTCGACTTCTGAATCAGAGGTTCCAGAACCAGCAATGTTACCTGAACTTACTCCTGAAGAAGAGCCTGTGGTGCTGGAGTCAGAAGCACCAAGAGAGCAGAGGGCTCGCAGAGTCATCAGGCCTCCCAAGAAACTAACTTACCCCCAAATGGGGACGAGCTCAGAGGACTCTGTTGTAACGGCTAGGAGAAGTGTTGAACAACCTGATCCCTCCACCGTCCATTTGGTGGAGGGCAACCCCAGCTCACTCTCTGGCACAGTTAGGCAGGCCACTCATGGTAGTGTGACCTGTGGGCAAGAGAGTTCCATCCCAAAGTTTTGGTGGGAATTCCCTATGCCAACATCATGCTCGACATTGTCCAAAATGGTAAACAGTATTTGTTGAAGTTTATCTTTGGGGACCAAAGAGTTCAAGTGGGGGGAGTGTGTAGCGGGGTGTTCCCCTTTAATGCAGAGAGATAAGAAGTTCCAGGTGAGAGGTGAGTCGGGAGGAAGTAAAGAGACATTACTGGAAGTGAAAGCAGAGGAGAGAAAGAGACTACATCTCCCAGTACATCTTGCAGCACCCAGGGTGCATTGCTCCAGAACAGAGACTGCTGGGGCAGACTTTATAAAGGGGAGGCGGAGTTTTGGTCGCTCTCTTTGGATCCCCCTCTCCTAGCAAGAGGATGTCTGTGCTGAACTGCTGTGTGCACAAGGCCTGAAGCCCGGGCCGTGTGCTCCCTTCCAAAGAGCCCTCTGCCAGCCTAGCAGAGCCTTAGAGACATCTAATCATCCTTGCTGCAGTACACCAGAAGGATTGAAGACTTGGATGTCGGTGGATTCCTGTTCCTAGACGAATCGATGGAGGAAACGGACTTGGACTTGTCCAGGTGGTGAGAGCTGTTTAAAGACAGATACTTTATCTTTACTATTCGTTGGGATTACAAAGTTGTTCTTCAAGTGCACCACCGAGAGATTGCTAGCGAATATTTTTCACTGAACTTCCATTTAGATCAGTCAGGCCTGACTGCATAGGTAGACATTGCTGGGTGTTAGTCTACCCATGAGGGGAAGTAGCTGTAAAAGGGCAGCGCTAGAGTTGCATAGCAATACTTTATTATTCTGATTACTCTGTTTATCTTTATTACTGTTTATTGCAGGGATCTGCAACTTGTTATACTGTTGTTTATTACTTGCCCATTAGCCTCAGTAAAATATCTGGGTAAAGTACATTTGGTGTCAGTTCCGCTTACTTTAATAGGAGTTTTAAAGTATATTCTGTGTATGTTTGTTATAGGACTGCGTCACCAACAGTTGCGATCACGCGGTCCTATCTCTCTATCACCAGCTGTGCCATGGGAGGTTAGAGCCGATTGCCGGGGGTTGACAGCGGTGCACTGCAGGGCCCAAATCAATATCAGCGGCTCTCTTAACTGGGGGTAGCGCTACACTAGTAATGACGGCGATCCGCGATTTTTATTGTGACTGCGACATTATGGCGGACACATCGGACACTTTTGACACTATTTTGGGACCATTGTCATTTATACATCGATAAGTGCTATAAAAATGCATTGATTACTGTGTAAATGACACTGGCAGTGAAGGGGTTAACCACTAAGGGGCGAGGAAGGGGTTAAGTGTGTCCTAGGGAGTGATTCTAACTGTGTGGGGGCTGGGCTACCAGTGACATGACATTGATCACTGCTCTCGATTACAGGAAGCAGTAGATCACTGTCCTGTCACTAGGCAGAACAGGGAAATGACTTGTTTACAAAGGCATCTCCCTGTTCTGCAGCTCCGTGACATGATCGTGGGACACCGGCAGACATCGAATCTGCGGGTCCTGCAGGCACGGTCATGGAGCTTGCGGCGGGTGCAACCGCACCGCAACTTCCTGCCAGAGCGCTTGGGAAGCGTTACAATAGACTTGAATGGGAGGTGTTGAAAAGCTTCAAACACCTCCTGACTCGACATGAGGCTTCAGTTTTGAAGCAACACGACACTAACGCTTTATGTTTTGATATTGTGAACAGTACTGCGTTCTGTCTATTGTATCTGGTGCATAGGCATTTGAGGGGCGTTTTTAACACCTCTCAAATCAGGGGCGGATCCAGGGGGGGGGGCAACAGGGCAATTCCCCCCCCCCCCCGAGACCATCTGTCACACTCGCTTGCTCTGTTGTTTTTTTTTGCGCCTGATCTCCCGGAATTTGGGGACCTGTTACCGGCCGGCCGTAGGTCCTCTGGACCCCAAACCTAGCACACATGTAGCCCCATGTCTCCTATATAAGTGTACAAGGTTTGGTGTCTGGGGGACCTACGGACCGGGAGCACTGATTTTTTAAAGCCGGGCACCCCTTCCATAGACTCCAATGTTAAATGGTAATTTCTCCGGTGACTTTGCGGACCCGCTACCGGCCGGTCGTAGGTCTCCTGGACCCCAAACTTGGCACAAATGTGGCCCAATGTCTGTTCTATATATGTGCAAAGTTTGGTGTCTGGGAGACCTACGGCCCGGGGAGAACCGATTTTTCAAAGCCGGGCACTCCTTCCATAGACTCCCATGTTAAACATCAGTCTAGTCATGGGCACAGTGAGGCATGGGCACAGTGAGGCATGGGCACAGTGAGGCATGGGCACAGTGAGGCACAGTGAGGCATGCAGATGGACACCCTAGGCTTATACTTGAGTCAATAAGTTTTCCCAGTTTTTTGGGGTATAATTAGGTGCCTCGGCTTATATTCTAGTCGGCTTATATTCGGGTCGGCTTATACTCGAGTATATACAGTACTTGTTCTGCGACTGCCGCTGCCTCTCTGAGTCTCTCTCTCAGTTTCTCACATCAGCGGATCAGCGGCGGCGACACGATCTAATGTAGCTCGTCTAATGTAGTTACGTGGCGCACTGACACGATACCAGGAGCGGAGGAGGAGGTGGGTGGAGCCTCTTCCCTGCACTCGTTGCTAACGCCTGGGCCGCTCGGCATCTAGCAACGAGTGACGGCAGGTGCGATAGCGTGCGGCTCCACAGACGGGTAAGAAAGCGGGCGGCTCCGCTTGCGGCGCAGTTTGTGGGCGGGCGGCGCAGTTCGTGGGCAGACCGTGCTGCTCAGTGTGTTGGCAGCGCAGGTGAGAGTGAGAGAGCAGGCTCAGTGTGGCAGCTGGCCAATCAGCTAGCCGGGAGCAGGGGAACAGAGAGATGAGATCATCTCTCACCGCCCGTGCCTGCCCTGCATTCCTGCAGTGACTTCCGCCCTCACTGTGCAGGCAGCAGAGAGATTACATTATCTCTCTGCTGCCTGACTCTGGGAGTCTGGGACACAGCAAGAGACAAGCAAAACTACACCTTAGCAGGCAAGTTAGTGACAATCCGCAAGGTGTGGCAAGTGACAATCCGCAAATTGTGTCAGGTGACGTGGCAAATGACAATCTGCATCTGGTGGCAGGCAAGTGACAATCAGCAAGGTGTGGCAGGTGACGTGGCAAGTGACAATCCGCAAGGTGTGGCTAGTGACAATCCGCAAGGTGTGGCAGGTGATGTGGCAAGTGACAATCCACAAGGTGTGCAGGTGATGTGGCAAGTGACAATCCACAAGGTGTGGCAGGTGACGTGGCAAGTGACAATCCGTCACGTGTGGCAAGTAACACGCTCAGGGCTCCCACTAATTGCAGGCGACGGTGGTAATAATAGAAATAATGCGCTTCAATCATCCTGACACCATAACAACCATGATGTCGGGATGATTGAAGCGCCGACACCAGCCATGATACTTGGTTGTGGCTGTAAATCTCAGTAGGAAAGCAAGTTGATTGCTCACGCAAATACTACTGGACCTGATCCAGCAATTGGCTTTCCTACATACAGTATATTCACACAGGAAAGTTGTATTCTGAGCTCATTCAAGGTTCTCATTTTAGCAGAAGCCCTGAGTAAGGGAGAGTGTTTTCTCACCCCCGAAATACATTGGCTGTTTTTAGTACAAACCAAAAAATATATATTTGGACTCTTTCATCTTTTGGTCTTGCGCTCCTTCAATTCAGTCCATTTTTTTCCTGGTAACCTGCTGAGTACCCACTGGAGGGTAGACTTCTCTGTTGTGAGCAGCCTAACCTGAGCCAGTGAGCTCTCTGAATGTTTTTGTCCTTTGACTACTTTGTATGATTTCACATCAAAGTCCCAGCACCTTATGGATGCTTTTTCTTCTTTGGAGTTCTGTTAATTAAAGTAGGAAGGGACAGTTTGACCTTGGCCAGGTGTGCAATATTCCTATCATAATTATTTATGCATATAAAACATGCACTGACATCGGAAGGTTATTGTATTTTTTGTATAATCAGGAAATCTTCCCCTAACCCAATGGATTACTAGCTTGGCACATACCTTGGATCTTGAAAGATGTACCAATAATGAAAAATCATTTTTGATTTACTGTATATACTCGAGTGTAAGCCGATCCGAATATAAGCCGAGGCACCTAATTTTACCACAAAGAAATGGGAAAATGTATTGACTCGAGTATAAGCCTAGGGTGAGAAATGCAGCAGCTACTGCAAGTGGTCAAGAGGGTCAACAATCCCCATATGTAGCCTCACTGTGCCCATTTGCAGCCTCACTGTGTCCATCTGCAGCCTCACTGTGCCTGTTTTCAGCCTCACTGTGCAGCCTCACTGTACCTCACTGTGCCCATCTACAGCCTCACTGTGCCTCACTGTGTCCATCTGCAGCCTCACTGTGCAGCCTCTCTGTGCCTCACTGTGTCCATCTGCAGCCTTACTGTGCCCATTTGCATCCTCACTGTGCCCATCTGCAGCCTCACTGTGCCCATTTGCAGCTTTACTGTGCCCATTTGCAGCCTCACTGTGCCCATCTGCAGCCTCACTGTGCCTCACTGTGTTCCCACTGCAGCCTCACTGTGCCCGTTTGCAGCCTCACTGTGCAGCCTCACTGTGCAGCCTCACTGTGTACATGTGCAGCCTCACTGTGCCTTACTGTGCCCATCTGATCTCCCCTGTACCTCCATACTGCTGCAGTCGTCGGTGGCCGTCCACTGTAACAAAACCCCGCCTCCTCCTCGTCCTTGATAGACGGAACACTAAACACTGATCCCAGCATTGTATCAGTGTTCAGTGTTCTGTCTATCACGGAGGAGGTGGGGCTTTGTTACAGTGGACGGCCGCTGACTGCAATTAAGACTGCATGAACAGTGGGACTCGAGTATAAGCCGAGGGGGGCTTTTTCAGCATCACAAAATGTGCTGAAAAACTAGGCTTATACTCGAGTATATACGTTAGTTTTAGAAAAATAAAGACAGTTTTACCAAGTAAAAACTTCAAAATGACTAGGGCCAATGCTGTCCTTGGGAAATGTAACCACTCTACTAATGCACGGATATAAAAATGACAGCAAAGAAAATGTTCTTTCAGTTTAGTGTTTTTCTCAGAAATACAGTACATAGTGACCTAAGTGAACTGAGAATTCCATTCATTTGACTGAAAGAGATGTAAGCCTGCGTGCCTTGCAAATTTTGGTGGCTGCAAAGAGTGTGCAGTATATTCTTTTTATTGCTATTATCTTCTAAAGATATAGACTGGATGTAGAATCCAGGTCTCTTGCCAGTAACAAGTTAAGCATTACACAATTGTTTTCTGTGTATAAGCCAGTCCTATGGTGCAACTGTTATTGAACAGAGAGATACAAGAATCATAAGGTAACAACATTTTTTTTTTTTTTACTTAGGCCTCATGTACACTGCTGCTGGTAAACGGACGTTTAGGAGCAGTTGGGCATTTTTTTCAGCTGCCCCTGAACTCTCCTCTATGTTATCTTATCAGTACATGTACACTGGTTCGTCTATAGTCGTTTCTAGGCAGTTGAGTTTAGAAAACAGAAAATAAACTGCGCTTGTGATAAGAAACAAAATATACAGCTGCAACAATCAAGTGAGATATTATCACAAAACAAAATAAATAAATGGGTATGTTGCGCTAAATGAAAAAGAACAATAAAATGAATTATATGAAACAAGTCAGTCCAAGAGTCACAAACGTGACAAAAAGTGAAAGTTTGAGTGTCATGTCACCAACTTCCTTCACCTTGTGAGACCACCACCAAAAAAGAGGATGTGCCCTTACCAAAGAGCGTTGACCACCTATTACGGGGGGTCAACATAGGCTTGTATATCTTAAGCCTCATACACGATCAGACTTCAAACAAACTTTTCCGTGGATTTTTGTCCAAAGGGAGTTGGCCGGGCACACCCATAGCATACACACGGCAGGACTTTTCTGCAAACTTTCCCAAAACTTTCCCAACATCACGTAGTATTTCTGCTCTTTTCTGCTCTTTACCGCCACCCGTTGGTCAACTTATGCTATTGTTGGTTGATTTTAACATTGGTTCTGGGCATGCGTATTTGTACTTCGGACAAAAGTCCAATGGATTTCTGCACACACGGTCGGACTTTGCACCATCGGACTTTTGTTGCCGAAAAGTTTGTCCATTTACAGAGCGAACTTTTGTCCGATGAAACCAGAAAAAGTTTGTCCGATGGAGCGTACACACGGTCGGATTTTTTGGAAAACTCGCTAATTTTGAAGTTTGTTGGCAAAAAGTCCTACCGTGTGTACGGGCCTTAAGATACTCCAAGTCTGTAAAGAGGTCCGCTCAGCAAAAGCTCCAAGCTACCATCGGGGAAGGCATCAGGTTCTTTCACTCCAACCGTGACATAAGGTAGCGGCCTCACTCCCTCCTCTTGTGCTTCTAGGGGTATCTTGACTGTGAGAGTGAGATGCGCTACGGCCCATGTCCTCCCCATTACAACAGGTGAGGTGAAGGCCAGTACCAGTTATTCTTCTCGGGCCTGTGTGTTTCTATTAAAAACCAAGTCTTTCTGTGCTGACACTCCCCTTCACTCCCATTAACCAGAGTTCCACACACTGATAAGGATCCAACACTTGTTTTATTGTAGCACACAATCAAAACAGTTCTTTATCAGCCGATAGGTTAAGACTAGTGATGAGCCGAACACCCCCGGGTTCGGTTCGCACCAGAACCCGCGAACGGACCGAAAGTTCGTACGAACATTAGAACCCTATTAAATACAATGGATGCGAACGTTCGAATTCTAAAGTGCTAATTATAACAACTATTATGCATGTTATTGTCCTAAAAAGGGTTTGGGAACCCGGGTTGTGCACCAGGGGACATGTATCAATGCAAAAAGAAGTTTTAAAAACGGTCGTTTTTCGGGAGCAGTCATTTTAATGATGCATAAAGTGAAAAAAAAAAAGTCAAATATTCCTTTAAATATCGTACCTGGGGGGTGTCTAAAGTATGCCTGTGAAGTGCCACGTGTTTCCCGTGTTTAGAACTGTCCCTGCACAAAATGACACTTCTAAAGGAAAAAAAAGCCATTTAAAACTGCTTGCGGCTTTAATGTAATGTCTGGTCCCGGTAATATGGATGAAAATCTTTAAGAAAAATGGCATAGCTACCCCATGACCCCCCCCCCACCCCCCCTACCCCAGCCCATTACCAGCCCCTTTGGGTCTTGTATGGATATTAAGGGGAACCCCGCACATAAAATAAAAAAGGCCCTATATACTCTGAACAGCCGTATACAGGCGGTGCATACAAGACAGGGACTGTAGGTTTGTTCTTATGTAGAATCTGTTTGTAATTTTGAACAGGTACATTGTTTAAGTGTAGCTCCAGCCCAAAAATCTATTTTTAAACTTTTTGGAAAACATAGGTAAGGGTTATCACCCCTGTAACATTTGTTTTGCTGTCTGTGCCCCTGTTCAGAACATTTCACCTCACTTTCCGTCCCAATGACAACTGTTTTTGAAATGTGGTGTTTTTCTTGAAACAAGGATTGCTGATAAAGCATCAGTACAGAGGAGACACCTTTCTCCCATATTTATTCTTACAGGAGAGAATTTTCCTTCCTAGTGGTAGATTTCCTCTCACTTCCTGTTGTCTTCTTGCGTTTGCAAGTAGGAGTCGTTTGTAAGTTGGATGTTTGAAAGTAGGGACCTGCCGTATATACTCTGCAGAAATAGGCCCCTTAGTTGTTGGTGTTGGCACAACACTGTAAGCACTCACAGTTACTCTTGGTTGGTGCTGGAACGCCCTGCTGTCAACTATTATATCAGGAATTTTAATTACATATAATTGTTGAACAGTGGTAGTAAAAATTGGGCCTTTGATGGTGGTGCTGGTGCCACAACACTGTAAGCCCTGACAGTTACTCTTGGTGGGTGCAGCAATGGGCCCTGCTGTGAATTATTAGATCAAGAATTGTAATTACATGCCCCTTTTGAACAGGGGCTGAAAAATTGGGCCTTTCGTGGTGGTGGTGGTGGTGGCGTTGCCACAACACTGTAAGCCCTCAGAGTTACTCTTGGTGGGTGCAGCAATGGGCCCTGCTGTGAATTATTAGATCAAGAATTGTAATTACATGCCCCTTTTGAACAGGGGCTGAAAAATTGGGCCTTTCGTGGTGGTGGTGGTGGTGGCGTTGCCACAACACTGTAAGCCCTCAGAGTTACTCTTGGTGGGTGCAGCAATGGGCCCTGCTGTGAATTATTAGATCAAGAATTGTAATTGCATGCCCCTGTTGAACAGGGGCTGAAAAATTGGGCCTTAGGCACTGGTGGCACAACACTACAACCCCTCACAGATACTGTACTTGGAGCACAGCAATGAGCCCTGTTGCAAAGTATTGCTTCAAAAATTGTAATGACACGCCCCTGTTAAACAGGGGCTGAAAAATTGGGCCTTAGGCACTGGTGCCACAACACTCCAACCCCTCACAGATACTGTACTTGGAGCACAGCAATGAGCCCTATGGCAAATTATTGCTAAAAAAATTGTAATTACACGCCCCTGTAAAACAGGGGCTGAAAAATTGGGCCTTAGCCACTGGTGGCGGCACCCATAAACAAAAATGATCTTCCAAGCTATCATCATCAATCGTATCATTGAGGACTCGGAGGAGGAGGATAGCCAGTCAACATAACAGCACAGGCACTCAGCATCAGCATCAGTCTTGAAGGGATGTGACATGTTAAAATCAATTAGTCTGTTATATCAGCATCAGGTGTGTGGTAGCTGGTGGTGATCCAAGACTGGTTCATCTTGATGAAAGTCAGTCGATCAACCGAGTCGGTGGACAGGTGCACCCTGTGATCCGTGACAAATCCTCCAGCAGCACTGAATGTGCATTCCGAAAGAACGCTGGATGCAGGACAGGCCAGTAGCTCAATTGCATACTGTGCAAGCTCTGGCCAGTGATCCATCCTCAAGACCCAGTAAGCCAGAGGATTTTCGGTGGGGAAGGTGTCCAAGTCTGACCTTGCCCCTAGATATTCCTGCACCATGTTTATCAGACGCTGGCGATGGTTGCTGGAACCGATCATACTTTGGGGCTGCGGACTAAAGAATTGTCTGAACGCATCGGTCAGACGGCCACCTTCCCCACCGCTCCTTCTTTGACTGGCCGAAGCCTCAGCAACTCGTTGTCCAGGACCAGGAGTTTGTAACCTCCCAGTCTCTGGGAACGCGTTGCACAGACCTTTCTGCAAGGCCTCCCGGAGTTGTCTCATCCTCTGCTCCCTCTGCGACGGTAACATAAGGTCCGCAACCTTACCCTTGTACCGTGGATCAAGGAGAGTGGCCAGCCAGTAATGGTCCCTCTCCTTGATCCGAAGAATACGAGGATCCTTCCGCAGACTTTGCAGGATCAGGGAGGCCATGCAGCGTAGGTTTGCTGAGGCATTCGCTCCGGAGTCCTCTGGGTCACTAAGGACGACATGATCCGCAGCCACCTCCTCCCAGCCATGTACAAGTCCACTGGTTTCTTGGGACTGTAAATCATCCCTAAAAGACTGCTGCTGATGATGCTGAGTGCCAGCCTCCACCTCCATGCTGACACAATCCTCCTCCTCCTCCTCCTCTTCCTGTGCGATGGGTGGGACAGAAGGAACACTGTCTGGGTAAAGGGGGCCTTGAGAGGCAAGGAAGTCCTCCTCTTCCTGCCTCTGTTCTGCCTCAAGTGCCCTGTCCATTATTCCACGCAGCGTGTGCTCCAACAGGTGGACAAGAGGTACAGTGTCACTGATGCATGCACTGTCACTGCTCACCATCCTCGTGGCCTCCTCAAATGGTGCCAGGACAGTGCATGCATCCCTGATCATGCCCCACTGGCGTGGAGAAAAAAAACCAAGCTCCCCTGACCCTGTCCTGGTGCCGTAGTCGCACAGGTACTCATTGATGGCCCTCTGCTGCGTGTGCAGCCGCTGCAGCATGGCCAACGTTGAGTTCCACCTGGTGGGCATGTCACATATAAGGCGGTTCTTGGGCAGGTTCAACTCCTTTTGCAGCTCAGCCAGGCGAGCACTGGCAATATAAGATCTGCGGAAATGCACACAGACTTTCCTGGCCTGCCTCAGGACATCCTGTAAGCCCGGGTACCTGCCCAAGAACCGCTGCACCACCAGGTTAAGGACGTGAGCCACACAGGGCACATGGGTCAGTTGTCCCTGTCGGAGGGCGGAGAGGAGGTTGGTGCCATTGTCGCAAACCACCATTCCTGGCTTAAGCTGGCGTGGCGTCAACCACCTCTCGGCCTGGCCCTGCAGAGCAGACAGGACCTCTGCCCCAGTGTGGCTTCTGTCCCCCAAACACACCAGCGCAAGCACGGCGTGGCATCTTTTTGCCTGCGTACTTGCGTAGCCCCTTGAACGCCTACGGAGCACCGCTGGTTCCGAGGACAAACCACAGGAAGAGGCCATGGAAGAAGAAGAAGAGGAGGGGGTGGAGGAGAGAGGTGTGTCACAACCAGTAGTAGCATTTTGGAGGCGTGGCGGTGGAACAACCTCCAACACTACTGCACCTTGTCCTGCATCCTTCCCAGCTGCCAAAAGAGTGACCCAATGGGCCGTGAAAGAAAGGTAACGTCCCTGTCCATGCCTGCTGGACCATGAGTCAGCGGTAATATGCACCTTACCGCTGACCGCCCTGTCCAGCGATGCCAAGACATTGCCTTCCACATGCCGGTAGAGAGCCGGAATAGCCTTCCGTGAGAAAAAGTGGCGTTTGGGAACCTGCCACTGAGGAACCGCACATTGCACAAACTCACGGAAGGGGGCCGAGTCTACCAACTGAAAAGGCAGCAGTTGAAGCGCTAGCAATTTAGCCAAGCTAGCATTCAACCGCTGGGCATGTGGATGGCTGGGAGTGAACTTCTTTCGACGGTCCAGCAGCTGGGGCAGGGAAATTTTCCTGCTAGAATCGGACGTCGGTGTACTGCTAGCAGAGTGGCCGCAAGTACTTGGCTGTGACACACCTAATTCTACACCTTCATTCATCTCAGTGCATGTTTCAGAGAGGACTGAAGTTATAGTGGGGTTGGAGATCCCAGCTGATGCGGTGCAAGGAGAGGTCCGCTTTGTTCTTTGGTGTGGGTCTTTGAGGTAGGCTTGCCAATGAGCTGCATGGCAGGTCAACATATGTCTGGTCAGGCATGTGGTACCCAAGCGGCTGATGTTTTGGCCACGCGATATACACTTGAGACATATGTTGCAAACAGCAGCTGTGCGATCTGATGCACTAGCCTCAAAAAAGGCCCACACCAAAGAACTTTTTGAATGACGGGCAGAGGCTGCGCCCTGCACAGGCGGAGCTCTGCGGTGTGATTCCGTCGGTGTACTGCCCTTACGCTGGCCACCAAAGGGCATCCTGCCTCGTTGGAGATGTGCCTCCTCCTCATCCTCCTCCTCCTCCTCTCTCCTATTAGGCACCCACGTGGAGTCAGTGACCTCATCATCCCCTCCCTCCTCATCACTGGAGCCAATCTGGCAGTATGCTGCAGCTGCTGGAACATGACTGCCAGATTGGTGTCCTTCTTGAGCATCCCCTCTGTCTGCTCTCACGCTACTGCCTTCCTGTAGCTGGGTTTCATCATCAGACCCTTCGAAACGCTGGGCATCCTCCTGGAGCATGTACCCAACACTGTGCTCAAACAGTTCGGGGGACTCCTCAGGAGGAGGACATGGTGGGTCTAGGGAAGGAGTGACTGATGATGAGTCTGACATTGATACCAGGGAAGAGGACGCTTTGGCAGCTGCTTTTCCAGTACCCTGAGCCTGGGTGAGAGAGGATGAGGAGGAGGAGGAGGGCTTGGTCATCCACTCTACCAAGTCTTCGGCATGATGTGGCTCAACATGTCCAGCTGCCGAAAAGAAGGACAAGCGTGTCCCATGGCCATGTGCTGATGACAATGCACCGCGTCCACGACCAGCACTGTTGCCCCCAGACACAGAGCCTGCTTGCCCTCTTTTATTGCCTCCTGACTGTCTGCCTCTCCTTGTTTGCCTTCCAGACATTCTAATAGATGGCCTGCAGGGAGATGGGAAAAAAGCAATAAGGGCTACCTTCAGGTGTCCTTCTCTGTCCCTTTACTTAAGGATTTCTAAATATGGTTGAGGATGATTGCTTTTGCACAGAATAGCACAACGACAATTTCCCTGACTGTCCAAAAAAACAAGGATTTCAAAGATGGTTGATGAGGAATGCTTTAGCACACTATAGCACAAGGAGAATTTCCCTCACTGTCCTTCCCTGTCCCTAGAAACAAGGATTATCACAGTGAAAGAAACTGACACTCTTCCTACCTATAGTTTTCTGTACCTAGAAAAAATGTTTTTTTAAAGCACACTATAGCACAAGGAGAATTTTCCTCACTGTCCTTCCCTGTCCCTAGAAACAAGGATTATCACAGTGAAAGAAACTGACACTCTCCCTACCTATAGTTTTCTGTCCCTAGAAAAAATGTTTTTTTAAAGCACACTATAGCACAAGGAGAATTTCCCTCACTTTCCTTCTTTGTCCCTAGAAACAAGGATTATCACAGTGAAAGAAACTGACACTCTTCCTACCTATAGTTTTCTGTCCCTAGAAGAAATGTTTTTTTAAAGCACACTATAGCACAAGGAGAATTCCCTCACTGTCCTTCCCTGTCCCTAGAAACAAGGATTCGCACAGTAAAACACACTGACACTCTCCCTACCTATAGTTTTCTGTCCCTAGAAAAAATGTTTTTTTAAAGCACAATATAGCACAAGGAGAATTCCCTCACTGTCCTTCCCTGTCCCTAGAAACAAGGATTTGCACAGTAAAAGACACTGACACTCTCCCTACCTATAGTTTTCTGTCCCTAGAAAAAATGTTTTTTTAAAGCACACTATAGCACAAGGAGAATTTCCCTCACTTTCCTTCTTTGTCCCTAGAAACAAGGATTATCACAGTGAAAGAAACTGACACTCTTCCTTCCTATAGTTTTCTGTCCCTAGAAAAAATGTTTTTTTAAAGCACACTATAGCACAAGGAGAATTTCCCTCACTTTCCTTCTTTGTCCCTAGAAACAAGGATTATCACAGTGAAAGAAACTGACACTCTTCCTACCTATAGTTTTCTGTCCCTAGAAAAAATGTTTTTTTAAAGCACACTATAGCACAAGGAGAATTCCCTCACTGTCCTTCCCTGTCCCTAGAAACAAGGATTCGCACAGTAAAACACACTGACACTCTCCCTACCTATAGTTTTCTGTCCCTAGAAAAAATGTTTTTCTTTTTCGTACATCACGGGACACAGAGCGACATAGTCATTACTAATGGGTTATATAGATACCGTCAGGTGCTGGCACTGGCAACTTCCAAAACCGGAAGTACCCTCCCCTATATAAGCCCCTCCCATCCGGGAGCACCTCAGTTTTTTGCCAGTGTCTAAGGTGTTGGCCAAGAAGAAACATGTGTTTTTCACTGAGCTTGCGTACAGGTTCTTTTGGGCCTCAGTAAGCTATTCCGGATCCGACCAAAAAAGCTTCATAGCTAAACGGTCGGTACCCGGGCCTTGCAGAAAGAAGAGCAAGGTTTTGCCTGTAATGCTTCTCTTAGGAGAGCTGGACCCTGGGATCCAGAGCTCTGGTCATACCCACGACCAAGATGTTTTCTGTGCAGGGTGCTATACAGGTCCAGGGGAGTGGAATCCTTGGGAACCCGGTCCCTGAAGGTTTGATTACAATGCCTGCCGTGATAGGTGAAGTTTGGGCTTTTGTGGACCAAACAAAGTCCTGCGGCGGGGAACAGGTAAGTGGGGGCCCCCAGGAACTTGGTTCTATTGGGGGACCCCCAAGCCTAATTTGTCTTTCTGTCTGTTACCTAATGGTATTCCCGCAAAATTCTGTGCATGCCTGTAACTACTAAAAAAATGTAATAATTTTTAATGGTGGTCAAGAAAAAAAAAAAAAAAAAAATTTTTTTTTATATATATTTAATATATTAGACTGCGGTACCTGTGTTTGTCCACTAGAGGCCGCTGTGGAATGTTTTCTTGTCATGTGGACTAGCTTCTTCTCAGCAGAGCAAAGTCCAGGCAGATGGTGAGTTCTCTTATAGGAAACTGCTTCCTCTGCCATGTTGCAGTGTTTGTCCATCCCCCGGCCTGCGGCAAAGAGGGGCCCTGGCTCCTGTCCCTTGTTACCATATTTGAAATTAGCGCCGAAGGCGCACGTGCCCGCGCGCGTGCACGCGCCTCTATATATAGAGGTGAGCCGGGAAAGGGGGCGGAGCCTGGGGGATGACGCTCTGTGCGCGCCGCAGCGCTTCTGCGCATGTGCGGGCGTCCCAGCAGTTTTAAAAAAAAAACACAATATTGTAGTGAGCTGGCTATGAAGTACAGAGACAGAGCTGGCAACATTTAAAGGCATACAGCAAGCGGTTGATACAGGCATCCCCTAGAAAGGCACATTAGTAGACACCAACTGTGATATAGCAGAAATTGTGCTAGACTATTCTCAGTAAAAGTGGTGTATTACGGCTGGAATACCTCAGCTTTAGGCTTAGGAATATGCCGTCCAGAAGCTCCGGAACTGAATCTTCCAGGAAGCGAAGGGGGTCTCATCGGGCTCTGAGGATCTTGGGCATACTTCTGCTGCACCAGTCTCCCCTGAAGTTCAGAGGTAAGTGACCGTAGAGACCCCGCAGGGGTACTTGGTACTGTGGCTGTCCTCAGTCACCTGCTCCTGTGTATGTAACAGAGGAGGTTTTTTCCTCAGCTCTGGGAGGATTAGAGAGAGATTGTCAACATTTATCGCTGCCTCCCTGTCAGGGAAAGCACGCCCGATCTCCGTCTCCTCCTTCAGAGTGCCTGTTAGCAGAGCAACAGTCCCATACAGGGATCGACCTGCCTGAAGGGGATCAGGATGAGGTTGATTCTGTTATAGAGGAATCAACAGTGGGGGAACCTTTTCTCAGCATCTCAAGCTGAAAGATTATGGGTTCAGTCTCTGACTAACATGGTCCGATCAGCATTTAAAAATGCACCTTGCGGAACCATCAACCACTACTGTATCCTCGTTGGGGTCGCTAGAAGCCCCCAGACTGTTTGTTCTTTTCCACTTCACCCTTTACTGAAAGGGCTCATTTACCAGGATTGGGAACGTCCTGAGAAAATATTTATTCCCCCAAGAGATTTCCGGTGGTCTATCCCATGGAGGATAAGTTCATCAAACAAAAAAAAAAATGGAAGGTCCCTACAGTGGACGCAGCCATCTCTTGTATGTATAAATCACTGACATGTCCAGTGGATAATGTCCAAATGTTCAGGAACCCAATAAATAAAAGGTTGGAGTCCTTATGAAAATCTGCTTGGTGATACAACCAGCAGTAGCAGCTATTGGGGTCTGCTAAGCAGTGAAGGATCAGTTGAAACAGGTCTTGAGGGACTTGACAGATCAGCAGGCTTTGCCCTAGCTGATCTACCTAGAGCCTTAGGCTTTGCGGTTGACGCCATAGAGGATTCAGTCCATCAGGCCTCCCGCCTTACGCTGTCTATAGTACATACGCGTAGGCTCCTATGGCTCAAAAACTGGTCTGCTGAAGCTCCCTGTAAAGAATGGCTGGTTAGCGTCCCATTTCATGGTGAACGCTTATTCAGGGAAAACCTGGACAAATATATCCAGAAAATTTCCAGCGGTAAAAATACGCTCTTGCCGGTTAAAAGCAGAGTTAGAGGTCCCTCTTTAAGAGGCCTGCTTCTCCAGTCCCTGGGGCATCGGCTGTGTAACAGTTCCGACGGCCTCCTCGGTCAAATCCCGGGGATAAAAAACAGGGACAGTAGCAGGGTAATGAGAAACCCTGGGTCAGGGGAGGTACATAACCTCCCCCAAAGTTAAATTCATTGAAGCCCCCACTCAGTCGGGTGGGGGGAGGACTCCAGTTGTTCGCAAGAGACCTGGCGGGACACGATCAAGACAGATAGGTGCTCTCCGCAGTATGTTTGGGATACAGTTTGGAGTTAAAAGACTCTCCTCCTTCCCATTTTTGAGGTCAAACGTGCCAAGGGATCCCCGGAAGAGAGAGTCCCTCCTGTTGGCACTAGAACAACTATTGCTCCAAGGAGTAATTATGGAGGTTCCCCTGGAAGAAGGAGGGTTCGGGTTTTACTCAAACCTCTTTACAGTCCCGAAGCAAACGCGGACGGGAGGCCCATATTAATTCTAAAAGGGCTATACAAATTCCTGTATATCAGGTCTTTCCGATGGAGTCGATCCGATCGGTGGCCACTGCCCTACAAGGGGAGGATTGGTTAGCCACGATCGACATCAAAGATGCTTATTTGCACATTCCCATCTTTCCAGTCCACCAAAAATTTCTACGCTTTGCAGTAGAAGGGCGCCATTTTCAGTTCAGAGCCTTACCCTTCGGTTTGGCCACAGCACCACGAGTGTTTACAAAAATTCTGGCCCTTTATTGGCCAATCTAAGAACACAAGGTGTAATGATAATGGCATATCTGGATGACTTGTTGCTGATAGACCACTCAGTGAAAAAACTAGACGTGGTCGTTCACAAGACGATCAAGTATCTGGAATCTCACGGTTGGATTATCAACCGAGACAAGTCAGCCCTAAAAACCAGTCAAAAGTCTGGAATACTTGGGGCTAAGGTTGGATTCAGGCCAGAGAAAAATATTCTTGCCTCGAGGAAAGGTGTTGTCTTTGAAAGATTTGATCCACTTAGTGGGTACAAAAAAGACAGCCGTCCATACGCCTGTATATGAGGCTGCTGGGAAAAATGGTGGCATCATTCGAAGAGTACCCTACGGTCAATTCCATTCAAGGAATTTGCAAGGGGCCATACTGTCAGCCTGGAACAAAAAAATTCAGGCCTAGACTTACAATGTCCTTGTCCCCTTCCGTTCGCAAGAGCCTCCGTTGGTGGTTGGTTTCCCAGAATCTGGAAAAAAGGAAATCCTTCAGTCCGATTTCTTGGAAGGTGGTCACTACAGATGCCAGCCTTATAGGCTGGGGAGCAGTACTGGAGCAATAGTCTCTCCAGGGCAGATGGTCGGATGCAGAAAAGGCCCTGCCCATCAATCTCTTAGAGATACGAGCAGCCCGGTATGCCCTAGTAGCATGGACATCCAAACTCCAAGGGTCCCCTGTCAGAATTCAATCAGACAATGCCACAGCAGTGGCATATATCAATCATCAGGGGGGCACCAGGAGTCGTGCAGCCCAGAGGGAAGTAAATTACATCCTGAAATGGGCAGAAAAAATATGTCCCAGCCATATCTGCGGTATTCATTCCAGGAGTGGAGAATTGGAAGGCGGACTTTCTAAGTCGCCAGCAATTAGGCCCAGAGGAAGGGTCCCTTCACCCCGAGGTTTTCTGGACAATATGTCAGCGGTGGGGAACATCGGATGTAGATCTTCTAGCATCCAGATTCAACGCAAAGGGGGACAGGTTTGTCTCTCGGACAAGGGATCCCCTAGCTTGCGGCTCGGATGCCCTAGTGTTCCCTTGGGATCAGTTCAAGCTGATATATGCATTCACACCGCCACAATGGTTACCTCGATTACTCCGCAGAATCAGGGTAGAAAAGAAACCAGTGATTCTGGTGGCTCCAGCGTGGCCCCGAAGAGCGTGGTACGTGGAGATTGTAAAATGTCAGTGGGGAGTCCTTGGACTCTCCCACATCGTCCGGACCTGCTTTCGCAAGGACCGATATACCACCCTTCCTTACCAGCCCTAGGTTTGACGGCCTGGCTATTGAAGCCCACATTCTAAAAAAGAGAGGGCTCTCTAATTCTGTGGTATCTACCATGATCAATGCCAGGAAGCCGGTATCCAGGCAGATCTACTATAGAATCTGGAAGGCGTACGTCGCCTGGTGTGAAGCCAAGAAATGGCATCCACGTAAGTACGTAATAGGTAGGATTCTGGACTTCCTACAATGGGCTGTAGATAGGAAGCTTGCCTTGAGTACTATCAAGGGTCAGATTTCGGCCTTGTCAATATTTTTTCAAAGGCCCTTGGCTTCGCATTCACTAGTCAAAGCCTTTATACAAGGAGTGATGCGTATTAGTCCTCCGGTTAATATTCCCATATGTCCATGGGATCTAAACTTGGTTCTGTCGGTTCTACAGAAACAACCATTTGAACCATTACAGCATATTTCCTTGGTGCTTCTCACCAGGAAATTGATTTTTCTAGTAGCCATTTGTTCGGCTAAAAGAGTATCGGAATTAGCAGCTATGTCCTGTAAGGAGCCATATCTGGTTATCCATAAGGACAGAGTAGTGTTACGTCCTCATCCAGCCTTTCTTCCTAAGGTGGTATCGAGGTTTCATTTGAACCAAGATGTGGTTCTTCCTTCTTTTTTCCCCAAACCTACTTCGGTAGAGGAAAAGTTATTGCATTCTTTGGATGTAGTAGGAGCAGTTAAAGCTTATCTAAAAGCCACTGCTCAGATTCGCAGAACGGATACTTTGTTTATTCTGCCGGAAGGCCCCAGAAGGGGTCAGGCAGCGTCAAAATCTACTTTAGCCAAGTGGATTCGACAGGTCATAATACAAGCCTATGGCTTGAGAAATAGACCGCCTCCGTTCAAAGTTAGGGCGCACTCCACGAGAGCAGTTGGAACTTCATGGGCAGTGCATCACCAGGCCTCCCTGGCTCAAATCTGTAAGGCCGCAACATGGTCTTCAGTACACACGTTTACTAGGTTCTACCAGGTGGACGTTAGAAGTCAGGAGGATGTCGCCTTTGGGCGCAGTGTGTTGCAGGCCGCAAAAGATCCTCATGTCTGATAGCGCTCAGCTTATATATGGTGTATCCCCCCCTCATTTGGCATTGCTTTAGGACATCCCATTAGTAATGACTATGTCGCTCTGTGTCCCGTGATGTACGAAAAAGAAAATAGGATTTTTATAACAGCTTACCTGTAAAATCCTTTTCTTGGAGTACATCACGGGACACAGAGCTCCCACCCCTCTTTGGGGACACTTATTGCTTTGCTACAAAACTGAGGTGCTCCCGGATGGGAGGGGCTTATATAGGGGAGGGTACTTCCGTTTTTGGAAGTTGCCAGTGCCAGCACCTGACGGTATCTATATAACCCATTAGTAATGACTATGTCGCTCTGTGTCCCGTGATGTACTCCAAGAAAAGGATTTTACAGGTAAGCTGTTATAAAAATCCTATTTTTTAAAGCACACTATAGCACAAGGAGAATTTCCCTCACTTTCCTTCTTTGTCCCTAGAAACAAGGATTATCACAGTGAAAGAAACTGACACTCTTCCTTCCTATAGTTTTCTGTCCCTAGAAAAAATGTTTTTTTTAAAGCACACTATAGCACAAGGAGAATTTCCCTCACTTTCCTTCTTTGTCCCTAGAAACAAGGATTATCACAGTGAAAGAAACTGACACTCTTCCTACCTATAGTTTTCTGTCCCTAGAAAAAATGTTTTTTTAAAGCACACTATAGCACAAGGAGAATTCCCTCACTGTCCTTCCCTGTCCCTAGAAACAAGGATTCGCACAGTAAAACACACTGACACTCTCCCTACCTATAGTTTTCTGTCCCTAGAAAAAATGTTTTTTTAAAGCACACTATAGCACAAGGAGAATTCCCTCACTGTCCTTCCCTGTCCCTAGAAACAAGGATTTGCACAGTAAAAGACACTGACACTCTCCCTACCTATAGTTTTCTGTCCCTAGAAAAAATGTTTTTTTAAAGCACACTATAGCACAAGGAGAATTTCCCTCACTTTCCTTCTTTGTCCCTAGAAACAAGGATTATCACAGTGAAAGAAACTGACACTCTTCCTTCCTATAGTTTTCTGTCCCTAGAAAAAATGTTTTTTTAAAGCACACTATAGCACAAGGAGAATTCCCTCACTGTCCTTCCCTGTCCCTAGAAACAAGGATTCGCACAGTAAAACACACTGACACTCTCCCTACCTATAGTTTTCTGTCCCTAGAAAAAATGTTTTTTTAAAGCACACTATAGCACAAGGAGAATTCCCTCACTGTCCTTCCCTGTCCCTAGAAACAAGGATTTGCACAGTAAAAGACACTGACACTCTCCCTACCTATAGTTTTCTGTCCCTAGAAAAAATGTTTTTTTAAAGCACACTATAGCACAAGGAGAATTTCCCTCACTTTCCTTCTTTGTCCCTAGAAACAAGGATTATCACAGTGAAAGAAACTGACACTCTTCCTACCTATAGTTTTCTGTCCCTAGAAAAAATGTTTTTTTAAAGCACACTATAGCACAAGGAGAATTCCCTCACTGTCCTTCCCTGTCCCTAGAAACAAGGATTCGCACAGTAAAACACACTGACACTCTCCCTACCTATAGTTTTCTGTCCCTAGAAAAAATGTTTTTTTAAAGCACACTATAGCACAAGGAGAATTCCCTCACTGTCCTTCCCTGTCCCTAGAAACAAGGATTCGCACAGTAAAAGACACTGACACTCTCCCTACTGTGAGGGGGTTAGCTCGGCAGCGGGTGTGTGTGACCCCCGGGATGGGCTCCCCACACAAAACAGGCCCAGCAAACGGAGGTTGTGGTTTTCAAAATCAAAAAGGTGCGGTTTATTTTCTATTTACAGTGATAAAACACAGCAAAGCAAAAGAAACATAACCAAAATAAATCCTGGTCAAGTTGACCTCTGACTAAACATACAGGTTTCCTAACTAACAACTGGGATCAGCCTAGTGCTGTCCTAGTCCCTAAGTCCCTGGTTTTAAATGTCCAAGCAAATAGCCACACAGGCTTTGTCTCACCGCACAGGGGTTCACTCTCCCTAGACAGTCCACACAGGTCTGGTTCCAGGCATGAGCTAACATCTAATGAAGCTGGGAGTTCTTATAGAGGCCTAAATGAGCTGACAAGCTTCAGCTGGTCTCATCAACTCCCTGTCTGCACGACGCCCAGCCCTCTCCCTAGAGGTATGAGTCATCCATGAGCCCACTAGCCTTATACAACTCTCCACCTAGTTGTATAAGTCGGCGTAAAGCCTGAATCTGGGCGAAATATATCTACCCCCCTGGATGCAACCAGGTGACTTTACCTTCCTGCTGTCACATACCCCCCCCTCTTGTTTTAACCTCGGGGTTGGAACACCAGCAATCAGGCATTCATGTACTCGAGACAAAGCATCCACATTCCCCATTTGAACGCCAGGGCGATGCTTTACTGTGAAGTTGAATTCCTGGAGGGCCAGGAACCACCTATTCACTCTTCTATTTGTTTCCTTGTTTTGAGCCATCCACTTTAACGGAGCGTGATCCGTAACCATGTCAAAGTGCCTACCTAGCAGGTAGTACCGAAGGGAATCTAGAGCCCACTTCACCGCTAAACACTCCTTTTCAACGGTGGCGTAATTTACCTCATGGGACTTCAACTTCCTGCTGAGGTAAATGACTGGGTGCTCTTCCCCGTTCCAGACCTGGGACAATACTGCTCCTAACCCCACATCTGACGCATCACTTTGTACGACAAAGTCTTTAGAGAAGTCGGGTGAGTACAACACTGGCTGGCTACATAAGGCTTGTTTCAAGAATTGGAATGCTGCCTCAGCCTCGGGGGTCCATTTAATCATGACCGACCCTTTCCCCTTCGTCAGGTTGGTTAGGGGCACAGCCTTAGAAGCAAAGTGGGGAATGAATCGCCGATAATACCCAGCGATTCCCAGAAAGGCTCGTACCTGCTTCTTGCTGTTGGGACGTGGCCAACTCTGGATGGCCTCGACTTTGTTGAGTTGGGGTTTTATTACTCCCCTCCCAATGGTGTACCCAAGATATTTGGCCTCCTCCTGCCCAATGGTACACTTCTTGGGGTTAGCCGTAAACCCCGCTTCCCGAACAGAGTCCAGGACTGCTTGCACTTTTGGCAGATGTGAGGCCCAATCTGTGCTATGGACAATTACGTCATCCAGGTAAGCCGCAGCATACTTCCGATGGGGCCTCAGTATCTGGTCCATTTTCCGCTGGAATGTGGCCGGCGCATTCTGTAACCCGAACGGCATTCTTTTATATTGGAACGCCCCGTCTGGGGTTAAAAATGCGGTTTTCTCTTTGGCCGACTTGGCCAGGGGGATTTGCCAATACCCTTTTGTGAGGTCAAGAGTCGTCATGTATCGGGCTGTTCCCAGCCGGTCGATCAACTCATCTATACGTGGCATGGGGTAGGTGTCAAATTTTGTAACTTTGTTCAACTGACGAAAATCGTTACAAAATCGCCAGCTCCCATCCGGTTTAGGCACCAACACGATGGGACTAGACCAATCACTTTGGGACTCCTCTATCACCCCTAAGTTCAGCATTTTCTGTACTTCGTCCCGTATTGCCTCTGGGATCCGATAGGGTTTTAACTTCACCCTTTCACCGGGCGGGGTAATGATGTCATGCTCTACCCCAGATGTTTGTCCCGGCAGCTCAGAGAATACCTCCTTGTTGCGAAGCACAAACTCCTTAACCTCCTGTTGTTGGGGTTGTGACAAGGTGGCTGCTATTCCAACCTCAGGAATCACGCAACCAGTTTGAGCTGGTGACCAAGTGTCTGCGACTAGGGACTCTCTATCCCTCCAGGCTTTCAACAGATTAACGTGATAGATCTGTTCGGGCTTTCGCCTTCCTGGTTGTCTGACCTTGTAATTCACTTCGCTCACTTTTTCCATTATCTCGTAGGGGCCTTGCCATTTGGCAAGGAATTTACTTTCAACCGTAGGGACAAGTACCAATATCCTATCCCCCGGGGAAAAGGTACGGGTCTTGGCTCCACGGTTGTACACTCTCTGCTGTGCCAACTGCGCTTGGGCCAAATGTTCCTTCACGATGGGCATTACCTGTGCAATTCGATCTTGCATCAGGGCGACATGCTCAATCACACTCCTGTGGGGAGAACTCTCACTTTCCCAAGTTTCCTTGGCAATATCCAACAGCCCTCTTGGGTGTCTCCCATACAGTAACTCAAAGGGGGAGAATCCCGTAGAGGATTGGGGCACCTCCCTAATAGCAAACATCAAATAAGGAAGTAAACAGTCCCAATCCTTTCCATCTCTATCCACCACTTTCTTCAACATTTGTTTTAGGGTTTTGTTGAATCTTTCAACCAGCCCATCGGTTTGGGGGTGATACACAGACGTACGCAATTGCGTCACTTTGAACAATTTACACAGCTCTTTCATAACCCGGGACATAAAGGGTGTACCTTGGTCCGTAAGCAGTTCTTTACAAATACCCACCCGGCTAAAAACAAGAGATAGCTCTTTGGCTATGGTTTTGGCCGAGGTATTTCGGAGAGGGATCGCTTCTGGATAACGGGTGGCATAGTCCATTATAACTAATATGTACTGGTGCCCCCTAGCGGACTTGATTATAGGACCTACCAAATCCATGGCGATCCTCTCAAACGGGACCTCAATGATGGGTAGAGGGACCAGCGGGCTACGGAAATGTGGCATCGGGGCCAACCTCTGACACACAGGGCAGGAGGAACAATAATTTTCTACGTCCTTCATCACCCCCGGCCAATAGAATCTCTGTAATACCCTCTCTCGGGTTTTCTCTGTCCCCAGATGACCTCCAAGAATGTGCCCATGGGCCAACTCCAACACCAACTTCCTGTAAGGTTTGGGCACCACAAGCTGCTCAACGGTTTCTTCTGCCCTTTTTGCCACCCGATACAGTAGGTCCTTCTCTACGCTGAAGTATGGGTAAGTGCAGGTATTATCTGGGTTCACTAACTCGCCATCTATTTTCACTACGTTTTCCCGTGCCTTTATTAGGGCGGGGTCTTTCAACTGTTCTGTGGCAAAGTTTTCCCTGTGAACCTCAAGATCAGAAAACTCCACAGACGGTAGGTTTTCGTCTGAGGAGGTGGGCTCCTCTCCAGTTTCTTGAGTCTCCCCTGCCAATACTGATAAGGGAAATTCCGGAGAGTCCTCACCACTCTCAGGGGAGTTCTGGCTATCACATTCCTGGTACATAGGGGCACCAGTGAGGGGCTCAGGATCATCCCACAGTTCCCAGAACTTCGGAAAATCCCTTCCCACAATGGCGTCATGCGGTAACTGAGATACTAAGCCCACTGGATGAGAGAGGGTACCTTTGGGGGTCTCGAAACACACTGTAGTCACTGGATACTCTCGGGTGTCCCCATGCACACAAATAACAGCTACCTTGCTATTCCCAGAGACCTCTGTTTTAACTAACTCAGCCTTTATCAGGGTCACAAGGCTACCTGAATCCAGCAATACCACAACATTTCTACCATTAACACACATTTTGCATAAATGTTTCTCAGTTCCTCGAATGGCAGTGCATGCGACTGTCGCACACAGCGACTGACGTCTGCCCGTCAGAAAGTCACACTGCATGGGTTCCTCCACAACCGGGCAATTGGCTGCAATATGTCCCGCTTGCCGGCAGCGGTAGCAAACGATCCTTCTTGCCGCCTCTTGAGCCGCTGATTTCCCAGGCTGTTCTCACCAAACTTGGGGTAGAGCTCCCACCCTCTCACTCTCTCCACCCTCACCCCTTGGAATCCTCTTATCCGCCCCTGGGGATGGTCTGGTCTTAGGGTGGAAAGTCCGAGTGTCTCTGGAAGAGGCCGTCAGGTTCTCTGTAGCCAAGTATTTCTCCACACGATCCACAAGACCATCGGCCGTCTCTGGGTCTCCATGGCTTACCCACTTTTGGATGGCAGTAGGAAGAGCTCTCAAAAACCGATCCATTACAACACGTTCCACAATCTTTGGTGCGGACAAAGTCTCTGGCTGTAGCCACTTTCTGGTCAGGTGAATGAGATCATACATTTGAGACCTGGGGGGTTTTCCAAGCTGGAAAGTCCAGTTATGCACACGCTGAGCCCGGACAGCCTGGGTGACACCCAGCCTTGCCAATATTTCAGCTTTTAGCATCACATAGTCTTTTGCTTGGTTAGGCTCTAGGTCATAGTAAGCTTTCTGCGATTCACCAGTTAACAGAGGAGCCACCAGTCCAGCCCACTGCTCCTCAGGCCACTTTTCTCTTTCAGCGGTCCTTTCAAATGTGGTCAAAAATACCTCTGGATCATCCTCTCCAGTCATTTTTGTCAATAAACGACTCACCCCAAAGGACGCGGTATTAGTGGGACGGCTTTCCTCACTGGTCTGCGGACGTTGCTGCATTACTGCTTCCATCTGTTGTTGTAGTCTCTGCTCTTGCTTCTGCAACAGGTCTATGAAGCGGGCCTCAGATTGCTGCTGGGCTCGTTGCTGAGCCTCCAGACTCTGTTGCAAAGTTGCGTTTGTCTGCTGCTGGGCTGCAAGGCTCTGTTGATGAGCTTGCTGCTGGGCTGCGAAGTTCTGTTGTTGAGCTGCAAGGCTCTTTTGCAAACCTGCATTTGTCTGCTGTTGATTGGCATTTGCTAGAGCCAGCTGCTTCAGTATCTCCTCCATGCTGGCTTAAAAAAAAACTACCCGCATTCTCCACCAACTGTGAGGGGGTTAGCTCGGCAGCGGGTGTGTGTGACCCCCGGGATGGGCTCCCCACACAAAACAGGCCCAGCAAACGGAGGTTGTGGTTTTCAAAATCAAAAAGGTGCGGTTTATTTTCTATTTACAGTGACAAAACACAGCAAAGCAAAAGAAACATAACCAAAATAAATCCTGGTCAAGTTGACCTCTGACTAAATATACAGGTTTCCTAACTAACAACTGGGATCAGCCTAGTGCTGTCCTAGTCCCTAAGTCCCTGGTTTTAAATGTCCAAGCAAATAGCCACACAGGCTTTGTCTCACCGCACAGGGGTTCACTCTCCCTAGACAGTCCACACAGGTCTGGTTCCAGGCATGAGCTAACATCTAATGAAGCTGGGAGTTCTTATAGAGGCCTAAATGAGCTGACAAGCTTCAGCTGGTCTCATCAACTCCCTGTCTGCATGACGCCCAGCCCTCTCCCTAGAGGTATGAGTCATCCATGAGCCCACTAGCCTTATACAACTCTCCACCTAGTTGTATAAGTCGGCGTAAAGCCTGAATCTGGGCGAAATATATCTACCCCCCTGGATGCAACCAGGTGACTTTACCTTCCTGCTGTCACACTACCTATAGTTTTCTGTCCCTAGAAAAAATGTTTTTTTAAAGCACACTATAGCACAAGGAGAATTCCCTCACTGTCCTTCCCTGTCCCTAGAAACAAGGATTCGCACAGTAAAACACACTGACACTCTCCCTACCTATAGTTTTCTGTCCCTAGAAAAAATGTTTTTTTAAAGCACACTATAGCACAAGGAGAATTCCCTCACTGTCCTTCCCTGTCCCTAGAAACAAGGATTTGCACAGTAAAAGACACTGACACTCTCCCTACCTATAGTTTTCTGTCCCTAGAAAAAATGTTTTTTTAAAGCACACTATAGCACAAGGAGAATTTCCCTCACTTTCCTTCTTTGTCCCTAGAAACAAGGATTATCACAGTGAAAGAAACTGACACTCTTCCTACCTATAGTTTTCTGTCCCTAGAAAAAATGTTTTTTTAAAGCACACTATAGCACAAGGAGAATTTCCCTCACTGTCCTTCCCTGTCCCTAGAAACAAGGATTATCACAGTGAAAGAAACTGACACTCTTCCTTCGTATAGTTTTCTGTCCCTAGAAAAAATGTTTTTTTAAAGCACACTATAGCACAAGGAGAATTCCCTCACTGTCCTTCCCTGTCCCTAGAAACAAGGATTTGCACAGTAAAAGACACTGACACTCTCCCTACCTATAGTTTTCTGTCCCTAGAAAAAATGTTTTTTTAAAGCACACTATAGCACAAGGAGAATTTCCCTCACTTTCCTTCTTTGTCCCTAGAAACAAGGATTATCACAGTGAAAGAAACTGACACTCTTCCTACCTATAGTTTTCTGTCCCTAGAAAAAATGTTTTTTTAAAGCACACTATAGCACAAGGAGAATTCCCTCACTGTCCTTCCCTGTCCCTAGAAACAAGGATTCGCACAGTAAAACACACTGACACTCTCCCTACCTATAGTTTTCTGTCCCTAGAAAAAATGTTTTTTTAAAGCACACTATAGCACAAGGAGAATTCCCTCACTGTCCTTCCCTGTCCCTAGAAACAAGGATTTGCACAGTAAAAGACACTGACACTCTCCCTACCTATAGTTTTCTGTCCCTAGAAAAAAATTTTTTTAAAGCACACTATAGCACAAGGAGAATTTCCCTCACTTTCCTTCTTTGTCCCTAGAAACAAGGATTATCACAGTGAAAGAAACTGACACTCTTCCTACCTATAGTTTTCTGTCCCTAGAAAAAATGTTTTTTTAAAGCACACTATAGCACAAGGAGAATTCCCTCACTGTCCTTTCCTGTCCCTAGAAACAAGGATTCGCACAGTAAAACACACTGACACTCTCCCTACCTATAGTTTTCTGTCCCTAGAAAAAATGTTTTTTTAAAGCACACTATAGCACAAGGAGAATTTCCCTCACTTTCCTTCTTTGTCCCTAGAAACAAGGATTATCACAGTGAAAGAAACTGACACTCTTCCTTCCTATAGTTTTCTGTCCCTAGAAAAAATGTTTTTTTAAAGCACACTATAGCACAAGGAGAATTCCCTCACTGTCCTTCCCTGTCCCTAGAAACAAGGATTCGCACAGTAAAAGACACTGACACTCTCCCTACCTATAGTTTTCTGTCCCTAGAAAAAATGTTTTTTTAAAGCACACTATAGCACAAGGAGAATTTCCCTCACTTTCCTTCTTTGTCCCTAGAAACAAGGATTATCACAGTGAAAGAAACTGACACTCTTCCTACCTATAGTTTTCTGTCCCTAGAAAAAATGTTTTTTTAAAGCACACTATAGCACAAGGAGAATTCCCTCACTGTCCTTCCCTGTCCCTAGAAACAAGGATTCGCACAGTAAAACACACTGACACTCTCCCTACCTATAGTTTTCTGTCCCTAGAAAAAATGTTTTTTTAAAGCACACTATAGCACAAGGAGAATTCCCTCACTGTCCTTCCCTGTCCCAAGAAACAAGGATTCGCACAGTAAAACACACTGACACTCTCCCTACCTATCCTTCTCTTTCCCTAAACTAAAGGAATCCAGGTTAAGCAAGAAAAAAAAAAATGTCACTGTCCCTGCCTATGCTTCTCTTTCCCTGCTCCGGAACACACTACACTAGGCCGCCGTGCTGGCGGCCTTTTATAGTGTGGGGCGTGTACTAAACACCCTCAGCAATAATTGGCCACAGGCATCCTGCCTGTGGCCAATCATTGCTCTCCTCGCTGCTGGCGCTGTGATTGGCCAAGCATGCGGGGTCACAGTGCATGCTTGGCCAATCACAGCGCCTGGATGACACTGCGATGGCGTAGTGCATTGTGGGCCGTTCGCGTCACTCGAATTTGGCGCGAACGGCCCAAATCGTTCGATCTTCGTCGAACGATCGAACAGCCGATGTTCGAGTCGAGCGTATGTTCGACTCGAACACGAAGCTCATCCCTAGTTAAGACCCATAAACAGTTCAATACGGTGGGGTGAGCAGGTCGAGGCACTGTCCTAACGATAAACTAAACCACTGTGGTCTCACCAGCGGTTACTATAGCCATTGGCTAGAGAGAAAAACTTGAAACTTGTGAGTCTCTACCAGCGACTCTGAAGAATATGAATTGGAGTACCTTCGCTGCGTTGTGGCCCCTGTCAGGGGGAAGATGTCCCTCCAAGGGAGTTACCAGAGGCCCCTCCGTCACCGGGTTGATGCTGCTCCGGACTCTTCAGACGGGTAACCTCTCCGGCCTCCTCACCTCAGACATAGGCCCCATCCACCTCAGGGTCCCTCGGATTCATCCGCCCTTGCGGAGCCCAGTCAAAGTCACTGGGCCCCAGGCCTCCGGTGTAGTACCTCACCCCAGGCTTAAGGTGCCTGGGATGGACGCCAACTCCGCTCCGACCAGGCCTAGGGCGCCTGGGCTGGAACTCCGGACCCTCCCGCACCCAGGCCTAAGGTGCCTGGGCGTGCGCTCGACAAGACCTCGTGGCGAGGGCGTCTCTCCCCTTTATCCCCTCCCGTGACGCCACAGCAAGTTCTCCGCCTGTACCACCGCTGGAACGGGACAAAAAGGGACAGCACTGTGGCAGTGATTCTACCCGGACCCGTGGGAACACCGCCACCCGCAGGCCAAGGAGAACAGTACACCACCAAGTCCTCCACGATTCAAATGGTCTAAATCCTCTTGTGATTTATACACACCTGGGTCATACTACCACCCAGGTGTATCCCCCTAAATTTAAACCCCCGCTACACTCTCCCTCTAGTGATTTGACGCTGGTCCCCAGCGTCTGGTGCAAGCCCATGTCTCCATGGAGTGGTAACATAAGCCTGACCCCAGAGGCCATCCCTCAAAAAAAAAAAAATATTTCCAATTGTGCCACGACCTGCTCAAGGGAAGGGGAATATAAAATAATAAAACTTTTCAATAGAACCATCTGAACATATACACATATACAATCCCTCCCATCACTGTCTAAGAACCACCCCATACTCAGAAGTCTTGACAGATGAATCTCCTGCAGAAGGGAAACAAAAAAAACCACAACATCCTAACACATTTGTGTTAACTTGGAATGAATGGGTCCATCAACCGAGGGACCCATTCGCTCCAATGAGTAAGGTGATGCAAATGTAAAAAAACAACAAACAGCCGTTGCGTAACACTGCCTCCTGGTGACAGTTCCGCGGTAATGACACTTGGTGAAATCTTCCAGGCAACCTTCCCTTTTGTTGTGTCCCTACTCTGATTCTACCCCAAAGTCTTTGTCTCTGATGTATGAAGAAAGAGAGAACAAAACAAACAGCTCTCATTCCTCCAAAGAGTAGAAAAGCCCAAATAAAAACTAGGGCCCAGTTCTGATATTCTGGCAAAAACACTTCCAGAAAGTTCAGAAGCAGAAAGAACATATAGGAGAGTTTTTGTTTCCTTTTCTCTCCTCACAAATAAAATTTCGGATGTGGCAAGAACAGGGGCTTCAGATGCTTATCAAAAGTTTCAACCGAATAATCAATGTCCTCTCCATCCTTCCGGCAGATAAGCACCTTGTCTGCGTGGATATGACGGCCCCACATCCATTCTGCTCTGCAGTCCCTGAATTGTTTGGACACTGAAGGTGCGCAAGACAAGTACCGGCGGGCATGCAGCACTTTAAGCTTCTCCCAAACAAACTCGTCATACCATCGCTGTCGCAGGACTTCGACCTCAAAAAGTAAGTCCCGAGGCAAGTAAGGATACTTCCATCCGTACTCACGGGCGACCCTCTGGCAGAAGAGTCGCTGCAGTCGGGCCAAAGGAGGCATTGTGGCCCGCTCACCTTCTCCTGGCGGAACAAGGGCCTCTGGATGCAGAGGTACTTTCACTACCTCCGTCGGTTTGAATCTTGGTGCCCGTAGTGATGCGCGCTGTGTCCCCGCCACCGGAACGGTTGATGCTGCGGGTGGTGAAATGACAAGCGAAGGACTAGGCTCCCTCGTGAGCTCCGGGGCTTCCGCCCGGGGCGTGCTGTCTCCCGTGGACATAGGCAGATCCCGTGGTGCACGTAACACAGGCAATGGCATTTTGTCCCAGCCTTTGCGGTGAAAAAGTTTGTCTATTTCACCGTCATCTCCACAGTCCGACAGCGATTCTAGGTCGGAGGTGTCATACATCTCTGTGGGTAGGTAGTTCCCAGTAGACACGGAATCACCCTCCCTTGCGGGCTCCACCGACTGTGGACTCCCGACACCTCCAACCAACACCACAGTTCCAGCCCCTGGCTCACCTGGACCTTTGGAAGAACAGGGATGTCCAGGACTCTTCCGACCGGATCCATCCAGGCCCGGCAAGCGATGGGGTGAAGCTTGACCACAACCACAGGACGCCTGTACCAGGCCGACTTTCCTCTTCGGAGGAATCTTGGTGCCCGTAGTGATGCGCGCTGTGTCCCCGCCACCGGAACGGGTGATGCTGCGGGTGGTGAAATGACAAGCGAAGGACTAGGCTCCCTCGTGACCTCCGGGGCTTCCGCCCGGGGCGTGCTGTCTCCCGTGGACATAGGCAGATCCCGTGGTGCACGTAACACAGGCAATGGCATTTTGTCCCAGCCTTTGCGGTGAAAAAGTTTGTCTATTTCACCGTCATCTCCACAGTCCGACAGCGATTCTAGGTCGGAGGTGTCATACATCTCTGCGGGTAGGTAGTTCCCAGTAGACACGGAATCACCCTCCCTTGCGGGCTCCACCGACTGTGGACTCCCGACACCTCCAACCAACACCACAGTCCCAGCCCCTGGCTCACCTGGACCTTTGGAAGAACAGGGATGTCCAGGACTCTTCCGACCGGATCCATCCAGGCCCGGCAAGCGATGGGGTGAAGCTTGACCACGACCACAGGACGCCTGTACCAGGCCGACTTTCCTCTTCGGAGGTGGGAGCAGGGAATCTGTGGTGACCGAAGCAGCATCCTCTGATTTTTCTTTCTCAGTCTCTGGTTGGGCAGTAACGTCGCCCTGGTCAGTGCGTATGGGGACCTCCGCAAAGGCCTGGATCTCCCCTTCCGGAGTAGCGGTGCCTGTGAGGCAGTTGAGGCGAAGGGCCCGGGGCCTTACTGTGGATGGCTTCACCTCGAATAGAAACTCCTTGCATGCTTCGCAACGCCCGAATGGCTTCAGGTTGACCACCAGTCCCGAGCACCCGGGACAGATCACGCCGAGGGCCTCCATGTCTCTGCAGGTGTACAGAGCCAACTGCCCTCGGGGTCTAAGTCTTATCCCCGTGTCTGTAAGGGGAGCAGCAAAAACAGTCATCTTCGTGGGGTAGGGAACCGGAATCCATGGGGAACTTGAGGTCATCCCGACTATCTGCTGCTCCATCACGCACTGACCACGCGCCAAAGTCTCCACTTGTATCTCCTCACATGGCCAGGCTCCTCCCACAACTTGCACGTTTTCGCGGGCTTCCGCCAGTCTCCGCCCACGAACTTCGCAGCTATGGGGTGCCTCATGGCGCAGTGCAGTAAAAGCCCCCACATGTAGTACGTCACACGGCTGGACTTCTCCCTCTCCAAGGGAGTTACCAGAGGCCCCTCCGTCACCGGGTTGATGCTGCTCCGGACTCTTCAGACGGGTAACCTCTCCGGCCTCCTCACCTCAGACATGGGCCCCATCCACCTCAGGGTCCCTCGGACTCATCCGCCCTTGCGGAGCCCAGTCGAAGTCACTGGGCCCCAGGCCTCCGGTGTAGTACCTCACCCCAGGCTTAAGGTGCCTGGGATGGACGCCAACTCCGCTCCGACCAGGCCTAGGGCGCCTGGGCTGGAACTCCGGACCCTCTCGCACCCAGGCCTAAGGTGCCTGGGTGCGCGCTCGACAAGACATCATGGCGAGGGTGTCTCTCCCCTTTATCCCCTCCCGTGACGCCACAGCAGGTTCTCCGCCCCCGCTGTACCACCGCCGGAATGGGACAAAAAGGGACAGCACTGCCGCAGTGATTCTACCCGGACCCGTGGAAACACCGCCACCCACAGGCCAAGGAGAATAGTACACCACCAAGTCCTCCACAATTCAAATGGTCTAAATCCTCTTGTGATTTATACACACCTGGGTCATACTACCACCCAGGTATATCCCCCTAAATTTAAACCCCCGCTACAGTCATATACCCCAAATGAGAGTCAAACGCCACAATAGTGTAAAACCTTTACAACCAGGATTTAATGACGGTAATGCACTTACATTAAAAACGGTTACAAACAGCATGTGAGAGGAAATCTTTCCAATATGAGGAATATCTTATCTAAGACCCGGTTCACACAGGGGCGACTCCGGACGAGACTTCAGGTCTCCCCGAGTTGCCCCAAGTCGCGCTATTTTTAAAACTAATTGAAGTGAATGGAGATGTTTTAGTGTACACGACTGCAGTCGCTCAGACTTCAAAAAAGGTTCCTGTACTACTTCAATCCGACTTCTAGGCGACCTGTAGGCAACTTGTACCCATTGATTCACTTAGAAGTCTGATCACTGTTCATTTTGAAGGCAACTTTACAGGAAGCAGAAAGGAATTTACCCAGAAGCCACAAGGAATTTACTTCAAGTCGTGTTGTTAATGAGCACAAGTTGCGCTGAAGTCTCCTCCAAGTCTCGCTGTGATTCATGCTCAAGTCGTGTCTGAAGTTGCTTCTGGAAGTCGTGTTGAAGTCGTGTTGCCCCTGTGTGAACCGGCTCTCAGAGTTGCCACTGAAGCAAGTGTCCCCATTGGAACATTTCTGTTCTGCTGGTAACTCATAAATTATAGGGTTATTTTGCAAAGAAATTATTAAAAAATATTCTTTACAGGGTATTTGCTTGCATCTTATACTTGAACAAACATGTTTCACCAAAATGATGAAAAGCATGTTTTCAGAAGGTCTTGGTAAACTTGATCAACGCCATTGACAAACTTTAAAAATTTGGTTTACACGGTTGTGGTTAACGTTTGGTACAGTATGTTGCTCATTAATGTGCAACGCAATTAGGCAACTCATTAATTTTTAATTGATTGCTATTTCACAGCAACGGATGATTAAATACACCAACTCTTTCTTTATTTCTTTTACCGCTTCCCGACTGCCCCTAGCATATTTACACCCCCCCCACTACACTGAAACACAGGCTAGGCACACAGTTAACCCTTTGATCGTCCCTTATGTGAACCCCTTCCCTTCCAGTGTCATTAGTACAGTGATGCCCCATACACACGATCATTTTTAATGTCATTTTTAAAACTGACGTTTTTCTTGTCATTTTTTTTCTTGTTTCCTGTCAAGCCTGTCTTGCGTACACACCATCATTTTAAAAAATGTTCAAGCAAAGCGCAGTGACGTACAGCACGTACGACGGCACTATAAAGGGGAAGTTCCGTTCGAATTGCGCCACCCTTCATGTTAGTAAAGTTTGTTGAGAGACGATTCGCTCTTTTCAGTCTTGTGCTTTTCAGTCCGTTACAGCGTGACGAATGTGCTATCTCCATTACGAACGCTTGTTTTACCAGAACGAGCGCTCCCGTCTCATACTTGATTCTGAGCATGCGCGTTTTTTTTTCACGTCGTTAAAGCATACACACTATCATTTTTCACGTCATTAAAAAAAACGACATGAAAAACGACGTGAAAAAAGAGAGCATGTTCGAAATTTTTAATGGCCGTTTTTCACGTCATTAAAAATGCTCTGGAGCATACACACGATCATTTTTAATGGCCATTTTTTTAATGGCATTTTTAATGGCATGAAAAATGATCGTGTGTATGGGGCATGAGAGTGCATATTTTTTAGCATTGATCAGTGTATTAGTGTCACTGGTCCCCAAAAAGTGTCAGTTAGGTGTCCAATGTGTCCTCTGCAATATCCCAGTCCCGCTATAAGTCGCTTATGGCCGCCATTGCTATTAAAACAAAAAAAAACAAATATTCCATAGTTTGTAGACACTGTAACTTGTGCGCAAACCAATCAATATTATTGGGCTTATTAGGATTTTTTTACCAAAAATATGTAGCAGACTACATATTGACCAAAATTGATTGAGAAATTCGATTTGTTACCTTTTTTTATTGGATGTGCTTTAGAGTAGAAAGTAAAAATATAGTTTTTTTTTCAAAATTGTCAGTCGTTCTTTGTTTCTAGCGCAAAAAATAAAAAATGCAGAGGTGATCAAATACCACCAAAAGAATGCTCTATTTGTGGGGGAAAAAAGGACATACATTTTATTTGGGTACAATGTGGCACGACCGTGCAATTTGCAGGTAGATGTAGTGCCGTATCGCTAAAAAATGGCCTGGTCAGGAAGGCTGGTAAACCTTCCGGAGGTGAAGTGGTTAATAAAGTAGCAAAATGCAACCCACAAATGTGAAGCAAAGCTGCACTGAGGTTGCCAGCAAGGAGTGTTATTGTGCATTATGGTGGTGATTGTTTTCTTCCATGTTACCACAATGTAATTGACTACCAGGGATGAGCCGAACACCCCCCTGTTCGGTTCGCACCAGAACCTGCGAACAGACAGAGTGTTCGTGTGAACTTTAGAACCCTATTAAATACAATGAACTCGAACGTTCGAAATCTAAAGTGCTAATTTTAAAGGCTAATTTGCAATTTATTGTCCTAAAAAGTGTTTGGGGACCCGAGTCCTGCCCCAGGGGACATTTATCAATGCAAAAAAAGGTTTAAAAAATAGACGTTTTTACGGGAGCGGTGATTTTAATAATGCTTAAAGTGAAAAATAAAAGTGAAATTTTCCTTTGAATTTCGTACCTGGGGGGTGTGTATGATATGCATGTAAAGTGGCACATGTTTCCCGTGCTTAGAACTGTCCCTGCAAAAAATGTCATTTTTGAAGGAAAAAAAGTCATTTAAAACTCACTCGCGGCTATTAATGAATTGTCGGCTTTTATCAATACATAGAAAAGTCATTGATAAAAAAAAGCGTGGGGGTTCCCCCAAATTCAATTACCAGGCCCTTCAGGTCTGGAATGGATATTAAGGGGAACCCCGCCGCAAATTTTAAAAAAATGGCGTGGAGTCCCCCCAAAAATCCATACCAGACCCTTATCCGAGCACGCAACCTGGCCGGCCGCAGGGGAAGAGGGGGGGACGAGAGAGCGGCCCCCCCTCCCTCCTGAACCATACCAGGCCACATGCCCTCAACATGGGGAGGATGTCCCCATGTTGATGGGGACAAGGGCCTCATCCCCACAACCCTTGCCCGGTGGTTGTGGGGGTCTGCGGGCAGGGGGCTTATCGGAATCTGGAAGACCCCTTTAACAAAGGGGACCCCCAGATCCCGCCCCCCCTATGTGAATTGGTAAGGGGTACATTGTACCCCTACCATTTCACGAAGAAAGTGTACATTTTTTTTAATAAAAACACACAAACACCTTGGACAAGTCCTTTATTAAAAAAAAAACAAAAAAACATTCCAGTGATGAAATCCAGTGTCCCACGGCGATCCCGATGTCCAGCGCTTCTCGTCATTGGTTGTGCCTGAGCGGACCTGATGGGGAACTTCCTCCGCAGTGTTTTAAATGTATAGACCCGCCCCTTCTAAAGTTCCCCATCAGGTCCGCTCAGCGGACCAGATGCGGAACGCGAGAAGGGGCGGGTCTATTCATGTATTACACAGCGAACAAAGTTCCCCATCAGGTCCGCCCCCTCGGTATGTCCGACCCCGCCTACGTCATTGGCCTGAGTGGGGAACTTCCTAATTTAAATTTACACAGTGAAGGAAGTTTCCTGCACAGGCCAATGATGTAGGCGGGGTCTGACATACCGAGGGGGGGACCTGATGGGGAACTTCTCTCGCTTTGTAATACATGTATAGACCCGCCCCTTCTCAAGTTCCCTATCAGGTCCGCTCAGGCACAACCAATGACGGACAGCACTGGACATCGGGATCGCCGCGGGACACTGGATTTCATCGCTGGAATGTTTTTTGTCTTTTTTTAATAAAGGAGTTTTCCAAGGTGTTTGTGTGTTTTTTATTTACATTTTTTACACTTTCTTCGTGAAATGGTAGGGGTACAATGTACCCCTTACCAATTCACATAGGGGGGGCCAGGATCTGGGGGTCCCCTTTGTTAAAGGGGTCTTCCAGATTCCGATAAGCCCCCTGCCCGCAGACCCCCACAACCACCGGGCAAGGGTTGTGGGGATGAGGCCCTTGTCCCCATCAACATGGGGACATCCTCCCCATGTTGAGGGCATGTGGCCTGGTACGGTTCAGGAGGGAGGGGGGCCGCTCTCTCGTCCCCCCCTCTTCCCCTGCGGCCGGCCAGGTTGCGTGCTCGGATAAGGGTCTGGTATGGATTTTTGGGGGAAACCACGCAATTTTTTTTTATTTCGGGTGGAGTTCCCCTTAAAATCCATGCCAGATCTGAAGGGCCTGGTATGGATATTTAGGGGGAACCGCACGCATTTTTTATTTGATTTGCGGCGGGGTTCCCCTTAATATCCATTCCAGACCTGAAGGGCCTGGTAATTGAATTTGGGGGAACCCCACGCTTTTTTTTTTTTTGACTTTTCTATGTATTGATAAAAGCCGACAATTCATTAATAGCCGCGAGTGAGTTTTAAATGACCTTTTTTCCTTCAAAAATGACACTTTGTGCAGGGACAGTTCTAAGCACGGGAAACATGCGCGACTTTACATGCATATCATACACACCCCCCAGGTACGAAATTTAAAGGAATATTTCACTTTTATTGTTTCACTTTAAGCATTATTAAAATCACTGCTCCTAAAAAAACGGCCGTTTTTAAAACTTTTTTTTGCATTGATACATGTCCCCTGGGACAGGACCAGGGTCCCCAAACACTTTTTAGGACAATAACCTGCATATAAGCCTTTATAATTAGCACTTTAGATTTCTCCCATAGACTTTTCGAATTTGCAGCGAAAACACCCCAAATTGTTCGTTGTTCGGCGAACGGGCAAACAGGCAATGTTCGAGTCGAACATGAGTTCGACTCGAACTCGAAGCTCATCCCTATTGACTACCATGATGGACAGGGCCAAGAGATTGATAAACACCAGACATTCTTGAAGGTGTAGGGCAATGGCATTAAGAAGTCTTGGAGTTTTGGAATTAAAGTGGAACTTCACCCTAAAGGGGAAGTTCTGCTTTATTCCCTCCTATTCTATTTTTGACACTTTTTTGGGGTGGTGGGAATGGGTATCTGTTTTTTACAGGTACCCACTCCCACTTCCAGTAGGATCACCCCTGCAATTCACCGGAAGTTCTCCCCCTGGTACAAGTCCAGGTCTCAGAGAGCTACAGGACCATTCACAGTGCACTGCATGGCATGGCTTTCACATGTGCAGTGCGCAGCCTGCTTTGAAGCCGCAAGGAGTAAACATGCCGGTGCTGGGGACCTGAAGACCAGTGAAGAAACGGTTTGGGTGAGGACAGCACTGGACTCCTGAACAGATGAGTGTCCGTTTATTAAAAGTCAGCAGTTACAGTATTTGTAGCAGCTGACTTTTAATTTTTTTGAAACAGGGCTCAAAACCGATATAAGGTCAGTAGTTACAGAGATTCACACTTGAACTTCTTTAACACAATTTATTCTTCGTTAACAGTGCACATCAACAGTATAGAAGGTCAACCTGAAATCCAAAGGCCCAAAAATCTGGAAAGGCTGACAGAAACTTTTTACAAAGTACAACAAAATCATCCAGACTCAGAGTGTAACAGGAAGCGTAATCAGCCAAAGGATCAGACAGAGAGTAACTGTAATTTGCAGTTTACTAAATGCTTGCAAAGTTAGAATCAATAATGCAAAAAATGGTCAGCATGGCAAACATCATGCATATCCACTTAAAGCGGAGTTCCACCCAAAAATGGAACTTCCGCTTTAAAGGAAGGTGACCCCCTGACATGCCACATTTGGCATGTCATTTTTTTGGGGGGGAGCGGAAACCCTCTTTTTAGAGGGTTTCAGCTCCTGCTTCCTCCATGGGCACCGCAGCACCGGAAGGAAGGTCACCTCTCTCCCTCCCTCTTGGCATACGCATTGCGTGCCCGGCTGTGAAGCCACAACCGGGCACCCACAGTAGTGATGCCGGCGGAGGGGAGGGGGAGACGAGCGGGACTTCATTCCCCCGCATCGCTGGACCCTGGGACAGGTAAGTGTCCTAATATTAAAAGTCAGCAGCTGCAGTATTTGTAGCTGCTGACTTTTAATATTTTTATTTTAGTAGGAACTCCGCCTTAAGCGATAGGGATTTTTACCCCCTTCATGACCACGCACTATTTTAACTGGCAATTGCGTGGTCATTCAACACTGTACACAAATTAAATTTATATAATTTTTTTTCACACAAATGGAGCTTACCTTTGGCGATATTTGATCACCACTGGGTTTTTTATTTTTTATTATATAAATGAAAAAAGCTTGAAAAAAAAATATTTTATATTTTCTGTTATAAAACATATCCAATAAAAAAATAAAAACATCCAATTAATTCAAATTTAGGTCAAACTATATTCTGCTACATGTGTTTGGTAAAAAAAAAAATCACAATAAGTGTATACTAATTGGTATGTGTGAAAGTTATAGTGTCTACAAACTATTGTATATATATTTGAAAATGGATAAATTCTGACGGCCAATCTAATTTCTTGAGTCCCTTCAAATGGCAGGACACCCCCTATATCACCTCTTTATGAAAAAGAAAACTGTCTGAGGTATTTAGTAAGTTAGTAATTTAGTAATTTATTGTTGTAGTTTTTTAAACAGCAACAGCGTGTTCCTAAGCCTGAGTAGGCTGGATCACATACATGTACACGCACATGCCGCCTGCCTGCAGTAAATGTACTGTTGGTGGGCAGTAAGTGGATATACTGCAGAACAATGCAAAACAGATCATGAATGCTACACAAACATGGACCCCTCATAGGGTCTCTTTAGTTCAATGTCTATTTAGTTTAATCAGGACAACAATGCTACATAGCATAGTCTCTATAGCAACAGAGAGTTTAGTTGAGAATTACTACTTCAGTAAAACAGTTCAGAACACAAACAGCTACATGCACTTGTCCTCATTAACATCACTCCTGCAAGTGGTATTTTCCTTTCGCTATCTGGGCATTCAGGTTACCCCCGACCCATCTCTATATATTGAACTCAATCTAATTCCCTTACTCCCTAACTTTGCTAGGATAGACTCCCAATTTAGAGAATTGACATGGCGTAAAAAGATAGCTTGAATTAGTCTGTCAACATTACAATATAGCAAACATCAGGGGGGACTGGCAGTCCCTTACTCTAGAGCCTACTACCTTGCTTCCCAGCTACAACAGCCGGGGGGTTGGAGAATTGTGGAATTAATGGACCCTATACTACATAGACTTCTGATCCCACCAGGTGATGATGTCTCTGCCCTTGTGTATCTGGAGGCGGGATTCATGCACTTGGACCCTAGGGCTCCCACTATAACCCTACTGAAGACTTTATGGTCATATGTTAAACGAATGCTAAGGATTCAGGGCTTTCTAACACATACTCCATTAAGGTGCAACCTGAGCTATAGGGAGATATTGAAACTCAGGGGGGTTAAAGACTGGGAAGGCGCAGGACTACACTTTATATCACCGCTATATAATGTCCCAACACTTAAATCCTTTATGGTGGTACAAGCAGATTTTGCCATCCCATATAGCCACTTCTTCAAATATTTACAACTGAAACACACCCTACAGACACAATCAAGACGTGCCCAACTTACGTTGACTGACCATACCTCAATACAGGAGGTTCTTATGGAAGGTGATAAAAGGGAATGATTTCCAGAAGTTATAATATTCTTCTTAATGCTATACAGGATTCCTCCAAACTACCTTGTAGCCGGGGCTGGGAAAAGGATACAGGTACAACAGACGGGGAGACATGGGACCTCTGCCTGACCTCTGCCCCTTTGGTGTCGGTATCTGCCTCTCAAAAATTATCCCATGTATATCTGCTACACAGGTTATACAGAACACCTGTACAACTCCATAAATGGGGGAATCGCAATACCACCCTATGCCCGAAATGCGAGAGAGATCATGACGACCTCATTAATATGCTTTGGAAGTGCCCCAAGCTTTTGCGCTATTGGAAGGAGGTCCTTGACGTGATCTCTCAGGTATTCATGTTCAATATTCTGCAAACCCCGGTTGTGTGCCTGTTGGGTGCCCTGGGTGAGGAGTCCCTAACTCCACAAGCTCATATTGCTGTTCTACAACTGCTGTATGTTGCACGTAAACTGATTGCACAATTTTGGATTGTTCCCAGGGTGCCCACCAGGCGGCAATGGTTGGAGCATGTCAATAAATTATTAATACGGGAAAAGTTGACATACAAACTTAGAAATGTCTCACGTAAATTCTACTCAATGTGGCAAGCCTGGTTGGATGTTCTGGGATTGGCACCACATCAGTTAATTAGAGACGTGCTCCTACAGGGGTGAATTTTATAGGAGATCCAGAGTAGTGGCTGACTAGTTTGTTCCTATATCACACAAGCTCCCTTATAGTATTAGTGACTTAGGTAGGTTGTGTTTGTTCATTTTTGGTTAACCCTCAGGGCTCTGAGGGTTTAAATAGGTTGAACTGTTAGTTTCTTTTCAGTTATACTATGCTTTTGCATATATGCCAATCTTTTCAATTCTGGTTTACATATCTTTGTATGCACTAAATTGGCCGATAGCATATCATTGTATAAGAACTTTACCTTATTCTTTTGTGTTTTAATACCTAATGCTATGTTAATTTTTTCTACTGTATACTGAATGGCGTATTATCTGTAATACGGAACACAAAAATTAATATTTTTTCTGATTTAAAAAAAAACTTTGTTGCAGATTCCAACATGTTTCTGCTCTGAAGACCAGGCTGTGTCAAGGTCTGGATTTGAACCTGGAGACTCTGCTGTATCAGGCAATGTCTCTTCCTGCCGAGTTACCTGGAATGCTGGACAGGTCCCTGGACAATTCTTTGAATGATCCAGTCTTGAACCTTGTATGTCTTGAACCCTGAACTCTTTGCTCCTTCCATGAAATTCCTGATTTAAGCCATGTCTCTGCACGTCCTGTTTGCCAGATTATTGTGCTCTTTCAGCCATTATCTCACTCTTGTCTTTCCTGCTGCTGTCAATATTTTTCTACCACTCATTATTGACCCTTGGCTTGTTCCTCGAATAAGCTTCTGCCTGATTCCAACCTGCTTGTTACTGTCCTTTTGGCTTGTTTACTGACTACGCTTCTGTTTGATCCTTACCTGCCTTATCTGCTACTGGACCCTGGCTTGCTCACCTCCTGGTGAGGCGATCATGAGGACCACAACTTGGTGCAAACATGCAGCAAAATCCATCTCCACCATCAGGAGCTCTGATGAACATCCGCTAGTACTGAGACTCTACACCTCAGGTGAGACTGCGTCATCCGCCAGGGTGACTTGTCTGTACAGTGGAACCTCGGATTGCGAGTAACGTGGATAACAAGCATTTTTCAATACAAGCTTTTTTTTTTTTTTTTTTTAATCCTGACTCGGTTTGCGAGTGTTGCCTCGCAAAACGAGCAGGATTCAAGCCTCTGCAGGCTGCAGTACCGCATTTGGCCTGAGGTGCGGGGGCGCCAATGACACTCAGAGCCGTTTGAACTGTTCGGTTTGCTTTGATATGCGAGTGCTTTGGATTACAAGCATTCTGGAACGGATTATGTTCGTAATCCAAGGTTCCACTGTATCCTGTCCTGATGCTTTCTGTATGAGCTTCCCACTGCTATAGCAACTGGTCTTCGAGCGTAACCCCTTGATCGTGTCAGGCTGATTGTTGTGTGCAGAGTGAATCTGAATGGGAGTGGCTTCTTCATTTGTGCGCTTTCTGTGTTCTAATGAGGATAACGCAGGGTCTGCATCCTTTTAGAAGTGATAAACCCTTTGGGAGTACCTCACAAAAAATGAAATGTTTGTTGCAAAGGATGCCTACAATCGGACTGTGCGGATTTCTGGGAAAATCAGTTAGCTAATCACAAAAAACAGGAAATTACATTTCTGGGGGTGTTTCATGGACCAGGTTGCCATATTGCATTTGAATCTTACAGAAAATGACAGCTCTGCAGATTGACCAGAAACGGTAATTTTTTAATATCATTCAAATACAATTTGGTTTGTGTAGCTATTGTATACATGAATGTTATATTGATTTTTTTTATTTGCTATTTTTTTCCCACAAAAGTGGATTTACCCTTTGAAGATTAAAGTTAGTTTGGTTGACACAACCAGTTCACCATAAATACGTGTATTTGGGTAATTTAACTATCAATGGACCAACAATCCTGTTATTATCTTTACTAAAACAGAGATATAACATTCAGGGTTTATGTACAGGGTCTTTAAAGAGGAACTGCAGTCTGCTCATATAATTTGTAATAAGAACATCTTTGCCATTCTGAAGCTTCACTCCAACCACTTTCCATATTATTTTATGTATACTGTGATTCTGTACTTGCCAAATATGCTTCAAAAATCTCCCTCCACTGAGTCTGGCTGCAATTATTTTATCTGTGGGCAGCTGAAGCTGCTGCCTGTTCACTTCCTGGATCTACACAGACACACAGAGGACCACCTCCCGCTCTGCAGCTCTTATTTGCCCTCTTATGACTCACCCCCTCCCTCCCTTCCAGGCAAACTCTCTACTGGCAGAAAAAAAAATGTTTTACTATCCAAAGTTAAAACAACAAGGGCAGAAGATTTAATAGATGGAAAGTTACAAATTGTCTGAAGTTCTGTTTTAAAGAAAATCAAAGAATGAACAAGTTTAGAGGGGTGCTGTGCACCAGAGCCCAGCCTGCTCCAGGAGCTTTTTAATGAAAACAGAATGGAACACTCAGTCTCTGACAGTGCCTGAAAGGATTATTGAACCATATGGGCTGCCCATCCTGTCCTATCCACTTGCATCAGCCTCTGTTCAGCAGTACTAGTGGTGCCTTGGTAGGTATGATGCCCAAAAGCTGTATTGAAATCTTCATACTGCATCAGAGGACTCCAGAGCAGGCAAAGCACAGGTGCATTAGGACAGTTAAGATGAGTTGTCACATTTTTATGCTTGCAAATAATAATAATAGAGGTAACAGCAAATGCACTGTAGACACCTTACATTCTTTACCTTAAATGACTGTTTCAAGAACGTTTATCATTTTATTAATTTAAAATCAATGACATTTAAGTTGCTAAGCACTGTGTTTTAAAACAAATTAAAAAATATATATATATATATATGGATACAGTATCTCACAAAAAGTGAGTACACCCCTCACATTTTTGTAAATATTTTATTATATCTTTACATGTAGAAATGACACTTTGCTACAATGTAAAGTAGTGAGTGTACAGCTTGTATAACAGTGTAAATTTGTTGTCCCCTCCCCTCAAAATAACTCAACACACAGCCATTATGGTCTAAACCGCTGGCAACAAAAGTGAGTACACCCCTAAGTGAAAATGTCCAAATTGGGAACAAAGTGTCAATATTTTGTGTGGCCACCATTATTTTCCAGCACTGCCTTAACCCTCTTGGGCATGGAGTTCACCAGAGCTTCACAGGTTGTCACTGGAGTCCTCTTCAACTCCTCCATGATGACATCACAGAGCTGGTGGATGTTGGAGACCTTGCGCTCCTCCACCTGCCGCTTGAGGATGCCCCACAGATGCTCAATAGGGTTTAGATTTGGAGACATGCTTGGCCAGTCAATCATCTTTACCCTCAGCTTCTTTAGCAATGCAGTGGTCGTCTTGAAGGTGTGTTTGGGGTCATTATCATGTTGGAATACTGCCCTGCGGACCAGTCCCTGAGGGGAGGGGATCATGCTCTGCTTCAGTATGTCACAGTACATGTTGGCATTCATGGTATCCTCAAGGAACTGTAGCTCCCCAGTGCCGGCAGCACTCATGCAGCCCCAGACCATGACACTCCCACCACCATGCTTGACTGAAGGCAAGACACACTTGTCTTTGTACTCCTCACCTTGTTATTGCCACACACGCTTGACACCATCTGAACCAAATACGTTTATCTTGGTCCCATCAGGGGTGGGGACGATGGGTCGGGGCCTCCTTGGTGGACATGAGTGTGTGTATATCTATATGTGTGGGGTTATCCATGAGAATAGGATACCACAAGCTGTGTAGGCTCTGAAGAAAGGGGTGCGCCCCGGAAACGCGTCAGCCGTCCAGCACATTTGAGGTACCATCCATCTCTCTGGTCATCGAGTTTTGACTTCAGTCGTCCTATGATTCAGGCTGGTCACTAGAAAAAGCTCATTCTAACGCTCTGCTTGTGAGTAGGACCATTGCTGTTTTTATACATTTTAATAAAGATTTTATCTGGTAATACACTAGGTCGGTGCGCCCTCCTGTTTTTTGTTTTTTTACAGTTGTATGAACACCCATAGTTCTGAGGAGGGCTGCAAGATTCCTAAAGTGTTGCCTGTTTACTGAGGAATGATCGACACGCCCCGCATACACCAAGACATCAGAGCGCAGGAGTATTGTTTTGTTGTCCATCAGACCACAAGACATGGTTCCAGTAATCCATGTCCTTAGTCTGCTTATCTTCAGCAAACTGTTTGCAAGCTTTTTTGTGCATCATCTCTGGAAGATGCTTCCTTCTGGGATGACCAATTTGATGCGTATAGTCTGAGCACTTCAACCTCTGCAGCAATGCTGGCAGCACTCGTACGTCTATTTCCCAAAGACAACCTCTGTATATGACGCTAAGCACATGCACTCAACTTCTTTGGTCGACCATGGTGAGGCCTGTTCTGAGAGGAACCTGTTCTGTTAAACCGCTGTATGGTCTTGGCCACCCTGCTGCAGCTCAGTTTCATGGTCTTGGCAATCTTCTAATACCCTATGCCATCTTTATGTAGAGCAACAACTCTTTTTTTCAGATCCTCAGAGAGTTCTTTGCCATGAGGTGCCAGGATGAACTTCCGCTGACCAGTATTACAGAGCGAGAGCGATAACATCAGATTTAACACACCTGCTCCCGATTCAGACCTGAGACCTTGTAACACTAACGAGTCACATGCCAAAAACCATGCGGTTATATTGGAATAATTCTTTATGGGTGTTAATGGTCAACAGATGGCATGAATCTGGGTGTACTTGCAGTTGCAGGTAAGCTTGCTTTAAGTATATTTTTGTAAATTTTTGCCCCCCAGCCAGTGAGCTAAATAGATCTTCAAGTCGAGGCAATGGGTATTGATCCACAAGAAGTTGGTTGTTCAGGGCAACCCTGAAATCTCCACAAATTCTAATCTCTCCATTCTTTTTCTTGACAGGCACAATTGGCGATGCCTATTCACTTCTATCAACTTTAGTTATGATCTTTTCAGCCAATAGGTGGTCCAGCTCTGCTTCCACTTTTTTTCGCAAGGCAAAAGGTACTGATATTGCCTTACAAAAATGAGGTGTAGCGCCAGGCTTCAAGAGGAGGTGGGACATTTTTCCTTTTACTGTGCCCAAAGAGTCCTCAAAAACCACCTTAAAGCGTGACTTCAGGGATTCTACCCAATGGTCTACCTCAGAAAGCAATGTACATTGGGCAATGGCAAGAGGAGGCATGCCCAGGGCTTTGATCCAGTCCCTACCCTACAGTGGAGGACCTCCTTTACTGACAACATAAAGGCATAGAGTTTGACTGCAGTTGCCTAATGTAACAAGGGGTTTCACATAACTCAAGGGCTGTAGTAGTTCCTTGCTGTAGGTTTGTAGTGTGAGATTTGTAGGTTGGAGCAATAGGGACAGACCCGATGCCTTTAAATCAGTCCATGAAATGACAGACACAGCCGCCCCTCTATTTTTTCTGGGAGCTTTTGTTTGTTTTCCTTCCAGTATTCCTAGGGACCCCCCCAGTTCCAGATCCATTCAGTTATCCCCCCGTTATATAGGAATGTTTAGCTTTAAAGCTCTTACCTCCTATATGTTGTTTATCCCATGCACGGGACCCACCCACTGATCCCCTAGGTTGCATATTACTCTCTCCACTTTTTATCTGATTTACTGCTTTGCCACAACTATCGATATGTGAAAATACATAACTATTTTGCTGTTATAATCTGTATGATTTTTACCTTTCAATAAAAATCTATTTAAAAAAAAAAAAAAAACATTCATGGAGACAGGACAGCCATTGAGTGTGACATCCACTTTTATCGCAGGAGTACTCCCAGTTACCCGAAACAGTCCAACATGCTGGACACAGGTTTCCTCATCAGAGCTGGAGCTGTTATTGTCAGTATCCATATGAAATGTCTGTTTACGTCTAACTTTTGTGGTAGTGTTCGGGAAGCGTGAGCTGCGGAAAACATGCCCAATATGGCCAGTCTTTCCACAAAGAAAAAAAACTACATCCTTGAACTTGCAAGCAGGTGCACTGTGAGTAGTGTTACCACAACGGTAGCAAGTTGGTGTCCTAGAGACAGAAGAATTGGGGTGGCGAGGTTCAGGCTGATTTGGTAACGGCCGTCTTGGGTGTCGGGTGATAGCAGAGTGGAATATTTCCTCTCCCTGGATTGCAGGAGTTTCAGGTGGTGCCTTCAGTAGGGTGGCGTCCCGTGTAGCCAACTCCATGACCGTAGCAAGGTCAGTGGCTTTCGTCAGAGTCAAGTCGGGTTCTGTGAGTAAACGTTTCTGTATGGCTGGGTCGCAGAGTCCCATGACAAACATGTCGCGGAGAGCTGTCTGCAGGTAGTCTCCAAACTGACAAGTGGCAGCTAGTTTACGTAAAGCAATGATATAAGTCCTTATGTCCTCCCCGGCCATCTCCCTTCTACTATAGAATTTAAACCGCTCTGCAATTTCTAATGGCTTTGGGTTGTAGTGCTCATGTAGCTTCTGAATTACCTCAGGCAGGGGCATAGAGGCCGGCTTGTCTGGAGTTATTAGGTCTCTGAGAGTGCCATATGCAGTTTGACCCAATGTTGTGAGAAAAACTGCAACTTTCTTTTCTACAGCCACACTATGTGCTTTCATATACTGCTCCAGCCTCTCCACTGAGGAGCTCCATGATTCAGTAGCAGGATCAAATGGTTGAATAAACCCTATGAAGGCCATGTGTGCTAAAATCCACAATCCTCGTTGCCACTGTTATGTCCCTTAGACACGGGGTCTCTCAGGGTGCTGCTAGCAATGCTGCCAGTATCTGATCAGCAAGTTACAAACAGGCCGGATGAACTTCTTAACCATGGAGAGGGTTTATTACTCACTCAGAAACATGATGACTTGTTACATGGAGTCCTAATATAACAGGCTTCTGTCATTACCAGATGTAATCCCTTCTGTGTATCATTCTGCTGCTTCCCAGTCACACACACACCAACTGACTTACTTCATGGTACAGCCCCTCCCCCAGCATGCATCAGGAGAAAAGGGTGAAGGGTCACAGTGATCCAGCACAAACATCACAGAAAATGGCTAATCAGGCCCAATTTGGACATTTTTACGTAGAGGTGTACTCACTTTTGTTGCCAGCGGTTTAGACATTAATGGCTGTGTGTTGAGTTATTTTGAGGGGACAGCAAATTAACACTGTTATACAAGCTGTACACTCACTACTTTACATTGTAGCAAAGTGTCATTTCTTCAGTGTTGTCACATGAAAAGATATAATAAAATATTTGCAAAAATGTGAGGGGTGTACTCACTTTTGTGAGATACTGTACATGTCTTACCTTAAAATGACCATATCTAGGACATTTAACAGTTAACAGACAATTAAAGTAAATGTAAATTCTAAATCAATGACATTTACTGTTGTTTGCTAAGCACAATGTAAATGTAAATATATTTATATTGTAATTTGGATGACAACATACCTTTAAATTCTTCCTTTACAGCAGGGATATGCAATTAGCGGACCTCCAGCTGTTGCCAAACTACAAGTCCCATCATGCATTTGCCTCTGGGTGTCATGCTTGTGGCTGTCAGTCTCGCTATGCCTCATGGAACTTGTAGTTTGGCAACAGCTGGAGGTCCGCTAATTGCATATCCCTGCTTTACAGTATTCCATTGATCTGTAAAATGGATCACTAAAGTCATTTTCAAAACCTTCCTTTAAATGTAAGGAAAGCTTATATAGAGTTTAATGAATATTGTGATTATCCAGTCCCTCTCTTGTATTTGGGTGGCACATCATTATAATGCCAACCACTGATATTTTGTTCTTATAACTACCTCCCAAGGCACCAAAGTGAACTCATTAGATCCTCATTAAAAGGGGAGAAAGCTCAAATAAAAGTTGATTAAACATGAAATAGCACTGTGATACATTTTCAGCAATAGTTTAATGGACTATGCCATAAGACGAAGTCAGAAGATTGGCAGTTTATGTACATAAGTCACCCAACTTACTGAAAGCAGTGCTCTGTCACTTGTTATTAGTACTTTTAGGCTCCATGATGGTTCACCTTTACACCTTTGCTAGCACTGACATATTTGCTGTCCATTCTCCATGTTCTTGGCCATATGTGATTAATCCCCTTCACATTTTGTGGCTTCTGATTGGCCTTAATGACTGGCAATCCTGTACAGTGCAGCTCACAGTAACCTCACAGCAAACATGCAGGAAAGATTGATGTTACTATTTTATTATGTTACTCATCCTTCACAGACCACCAAACTTACGGTATGTATTGAAATTTAGTAGGCATAAATCAATCATTATATGCTGTGTATAACCTTTATCATGCTAATGTATTTTCAAACATAATTACATTTTTGTTTGCATCTATGGCTTTCATTAAAAAAAGGTAATTCTGAAGGTCCTTGTTTGAGCACTTTCTGTTATAAGATAACTGTATCTGCCCTCTACATGCGCCTCTATTGTTACATGAGTTTCCAGTGCTGGTGCTCACTCAACAGGCGTGGTCCATTTATGATCACCATTGGTAAACTTGTTATGAGTAATGACACTCAGATGACTCAGGGGTGAATGAATGTGGAGACTAGAGAGACTGGAGATCAGCAGTTCTAAGATAAATAAAAATATAAAAGTAGTTGTAAATCTTTGAAATGAAAAATGAACAAAGCATATCCTTCTGTAGTGTGTAATTTCCTCTATCCAAAGCACCTAGTGCGATTTCTGTGTCCTGATTGACAGCCTTAACTGTGCATGTTTCCCTTTGAGACTCTGTAGAGGAGGGTGTGTCCTTTCCCTCCACTCAGGTTTCAGATTACACTCAGCTCCCTGCTCTATCCTGTGCAGTGTGTGACATCAGATACCCTGCCTTCTGTAGTTGATAAATGCTGTATAAACTCTGTATTTTAGATGGTTGTAGAGTCTGTGTATCACCTGAGGTCAGTCACCTCACTGAGTATATGTAAGGGTTTACAACCATATATATTTTTTTAAATAGTATATGTTGTATATCTTTGTGATCCAAAAAGATGCCTGCAGGATGTAATGCTAGTTCCAGAAGCACATAGATGGCATTGGCGTTTCCTTACACATCTGTTACCTGGTGAAGATGCTGCTCCAATGGAAATACCAATAGGGAAACGCCATCTATGTGATTTTGGACCAGGAGCTACATTACAGAGACATCTTTTTGGACTGTTTTTTGATTCTTTAACCTTTACTTTATCAATTAGACCTATTGAAGGGAATATATCCATTCTCCTCTGAATATTTTATATACACCTTTAAGTGTGACGGGTTTTCCCAGATATGCAGTGGTCATAGTTCCACTTCCCTGGTTGCATGTATTTTTGTTACTTTTTGACAGAAATCCATGTCAGTTGTCCCTGAGGAAGAGGTCTTTGTCCCTGCGAAACGCATCAGTGACTTTTGTATGAAATACCCCACCATACCATCTGAGGATCTTTTCATCTGTGACTGATAATACATGTAACTGCAGTTCTTTTTTTAACACTTATGTGTTAAGAATGTTTTTGGTTTTAAACTCTTTTAACCACTTGACAACTGGGCACTTAAACCCCCTTCCTAACCAGACGAATTTTCAGCTTTCGGTGCTCTCACATTTTGAATGACAATTACTCAGTCATACAACACTGTACCCATATGAAATTTTTGTCCTTTTTTTCACACAAATAGAGCTTTCTTTTGGTGGTATTTAATCACTGTTGGGTTTTTTATTTTTTGCGCTATAAGAGAAAAAAGACTGAAAATTTTGTAAAAAATGAATTTTTCTTTGTTTCCGTTATAAAATTTTGCAAATTAGTATTTTTTCTTCATACATTTTGGCCAAAATTTATACTGCTACATATCTTTGGTAAAAATAAGTACAAATTGGTGCATATTATTTGGTCTTTGTGAAAGTTATAGAGTCCACAAGCTATGGTGCCAATATCTGAAAATTGATCACACCTGAAGTACTGACGGCCTATCTCATTTCTTGAGACCCTAACATGCCAGAAAAGTACAAATACCCCCCAAATGACCCCTTTTTGGAAAGAAGACATTCCAAGGTATTTAGAAAGAGTCATTGTGAGTTTTTTGAAGTTGTCATTTTTTCCCACAATTCTTTGCAAAAATCAAGATTTTTTTTTCTTTTTTTTTTTTCCACAAAATTGTCATATTAGCAGGTTATTTCTCACACACAGCATATGCATACCACAAATTACACCCCAAAACACATTCTGCTATTCCTCCCGAGTATGGCGATACCACATGTGTGAGACTTTTACACAGCGTGGCCACATACAGAGGCCCAACATGCAGGGAACACCTTCAGGCGTTCTGGATTACCGAGGCCAATTCTGACATTTCTCTCCTACATGTAAAAATCATAATTTGTTTGCTAGAAAATTACATAGAACCCCAAAACATTATATATGTTTTTTTAGCAAAGACCTTAAAGAATATAATGGTGGTCATTGCAACTTTTTATCTTGCACGGTATTTGCGCAGAAATTTTCTAACGCGTTTTTTACGGAAAAAAACTGTTTTGTGCCTAAAAGAAAAAAAAACAGTAAAGTTAGCCCAATGTTTTTGTATAATGTGAAAGATGAAGTTACGCCGAGTAAATAGATACCTAACATGTCACCCTTCAAAATTGCACACGCTCGTGGAATGGCGCCAAACTTCGCTACTTAAAAATCCCCATAGGCAACGCTTTAAATATTTTTACTGGTTACATGTTTTGAGTTACAGAGGAGGTCTAGGGCCAAAATTATTGCTCTCGCTCTAACGTTCGCAACGATACCTCACATGTGTGGTTTGAACACCGTTTTCATATGTGGGCGGGGCTTACGTATGCGTTCACTTCTGCATGCGAGCTCGCGGGGGCAGGGGCGCTTTAAAAAATATATATATATTTTATTGTTCATTTTACTTTATTTATTTTAGCTTGACATGTTTTTCCGCCCCAAATTTTTTTTTGATCACTTTTATTCCTATTACAAGGAATGTAAACATCCCTTGTAATAGGAATATGGCATGACAGGTCCTCTTTACAGTGAGATATGGGGTCAATAAGACCCCACATCTCACCTCTAGGCTGGGAAGCCTGAAAAAAAAACAAAAAAAACAAACAATCCTGGCTTTGATCGTAGCGGTGAGTCGGTAGAAGCACCGGAGGGCAGCGCTTCCGTAAGAGCGATCAAGCAGTGGAACAGCCGCTATGATCGTTCTTATGGTGCAGGGAATCGCCAGCTGAAAAAGCGAATATCTGAATGATGCCTGTAGCTGCTCCCATCATTCAGATATCTCCGCACAAAGTCAAGGACGTCATATGACGGCCGGCGGGCGGGAAGTGGTTATTGCCGGGTATTGCGGAGTATTGCCGGGTATTGAGGAGTATTGCTGGGTATTGAGGAGTATTGCCGGGTATTGAGGAGTATTGCCGGGTATTGAGGAGTATTGCCGGGTATTGCCGAGTATTGCGGGGTATTGCCGGGTATTGCCGGGTATTGCGGAGTATTGCCGGGTATTGCCGGGTATTGAGGAGTATTGCAGGGTATTGCGGAGTATTGCAGGGTATTGAGGAGTATTGCAGGGTATTGAGGAGTATTGCAGGGTATTGTGGAGTATTGCCGGGTATTGTGGAGTATTGCAGGGTATTGTGGAGTATTGCCGGGTATTGTGGAGTATTGCTGGGTATTGTGGAGTATTGCAGGGTATTGAGGAGTATTGCGGAGTATGGCAGGGTATTGCGGAATATGGCAGAGTATTGCACAGTATGGGCAGAGTATGGGCAGGGTATTGCACAGTATGGGCAGGGTATTGCACAGGGTATTGCACAGGGTATTGCACAGGGTATTGCAGAGTATGGGCAGGGTATTGCACAGGGTATTGCAGAGTATTGCACAGGGTATTGCAGAGTATTGCACAGGGTATTGCAGAGTATTGGCAGGGTGTATTGCAGAGTATTGCACAGGGTGTATTGCAGAGTATTGGCAGAGTATTGCACAGGGATGGCTGAGCAGGGATGGATGGATGGCTGGATCTGTGACTGCAATTGTCACAGATCCAGCCCACAGCTGACATGGGGGAGGGAGCGGACATGATCCGCTCCCTCCCCTCTCCTCTCACACTGTACCGATCGGTACAGAGAGGGGAGGGAGGAACCGGCGTCATCACATGACGCCAGTCTGTTTACAAGTGATCGCTCCGTCATTTGACGGAGCGATCACGTGGTAAACGGCCGTGATTAGCGGCCATCTACCGTGATCCATGATGCGCCGGGTCTTCCGGACCCGGCGGTCACGGACATATCCTGGGGCGCGCCCCAGGGGGCGTGCGGGAGCAAGATTCTGTGAGAACGTCCCTGGGACGTCCACTCAGGATAACTCGACCGCGCTGTGGACGTCTTTTGTACATGGCGCGGTCGGGAAGTGGTTAATCTGTTTGTACCAATAAAAATGTGAATTTTAATTTTTGGTGTGGTACCTTTAAAGTCCCATTAGTTCTTTGTTATTAGGGATTCAATATTCTTATGTGTCATATACAGTGATGGCCGAAATTGTTGGCACCCCTGAAATGTTTCCAGAAAATCAAGTATTTCTTACAAAAAAGTATTTCAGTAACACATGTTTTGCTATACACATGTTTATTCCCTTTGTGTGTATTGGAACAAAACAAAAAAAGGGAGGAAAAAAAGCAAATTGGACATAATGTCACACAAAACTCCAAAAATGGGCTGGTCAAAATTCTTGGCACCCTTTCAAAATTGGGGATAAATAAGATTGTTTCAAGCATGTGATGCTCCTTTAAACCTACCTGGGGCAAGTAACAGGTGTGGGCAATATAAAAATCACACCTGAAAGCAGATAAAAAGGAGAGAAGTTCACTTAAGCCCTGTACACACGATCAGTTTGACTGATGAAAACCGTCCGATGGATTGTTTTCATCAGACAAACCGATCGTGTATGGGACCCATCAGTCTTTTTTCCATCGGTTTTAAAAAATAGAACATGTTTTAAAATTATCTGATGGATAAAAAACCGATGGCAATTTCCGATCGTCTGTGGGGAAATCCATCAGATAAAAAACCCAAGCATGCTCAGAATCAAGTCGACACATGCTCAGTAGCATTGAATTTCATTTTTCTCAGCTCATCGGAGTGTTTTACGTCACCACGTTTGGAACGGTCGGTTTTTTGACTGATGGTGTTTAGGCAAGACTGATGGAAAACAGTTTCATCGGATTTCTGATGGACAAATCCATCAGACGAAAATCCATAAGATATCTGATCGTGTGTACAGGGCTTAAGTCTTTGCATTGTGTGTCTGTGTGTGCCACACTAAGCATGGACAACAGAAAGAGGAAAAGAGAACTGTCTGAGGACTTGAGAACCAAAATTGTGGAAAAATATCAACAATCTCAAGGTTACAAGTCCATCTCCAGAGATCTAGATTTGCCTTTGTCCACAGTGCGCAACATTATCAAGAAGTTTGCAACCCATGGCACTGTAGCTAATCTCTCTGGTCGTGGACGGAAGAGAAAAATTGATGAAAGGTTGGAACGCAGGATAGTCCGGATGGTGGATAAGCAGCCCCAAACAAGTTCCAAAGAAATTCAAGCTGTCCTGCAGGCTCAGGGAGCATCAGTGTCAGCGCCAACTATCCGTCGACATTTAAATGAAATGAAACGCTATGGCAGGAGACCCAGGAGGACTCCACTGCTGACACAGAGACATAAAAAAGCAAGACTACAGTTTGCCAAAATGTACTTGAGTAAGCCAAAATCCTTCTGGGAAAACGTCTTGTGGACAGATGAGACCAAGATAGAGCTTTTTGGTAAAGCACATCATTCTACTGTTTACCGAAAATGGAATGAGGCCTACAAAGAAAAGAACACAGTACCTACAGTGAAATATGGTAGAGGTTCAATTATGTTTTGGGGTTGTTTTGCTGCCTCTGGCACTAGGTGCCTTGAATGTGTGCAAGGCATCATGAAATCTGAGGATTACCAAATGATTTTGGGTCGCACTGTAGAGCCCAGTGTCAAAAAGCTGGGTTTGCGTCCGAGATCTTGGGTCTTCCAGCAGGACAATGACCCCAAACATACGTCAAAAAGCACCCAGAAATGGATGGCAACAAAGCGCTGGAGAGTTCTAAAGTGGCCAGCAATGGGTCCAGATATAAATCCCATTGAACACCTGTATAGAGATCTTAAAATTGCTGTTGGGAAAAGGCGCCCTTACAATAAGAGAGACCTGGAGAAGTTTGCAAAGGAAGAGTGGTCCAAAATTCCGGGTGAGAGGATTTCTTTTTTTCCAAAGGGTGTGCAACCAAATATTAAGTTAAGGGTGCCAGGGGGTGTGGCCAGCGCGGCATGTGAGCAGACGCTTTTGCACAGAGCTCCCGCACATTACCCTGATTTGATCCGGTTTCCAGCGGCATGATTCGTCCGGTTCTGACCCAGGAGGAACAAGGAACATTTGCTGTACATCCCAATCGGCTTGTCAGCGGCATACAGGCAATGATGACTCGGGGAAACAAAGGAGATGGTCTGCGCCACGATTCCCAACATGGCAGCGCCCCGTCCTCTGCACAGAAGGCCCGGGGGGAAATAAAGCCAAGGAGGGGGTGAGTAAGCATTCAAAGACCCTAAAGACAAGACTGGAGGCCCCCCTAAGGACATGCGCTATTTTGTGCTGAAACTGACTGAGAAAACTGACCGGCCGGGCCAGCAGGATCTGGGAGCAGATGAAGGACACAGTGATACAGACATGGAGAACACTGTGATGGGGCGAGGAGCGGCGCCATGTTGGTGCAGGCAGAAGGTCCTGCTGAGGAGCTGGAAAAGGCAGAGGACATTGGGGAGGAGGAGGGTGAGCAACCGACTTTAGCAGCTATCCTCAGGGCTGTTAATAAGTGCACAGCCTCAGTTAATAACCTGCAGGCCCGCTTTGGGAGTTTAGAAGAGGAGGTCAGCTTGGTCAGGCAAGACCTGCAAAAAATACGAGAACGAACGACAGCTGCTGAGAGCAGAATTAGTGACCTGGAAGACAAGCTGCCAGCTATGATCAGAGAAACACAGGCCACCACCCGTCTAGCTAAAGCCACTGACCTGTGTGCCGAGGATTTTGAAAATCGTTTGAGGCGCAATAACGTGCGAATCGTTGGCCTTCCTGAGAAGATGGAGGGCCGGGATCCCACCCAATTTGTGGAGCAGTGGCTAATAGATATTTTTTGCAAGGAGGCATTTACGCATCTATATGCAGTGGAACGGGCCCATAGAGTCCCTACCAGGCTATTACCACCAGGCCACCCTCCACGCCTACTGTTGGCAAGACTACTGAACTATCGTGACAGAGAAATTATCCTGCGACTGGCACGAGAACGCAGAAACGTCCAGTTTAACGGGACAAGGATTTCCTTCTATCTGTATTTCTCGGCGGAGTTACAGCGGAGCAGGGCTAGGTTCTCTGATGTTAAAAAGCGTCTGCAAAGGCTGCAGGCCACGTATGCCATGTTGTACCCTGAAAAACTCTGTATCACCTCTGGGGGGCGAACCCACTTCTTTGAGAATGCTACAGATGCTTTGGAGTGTCTGGATGTGTTACCGGCCTCAAAATGTGAATTAAGAGAGCCGATAATTGTAGACGTGATGAGATAAGGTGATCAGCTTGGCGTGGACTGCAAAGAATCACACAAACAGTATGAGACAAGACCACTGGGTTTTATGGCTGGAAATTGTTTGACTCCAGTCACATGGTGGGTGGCCTTATATAAACTCTGTTTGTGTACCTTCTCTGCCATCTACTGGGTCTTGATAGAATAGCAGGAAGATATTTCTTTGCTAGAAATAAAATAAAATAAATGAATATGTACTTTGCTTTGGGGTGTCTGTTTTGTGACCATATAAACCCCAGTCCGTTACACTCTCCCCTCCTTCAGTTAATGGCTCCTGACATTAAACTCAATTGTTATCTGAACGCTGTTTAGTGATTTAAGTAACCCAGATAGGTACTTGTTGCCACCAAGGAGCTATGTTAACTACTTGGCATGTCATGGGAGTAGCTAGCATTGTAGGAGTTTGTACGGTGTGAATCTGACTTGGCATGTATCTTGGCTGACCTAGTGTGTCATATGTAAAGATCTCTTTAGGCTTAGCTTGTCTGGTAGATCTTCTGACAGGAGTTGAGTCATCTCCATCAACATCATTCTCCATTTGCATATCTTGGCTCACAGGTAAGTCTTGACTTAATGAGGGTAATTCTGCAGTGTCTAGTCTCACCATGTCTGTAGCCCAGATTTGGTCGCCAACTAATGTTCCATCATTTAGTTCTTGTTCAAGATTGGGTGTGGTAGTTGTAGGATAGAACTCTTCAGCAGAAACTCTTAAGCCCTGTACACACGATCGGATTTCCTATGGATTTTAGTCTGATGGATTTGTCCATCGGATATCCAATGAAACTGTTTTCCATCAGTCTTGCCCACACACCATCAGTCAAAAAACCGACCGTTCCAAACGCGGTGACGTAAAACACTCCGATGACCCGAGAAAAATGAAGTTTAATGCTTCTGAGCATGCGTCGACTTGATTCTGAGCATGCGTGAGTTTTTTATCTGATGGACTTGCCCATAGACGATCGGAATTTGGCATCGGTCTTGGATCCATCGGAAAAATTTAAAACATGTTCTATTTTTTAAAACCGATGGAAAAAAGACCGATGGGTCCCATACACGATCGGTTTGTCCGATGAAAAAAATCCATCGGACGGTTTTCTTCGGTAAAACCGATCGTGTGTACAGGGCTTAAAAGGGATTTTCTCTACGTTTTGTTGAGACACAACACAATCATGACTTTCTGTAGTCTCTGGTATATAAGGATAATACCATCTTTCTTCATCTGAACATTCCTCCTCTTGGTCCAGATCCATTCTGGTCTCCTTTCTGTTACTTGATTGTCTTTGTTTCATTGGTACTCTTGGAATGTGTCCTTCAATTGGTAGGTCATTTACTGGTAGTAAAAGATTTCTGTGCAGCACTCGAATAGTCTTTTTACCACTTTCAGGCTGAATTTTGTACACAGGCCCATCTTTGATTCTTTCTACCACTTTGTGTACTGATTCTTCCCAGTATGAACGAAGTTTACCAGGTCCTCCTCTTTCAGAGAGATTTTGTACTAAGATCCTATCACCCGGTTGAAGAGGTGCTCCTTTTATCTTCTTGTCATAGTACTTCTTCCCTTTAGCAGATGATTTTTGGCTATTCTCGGATGCGATTTTGTAAGCTTCTTGCATTCTGGATGCCTGGCCTGTACTTGATATCAAAGTGGAAATCGGCCAACTCGCCAACCCAGCGATGACCCACAGCATTCAGTCTGGCAGTACTCAATACATATGTCAATGGGTTGTTGTCTGTGTAGACTGTGAATGTTGGAGCGTAGTACAAGTAATCTCTGAATTTGTCACCGACTGCCCACTTGAGAGCTAAAAACTCAAGTTTACCAGAGTGAAGATGGTAATTGCGCTCTGCTGGAGTCAATGTTCTGGAGCCAAACCCACAAAGTTTTTCTCCTTGTCGTTGGTACAGTACAGCACCTAGGCCTTCATTGGAAGCATCAGTGTGTAATACGAAGGGTAGGTCAAAATCAGGGTATGCTAGTATTGGTGGATTGGTTAGCATGTCCACCAGTCTGGATACTACAGCTTGATTTTTGGGTGTCCATTGAATCAGTGTTTTAGATGGCACTTGTGTTTTGTTCCCATTTTTCTTTGTAGGTTTCCCTTGATTGTTTTTGGTAATGGATGTAGCAGATACTTTCTCAGTGTTCTGCAAAAGTTCATACAGTGGTTTAGCAAGTCGAGAGAAATCTTGAATGAAGGACCTGTAGTAGCTCAGGAATCCTAACAAAGATCTGACTCCTCCCACTGTTTTTGGTTCTTTCCTTTTCAAATGTTATACCGCTTCAAGATCTTTTGGGTCAATTTTTATGCCTTCTTCTGACACCATTCGTCCAAGGTATCGAATCTGTCGTTTAAAGAGTTCACACTTCTTCGGTCTAAGTTTGATACCATGCTCGCGCATTCGACTAAGCACTTGCCTAATATCATTGACATGCTCCTGAAAAGTTTTGGAGTAGCAAAGTACGTCATCCAGGTATGAAGAACAACATTTGTCTCTGATGCCCTCTAGTACATTTTCCATGCATCTCTGAAAAGCTGCTGGGGCATTAGTTAATCCGAACGGAATACGATTCCACTCCAGGAGTCCCCAGGGGGTGCTAAAAGCCATCAGATGTCTGGAGTCTTCATGCACAAAGCCTTGATGATACGCACTACCCTGGTCCAGGATTGAGAACCATGTAAATCCTCCTAAGCTATCCAGCAGATCTTGTATTCTGGGTAGTGGATGTCTATCTGGGATAGTCTTTCGGTTTAACTCCCTAAAGTCAACACATAGTCGTAGGCTACTGTCCTTCTTTCGAACACAGACAACCGGTGATGAGTATGCGGAAGAAGATTTTGTTACCCAACCTCGGTCAAGAAGGTTTTGTATATATTCTTTCACTTCCTTGTATAGGGGTTTCGGTATCGAATTGTAGCGTTTCTGGACAGGAGATTCATCTTTCAGATTTATCCTCAATTTCAGGTTAGGAATGCATCCTATGTCTCCCTCATCTCGAGCAAAGACATCTGATTCGTCATATAACATTTGTCTCGCTATCTCCTGTTCTTCTTCTGAGAGATCTTCCAAATTGACAGGTGGGTGCCACTTAACAGATTTGTTAGTGGATAGCTGATTTCCAGTGTCCACTTGATTCAACTGGTTTACATGAAACGCCCTTTTCTTCTGGTCAATTCCCTTTCCATCGTCTTTGTTTGGAGACAATGGTAGAATTTCAGCTGCTGGGGAAATGGTACCCAATACTGTTCTGGGTGGAAGATAGATGTCATGTTGAGCACGGTTCAGTATAGGTATCTTCACCAGTTTAGAGAACCCATTTGGCACATCTACCACTGAAGGAAATTGTTCAAGTCCTTCCTCAACTGGATATTCTGGAATGGTTCAAATGGCATGATTCCTCCTTTTGGCCATGCTCTAATTCTGCATTTGACTTCACAGATCTCGCCTCCTTTAATCTGGAGTCCCTTCTTCCCCACTTTGACCATACGACTATCGGATATTTCCCACTTTGACCATACGACTATCGGATATTTCTCCTGGGTCAGTTGCTTGACTGACAGCATTGACAATGTTATTCGCTACACTCTGTCTTACTTTCATAGCTTCACTCAGCAAGATAGTCAGGTTTTGGGTGCTGTTTGGTCGGTCACGGTTTTCTCTGATCAATTCTTCGATCACATTAAACCCAAGAATTGGATTGCCATTACAGCAGTCACTCACTAGCATTGGCACATACTGTAGATGAGTTGAGTTTCCATGTCCACTACTTTCGAATTCCAGGCAGACTTCAATCCATTCGATGAATGGAATGATAGAACCATTTGCAGCTGTAATAGATAAGTTGTCATCACAAAGTAAATCTTGTATGTGCCTAATGGAGACACTGGGTAGAAACTTTTCTAACCATGCCTTCCCGACAATGCTGACCTGAGCTCCTGTGTCCATCAACATGTCAACCGGAACACCATTCATCCGACATGACAGTAGGCATTTTCCTCCAATTAATTGTGCTACGTGTTGTTTGGAGAATCCCTTCTCTTTTGGGAGTGTTCTAGTTGACCGGTGGGTGAATACACTGTTTACCTTCGCACGGGACAGATCATTTGAGGTGGTCACTGGTTGTCCCTTCCCAGTGACCGTCTGTCATTTCCCAACTGCCTTATTTTCTTCAAGCAATCAACCACTCTGTGTCCTGTCCAACCACAGTAGAAACAGTGGTAGCAGTTCTGACTCTCTCGTTTAATGCAATCATCACACCTGGGTTTGCAGTGAGCTGTATCTGGAACTTGAACATTGGTTAGTGGCTTAGTCCTTTGGTTGCCCACAACAGGAGTTTGCTTCATCATCTTTTCCAGGTTCTTTGTGAGAGCAGAAACCTGTGTTGTTAGTTCCGTTAATGCAGTGTGATTTGCTCTAGCATCTTCCTCAACTCTCTTTTGCAAGGTGTCTTTTTCACTATTACCTGGTGTCTGTGATGAATGAACAGTAAGAGGTTTATGTTTAGGTGCACTGTTTAAGCGTCTCTGTCTTTCTGTTTCCTCATCAACTGATCTGGTGACCTGCTCTATGATGAAGTCATCCGTTACTATCAAATCAGACACGTAAGGCTTGATATCTCGTCTAACATTAGAGTTTTTTTTCGTTTAGTCCCTGATACAGTGTATGAAGGAATATGCCTTGCACCAGTTTTTTGTCATAGTTAAGCTCTCGCCTATCATGTTGTGATGTGGACAGAACTTTTTGTTTTAACCCCACTAGCCTGTAAACAAATTGTTGTGCTGTTTCTCTTTCTTGCTGGGTAGCATTGCTAAGGTCCTGAAATAACTCATTACCACTTCGTTCTCTCATATGTGACTTCAAAAACCTTTTCAATTCATCAACAGTAAGATCATCTTTGTCAGTCAACATATCTTTAAAATGACCAGGTTTGATTATTCTCAACACGGTGCGTATAATTTCAGATTCAGGGAATTTTTCTGTTAGACCCTCGTCAATTTGTCTGCACGCGCTACTGTAACTCATGTCCGAACCATGATCTGAAATTACACCACCATGCATTTTGAATTCTCTACGTGGCAATAAAGCAACAACGTCAGTTAATCTCACCACCTCCGATACCTGTTCAGTCCTTGTAGTCACACTACTTATTTATTTTGCAGCGGTTGCAATGTCCACAGTTGGTGTACTTTCCTTGTTAAGTTTTAGTTCATTGATCTTGTCTTGGATGATGAGTAGGTAAGACATGCCTTGATCTTCTAACTTCTCCAGCTGATCGCTTCTCAGGTAGTCTACAATAAATTCAACGAGTTCCATTTCATTGGTACCAGTCACTGATGGAACGTCCACATCTCTTTCATCTTCCAGCGTAATAGCGAGGCTATGCAGCTGTTCTTCACTAAGCAGATGAAGTTGTTTCCGGATATCCCACATCAGCGCACGACGAGGAGAAGCCATATCTGTTGCACCCTGAAGACTTCCCCTCACAAGGCAGACGACACTCACGACTCTCCTTGTAGCTCTGTAGTAGGCTCACGCTTGTCTCGAGCTTCCCTCTCACTGGTAACACAACGAATCCCGGACGAGCCCCCAAAATGTTACCGGCCTCAAAATGTGAATTAAGAGAGCCGATAATTGTAGACGTGATGAGATAAGGTGATCAGCTTGGTGTGGACTGCAAAGAATCACACAAACAGCATGAGACAAGACCACTGGGTTTTATGGCTGGAAATTTTTGACTCCAGTTACATGGTGGGTGGCCTTATATAAACTCTGTTTGTGTACCTTCTCTGCCTTCTACTGGGTCTTGATAGAATAGCAGGAAGGTATTTCTTTGCTAGAAATAAAATAAAATAAATTAATATGTACTTTGCTTTGGGGTGTCTGTTTTGTGACCATATAAACCCCAGTCCGTCACAGATGCAAATGAAAATTTTCTCAGGCAGGCTCGTAGGCCCGTGGCGGAGAAGGACTGAGTACTGAGTACCCTACCTTCACAGCAAGTGCCGACGGGCACCCTTGGATTGCATAACTCTCCCCCTTGGTTGAGAGTGCTGCTGGAAACATACATTGATTCACTGTTCAACAAAATGAGAGATCAGAACTGTGTTTCTATATGGATTTCCCTATAGTGTTACTAACTGTTGTCCTTTTTACTGCGATTGGCAGTCACGTGGACACTACCGAGGACACGTTCTCAATTTCTCAAAAGTTGTTTTGGTTAACTCAGTGCTTGGGCATACGGAATGCACAGGATCTATACATCACTTGGCCTTCTCAGGTCATTCTATCTCCATGGTATGCCGCACTGCAACAGTTTGGAGCACCGTTGTGCTCGTTGAGCCGGTATTTTTGGGTCTATTTTTTCAGAGCATCAGGCAGGTCTTATCATACATGCATGGCATTCACTTTTCAGATGGTACATGGTCTGGACTACTCCTGGACTGCTGGCACATGTCTGTGACACTGGTACCCCTGCTCCCTGAGGCACGAGGTAAAAAAAAAGTTAAGGGTGCCAAGAATTTTGACCAGCCCATTTTTGGAGTTTTGTGTGACATTATGTCCAATTTGCTTTTTTTCCTCCTTTTTTTGTTTTGTGCCAATACACAAAAAGGGAATAAACATGTGTATAGCAAAACATGTGTTACTGCAATACTTTTCTGTAAGAAATACTTGATTTTCTGGAAAAAATTCTGGGGTGCCAACAATTTTGGCCATGACTGTATATGACACATAAGAATATTGAATCCCTAATAACAAAGAACTAATGGGACTTTGAAGGTACCACACCTGTGAGAAATACTTGATTTTGTGGAAAACTTTATGGGGTGCCAACAATTTCGGCCATGACTGTATACTGTCAAAACAGTAATACCATGTGAATATTATAGATTGCGTTGTCACAGTCTCCTTCCCATTTTCTATTCTCACATTATAATAATGTCTGCTAATCTCAGTTGTGCAATCTGACTTTGGGTCTGCTGTAAAACAATTAAGAAAAACAGACCTTCTTTTTTTAAATTAGCTCTGGTACAAAGACAGTAAAAATACAGTTATAATGATGCAGTGGTGGCTGGTAGTCACAATTTTGGGGGGGGGTGGATAGAAGACCCCCTCACTCGCACCTCCACCCCCCCCCCCCCACGTGATCGATGACCATACCTTACTGCGGTAGAAGTGCGGAGAGGAGAACGAGGTGTCGATGCTCTGCTGCATCCCAGAGACTGCTCTTGCCGGAGCGTTGCTTCTCCACCCGTCCTAAGACCTGTGCTAATCAGGTCTGAGGAGCCACTTCCTGATTGGCGGGGATGGGAAGCAGGAAGGCATTAGCGCTCTGCCCCCCGACCCCACCCTTTTTAAAGCCAATTAGAGCCTCTAGTTACGTGCTTAAAAAAAAAACACTTTGAAAACCATGCGTCTGCCACCCTGCATGTAGATTCTGGGCCGGGTGCATGGTTCGGGGGGGGGGGTGCCCCTGCGCCCCTAATAGATGGGCCGCCACTGTAATAATGTTTATTATTTCTCACCCTCCACCCCATGTTTCCTGTGTATAAAATATGACTCAGCTGAAAAACAAGGTCTACTGACAATCCATTTTTGATTCTATGCCAGCAGCCAATACATTGTGACTTTTTGGCTGAATTAAAATGTCTTGCAAAGGGAGGAATTTATTATGAAAAGGGATACATGTAATTACCCAGAGAATTAATTAAAATAAATCCAAGCCTAATTGCTAAAATCTCATATGTTTTATTATGTATCTGTAATTCTTGTTTTTTTATTTGTTGTTAAAATTTAAACCTGGTGATCCCCCTCATTAACCACCTCAATACAAGGCACTTTTATACCCTTCCTGCCCAGGCAAGTTTTCAGCTTTCAGCGCTGTCACACTTTGAATGGCAATAGTGTGGTCATGCAATGCTGTACTCAAATTAAAATTTTATAATGTTTTGAGACAGATAGAGCTTTATATTGGTGGTAATTAATCACCACTGGGGTTTTTATCTTTTGCAAAACAAAATCAAAAAATACCCAAAAAATTTAAGAAAAAAAAGTTTTCCTTCACTTCTGTTATAAAATTTTGTAAATAATTAATATTCTCCTTCACTGATGGGCATTGATGAGGCTGCACTGACAGGCACTGATAGCCTATACTGATGAGGCTGCACTGACAGGCACTGATAGCCTATACTGATGAGGCTGCACTGACGGGCACTGATAGCCTATACTGATGAGGCTGCAGTGACGGTCACTGATAGGCTACACTGATGAGGCTGCACTGATGAGGAGGCACTAATATGCAGCACTGATGGGCACTGATAGGCAGCACTGATTTGCAGCACTGATGGGCACTGATAGATGGCACTGATGGGTACTGATTGGCATCACTGATTTGCACTCTTTGGCGTCACTGATAGTCACTGATTTGCATCACTGGTGAGCAGCACTGGTGGGCACTAGTGAGCAGCACTTGTGGGAACTGGTGGGCATCACTGTAGGGCACTGACGGGCTTACCGATGGGACACAGCTGATCACGCTATGTTATAGGCTACGTCATGGGGGCGTGCACATATGGCCCATCCTCATGGATGTCATATGACATCCAGTCAGACCATTAAAGGCCCCGCCTGGCCGTCATTCTGCTATAGGCTGGGCGGGAAGGTGTTAAAATAACAATAAAGGATTTTTTTTTTTTTATTGACTTTTGGATAGAGTAGAGAGGCATTAGAACACCTGTCAGGTTTTTGTTGCTGCCCTGACACGTTTCATGTTTAACATTATCACTGAGAGTGAAAGTTTTGCCTTTACCTCTACTTAATGGGCTTGTTTATATGTGGTGACAACTATCTCCCAATTCTGCTCTTGTATTGTCACCCTATTGAGCTATTGCTACAGAGTACAACTGGGGGGGATCCATAGTGGAGAAGGATCTGGGGGTTTTGGTAGATCATAAGCTTAGACCACGCCCACGGCTGCCGAGAGAGGACACCCAATGGCGCTGTGATACCCATGCTGGGAGAGGGTACAAAAGGGGCAGACGCCATTAGGAGTGAGGCGATTCCAGGGGGACCCCAAGGAGTTCGGGGGGGACCTCTGGTCCAGTGAGTGTGTCTCGTGGCCCTCATGGCACGGGACGCGTGTGTTTGGTCTCGGGGACCTTTAGCCCGAGGCTCTACTGCTGTATAGTAGGCCTAGCTCTCCTATCAAGGGCCTACGCTTCTCAGAGGGATCCCAGGCTGCCCGGTTGAAGGGGGCCCATCTTTAGGGAAAGAGTTCCAGGGGAAGATCAGTCTCGGCGGAGATAGCAATACCCACTCAGGCTTGAGTGGCGACGAAAGTGTTCTCAAAGGCCGCGTACACACGACCGGTTTTCTCGGCAGAAAACGACAAGAAAACTGCCGGGAGAGCTTTCTTGCCGAGAAAACCGGCTGGGTGTACGTGGGTTTCAGTTTTCTCGTCCAGAAAACTGCCCAGATTCCCCCTGACGAGAAAAAAGACGACCTGCGGTCTTTTTTCTTGTCGAGAATCTCGTCAGCCTGTTTCTCGATGAGAAACCCGAGCGTGTGTACACTTACCTGTCACCGTGGAAACCCGCGCATGCTCGAAATGACTTTGACGCATGCGCGGTAGCTTCCTGTGCATAGGCATAGGGTGTAGCAAGATGTAGCATCGAATATGAGGAGCGCACGCTCGTCGTAATCGATGACGTCACCGCGTGCATGCCATTCAAAAGAACGGCGGTTCTTTTGAATCGTACGCGTGTACACTCGGCCGGGACAAGTTTCTTGTCAAGTTTCTCGTCAGGAAAAACGACGGGTTTTTCCTAACGAGAATCTCGGCCGTGTGTACGAGACTTAAGCGTTGCGTGCCTGAACCATCCCCTACTTGTCGTTTCTACTCTCTCTCTCTTCCAAGTTTTACCTCAAGAATAGAATAAAACCTTGCTGCTTAGGTTATACACCTGTGTGGACATTGGCTTTATTACAAAAAGGGACTTTCGCCTAGACAACGGAGACCAGGGATCCACTCAGGAGAGGTAACTGACGCAAGGCCCAAAAATCTAACACCGCTCGCCTCTCCATATCTGGATTTGGACAACGAGCAAGTAGCAGGTGTGCCTTACTGCAAAAATGGATGGAGCGGAATGGTCTGTGTGCTACACGTGTGGGCTCGAGTCCGGGATTTGTGGCTATATCTCGCATGAGTGGACTATTTTGTATGTGCTTGGAAAGTCGGCAATGGAAGAAATTAAACTGTGTTACTGTACTCTGAGAGAGAAAAAGGGGTTAAGGGGCACAGAACTGTGTTTTTTCCAACTGCGTAGTTCGTGGGCGTTTCTAGAATAAGAAAAGCCTGCGAGCTACGTGCAGGAAGAAGAAAATGGGAGGAGTTCCTTCCACCTGTGTGTTGCACGTGGGTACTTTGGCGCCAAGAGACAGAGAGAGTTGGATCGAGTGAGCAGCAACATGTCCGCTTTTCCCAGTGCCTCAATTTTGTCGGGACCCCGGATGTCCCAGATGCTTTCTTCAATGGACATTGCTCCACTCACCGCCCCGCTTACGGATACGGGGATCCGGCTCAAACCCAGGGGCCGCTTCGCTTTGTACACCTGCAGAGATGCGGAGGCCCTGGGCATGCTCTGCCCCAAATGCCAAGGACTGGCTGTGCAATTACAGCCATTCGGAAGGTGTGCATCCTTTAGAGAGTTCCTCTTCTAAGTGGATCAGCCCACTGAGAAACCATGGGTCTACCGGGCCAACTGCCTTACAGGTACCGTCACTTCCGAGGAAGAAACATGTACTCCCACGGCCAGGCCCACGCGCACCGCATCGACTGCCACGGATGTGGCCAATGAAGATGTCTCAGCTGCTGCAGAGCCATCGGCGGATACCGCAGCGGACGCTGCCTCCGCCAGCTCCGAAGTACATATCCCGCCCGCAAAACGGAAGGTGGGATATGTTAAGGCCTCCCGCGGCCGCGGTCAAAGCCTCTCCCAGCGCCTACCAGAACCGGACCTCGAGATCGGAAGCAAGCCCGAGAAGTCCACGTCAGGTGATGGTAAGGAGGCTGGGACTGTGATGTTAAGTTTGCCGGGGAAGGGAAAGAAGCGTATGCCCCATACTACTGGAGATGTGTGGACAGCCGACCCTCGGGAACTATTACCGTCTGGGGAAAATGTGTCTGTGTCTACCCAAAACTACTTGCCTGCTGAGGAATATGACACCTCAGACTTGGACTCATCATCCGATGTGGGTGACGATGCAGAGATAGATGACATTTTCATCAAAAAGGGATGGGACAAGATGAAACCTGTCGCCCCGGCCCACAGTTTGAAATTGGGATCGCCTATGAGTTCGGGGAGCACTACACCCCATGTGGAGGTCCCGGCCATAGAAGGAAAGACTGTATCTGCCCCAAGTGGAGAATCCCTACCAGGGCCTGATACGGCCACAATCCGGAGATCACCGGACACCATTGTACTCGCTGGAAGTGGGGATTGCAAAACTCTTCCCCATCTTGCCCGCTTGCAGCGAATTCCCCTATGTGCCTAAGTAACTGTTGTTTGAGATAGAAGCTTATTGAGAAAGGTGGTACTCCGAAGCTATATGGGACTACCTTGAAGTGCCCAAGTCCCGTAGACACTTTGCTTGCTCCGCCGCCATGACTGACCGGTTTAAAGGTTGTCGCCGGGAATGGAACTATTGCCGGCACATACATGCCGACAGGGTGGTGATCTGTTGCCCAAGGAGAGAGGCTGCTGTCTATTTTATAGAGACTCTGGACAAACAGTGGAAGACTCTTATTCTCCCGGATCCCCACTATTACCTCTAAGACAGGAACTTGTGTTTTTTTTATTCATCCTGTCTTTGCGCGGACAAACCGTGCCCTGAGTTTAAATGACCTTGCTCTGCTGAAAGGGGATGTCTGCTCCACAGAGGAAAGAAACTGGAGAGCTTGTTCTTGTTTTTTTTTTCTCTCCTAAAGAAAGTGACTATTTATTTCCTCTAAATTGAACTCTGGGGTAGTCAGTCCGTAGGAACGCCGTGGTCAAAATGTGAAAGTGTTCCTGTGTACTGTGCTGCAGTCTCATGCGCAGCTACTGTGAGATGTAATGACTTTATGGTAAAGCTAGGTGGCAGCGGTTTGCAGAAAAAAAAAAGCTGCACTAGCTAAACAAAACATTTAGGCTTTGATGTTTTTCCTTCCTTTCTTCTCTTTATGCTAGGACTAGCATGGAAGAATTTTAGAGAAGGGAGTCACTTCCTTTAGGGAAGGCGGATCATTTCTGAACTGTATAGAATGTTAGGAATAGGATTTGCATTGTGTTTTTTTCTCTCTCATATTGTTTCTTGCAGGTATGAAGATGGCTGTCAACACCACCGGAGAATGGGGTGGGATAGATAGCTAGTTATGGGTGGAATGTATAATGTGGGTTTTTCTATTATGAAAATGTGACATTGAGAATGGGATGTAATTTATATGTTTGCTCTTCTATTCTTTCCCTTTTTCCCCTTCCCACCTTCCAAAATGCTTGGTTCAGGCACCATTTCATATTTGTTTTCCTTTTGTATTATAGTTACAAAGAAATCAACGACCTTCAGGATTGAAGGGTTTTGGTTTCTTTAGCCACTGGGGACAGTGTCTTTTTCAGGAGGGGGGTGTGTGTAGCGCCCATCCCAATTTATGGGACGCTATATGTGCAAATTTAAGGTTGGTCTGAGCCAATAGTTCGGCTCAGACCTGTTTATATATTAAATTGGTGCTGCCTTGCAGTATAGTTCCCTGTTGCCTGGAGATGACACTGTCGTCTTTGGCTCAGGTTGAACCACAGGGGATATCGCAGCGCCATTGGGTGTCCTCTCTCAGCAGCCGTACAGTGGGCGTGGTCTACCCGCTGTGCATGCTGGGAGAGGGTACAAAGGGGGCAGATGCCATTAGGTGTGAGGCGATTCCAGGGGGACCCCAAGGAGATCGGGGGGACCTCTTGGCCTATGTGAGTGTGTCTCGTGGCCCTCATGGCACGGGATGCGTGTGATTGGTCTCGGGCACCTTTAGCCCGAGGCTCTACTGCTGTATAGTAGGCCTAGCTCTCCTATCGAGGGCCTACGCTTCGCAGAGGGATCTCAGGCTGCACGGTTGAAGGGGGCCCATCTTTAGGGAAGGAGTTCCAGGGGAAGATCAGTCCCGGCAGAGATAGCGACGGTACTGCTATCTCGGGGAGAGGCCTGGAGGCCTACCTAAAGGGGGATCTATCACAGTGGTGGCCCGTCCATAGGGGGCGCATGGGCGCCGCCCCCCCCCCCCAAAGCTACCGTCCCCCTCCGTGTCTCCCTTCATGTCCTCCTCCATGCTGCGGTCTCCCTCCATGCCGCTGTCCCCCTCCGTGTCTCCCTTCATGTCCCCCTCCATGCTGCAGTCTCCCTCCGTGCTGCCGTTCCTCTCCGTGGCACCCTCCGTGCTGCCGGTCCCCTCCGTGCTCCTCCTCCACCCCCTCTTACTGTCAGGATGGAGAGCGGAGGTAGGAGCCGGTAAATCCGGCTCCTTACTGTTCAGAATGTACAGAGTCAGTGATCACTGACTCTGTCCATTCACATAACTGAAACATCGTAAACTGTGTTTACAATGTTTCAGTTTATGAATGAAGAGAAGCCGCTGTCTTCTCTCCATTCATTTTCAGCGCAGCTGAAACTGCTGAGAAAGGGACTGGGGAATCTGTGTCCCTAGTCCCTTTCTCTGTCTCAAAGGGGAGATGTCAGAGGTCTGTTAAGACCCAGTGGTGTCCCCCCTCCTGTAGTCACAAAAAATATATATATATATTTTTTTTTAATGGCCCCTTTAAAAAAAAAAAATCCCCAAAAAATTTCATTTAAGTAAGTAAACTTGAGCGTCGGACACCAGTGCCCTATGGGAAGCGCCACGTCAATGCAATCACAAGATTGCAGACGTGGCGCTTCATTTGCGGGCTTTTAACCTGCCTTGCAGCGCAATGCAAAGCGCCGATTAGCTTCCGCCCGTAGAATCACTATGGGCGCCGGGCGGGAGCATTGTTGTGTGACTTTCAGCTGTTACTTCCGTTTTTCGTGGAATAGACGAAAACCGGAAGTGATGTCTTGTCGGCAGCTCTGTTCTTTGCATGGCCCAGGAGCTGCAAGCAAGGTAAGAAGACCGCTGTCACCACTCACCATGTGCTACTGCTAAGTTAGTTTGCCCTTGCTTGCTAGATCGATCCCACATGCCACCCTGATCCCCAATTACTTTCAGACTGTCTGTGCTGTGCAGTTTTCTGGACATAGTCCTCCAGGCTCCTGATTTATATGTATTTGTGCAAGGCAAGGGGTGCATGTTCCTGACCAGTGAGTGACCTGTATAACTATAACACATGCTTTTCGGCCCAACTCTCAGCAGTGCATTAACCTGATCTCCCCAGGAAAGGATGGAGAACTACAAGTCCCAGCAGGTTATAATATAAGGCTCCGAGGTGGACGGGTGTCCAGTGGACACCCACCCATCTCAGAGCCTTATATTATAACCTGCTGGGACTTGTAGTTCTCCATCCTTTCCTGGGGCTCAGGTGCATGCAATCCACCATCTATGGGACTACAAGTCCCAGCAGTGAGAGAAAAACACCTGGACACTGGATGGTGGATTGCATGCACCTGAGCCCCAGGAGAAGATAGAGGACTACAAGTCCCAGCAGAGTACAGAAAAAAGAGGGGGTGACTCCGCGCAAAGGAATTCAAAAGTTGCACAGTAGGCAGAACTGCTGCCTCTACTTATTGCTGCCACCTATGTAGGTGGAGCAAGAAATGTGAAAGGGTAAAGAGTGTAGTTGTGGCGCTGTTCTGGCGTATGGACCAACTTATGCCAATATTAGTGTGTGATTTTTAAGTTATGCTTCTAGGATAATGAAAGAAAAACAGAAAAAAAAAATTTGGCTCAGCCGGGTGTTAAAATTAAAAATAATAATAAGATTAGTGAATATCCAAACTTAGGTTGGTGTCTCGGCCGGGTGTTTACTGAACCAAATACAGAAGTTGCCGATGTGATATATTAGTGCTAGATGTTGAGAGGTCTGTGCCTCTGTGATATGTAAAAAGGTTATAAAGAGGTGTAACCAAATGTTGGCTCAGCCGGGTGTTTGCTACATCCCAATTGGTGAAAAGTGTTTAGTGGAAATTGGGATAACTCCTGGTGTGGAGTATTTCAAAAGAATGAATAAAATAAGGTAGGAGTGAAGGAATTGGTGAAGATGTCCAGAAATCAAGTGGTGTCTCGGCCGGGTGTTTACTGAATCCAAAAATGGCCGATGCAGTGTATTGGTGCTGGATTGCTGTAGAGTGAGATTTGAGATATAAGATCTTGAGGGAATCTCTGATCTTATGCAGTATAATACACTTTAGGTACCTATGTTAATACACATATTGTTGCTGTGATGAATCATGTTAAATAAAATAACATAAATTATTTTCCAGTATTGAGTCCATAGGACAAGCACAGCAGCACAAGTCACCAATATTTTACCTTGTCACCACTTTTTATAGTGATTGTGGACTCAATACTGGAAAATAATTTATGTTATTTTATTTAACATGATTCATCACAGCAACAATATGTGTAATAACATAGGTACCTAAAGTGTATTATACTGCATAAGATCAGAGATTCCCTCGGGATCTTATATCTCAAATCTCACTCTACAGCAATCAAGCACCAATACACCACATCGGCCAATTTTGGATTCAGTAAACACCCGGCCGAGACACCAACTTAAGTTTGGATATTCACTAATCTTATTATTATTTTTAATTTTAATTAAAAAAAAATCCCTTGTACACATTCCAACCAGGATTCAACCTCAATAGCACTCTCAAAAAAAAAAACCCAGGGAGCAGCAAACACCCGGCTGAGCCAAATTTTGTTTTTTTGTTTTTTGTTTTTTCTGTTTTTCTTTTATTATCCTAGAGGCATAACTTAAAGATCACACACTAATATTGGCATAAGTTGGTCCATACGCCAGAACAGCGCCACAACTACACTCTTTACCCTTTCACAAGTCCCAGCAGGTTATAGTATATTGCTCCAAGGTGGATGGGTGTCCAGGTGTTTTCCTAGCACTGAAGGGACTTGTAGTCCCATACATGGGAGATTGCATGAACCAGTATGAGTCCTAGCAGAAGATGAACTACAAGTCCCAGCAGGTTATAGCATAGGGCTCCAAGTAGATAAGTGGTCATGCGATGCTGGGACTTGTAGTCCTTTACCTAAGAGAATTGCATGAACCAGTGTCTTAGGAGGGAGAGGCTGGAGAACTACAAATCCCAGCAGGCTGGTGTGCAATGCATGATCCTGATCTCCCCAGGAGAGGGTGGAGAACTACAAGTCCCAGCAAGAAATAGTATAGGGCTCCAACATAGATGGGTACACATGTGATGCTGGGACTTGTAGTACATGGGCTATAGCATGAACCTGCAGAACCTAGCAGAGGATGAAGAACTACAAGTCCCAGCAGGTTATAGCATAGAGCTCCAAAGTGGCCGAGTGCCCATGCGATGCTGGGACTTGTAGTCCCTTGCCTAAAAGAATTGCATGAACCAGAGTCTTAGGAGGGAGAGACTGGAGAACTACAAATCTCAGCAGGCTGGCGTGCAATAGGTTAACCTGATCTCTCCAGGAGAAGGTGGAGAAGTAAAAGTCCCGGCAGGTTATAGTATAGGGCTCCAAGGAGGATGGGTGCCCCTGCGATGCTTGGACTTGTAGTCCCATAATGGGGGATTGCATGCACCAGAGTTCTATGATGCTGGGATTGTAGTCCCACACATACATAGGGAACTAAATCAGCCGGGAACCTAGCAGATTATAACTTAAAACTCGAAGGATGATGAGTGGTCATGACTTTTTTTTCCAATGCTGGGACTTGTAGCAGTGTTGTAAGAAGTAGAGGCTGTCACCTGGAGGAGTGTGTCTGTCTGCCCTGCCACCCTGTTCTGGTCTGAGGGGGGGGGGGGGGGGGGGTGATTGCTGTGTTTACCACCCCCCTGCCATGTATATAGTGTAGCACTGTAGCTGACTTGATTGGGGGGGGGGGGGTTGCAGAATGCAGATACATGCGATTTACAGGGTGCAAGATGCAGATATGTGCTATATACAGGGTGCAGATATGTGCTATTTACAGGTATCAGAATGCAGATATGTGCTATTTACAGGGTGCAGAATGCAGATATGTGCGATTTACAGGTATCAGAATGCAGATATGTGCGATTTACAGGTTGCAGAATGCAGATATGTGCTATATACAGGTTGCAGAATGCAGATATGTGCTATATACAGGTTGCAGATATGTGCGATTTACAGGTTGCAGAATGCAGATATGTGCTATATACAGGTTGCAGAATGCAGATATGTGCTATATACAGGTTGCAGAATGCAGATATGTGCTATATACAGGTTGCAGATATGTGCGATTTACAGGGTGCAGAATGCAAATATGTGCTATATACAGGTTGCAGATATGTGCTATATACAGGTTGCAGAATGCAGATATGTGCTATATACAGGTTGCAGATATGTGCTATATACAGGTTGCAGAATGCAGATATGTGCTATATACAGGTTGCAGAATGCAGATATGTGCTATATACAGGTTGCAGATATGTGCGATTTACAGGGTGCAGAATGCAGATATGTGCTATATACAGGTTGCAGAATGCAGATATGTGTTATATACAGGTTGCAGAATGCAGATATGTGCTATATACAGGTTGCAGATATGTGCGATTTACAGGGTGCAGAATGCAGATATGTGCTATTTACAGGTTGCAGATATGTGCTATTTACAGGGTGCAGATATGTGCTATTTACAGGTTGCAGATATGTGCGATTTTTTTACAGGTTGCAGAATTCAGATATATGCGATTTACTAACAGTGTATTTTTTTTTTGTTTGTTTGTGCCGATCTGTAAAGCTCCGCTATATACCATGATCTGTGATGCTGGGGCTGTATACTCTGTCCTGTGATGCTGGGGCTGTATACTCTGTCCTGTGATGCTGGGGCTGTATACTCTGTCCTGTGATGCTGAGCTGTATACTCCTGACACTATGAGTGGAAGCAAGTGGAATACAGGGAACGGAGTGGGTGGATTCTATAAGGGGTGTGGCTTATGAGAAGTGGGAGGGGTCAAACGTGGAGGGGTGGGGTCTTGCGCCCCCCCATCCTAAAACTTCACCAGCCGCCACTGATCTATCATCTCTGACATCCGTGCTCCACTCTGGCTGCTAGGACTGCTCTCATAGGGACTATCCGGGTGAGCAATACCCACTCAGGCTTGAGTGGCGATGAAAGTGTTCTCTAAGCGTTGCATGCCTGAACCTTCCCCTACTTGTCATTTCTACTCTCTCTCTCTCTCTTCCAAGTTTTACCTCAAGAAAATAATAAAACCTTGCTGCTTAGGTTTTACACCTGTGTGGACATTGGCTTTATTACAACGGGACTTTCGCCTAGACAACGGAGACCAGGGATCCACTCTGGAGAGGTAACTCGCCGCAAGGCCCAAAAATCTAACACCGCTCGCCTCTCCATATCTGGAGTTGGACAACGGGCAAGTAGCAGGTGTACCTTACTGCAAAAATGGATGGAGCGGAAGGGTCTGTGTGCAACATATATAACTTCTAAAACCCTGTGAAAAGTGCATGCAAAAGAGATAAAGAATAAAAATGAATCTGATGTGATCTAAATATATCTTCGGATATAATTCTAAATTCTCCTTGTTGATCAGATACCATTAAGAGATCATAAAGAATAAGGGAGAAGTCATTTACAGATGGACTACATAGTGGGTTTCCCTTACAGTGTGATATAATGACATACACAATATTGGTATAATGTTCAGCGCTAAACCATCTTATGAAAAAGATTAAAGTTTAAAATTGTAATAAAAAGGCATGCATCTGCATGCTGATACATGTGCAACCTTGTGAATGGTGAGTGGATTGAAAGTTCTGGGGGATTAACCCCTAAAAATTTGTCTCTAAAAAAGTCTCTAAATGGAGGCTGTAAAGGGAGCGAGGCTGCTTCAGGCGCAGGCTGGGGAACCCAATCACTGTGAACAAAAGGAAAGCAAAAGGAGGAGAGAGAAGTGCCAAGCCAATCCTTTAAGCAGCTTAGGAATTTATTCAGTATATAAGTATAAAACAGCACTAAAAACTTGCATGAAAAATGTTGGAGCACTCGCAGAGTGCTAGAGCGGGTGGGAGCTTCCACATGCAGTGTCACAGGAGCACAGAAGGGCCGCCGGAAAGTCTCTATTGAGGGATCCACGAGCGCCGTGTGTTAGTCGCAGCTGGAGCCTCGATAAGCCTCATGGAGACGTCGGCTGTGTGTCTCTGGGTGGGAGTGGTCCAGGGCTGCAAACTGGGGAGCCGCCCACACGCTGTCTGCCCAATCAGAACACGTTTCGAAGGCCAGACAGCGTGTGAGCGGCTCCCCAGTTTGCAGCCCTGGACCACTCCCACCCAGAGACACACAGCCGACATCTCCATGAGACTTATCGAGCCTCTAGCTGCGGCTAACACACGGCGCTCGTGGATCCCTCAATAGAGACTTTCCGCCGGAGCTCCTGTGACACTGCATGTGGAAGTTCCCACCCGCTCTAGCACTCTGCAAGTGCTCCAACATTTTTCACGCAACTGTTGTTTTATACTTATATACTGAATAAATTCCTAAGCTGTTTAAAGGACTGGCTTGGCGCTTCTATCTCCTCCTTTTGCTTTCCCTTACAGTGTGCATCCAGGAATCCATTAAGGTGTGCAGGGATCATTTTAATTCTTTAAACACACACACAAACTCACACACACAAACGCCCACACACACACAAATGCACACACACACACGCCCACACAAACACACACACAGAAAAAATTACTGGACCTGAGAATTGCTAATAATAATAATTAAGCAGTGCCAAAACCCTAATTTTAGTATAAGGGGGTGTGTCCACAATTACTCAACTAGAAAAACTCAATGTTTAAAATGTTTTAAATGTACAACATATTACACATACCAGTGTCTGTCTTGGCATCCCCACAATCCCACACCCTCCCTCCCACTACTATTGTATGGAAACACACACATACTGGACCTGAGAATTGCCAATAATAATTAAAATGCACAAAAACCCTAATTTCAGTATAAAGGGAGGTGTCTCCACAATTAGTCAACTAGAAAAACTCACAAAAAATAAAGGATATAAAACTTACTATTGGTTACTGCAAAATATTTATTTGTGTAGAAAAAATAAAATGTACAACATATTACACATACCAGTGTCTGTCTTGGCATCCCCACTATTCCACACCCTCCCTCCCACTGCCCCTGTATGGAAACAGACACACACAGACAACTTACTGGACCTAAGAATTGCCAAAAATTGTAACTAGGAAGCACCAAAACCATAAATTCAGGATAAACGGAGGTGTGCCCACAATGAGTCAACTAGATAAACTCACAAAAAATAAAGGATATACAACCAAATATTGGTTACTGCAAAATATATATTCATATATATATACATATTACACATACCAGTGTCTGTCTTCTTGGCATCCCTGCAATCCCACACTCTCCCTCCCACTGCCCCCTGTATGAAAACATACACACACACGTAAATAGTCCCGTATATATTACTAGAATTGCTATAACCCTGGGAAAATTGTATGCAAAATAAAAGCAAAATAACAAAAATGAGTGTGAGGTAGTCTAAATATATTGTTGGGATGGTATAATGCATATATATATATAAATATATATATATATATATATATATATATATATATATATATATATATATATATATATATATATATTGCATGCAACGAAACTGCAGAACAAAAATGAATGTGAGGTGATCTCAATACTTCTTGATGTCATTAAAGGGTCACAAAGTAATCATTTAGAGATGGACGACTACATAGTGGATATCCCTTACAGTGTGCACTCGGGAATTCATTAATCTAATGTGTGCGGGGATCAACGAAATATAAAAATATAAATATATATATATATATATATATATATATATATATATATATATATATATATATATATATATAAATTGCATGCAAAAAAATGCAGAATAACAAAAATGTATGTGAGATGGTCTAAAAGAAAATGCAGAAAAAGCAAAAATGAATGTGAGTTGGTCTAAATACTTCTTAAAACCATTAAAGTGTCATAAAGTAATCAGTTACAGATGGACTACCTAGTTGATATCCCTTGTCCCTTACAGTCAGTTTATATACTGTATACATATATAATATGCTATAACTCTGTAATAATTGCACGGAAATGTAATGTAGAATAATAAAAAAGAACGTGGTCTAAATACACATTGGTGCTCATATATTCTTCTTAAAAGGAATATAAAGCATAAGAAATTTGTAATTTACACATGGATTACTTAGTGTTTTTTTTTATTATTATTATTCGTCTGGAGGTCTCCTTTAACCATCAGAGTGTTCTGTGCTGTGGTGATTGATGAGCCTTCCTTGTCATAATGTAGCACAGTGTTTCCCATTTCCCTCCGATTACGTGTAATGAAGCAGCAAAGTAGTGCTGTGGATAGTAGTGTGTGCTGAGATGTGCATCTTTCCTTTGTCAGCGGTCCTGCCCTGCGCATGAGTCAGTGTTCCAGGCAGAGAGGAGAAGGTGTGCCACAATTGCTGCGCTGGCTCCTCGGCTAGACCTGTGGCGGAACGCTGAGCTGTGGGTCGTAGTGGCGGAGCGCAGAGCTGTGGGTCGTAGTGGCGGAGCGCTGAGCTGTGGGTCGTAGTGGCGGAGCGCAGAGCTGTGGGTGGGATGCTGAGACCCTGGACAGCAGCCAGCTCCGATGGATTCCCCGTCCGCAGCGATCCTGACTTCAGGACCTTGGACAGCAGCTCCATAGAGAACAGCGCCGGGCGCCTCCTCCAGCACCAAGCCATGGGGCTAGCAGGCATGTAGGGAAGCCACCCTGGTCTTCATCCAATGAGGCAATCCCTGCTGATGGATATAAGCTGAGAAATGCAATTGCCAGAGATTCTGCTGGCCGTTTTACTCATTGTCGTGTTTGTGGTGTCCCTACTCGCCAACCTGCTGGTGCTGATCTGCTTTTTGTACAGTGCCGAGATCAGGAAGCAAGTGTCTGGGGTCTTCCTGGTGAACCTGTCCCTGTGCAATCTGCTCCTGACTATCCTCAACATGCCCTCCACTTTCCTGGCCATGCTCAGCCACCAGCAGCCCTTTGGAGACTGCCTGTGCAAGGCTCTGGGCTTCCTGGAAACTTTTCTGACTTCTAACACCATGCTCAGCATGGCAGCACTCAGCATAGACAAATGGATCGCTGTGGTTTTCCCATTGAGTTACACCAGCAAGATGAGGTATAAGGACGCTGTGATCATGATGGGCTACACCTGGCTGCACTCTCTCACCTTCCCCTTGGTTTCCTTGTTCCTCTCTTGGTTGGACTATAGCAGCATGTATGCCTCTTGTACCTTACAGGTGCACGAAGCTCCAGAGAAAAAACGCTTTATGGTGTTCACCATCGTTTTTCACGCCGCCAGTTTTGTGCTGTCGCTGGTGATTTTGTGCTTCACCTACTTAAAGGTGCTGAAAGTGGCACGATTTCACTGCAGGAGGATAGACATTATCACTATGCAAACACTGGTGCTGCTTGTAGACATACACCCCAGGTAATTCACTCATGTTTACCTGTTTACATATGACTGGTGGTTGAATTTATATCTAATATATACTCCTATAATATGTTTTTTACTGCTGATGGTACCAATTTTTATACTCAGAAGATAAAACTTGCACACACAAGCACTAAATAAGTATTAACTGTTAATATCCCACAAATATAACGAGAGAAACATTTCAGGTATTTGTACTATACACCATCTCTTTGGAGAAATAAATATAACAAGAGATTCACATTTTAGGGATATGTATTATGCACCTTTCTTCTCCAGCCTTTCTCAACTAGGGTTCTATGAAACCTTAAGCCCTGTACACATGATCGGTTTTACCAATGAAAACAGTCTGATGGACTTTTCTCATCCGACAAACCGATCGTGTATGAGCCCCATCGGTCTTTTTTCCATCGGTGATTAAAAATAGAACATGTTTTAAATTTATCCGATGGAAAAAAAAACAATAGCAAATTCCGATCTTCTGTGTGGAACTCCATCGGAGAAAAAACCCACGCATGCTCAGAATCAAGTCGACGCATGCTCAGAAGCATTGAACTTAATTTTTCTCGGCTCGTTGGAGTGTTTTACGTCACAGCGTTTGGGACGGTCAGATTTTCGACTGATAGTGTATAGGCAAGACTGATGGAAGTCAGCTTCATTGGAAATCCGATGGAAAAAAACATTGGATTTTATTCCATCGGAAATCCGATCGTGTGTACAGGGCTTTAGGGTTCCTCCAGAGGTTAATAGGGGTTCTTTGAGCAATGGGCAATTTCTGCCTCTCAGATAAGTAGCCACTTTCTCTAATGATCTTTTTATCTATCTATAAAGGGAATTCTTCCTTCAAAGCACCAAGGTAAAGGGACCCTTCTCCCAATGACCACCTATATAAGGGGGCCTCTTCTTTACTGACCACTTATGAATGTGGGCACTACAGGGATGTGTATTAACTTTCTCTCTCTAGAACATGCTTTTTCAATTAGGGTTCTGTGGAAGCCTAGGGTTCCTCCAGACGATGCTAGGGGTTCATTGAGCAAGGAACAATGTCTGCCTCTCAGATACAGTAAGTAACACTGTCTCTTAGGCTCAATGCACACTAGGAGCAGAAAAAAAACGCGGCATAAAAAACGTGAATTGAGAGCATGTTGTACAAAGTTTAGGCGAGTTTATGAGAGTTTATGAGCGTTTGAGTTTACAGACGTTTTTTTGCACTTAATAACACTCCCCTCTGCAAAATTTAACTTCCAAATAAAAAAAAATGTTGAAACTTGACGTTCACAAGATATAACAGGAGTTTAGGAGCGATTGACGTTTTTACAGCTCCTAAACTTCTCCAGAAAACGCGATCAAGAAGGTTTTTTTTTTCTGCCTCTGAACATCCCTGTCAGAAAATGCCTGTAGTCATCATAATGTGCAAAGACCTATAGAATACAATAGAAGTGCTTCTACAGGCAGTTGGAAAAAAAGGTAAAACGTCTGTAGAATCAAATTTTTTTTTTTTCCAGTGTGCATGGAGCCTAATGATCTTTCTAGCTATATGTAAAGGAAATTTTTCCCACCAAGCACCAATGTAAAGGAGGCCTTCTTCTAATGACCACTTAGATAAGGGAACCCCTTCTCTACTGACCACCAATGAAAGTGGTCACTACAGGGATATATATTATTCACTTTCTCTCTTTAAAGCAAGCTTTTTCAATTAATGGTCTGTGGAAGCCTAGGGTTTCTCCAGAGGTTGCTAAGGTTTTTTTGAGCAAGGAGCAATTTTTGCCTCTTGGCTAAGTAACTACTGTCTCCCAAGATATGTTTAGCTATCTGTATAGGGAATTCATCTCACCACCTCTGGTGGGAATTCTCCCAATGACTAAAAATATAAAGTGCCCTACTCCACTGACCATTAGTGAAAGGTGGCACTTCAGGGATATGTACTATACATCTTCTGTCTTTAGACCAGTCACTATAAGGCTGGGTTCACACTTATGCGAATTGTATGCAGGGTTTCCACACATCCAATACGCATAGCAGGAGATTGTGACTGACGCTCTATGGAGCCGGTTCACACATATCTGCAGCAGCTCCAGGGCGAATTGCACAGGAGCTTTGTGCGTCTTTTGGTCCGTTTCAGGTCTGAATTCAGACCAAAATTCGGGGCTGAAATTGGACCTGAAACGGTGAGCCCAGGTTCACACATATGCATTCTCAGACATCGCATGTGAAGCGCACCCGGAACACAGGTGCTGATCACATGCGATGTCTGTGCGATGCGAGTTCAGCCATACAGTTATACAACTGTATGGCTGAACTCGCATCGCACAGACATCGCATACGGCTGAACTCGCATTAGATTTGCAGAAAAAAAGTGCAGGAACTTTTTTTTTCCCCTGCACTGAAATCGGATCGCATGGGTGTTTTCACCTATGCAATCCGATTCCTGTGCGAGTTCACAGTTCGCACTGCGATCTGTGAACCGATCTGGGGGTGTCATTACCAATGTATTGACACCTGCAGCGGTTTGCAGAGGGCAGTGTGAACTGCCTGCAGGAGAGATGCAGGAACCGGCACTGTAATCACACTGGTTTCCCCATTGCACAAGTGTAAACCTTGGCTCAATGGAGACACACTGAACTCCTGCTGTGAGCCGCTGCATGTTCCAGTGTGAACCCATCCTTAACCATGCTTCCATGGAACCCTAGGGTCCTGCCTAATGACCACCTATATAAGGGAACCCCTTCTCTACTGACCACTAATGAAAGTGGGCACCAAAGGGATATATATTATTCACTTTCTTTCTCTAGAGCAGTGGTCTCCAAACTGCGGCCCAAGGGCCGGATGCGGCCCTTTGCTTGCCTTAATCCGGCCCTTGGGCCAGTATCCCTCCCACTGATACGAGACACTATTCTGACATCTGACACCGACAGTGGAGCAACATTTCACCCACTGACACCACTAATGGGGCACTATTTCTCCCTATGATACCAACAATGGGGCACTATTTCTCCCCCTAATACCATATGTTAAGTCCCACTGATGCCAGGAAATTTTCCACCCCCCGCTGGCCAAAGTCCGGCCCTCCAAGAGTCTGAAGAACAATAAACCGGCCCTTTGTTTAAAATGTTTGGAGACCCCTGCTCTAGAGCATGCTTTCTCAATTAATATTCTGTGGAAGCCTAGGTTTCCTCCAGAGGTTGCTATGGATTTTTTGAGCAAGGAGCAATTTTTGCCTCGCAGATAAGTAACTGCTGTCTTCAAAGATCTGCTTAGCTACCTGTTTATGGAATTCATCTCTCCAAACTCTGGTGGGAATTCTCCCAAGGATTACAAATAAAAGGGGCCCTACTCCATTACCATTAGTGAAAGGGGTACTTCAGGGATATGTACTATACATCTTCTGTCTTTATACCAGTCATTATCAATCATGGTTCCATGGAACCCTAGGCTCCATGGGTTGCTATGAGTTCCTTGAGCAGGGAACAATTTTTTCCTCTCAGATAAGTAACTCACAGTTTTTTTAATATCCTTGTAGTCATCGCTAAATTTAATTCATCCCACCAATCACCAGTGGGAATTCACCCAACGATCACCAATATAAGGAGGGCCCTTCTTCACTGACCATTAATGGAAGGGGGCACTTCAGGGATATGTATTGTAGACCAGCCTTTATCAGCCATGGCTCCCAGGGGTTGCTAGGGATACTGTGAGCAATGAACAATTTCTGCCTCTAAGTAAGTAACCACTGACTCCAATGATCTTTTTTACCTATCTGTAAGAGCACCACTGAACACCTGTGTAAAGGGGCCCTTCTCCCAATGACCACCAGTGTAAAGGGGCCACTAATAAATAGAGGCACTCCACTGGCCACCAAAGTGAGGGAGCACTACAATCTTTATTGCCTGTGTTTCTTTTTTGACCATTAGAATTATCATCATTATTGTGATTATCATGGCATTCATTATTTTATTATAATTAATGTTAATAATTTATTATCAGGGGTTTATTGAGACCTAAAGGTTACTTGAAGGGTTCCTTGTCAAAAAGGTTGAAAAAGGTTGCTCTAGATAAAAACATATACATACGTACAAAGAGAGTAAATGTTTAGGTGTATGTACTAATATATATACTGGATCTATATATATATATATATATATATATTGTGACAGCAGGAAGGTAAAGTCACCTGGTTGCATCCAGGGGGGTAGATATATTTCGCCCAGATTCAGGCTTTACGCCGATTTATACAGCTAGGTGGAGAGTTGTATAAGCCCAGCTGAGACTAGTGGGCTCATTGATGACTCATACCTCTAGGGAGAGGGCTGGGCGTCGTGCAGACAGGGAGTTGATGAGTCCAGCTGAACCTTGTCAGCTCATTTAGGCCTCTATAAGAAAGCCCAGCTTCATTAGATGTTAGCTCATGCCTGGAAGCAGACCTGTGTGGACTGTCTAGGGAGAGTGAACCCCTGTGCGGTGAGAGAAAGCCTGTGTGGCTATATTTTGCTTGGACATTTAAAACCAGGGACTAGGACAGCACTAGGCTGATCCCAGTCGTTAGTTAGGAAACCTGTAAGTTTAGTCAGAGGTCAAGTTGACCAGGATTTATTTTGTGTTTGTTTTTTTTGCCTTGCTGTGTTTTTGTCACTGTAAATGGAAAATAAACCGCACTTTTTTTTGATTTTGAAAACCACAACCTCCGTCTGCTGGGCCTGTTTTTGGGTGGGGAGCCCATCCCGGGGGTCACACATACCCGCTGCCGAGCTAGCCCCCTCACAGTTGGTGGAGAATGCGGGCAGTTTTTTTTTAAGCCAGCATGGAGGAGATACTGAAACAGCTGGCTCTAGCAAATGCCAATCAACAGCAGACAAATGCAGGTTTGCAAAGGAGCCTTGCAGCCCAGCAGCAAGCTCATCAACAGAGCCTTGCAACTTTACAACAGAGTCTGGAGGCTCAGCAACAAGCCCAACAGCAATCTGAGGCCCGCTTCATAGACCTGTTGCAGAAGCAAGAGCAGAGACTACAACAACAGATGGAAGCAGTAATGCAGCAACGTCCGCAGACCGGTGAGGAAAGCCATCCCACTAATACCGCGTCCTTTGGGGTGAGTCGTTTATTGACAAAAATGACTGGAGAGGATGATCCAGAGGTATTTTTGACCACATTTGAAAGGACCGCTGAAAGAGAAAAGTGGCCTGAGGAGCAGTGGGCTGGACTGGTGGCTCCTCTGTTAACGGGTGAATCGCAGAAAGCTTACTATGACCTAGAGCCTGACCAAGCAAAAGACTATGTGATGCTAAAAGCTGAAATATTGGCAAGGCTGGGTGTCACCCTGGCTGTCCGGGCTCAGCGTGTGCATAACTGGACTTTCCAGCTTGGAAAACCCCCCAGGTCTCAAATGTATGATCTCATTCACCTGAGCAGAAAGTGGCTACAGCCAGAGACTTTGTCCGCACCAAAGATTGTGGAACGTGTTGTAATGGATCGGTTTTTGAGAGCTCTTCCTACTGCCATCCAAAAGTGGGTAAGCCATGGAGACCCAGAGACGGCCGATGGTCTTGTGGATCGTGTGGAGAAATACTTGGCTACAGAGAACCTGACGGCCTCTTCCAGAGACACTCGGACTTTCCACCCTAAGACCAGACCATCCCCAGGGGCGGATAAGATGATTCCAAGGGGTAAGGGTGGAGAGAGTGAGAGGGTGGGAGCTCTACCCCAAGTTTGGCGAGAACAGCCTGGGAAATCAGCGGCTCAAGAGGCGGCAAGAAGGATCATTTGCTACCGCTGCCGGCAAGCGGGACATATTGCAGCAAATTGCCCGGTTTTGGAGGAACCCATGCAGTGTGACTTTCTGACGGGCAGACGTCAGTCGCTGTGTGCGACAGTCGCATGCACTGCCATTCGGGGAACTGAGAAACATTTATGCAAAATGTGTATTAATGGTAGAAATGTTGTGGTATTGCTGGATTCAGGTAGCCTTGTGACCCTGATAAAGGCTGAGTTAGTTAAAACAGAGGTCTCTGGGAATAGCAAGGTAGCCGTTATTTGTGTGCATGGGGACACCCGAGAGTATCCAGTGACTACAGTGTGTTTCGAGACCCCCAAAGGTACCCTTTCTCATCCAGTGGGCTTAGTGTCTCAGTTACCGCATGACGCCATTGTGGGAAGGGATTTTCCGAAGTTCTGGGAACTGTGGGATGATCATGAGCCCCCCACTGGTGCCCCTATGTACCAGGAATATGATAGCCAGAACTCCTCTGAGAGTGGTGAGGACTCTCCCGAATTTCCCTTGTCAGTATTGGCAGGGGAGACTCAAGAAACTGGAGAGGAGCCCACCTCCTCAGACGAAAACCTACCGTCTGTGGAGTTTTCTGATCTTGAGGTTCACAGGGAAAACTTTGCCACAGAACAGTTGAAAGACCCCGCCCTAATAAAGGCACGGGAAAACGTAGTGAAAATAGATGGCGAGTTAGTGAACCCAGATAATACCTGCACTTACCCATACTTCAGCGTAGAGAAGGACCTACTGTATCGGGTGGCAAAAAGGGCAGAAGAAACCGTTGAGCAGCTGGTGGTGCCCAAACCTTACAGGAAGTTGGTGTTGGAGTTGGCCCATGGGCACATTCTTGGAGGTCATCTGGGGACAGAGAAAACCCGAGAGAGGGTATTACAGAGATTCTATTGGCCTGGGGTGATGAAGGACATAGAAAATTATTGTTCCTCCTGCCCTGTGTGTCAGAGGTCGGCCCCGATGCCACACTTCCGTAGCCCGCTGGTCCCTCTACCCATCATTGAGGTCCCGTTTGAGAGAATCGCAATGGATTTGGTAGGTCCTATAATCAAGTCCGCTAGGGGGCACCAGTACATATTGGTTATAATGGACTATGCCACCCGTTATCCAGAAGCGATCCCTCTCAGAAATACCTCGGCCAAAACCATAGCCAAAGAGCTATCTCTTGTTTTTAGCCGGGTGGGTATTTGTAAAGAACTGCTTACGGACCAAGGTACACCCTTTATGTCCCGGGTTATGAAGGAGCTGTGTAAATTGTTCAAAGTGACGCAATTACGTACATCTGTGTATCACCCCCAAACCGATGGGCTGGTTGAAAGATTCAACAAAACCCTAAAACAAATGTTGAAGAAAGTGGTGGATAGGGATGGAAAGGATTGGGACTGTCTACTTCCTTATTTGATGTTTGCTATTAGGGAGGTGCCCCAATCCTCTACGGGATTCTCCCCCTTTGAGTTACTGTATGGGAGACACCCAAGAGGGCTGTTGGATATTGCCAAGGAAACTTGGGAAAGTGAGAGTTCTCCCCACAGGAGTGTGATTGAGCATGTCGCCCTGATGCAAGATCGAATTGCACAGGTAATGCCCATCGTGAAGGAACATTTGGCCCAAGCGCAGTTGGCACAGCAGAGAGTGTACAACCGTGGAGCCAAGACCCGTACCTTTTCCCCGGGGGATAGGATATTGGTACTTGTCCCTACGGTTGAAAGTAAATTCCTTGCCAAATGGCAAGGCCCCTACGAGATAATGGAAAAAGTGAGCGAAGTGAATTACAAGGTCAGACAACCAGGAAGGCGAAAGCCCGAACAGATCTATCACGTTAATCTGTTGAAAGCCTGGAGGGATAGAGAGTCCCTAGTCGCAGACACTTGGTCACCAGCTCAAACTGGTTGCGTGATTCCTGAGGTTGGAATCGCAGCCACCTTGTCACAACCCCAACAACAGGAGGTTAAGGAGTTTGTGCTTCGCAACAAGGAGGTATTCTCTGAGCTGCCGGGACAAACATCTGGGGTAGAGCATGACATTATTACCCCGCCCGGTGAAAGGGTGAAGTTAAAACCCTATCGGATCCCAGAGGCCCGACGGGAGGCAATACGGGAGGAAGTACAGAAAATGCTGAACTTAGGGGTGATAGAGGAGTCCCAAAGTGATTGGTCTAGTCCCATTGTGTTGGTGCCTAAACCGGATGGGAGCTGGCGATTTTGTAACGATTTTCGTCAGTTGAACAAAGTTACAAAATTTGACACCTACCCCATGCCACGTATAGATGAGTTGATCGACCGGCTGGGAACAGCCCGATACATGACGACTCTTGACCTCACAAAAGGATATTGGCAAATCCCCCTGGCCAAGTCAGCCAAAGAGAAAACCGCATTTGTAACCCCAGACGGGGCGTTCCAATATAAAAGAATGCCGTTCGGGTTACAGAATGCGCCGGCCACATTCCAGCGGAAAATGGACCAGATGCTGAGGCCCCATCGGAAGTATGCTGCGGCTTACCTGGATGACGTAATTGTCCATAGCACAGATTGGGCCTCACATCTGCCAAAAGTGCAAGCAGTCCTGGACTCTGTTCGGGAAGCAGGGTTTACGGCTAACCCCAAGAAGTGTACCATTGGGCAGGAGGAGGCCAAATATCTTGGGTACACCATTGGGAGGGGAGTAATAAAACCCCAACTCAACAAAGTCGAGGCCATCCAGAGTTGGCCACGTCCCAACAGCAAGAAGCAGGTACGAGCCTTTCTGGGAATCGCTGGGTATTATCGGCGATTCATTCCCCACTTTGCTTCTAAGGCTGTGCCCCTAACCAACCTGACGAAGGGGAAAGGGTCGGTCATGATTAAATGGACCCCCGAGGCTGAGGCAGCATTCCAATTCTTGAAACAAGCCTTATGTAGCCAGCCAGTGTTGTACTCACCCGACTTCTCTAAAGACTTTGTCGTACAAAGTGATGCGTCAGATGTGGGGTTAGGAGCAGTATTGTCCCAGGTCTGGAACGGGGAAGAGCACCCAGTCATTTACCTCAGCAGGAAGTTGAAGTCCCATGAGGTAAATTACGCCACCGTTGAAAAGGAGTGTTTAGCGGTGAAGTGGGCTCTAGATTCCCTTCGGTACTACCTGCTAGGTAGGCACTTTGACATGGTTACGGATCACGCTCCGTTAAAGTGGATGGCTCAAAACAAGGAAACAAATAGAAGAGTGAATAGGTGGTTCCTGGCCCTCCAGGAATTCAACTTCACAGTAAAGCATCGCCCTGGCGTTCAAATGGGGAATGTGGATGCTTTGTCTCGAGTACATGAATGCCTGATTGCTGGTGTTCCAACCCCGAGGTTAAAACAAGAGGGGGGGGTATGTGACAGCAGGAAGGTAAAGTCACCTGGTTGCATCCAGGGGGGTAGATATATTTCGCCCAGATTCAGGCTTTACGCCGATTTATACAGCTAGGTGGAGAGTTGTATAAGCCCAGCTGAGACTAGTGGGCTCATTGATGACTCATACCTCTAGGGAGAGGGCTGGGCGTCGTGCAGACAGGGAGTTGATGAGTCCAGCTGAACCTTGTCAGCTCATTTAGGCCTCTATAAGAAAGCCCAGCTTCATTAGATGTTAGCTCATGCCTGGAAGCAGACCTGTGTGGACTGTCTAGGGAGAGTGAACCCCTGTGCGGTGAGAGAAAGCCTGTGTGGCTATATTTTGCTTGGACATTTAAAACCAGGGACTAGGACAGCACTAGGCTGATCCCAGTCGTTAGTTAGGAAACCTGTAAGTTTAGTCAGAGGTCAAGTTGACCAGGATTTATTTTGTGTTTGTTTTTTTTGCCTTGCTGTGTTTTTGTCACTGTAAATGGAAAATAAACCGCACTTTTTTTTGATTTTGAAAACCACAACCTCCGTCTGCTGGGCCTGTTTTTGGGTGGGGAGCCCATCCCGGGGGTCACACATACCCGCTGCCGAGCTAGCCCCCTCACAATATATATATATATATATATATATTGTACATATGCAGTATATACCCACACACAGTAACATTCATATATGTAAGCAAATGCCATCTAACCATCATATAACAATGGTTAAAGTCAACAATCAGTTATAATTTTTTTCCACGCGGAGACAGTTTTGCTTTTAAAACAGGTGAGGTGAAGATTACTGTTCAACATTGAAACAGGTAAGGTGAAGATGATGGGTGGCTTTGGAATATAGCACTTTGCCTAATATCATTACTAGGGATGAGCCCGATGTTCGACTCGAACGTAAGTTCGACACGAATATTGGGTGTTCGCCTGTTCGTGGAATAGCGAACAATTTGGGGTGTTCGCTGCAAATTCGAAAGCCGCGGAACACCCTTTAAAAGTCTATGGGAGAAATCAAAAGTGCTAATTTTAAAGGTTAATATGCAAGTTATTGTCATAAAAAGTGTTTGGGGACCTGGGTCCTGCCCCAGGGGACATGTATCAATGCAGACCCTGAAGGGTCTGGTATGGATTTTGAGGGGGACCCCTACGCCATATTTTTTTTAAATTGCGCAGAGTTCCCCTTAATATCCATACCAGACCTGAAGGGCCTGGTATGGAATTTGTGGGGACCCTCACGCAATTTTTTTAAAAAATTTTGGTTTGGGGTTCCCCTAATATTCATACCATACCCAAAGGGCCTGGTAATGGACTGGGGTGGGGAACCCATGCCGTTTTTTTCAATGACTTTTATCTGTAGTTCCAGGACCTGACAATTCATTATAGCGGCGAGTAGTTTTAAATTCCTTTTTTTCCTTTAGAGATGTCATTTTGTGCAGGGACTGTTCTAAACACGGGAAAAATGCACCACTTTACAGGCATTCTATAGACACCCCCCAGGTATGAAATTTAAAGGAATATTTCACTTTTATTGTTTCACTTTAAGCATTATTAAAATCACTGCTCCTGAAAAAGCGGCTGTTTTTAAAACTTTTTTTTGCATTGATACATGTCCCCTGGGGCAGGACCCGGGTCCCCAAACACTTTTTATGACAATAACTTGCATATCAACCTTTTAAAATTAGCACTTTTGATTTTTCACGTTCATGTCCCATAGACTTTAACGGTGTTCGCGTGTTCAAACTAATTTTTTGCCTGTTCGCATGTTCTGCTGCGAACCGAACCAGGGGGTGTTTGGCTCATCCCTAATCATTACACTTCACACTCTATAAGTCAGATTCTTATTAACATAGAGCAACAAAGCAAAAGGATGGGCATTGGGCAGTTGCCATTAGCTTCCTTCAAGATTTCAGCTTTTAAAAATGTAAAGCCATGATCACAAAGACTGATAGTTTACCAAAGCTTGCAATGTTTTACACATGACTGTTTACATTGTTTTTTAAAGGCATTGGTGTTATAATAAAACAGAGGGTGCCATAGAGTAGATTAGGAGATTAGTTTTGGCAGAAATAACACAGCAGTTGCATTTTTTAAATGGACAGAAATGAATAACAGTATTATAAAGGTCAATACTGACTCATATATTGCCAGAAGAAATTACTAATCAATGCTATTGGAATATATTTCACAGAAATACTAGTGATGATTTGTTGTACATTAATTACCATCTCAGGGTAGCAGCGGAAAGAAGGTTACTATATACTGTAAGAATTATATATTTTGCACAAAATTAACAAAGAGTTAAAATCAAACCCACTCATATGAACACTATACAAAGTATTAAAGTCAGAGGCAGAAATAATGTAAATTATGTTTCATTTTGTTTATAAAACACAGAAGCAGTCAGTTAATTTTGACTTATGTTGTAATGTTCCTCACCACAGTGTTTTGCACTATAGAATTTTATGATCTGTATTTAAAAGCTTTACTCTGCCATGTCACATAAAAATTGTACTTCATCATTCAGCATTTGCTTCTTACAGTTTTTACACAGTTTCGTATATATTTATTGATTTTAAAACATTGTAATTAAACCAGTGTAAAACAAATAGTAATTATCCCTACAGTGCTTATATGAACAGCAGATAATTTATTTGTATTGTTATACATGGAGTTATTTGCTTCCTTAACAGCACTGTTGTATGGATTGAACCTTCGAAATACTCTAACAATTTTAACATTTGCTACATTTTGCTAAGTTTTATCTTTCTGATTATATTTATTTTGACAGATCATCAACCATGCAAACAGAATTTAATAGCTCTCTTGTTACATTATGGTTAACGTTTTTCCTCCGCCCCCACTGAATATTTGCAATTATGTATGCTAAGAGGGAAATGTAGACTATTATTTACTTATCTGCACTGCCCTACGCACCTAAAGACATGTCCAACTATATTTGTGGCAAAAAGGCCATTTCAAAGAAAAGCAGAAATCTTGTGTTTAGTTGGGCACCCCTATTAGTAGTAATGTGAGGCAAATCCCACCTTCATGACTCCAACACCAGGCCTCCCCTCCTACTGATGATTAAAGTATTTGTTGGGATGAGGGCTGGTTCACACCAGCCACTGTATTAAAACACAGGGAGTGGTGTGTGGTGGGGTGGGGTCAAGATCAGAAATCAGATTGGTGCATCACACTGTTTCTTTTTTTTTTTAAAAACAAACTTTACTGAGATGTCGCACAGACATTTCATAAAGTTCAATTGCCGCCCCATGGTGCGAGGCAGTGGATTGCCTCACACTGCGCTGATAAAAAATACTGAACGCAGTACTGCACACCACTGGAACGCAGTGGTGCGAACCGGGCACATAGGAGACAGAGGCGTAACCTGAACCTTTTGGGCTGCAAGAAACCATAAAGACCCCCCCTGACCCAATCCCGGGGCCCTTCGCGCTGATCCAGGACCCATTACTTCCATCGCAGGGCCTTTCAGTGCGGTCCCACAGCAGGACCTTTTCACATGCTCTGCAGCGGAATCCCTTACTGCATAGTTGCCAACCTTTCCCAAAAAATTTCAGGGATGCATTTTTTTTATGTGTTCAGCCAGCCATTGTAGGTGGAGAACATATCCTAATTAGGGGTGGGCCACTTACAATGGGCATGGTTCTACAAGAGCTATCTAATGCCATACCCTTTTGCACATCTCTACACCCACCGGAATGCCTATGTACCCCATTGCACACCTCTATACCCCCACCAGCACACTTCTGTACCCCTTTGCACATTACTGCACTTCCTACACACACATCTGCACCTCCCAGGATCCTCTGTACCCCCCCAGAACACCTTTGCACCCCCATACACCTCTGCACCTTCTAGAATCCTCTTTATCCCCCTGTATGCCTCCATACACCCAGTAAGCCTTTGTAAACCCTGTGCTCCACCCCCCATACACACACACACCTCTGCACCTCCCAGAAACCTCTGTATCCCTCCAGCACACCATTGTACACCACAGTAAGCACCCCACACTTCCCTAAGGCCCCTTTCACACAGGGCAGACCTATCAGCGGGATCTGCTTGCTCAGCGGGGTATCTCTCCGCTGATCTCCGCTGAGCAAATGGATGACAGGTCCATGTTCACTCCACTGAAGCTGAGTGGACACAGACACAGCCCACTACTATCTATGGGGTGGTTGAATGGAAATGAAATGGACCACCTGTGCATTTCCTTCTGACTGTCAGCTGATCCGCCGGCTGGATGGCTCCATAGAGAGCTATCGATTGACTGATTGGGTCCACCTGAAAAACAGACAGATGGACCCAAACAGTCCACCAGTGTGAAAAGGGCCTAACACATCTCTGCTCTGTACCCACTTGATATACTCCCCCCCCCCCCCCACACACACACACACACTTTCCAGGCACACACAACATTGTACTTCCAGCACAGTCAGATCACCCCATGGCCACTCACCCGCACATTGATCAGAAGCTCTATGGTGCCCACAGCATCTCCCCCTGCACCTCAGTTCACTTCAGCTGCAGTTCACTATGCAGTGGAGGAGGGTGGGAGGGGGCGATTAGCAGTTCTGTGGTGTCTGCAGGATGTCCCTCTGGCTAGCAGTTCACTTTCCTCTATACAGTGGAGAGGGGTCTCTGACCAGGGCAGGTATAGACTTCAGTGTACAAGCAGAGTAACTCCCTTGTGTACTGAATCTGGTGCCTTCCCAGTTCAGAGTCCCCTCCCCTCTCCGCTGTATAGAGGGAAGTGAACTGCTAGCCAGAGGGACATTCCACGGACATCACAGAGCTGCTGATTGCCCCCTCCCGCCCCCCTCCACTTCAAGTGCATAGTGAACAGCTTTTCGGAAGGAAAGGGGGAGATGCCTGTCTTGGGGCTCCCCCACAGTGGCAGAATGCCAGGGCCCAGTTGCAAGTGGGACTGCTGCAACCCTGGTAGTTCCATCACTGATAGGAGACAGGGCATTTTGCTCTGTCCATGCAGTGTGACTGTGCAGGAATATGTAAAATAGGCAGTGCAGCGCAAAACATTTAATTAATAATGATATAAAGAAACAGTCCATGCTCTTCACATAGGATTCTTCATATAAGAAGGTCAGCAAACACCAGCCAGTGTCCAAAGTGATATACGATATCGTTAAGGTGTCCGAGTGACACCCTCCACCAGTGTTATTCTTAGAAGCTGAGTAAATCAGTCAGGTCTCACAAGCAGTTTCCTATAAGGATAAACACGGGATCTGGATCAGATGTAATGAATTCCGGTAACTTGCTAGATCGTAAACAATCTCACCTCCAACTCCAAGTGGGTAAATACATAGAAGAAGAAGCAGAAATCTAGTTCTCTCCGTATGCTTTAAAATGTATTTAGAAATATAAAAGGTGCACTTACAAGCATAGCACTGAAACCTCAGTGCAAAGGATTCACAGAGTGTAAGATGTGTACTCCTGGAGAGACAGCATATAGAACACGGTTGGCGTCGCGATCAGTAGTCACGTGGTTCCGTACGCGTTACGTCCCAAGGGGGCGGGACTTCATCAGCGGACGTAACTTGTACAGAACCACGTGACTACTGATCGTGACGTCACCCGCGTCCTATATGCTGACTCTCGTGTAGTACACATCTTACATGCTGTGAATGTTTACGATCTAGCAAGTTACCGGCATTCATTACATCTGATCCAGAGCCCTGTTTATCCTTAAAGGGAACTTTAGCTTGTGAGACCTGACTGATTTACTCAGGGGTCCATTATTTGAGGTGAGCTGCTAAGAAAAACACTGGTGGAGGGTGTCACTCAGTCACCTTAACGATATTGTATATCACTTTGGACACTGGCTGGTGTTTGCTGACCTTCTTATATGAAGAATCCTATGTGAAGAGCGTGGACTGTTTCTTTATATCATTATTGATTTTAGCTTTGTCATAAAATGTTTTGCGCTGCACTGCCTATTTTACATTTACTATTGGGGATTTGATATTTTGACCCTCAGTGTTCTAGCTGCTGTTCTTAGGTTTTATTTGTGCAGGAATAGCCACCAAACGGAGTCCCACCACATGTGGTGTGAATCAGCCCTGAAGTTCATCCAAAAATTATAGTGTTTCTGTGGGAAATTATCCAATTTAATAGAAAACCAGTGCTTTGTCGATGCATTGTAAAGCAACAGGTTCACTTGAAAGTGGAACTAAACTAATTAATTTAACTGTTTCCCAAAACATTTACAATGCCATAAATGAAAAGTTTGTACTTTCAACCAAATTGTCAGGTCATCACATGGCTGGTGTCGTAACTGATCACACGTGCAGTACCATGGCAACTGCTGATCAAGCTGAGCCTAAGATGGCAGCTTCCTTGGCTTTAAAGGATAGGAGGGTTTAGTATGTCAATGGCCTCCTTCTAGCAGTACATACTCACCCTTATTTTGCTTTTATATTGCTTTGTTTAGTGGCCTGGACCAAAGAAAATATCTGGTACTGGGTATAGGAAATGTGTCACTCCAACCTGTTCCTCTCATGTGACAGTGGTGGTGCTTGGCCTAGTGCTGTGACATGGGGGCAGGAGACAGCTCTTTGTAGACCCCTTATAGAGCTTAACAATTAACAGTACAGTCTTGAAAATGTTGGCCGCCCCCCATTCCCAGCAACCCCACCTTCCAAAGTTTGTCACTTACCTGTCCTTGATCCACATAGATCTTAGCTGTGGGGTCCATGGGAGCTGAACATCCCATCTTTAAAAACAATTCTGGGTGAGCTGTTTTTTTGAGCCCAACTATTGACCTATTTCTCATAAGAATAAATAGGGACTCTACTACTGCTCACCTGCTGTCCAGCCAGCATGCTTAAAGTGTTACTAAACCTACAATTGTAAAATCTATCTGTATATGCAGCATAGCATGTTTGTTATACTCACTGTGGAACTTAAGGGGTTTATCCCCTGCATTGTGTAAAAAGGCTGTTTTATCCTGTATGCACAGATCCTCCCCCTCCTGCACTGTCTATCTGGGGAAAGCCAGCTAACACAGGCAGGGTAGCCAACCTGCACATGCTCAGTTGTATCTTTTATGCTGGAGAGAATAATTACTTGTTGATGTTGATCAGAGCTAGCCAGGTCACATGATATTGGCATCACACATGTGGGCGTGTATACAGGCTGAAGTGGAAATCTTCTCCTACCTGAACTCTCAGCACTGGAGAAACTGTGCAGTTTATCACTGACCGTGGTATACAGATCAGCCGAAATGGGTATATAGTGGCAATATTTTAATGTAAAAAGAAGATTTATAAGCTGTGGGCACTGTGGAGGGTGGGGGGGCAGATGAACTATTTTCATATTACTGGGTTTAGTAACACTTTAATAAAGATGGACCAGTGGCTACCATTGGCCCCATACTAAAAATCTTTGTTAATGATGGACCGTTAAGTGGCAGACTTTGGGAAAAGGCAGAGCAGTTTATAGAGGGTAGGAAATGACAAGCGAGAGCTGGTGATCAAGTTAGTATAATTGTGGTGAGGAGCCCTTTACAAACCCACCATCTCTTTGCCCCATTTTGTTTTGTAAGTTGAAGCTGTGATATAAACTGACGTAAGTGGGAGTGTCTAGTGGACAGATTGGTGTTTCAAAGAATTATAATCAATCCAACCACTGTAACAATAAAAAAAACTGCTGGGAGATGTAGTGAAGAGGAATTGACATTAAATGTACAGTTGTGCTCATAAGTTTACATACCCTGGCAGAATTTATGATTTCTTGGCCATTTTTCACAGAATATGAATAATAACAAAAAACTTTTCTTTCACTCATGGTTAGTGTTTGGCTGAAGCCATTTATTATCAATCAACTAAGTTTACTCTTTTTAAATCATCATCACAACAGAAACTACCCAAATGACCCTGATCAAAAGTTTACATACCCCAGTACCGTGTATTAACCCCTTTAACATCAATGACAGCTTGAAGACTTTTGTGGTATTTGTGGATGAGACTCTTTATCTTCTCAGATGGTAAAGCTGCCCATTCCTTTTGGCCTTCAGTTCCTGTAAATTCTTGGGCTGTCTTGCATGAACTGCACGTTTGAGATCTCCCCAGAGTGGCTAAATGATATTGAGGTCAGGAGACTGAGATGGCCACTCCAGAACCTTCACTTTATTCTGCTGTAGCCAATGACAGGTTCACTTGGCCTTGTGTTTTAGATCATTGTCATGTTGGAATGTCCAAGTACGTCCCACGCACAGCTTCCTGGCTGATGAATGCAAATGTTCCTCCAGTATTTTTTGATAACCTACTGTATTCATCTTGCCATCAATTTTGACCAAATTTCCTGTTCCTTTGTAGCTCACACATCCCCAAAACATCAGTGATTCACCTCCATGTTTCACAGTAGGAATGGGGTACCTTTCATCATAGGCCTTGTTGACTCCTTTCCAAATGTAGCATTTATGGTTGTAGACAAAAAGCTAAATTTTGGTCTCATCACTCCAAATGAGTTTGTGCCAGAAGGTTTGAGGCTTGTCTCTGTGCTGTTTGGCGTATTGTAAGTGGTATACTTTGTGGCATTTGCGTAGTAATGGCTTTCTTCTGGCAACCCGACCATGCAGCCCATCTTTCTTTTGCCTCATTATTGTGCATCTTGAAACAGCCACACCACATGTTTCCAGTGAGTCCTGTATTTCACCTGAAGTTATTTGTGGGTTTTTCTTTGCATCCCGAACAATTTTCCTGGCAGTTGTGGCTGAAATTTTAGTTGGTCTACCTGACCGTGGTTTGGTTTCAACAGAACCCCTCATTTTCCACTTCTCAATTAGAGTTTGAACACTGCTGATTGGCATTCTCAATTCCTTGGATATCTTTGTATATCCCTTTCCTGTTTTATACAGTTCAACTATCTTTTCCCATAGATTCTTTGACAATTCTTTTGCTTTCCCCATGAATCAGAATCCAGAAATGTCAAATGGTAAGATGCAAGGGGCTGTCAGGAGTCCAGAAACGTATTGACCTTTTATACACAAACATTAATTACAAGCAAACAGATCACAGGTGAGGATGGTTACCTTTAATAGCCATTCAAACCACTTTGTGTCAACTTGTGTGCATGTTATCAGGCCAAAATCACCAGGGTATGTAAACTTTTGATCAGGGTCATTTGGGTAGTTTCTGTTGCCTTTTTGATTTAAAAAGAGTTAACACGGTTGATTGATAATAAATGGCTTCAGCCAAACACTAACCATGAGTGAAAGAAATGTTTTTGTGTTATCATTCATATTCTCTGAAAAATTGCCAAGAAATCATAAATTCTGCCAGTAAACTTATGAGCACAACTATATATATTGTAACCTTTATACATACCATTTTATAAACCAGCTGAAGCACCGAGAGGTGAGTTATAAGCAGAACCAGGTCACTAATGAGCAAAAAAAGAAAACAATTCTCAAATCCTTGTATTTTATAGAGTTACTACTGTTTGGAAATTAACCGTGTCTACATAATGCAACTTTACATACTATCTATGTGTACAGAGTGCCACATAAAATGGCTTTCTATATGCATTCACATCTGATTACACATTATTTTAATTATTATACAGGATTTATATAGCACCAACAGTTTGCGCAGTACTTAGTACTACAATATAAAGGGAGACAATACACCAACAGTACAACTCAAAACAATAAGGTTAGAGGGGCCCTGCTCCTGTGAGCTTACAATCTAATAGAAAGGGGCTGGTGAAAAAAAAGATAGTGACAGTGAGGGATGAACTGATGATGGAAGCAAAATATTTGGTTGTTAGCTGGAGGCAGGATAGGCCTCCCTGAAGATATGAGTTTTCAGGGATCGCCTGTGGACAGAGTAGGAGATAACCTGACAGATTGGGGTAGTGAGTTCCAGAGGATGGGAGAGGCTCTGGAGAAGTCCTGGAGACGGGGAGGGGAGGAGGAGACAAGGGAGTCAGAGAGCAAAAGGTCTTGGGAGGAGCAGAGAGGACGGTTTCGGTGATATTTGGAGATAAGATTGGTGATGTAGCTCAGGGCAGAATTGTAAATGGCTTTGTATGTGATTGTTAGTGTTTTGAATTGTATTCATTGAGCAATGGGAAGCCAGTGTAGGGCTTGGCAGAGAGAAGTGGTGGACACTGAACTAAGGTGGATGAGTCTGGCGGCAGCATTCATGAAAGACGGAAAAGGGGATAACATGTGAGTGAATAAGATGCTTGGTGGTGTCAATGATTAGAAAGTTGTGTATTTTGGAGATGTTTCGGCGGTGAAGTCTGCACGATTTGGACAGTGATTGGATTTGGGGCTGAAAGGACAGGTCAGAGCCCAGGATTACACCTAGCACCCTTCCATGAGGCAAGGGACTGATGGTTGTATTATTGATCTTGATGGTGAAGTCAAAGGAGGGGGCACGGGCTGGAGGAAAAATTATGAGCTCAGTTTTAGAAAGATTGAGTTTGAGAAAGTGGTGTGACATCCATGCTGAGATGTCAGTTAGTAAGTTAGTAATGCGAGAGGAGACTGAAGGAGTAAGGTGAGGAGTAGAGAGATAGAATTGTGTGTCATCTGCATAGAGGTGGTACTGGAAGCCTTGGGAGTTTATTAACAGACCAAGGGAGGAGATATGCTGCCCTACAGCAGTAAACATTTTACCCCTACCTGTCGGGCACAATAGCCTGAGGGATAAATAGATAGATGGAAAGTCAACTGTGTCTAGAGAATGCAATTTTATGTACATATTATGTTTACAGGGTTCCCCATATTGCTCATGAACAGTTTTCTATATGCACACATGACTTCATACAGTAAACATTGGCTCTCCATGGAAAGCAAGATTACATCACTTCCCATTGGGTACACATGATAATGCTTATCATAGAATAAAGCCACCCAAGATATATAATAAATAGTGTTTACAAAAATACATTATATAACCATCCCCACCACCACCCTTGCCTTTCAACACTGAGTTTATCAGAAAGGAGGACTTGGAATATTAAAATTTGTTGAATGTTTGTTTTACAGCTTTGGGTTGACAAGTGTAGTTTAAATTATCCACTTGCATTCTATATTTAGGAAGTCCCCAGCCTGGCACTGTGCCGTGGGCATCAAAATATCAAGCAAACCTGTCACAGTATTCCTGCTGCAATCTGCAATAATATGTTATAAAAGAATAAATACAGAAACAAGAGTGAGACTTCACAGATGGGCACACAAAACTGGGAATTCAACTAAAGAGAACTAGCTATTGGAGTCAGTTGAACATACCGTACTATGGGTGATTCAGCCTACCCATTACCCAGGATTGAAATGTTCATTTTGCGTGAGCCTAGTTTTATTGGAATTCTTGGAGCAACCATTTTTTATGTATATTTCGCTTTAAGCTTGCTGAGTTGTAGTCACCTTCTGGCTCAAGGGTATTGCTATATTTCCACCATATATTTTGACATTCAAGTCCCCTTACTTTTATCTTCTATCCTTTACTGTGTAATCATACATAGTATCTGCCTTGCAGTGTGAAGCAGAGATGTTTGAGTGAGCAAAAGAGAAGACGGCAACGGGCGACAAAGAAAATCAGTATTTTTATAGGGTCTTTTGTGGTGTGCTTCGCTCCATATGTTATCACAAGGTCAGTATAATGAATTTTTTGTTGTTTCAGTAAGTCAGTGTCGATCATCTGTTATCACTGTCTATGAGTTTGTTAGAAAAATGTGTGCCATATTATCAAAAATAATGGTCAATGTTATTTACCTTTTTAAGTTTTGGTGTTTTAAATTGATGGTATATTCTTGTTTTATTATTATTATATAATTTTTCAAACACATTCTTAATACTTGGTACACCCATGACATTGAATTTGTGGAGCACTCAGGGTTATATAAAGATAAAAACTCAAAATTATTGTCTCCCCTTGTGATTATACAGTATCTCTCAAATTATAACTACATATGGAGGTATACAGAGCAGTGGGGGGTTGGTTAGGTGAGTAACTACTCTGACTCATTCAGCTGTGTGTGTAATCTTATGCTTTATCAATCTCTGTAAACAACAACCTTCTTTACCAAAGCTGTTCAAGGACAACTTTGCTTTTAGAGTTTTCCTTTAAATCTTCCCCTACTTTTTCAGTGGAAGGTTCCTAACTAAATAATGAGCAAACCCACATCAGAGATCTTTGCTTTGTGCCCTTACCCAATGACACTTACCCAATTCTGGACTGCCTTTGCATAAAAAGACGCTACCTCCATTTAGCTCCTAGTCTATACATTTCTTAAAGGTAGGCACAAGTTATGATTGAATACCACCAGCTTACCTAATCCACAGTCCCATCTGTCGAATGACCATTTAACATTTAAAGTGGTACTAAACCCTATATGTGTAAAAAATGTTAGTTGAAGAAAACCAGACTTTCAAAATATGCACATTCTTCTTAAAAAATGTACCTGTTTTTGTTATCCAGCTGGGCCTCGGACCACTGCCCCTACCTGCCATTTAGTGGGCATACGTATGTGCTCTTGGCCAGCACTGTGTGTGTCTATTAGAGTTGGGCAAACAGTTGGAGCCGAGGCCCTTATCCAAACATGTAGCTTGGCAGGGCAGGAAGGGGGGGGATGAGTGAGTGCCCCCCCAACCATGCCAGGCCACATACCCTCAACCAGCCCAAAGCATCATGTCCCCATGTTGTCTTCCCGACAACCCTGGGCGGTGGCTGTAAGGATCTGCAGGCAGATAGGGATAGGGATTGCTCCTCCTTATTCCTCTCTGTCTTAGCTCAAAGTGATCTCACTCTCTCCACCTCTTCTGCTCTTTTGCTCAGTCCTGTCTTTCTCAGTTGCTTCAAGTCTGCCGTTATCTTCCCACAACCCTGCATCTCTCCCCACCACAAAACGTCTCTGAGGACGCCAACCCTGCTGTCATGCTAAACTCCATGCAGTTTTGCATCCCCCAGGCCCCCACCACCAGAACACATTTCCCCACTGGTGCATCCCTTCACAGAAAGTCAAGTCCCTGAAATATACCACAACACTCCTGGTCACATCACATTACTGAAGACACCATCCCTTTCCAGCAAATTGAATCCATGAGGCACTATCCCTCATCACATCCTCACATCCCTTACCAGCAAATCAAACTCCCAAATTACACCATTTTAAAAGTCCCAGCAAAAGTGAATCCCCCAAGGGCAACATCCATCCCACAGCTCTGAGTCCCTACAGTGCGCCATTCTGATATTACCTCTTTTCTCCTTCTGTGTGGCCACCTGTCCTTGGCTCTCTATTGTCTCCAGGTATGCAGCTCCCAGAGCTTTCTCTCCTTATCCTTGCAGATTTTATTTCTCCCTAAAAGATCAGATACCCAAAGGACTCCATCCGGTCTCCCACAGCACTACATCCATGCAACACATCATTCCAATGCCACTTATATTGAGCTGCAATCCTCATTCCTTCCTCCTGTGTAGCTGCCTGTTCTCAGAACAGTGCATTGGCACACTCTGCTGTGATCACCAAAGTAAAACTATGATGGTCTGCTGCCTCTGAAGGGTGTACCCATCAAAGGAATTTCCTACAAGAAGTCTACAATATGTGCACAATGCAAGGAAGGAGGAAATTAACAAAGTAAGAGGAAAACTGTATTTTTGTAACCAAAAAAAAAAAAAAATGCAATTCTATTTTATTGACAGTGTTCTACAACCTAAGTAGTACTTTGTCAGAGTTTGGTTGTACTTTCATTTTTAAAGAAATAGAGGCAAGGCCCGTGTGTCTTCTTTTGTACTGCACCAGGTATCTTCTTCATCTAAACCCTTTATCCAGGTATTCATTTCTTTCCTGTGTAGCCTCCAGCTCCATGATGACTGATACAAACTCACAGTAATAATAATTACATTTTGGAGTCATGACTAATTCCCACACTATCATAGTTATTTTGTTTATTCATTCATTTGGAACATTTGTAGGTAACATATACACACTCTTCATAATTCAAATTTAGGGTGTTCAGACTGTAGGTTTTTTATAGTGATGTTCTGGGATGGAAAATGATAGTTGAGCCAACTGCCTGAAGTCTGGAACCCATGGACATTACCAAAGACTGGGTTTCCTCCTTTCTAATGCGTTGACAGGCTCTAACTGCAACTGTCTTTAGTTGTTCTTTGTTTGTGTGTCTTTTTGCCTTTAGTTTTGCCTTCAGCAAGTGAAATGCATGCTCAATTGGGTTTAGATCAGGTGATTTCAGAATATTTCACTTCTTTTCCTTCAACAACTCCTAGGTTGCTTTTGCAGTTTTTTTTGGATCATTGTCCATCTGTACTGTGAAGCGTCGTCCAATCAACTTTGCTGCATTTGGCTAAATCTGGGCTGACAGTATATCTCTAAACACTGCAGAATTCATCCGGCTGCTTCTATCTTCTGTCACATCATCAATAAACACCAATGACCCAGTGCCACTGGAAGCAATGCATACCCATGTCATCGCATTGCAAGCTCTACTATGTTTTACAGATGACATTGTGTGCTTTGGATCTCAAGCTGTTCCAAGCCTTCTCCACACTTTTTTCTTCCCATTATTCTGGTACAAATTAATCTTAGTTTCAGCCATCCAAAGAATGCTTTTCCAGAACTGGTCTGGCTTTTTTAGATGTTTTTTGGCAAAGTCTAATCTGGGGTTTCTATTCTTCAGGTTTATGAATGGTTTGCACCTTGTGGTGAATCCCCTGTATTTTCTCTTGTGAAGTCTTCTCTTAAATGTAGACTTTGACAATGATACGCCCACCTCCTGGAGAGTGTCCTTCACTTGTCTGGATGTTGTGAATGGGTTTTCCTTTAACATAGAGAGGACCTTGCGATCATACAGCACTGTTGTCTTCCATGGCCGTCCAGGCCTTTTTATGTTGCTAAGCTCACCAGCTTCTTCTTTCCTCAGAATGTACCAAATTGTTGATTTGGCCACTCCTAATGTTGTTGCTATCCCTCTGATAGATTTCTTTCGTTTTTGAAGCCTTCCAATGGCCTGTTTCACTTGCATGGACAGCTCTTTTGAATGCATGATGTAGGTTCACAGCAATAGATTCCAAATGCAAATACCACAGTTAAAATAAACTCCAGACCTTTTACCTGCTTAATTGATAAAGAAATAATGGAGTAACCCACACCTGGCCATAATACAGCTTTTGATTCAATTGTCCAATTACCTTTGGTTCCTTGAAAAAGGGGGGTGGCTATTCTTAAGAGCTGTAATTCCTTAACCCTTCCTCCGATTTGGATGTGCAAACCCACAAATTAAAACTGAGAGGGTGCACTTTCAGCCCATATCAATTATATGTATAGAATAGGGGAACAATCAGCGCAAACAGCCTCTAATATAACCTAATAATGCCAGCTGAACACAAAAGGTAATCACAAGCCCAAAGATAATCTGTAAAATAAATGATATGTGCAGCGCAATAGCTAAGATAAAATAAAATAAAATATGACAGTCCAATCAAATAAAACAGATATTCAAATGTCCCATTGGATAATGATAAGATCCATTCAGCATCCTACAGTGGAAGTTTGTTTGCTCATTGGAGACAATATCCGGCTTTTCCTCACTCCTGACATTGGAAGGATTCATCTGCAGCAGCCACATCCCATTATCCCAGGGTGGATACATGCTCGCATGACCTTCTCTTAATTGAGAGGTCCACCAATTCTGATAAGCACATTGTATGTGTGGGGGAGGATTGTATCGTCATCCGAGTCGGCAGAGATTTCTTCTCACTCATATCAATTATATACCTATAGCTTGAATATGTTTTGAAAAAAACTAAAATTGTGCATGTGTCCAAATATTTGGACCTAACTGTATATCACAATAAGCAATGAATCATGAAAAGATCAATGTATTATAATTAGCCTTCCAAAATTGCTGATGGCTACAATGTTCATACCAGAGTCCCCTTAAATGGCGGCCTTTCCAAAATGGCATCTTGTTAGGGTGAAGCTGTGTCTTGGTGTCCATGAGGTCAGATGACGAGGCGTGATGATGAGCATCTCTCTAGCTGGATGGGTGTGTGTGTGGCTGAAGTGTCCAGATATGTATGGATGAAGTGTGATGAGTGTGTTTAAAGTGTGTGTAGTCTTCACATCCTCGTCCCATATACTATTCTGAACAATAAGCTTATAAATTTTTTTTAATAAGCCTAGCCCATAAGGTGGAACTTCTTTTAATTGGTTCATGTGGCTAAATATTAATTTGTTGTTTGTTCAAGTATTGCCTCTCTTAGCCACCAAGTGTCACTCTTAGACAAGGGATGTTTATTCTAAATTATTCTTATACATATTCTTATATTCTGTTGTAGGAATGTTTACTTTCTCATGAGAAAAGGGGGGGGGGGGGTGAATGGCAAATATATGCTTGTGCCACATCCAGTATATATGAGAAAAGAAAAAAATGGGGTTCCCCTCAGTGGACTTTAAAGGCACTGGTAGTATTAATTCCAAATATACGGGATATTGAAGTAAAAAATAGTTTTTATTCACAATTATACATATTTATCAAAAAATGAAATATTTAATTAAAATATACAGTTCCAAAGATTGTCACCATATAGGTAAATACATGAAAACCTTCTTTACACCCGACGCGTTTCGGGGTAACCTTCTTCAGGGGTGTGTAGAGAAGGACAATTAGTTCATCTAAGCATAAGAATACATAAAGTTAATTACATGCATTTAAAACATTATTATCAAATATATACAAAAAGTTTTCTTTATATATGATGTATATACATGTAATCATTCACTTACGTATTATAAATGTAGTAGGAGGATGATGAATATTTCATTGGATGCGATTTTTTAAAAGCATTGAAAAAATAAACAGCATGCTGGGTTCTGTCAATAGGGTTGCCAGTCAAGCAAGAAGTGGGTATCAGAATATACAATTAATGCAGGTTTTAGAAGGACATTTATAAGGAACAGGTGTTCATCCCGTTAGGGAGAAATTATTCCAAAGATCGAGAAGCCTGTGGATCAACCAGAAGAGATATACTGGGGCTGGGGTAGAGGTCCCTAAGAATATAAAAGAATAAATACAAATAATGGATTGTATCCCTATTGGGCTAAATGATATATATTATATAGAAAAAAATAGAGATCTACTACAATAATAGTTTATATGTTTAAAAAAAATGTTTTTAATAAAGGATAATGAAAGATTATATATGTATATGTACCTGAGTATATGAGATCCGTAAAAGACCTAATAATGTCCGCTGTCAAACAGTACACTGTATTACTACAGGAATAGAAAAAGGTATGACATTACTATTGGGATTAATCTAGCCTTGATTTAAACATCTGATAAAAAAATAAAAATAAAAATAATATCAACATAATGATATCTTTTGTTGTTTATTTGTTCATATAGACAATAACATAAACAAATATGTTTGAATAACTAAATCCAAAACTAGGGAGTACCCGAACATAAGGGTGATAGTTTAGTAAACATATAAAAGGCATATCTATAGAGATCCACTAAAGGGTAGTGTTGCATAATATCATTAAAACAGGTAATATAGATATGTAACTTACTTAACATAGCCAACCTCACACCATGACAGTCCAGCAAGGAGTGCTGGTGTGAAGGTGTGGGTGCTCTGTATTTATATCAAGTTCCTCCCATCAGTTATCACAAACAATTGCAGACAGCTGACTGAGAAACAAAGATAGTAGGTAACTCCCAATTAATCACCTGGATCAGATGGATCCGAGCATAAGGGTGATGGTTTAGTAGACATATAAAAGCCATATCTTTAAAAATCCACTAGAGGGTAGTGTTGCATAATATCATTGAAGTAGGTAATAAAGACATGAAATTTACTTAACAGAGTCAACCTCACGCCATAACAATCCAAAAAAAAAAAAAAAAAGCTGATGTGGAGGTGTGGGTGCTCAGTATTTATATCAAGTCCCCCCATCAGCTATCGCAGTGAATCGCAGACAGCTGACTGCGAGAAACAAGCATAGTAGGGAACTCCTAGTTAGTCCCCTGGATCTGGTGTGCGCTGCAAAGCCCCCACCGCGCATGCGCCAAGTCATCGCGTCGGGGCAGCGTCACGCACACCACACCCACCGACACAATAAGCCTCAACTGCGGACTGAGCATGTCCGCCAGGAGTGGCAAAATGGAGAGTGTGGGCGGAGATGGAAGGTCAACCCACAAAATCTCTAACGCTGCCCAGGTTCAAAGAACCGGCGGCTTTGTGTGCCGGGCAATCCCTTTGATCGACCACCGCAAGCAATCTCGGAAAACCTGCATAGAGAAAAAGCAAAAAATATCAATACCCAAATGTTACATAAAAGTTTAACCAATAATAGGAGTGTTCAATATAAAGTTGACTGGCATACCCCATAGATGTTAAAAATAACCCAACTAGAAGATAACAAAATTACATAAGCAGATACATTAATCATAAATTGCAAGTTATAATAGATTTAATGGTATTTAAAGGCAAACCAGCAAATATTGATATTGCTCTAGGATTACGTTAGTGGCTCATTTTTCTATGCCACCTGAGGAGAAGCCCTCCAGAAAAGGTTTAAAGCAAATAGCCTAATTTAAGCCTGGGGGCAATGTGGCATTTAACTGGAAAATCCATCTAAGTTCCATCTGCAGGAGTGTCTTATTCCAGTTACCCCCCTGGGATTAGGGTGTATTCTATCCAGGATAAAAAATTTGACACTGGGGAATACTCCACCATGTACCAGTGTGACATGGCGTCCCAGGGGGAGGTCCGGGTCACATAACCGCATGCTGTGGATGTGTCTATAGGCCCTCCTCCAGAATTCCAGCTTGGTCTTCCCAATATAGAAGCAACCACAGCTACATTGTAACAGGTAAATGACTCCCAGGGTTCTACAATTTGCAAAGTGTTTCGGATAGAATGTTTTTCCATTTGGAAGAACAGGGTTCTTTTGTACAAGCATATATCTACAGTAATTGCACTTTCCACACATAAAAGTGCACTTGTATTTACAGTGTATAGGTACATTTTTGAACTCACTGCTAACAACTCTATCACTAATGGATGGAGCTCTTCTGAAAGTGAAGAGAGGCTTTTCTGGAACCAAGGAACCCAAGGCTGGATCTAGTGTCAACATATGCCAATATTTTTCAATGATTTGTTTCACTTGATATTGTTGTTGATTATATCTTGTGATGATTCTCAAAATGTTGTTATCTTTTGGTGGCTTTTTGTTGTAAAGTAGATCATTTCTTGATCTCATTGTTACTTGTTTAAATGATCTTTTTAAATAAGCATGTGAATAGCCCCTGAGAAGGAGCCTATCACGAAGTTTCCCAGCCTCTATTACAAAGGTTTTGTCATCAGTACAATTACGTTTTATCCTTAAATATTGACTATAAGGAATAGAGTTAATTAACAGTTGTGGGTGGAAGCTTGTAGCATGGAGTATTGTGTTACCCGCTGTAGGTTTTCTATACAGTTTAGTACACAGTTTACCTCCACGGTCTTTGTAAATTTCCACATCCAGAAAGGTAACCGAGTCCTTATCAAAGGACATGGTGAAATTTAAATTAAAGTTATTTTTATTCATCCTTAAAAAGCACTGCTGGAGCAAATCCTGGGGTCCGTCCCAGACGACTAAGATATCGTCCAGATAACGGTACCATCCAAGAATATGATCAGTATATATGGCCAAAGTTTCATCTGCCAGAAACATAGATTCCCACTCCCCCAGGTACAGGCTGGCATACGATGGGGCACAACAAGTCCCCATCGCAACCCCCTGCACCTGGAGGTAGTGGGAGCCATTAAAAGTAAAAACATTGTGTCCAAGGATATGCTCCAGGAGTGAAAGGATGAATTCATTATAAACTGGATCCACAACCGTAGCTTGTTGCAAAATGTGATTGATTACTGCTAATCCTTTGTCATGAGGGATTGTATTATATAAAGTTTCCACGTCTATAGTGACTAAGGTTGCTGATTCCGGAATATATATTGTATCCAGAATCTGTAAGAGATGAGTGGTGTCCCTTACATAAGATGGTAGAGAGACTACATGTGGTCTTAAGAATTCATCGACCAATTTACTTGCATTGTCACTAATTGACCCAATACCCGAGATAATAGGTCTACCTGGGGATTTTTGGGGATTTTTGTGAATTTTCGGTAATATATAGAATGTGGGTACTTTTGGGAAGTTATTTCTAATATAACTCCATGTTTTTTTGTTTATGCAATTATTCAGATGAGCAGCATCAATCAGTGCATAACATTCTTTATTGTATTTTTCAATGATAGAGGCTGGAATCCGGCGATACCAATCCGGATTATCGAGGATTTTTTTACAGATGTCAATGTAGTCCACATTGCCACCCTTATCCGATGGTTTTATCGTGATTCGGTTATTATCAGCAAGTAACTTTAATGCCTCAATTTCCTTATTATTTAAGTTTTTAGGGCCCTTGGTGTTTATTCTCAATTTTTCCAAATCTTTGTTTACCAACTTTAAAAAAGCAGCAGCATTGGGATTCGTACTTGGAGGGGGACAAAAATCAGATTTTTTCTTCAGTAATGATTTTGAAGGGTTGCTTTTAGAGTAACTTGTCTCTTGCTCCACAGATTGCAGAATTTGAGACAGATCAATGGAATCAATACAATCTGCTGTGTCACTTTCTTCCAGCAGTGAAATCAATTGATCCATAGCTTGATTTTCCCTAGGAGTATGGGTTGTATTTTCTTGTTTCTGAAAAAGTTTCTTCAGAATTAGTTTACGAATGAATAGTTGTAGATCTTTATAGATCTCAAATTTGTCCAGATTTTGACTAGGACAAAAGTTTAAGCCCTTTTGTAAGATCGAAATATCTTCTCTTGATAAGATATAGGATGATAAATTAATTATGCTTAAGTCAGGGTTGGCCTTTAGTTGGAGTTCTTCTGTGGGGTTAATAATGCTACTTGGGTGTAAGTGTTCAAATTCGGTTGTGTTGGCTTGACGCCAGCTAGAATCCGTTCTAAAAAAGACGGATCCGTGAGGCCTAATTCTAATGACTTAGACAGTGCATTAATAGTGGGAAGAGCTCTGTCTTGTGACAATAGGTTAGATGTGGGTTGTGTAGTTGGTGTTTCTAATATTGAACTGGCCAAGTGAGGGAAACTGGAAGTATTTTCCAGAACTTGTTTTTTTGCTTTACGATCTATTGCAGAATCGCCATAATACTGGCGTTTAGTGCTCAGTGTGGGTTTTGGTTTTTGTGATGTTTGAGAGGAATTGTGAGGACCTAGTTGAGTTGAAGAATGATAATTTGTCTGGTTAAAGTTACCTCTAGTGTCATATTTATTTTGGGTCCATTTGTAGGCTTTTCCAGCTTCAAATGCATTTTTATCACGCAGATATTTTTGACCCTTTTTAATAAGAATGTCTTTATTAAACGTTTCTAGATGTATTTTTAATTTGTTTTCTTTAGGAACTACCGACTTATGCGTTTTAAATTCCTGTAATTTACTGCAGAGGTTAATAATCTCTGTATCAAGGGCCTGAGATCTTTTTGTATATTCTTGTATTAAAGTTTCCATCAAGCTACGTGAACATGTCTGAAGTATCTGCTCCCATGTTTGTTTGAAATCCGCATCCAAATCATCCAGAGTAGGGAAGATCTGGACTCGGAGTCCTAGGGGGTTGATGTTATCCCTAATATAGTCTTTAAATGACTTAACATGCCAAAACATAAGTGACTTTTTTTCAAGGGTTTTTGATAATCTAAAAAATTATGATGAGATCATCGAATCTATCTGCTCATTATCCCCAAACTTTTTGAGATACCCCTCCATGAGGGACTCCCAATCACCGCCAGTAAAATTGTTACCTTCAATATCCATGCTGTATATTTTGAAATCTAATACTTAAACCAATAATATATATTCCTAAATGAATTAAATATTCTTAAATTAAAAGGAAAGAGGGATTATATAAGGGATTTACAATAATCCCAATGGTATTTGGTAAAGAGCATATTTTGCCAGACAATTCGGGGAGCGGTATCTACTACCAATTATTTCAAAGAAAAGGGGGGGTGAATGGCAAATATATGCTTGTGCCACATCCAGTATATATGAGAAAAGAAAAAAGGGGGTTCCCCTGGGTGGACTTTTAAGGCACTGGTAGTATTAATTCCAAATATACGGGATATTGAAGTAAAAAATTGTTTTTATTCACAATTATACATATTTATCAAAAAATGAAATATTAAATTAAAATATACAGTTCCAAAGATTGTCACCATATAGGTAAATACATGAAAACCTTCTTTACACTCGACGCGTTTCGGGGTAACCTTCTTCAGGGGTGTGTAGAGAAGGACAATTAGTTCATCTAAGCATAAGAATACATAAAGTTAATTACATACATTATTAGTAAGAAGTGGGTATCAGAATATACAATTAATGCAGGTTTGAGAAGGACATTTATAAGGATGAATAAAAATAACTTTAATTAAAATTTCACCATGTCCTTTGATAAGGACTCGGTTACCTTTCTGGATGTGGAAATTTACAAAGACCGTGGAGGTTCCTTAGAGTCAATATTTAAGGATAAAACATAATTGTACTGATGACAAAACCTTTGTAATAGAGGCTGGGAAACTTCATGATAGGCTCCTTCTCAGGGGCTATTCACATGCTTCTTTAAAAAGATCATTTAAACAAGTAACAATGAGATCAAGAAATGATCTACTTTACAACAAAAAGCCACCAAAAGATAACAACATTTTGAGAATTATCACAAGATATAATCAACAACAATATCAAGTAAAACAAATCATTGAAAAATATTGGCATATGTTGACACTAGATCCAGCTTTGGGTCCCTTGGTTCCAGAAAAGCCTCTCTTCACTTTCAGAAGAGCTCCATCCATTAGTGATAGAGTTGTTAGCAGTGAGTTCAAAAATGTACCTATACACTGTAAATACAAGGGCACTTTTATGTGTGGAAAGTGAAATTACTGTAGATATATGCTTGTACAAAAGAACCCTGTTCTTCCAAATGGAAAAACATTCTATCCGAAACACTTTGCAAATTGTAGAACCCTGGGAGTCATTTACCTGTTACAATGTAGCTGTGGTTGCTTCTATATTGGGAAGACCAAGCTGGAATTCTGGAGGAGGGCCTATAGACACATCCACAGCATGCGGTTATGTGACCCGGACCTCCCCCTGGGGCGCCATGTCACACTGGTACATGGTGGAGTATTCCCCAGTGTCAAATTTTTGATCCTGGATAGGATACACCCTAATCCCAGGGGGGGTGACTGGAATAAGACACTCCTGCAGATGGAACTTAGATGGATTTTCCAGTTAAATGCCACATTGCCCCCAGGCTTAAATTAGGCTATTTGCTTTAAACCTTTTCTGGAGGGCTTCTCCTCAGGTGGCATAGAAAAATTAGCCACTAACGTAATCCTAGAGCAATATCAATATTTGCTGGTTTGCCTTTAAATACCATTAAATCTTATATAACTTGCAATTTATGATTAATGTACCTGCTTATGTAATTTTGTTATCTTCTAGTTGGGTTATTTTTAACATCTATGGGGTATGCCAGTCAACTTTATATTGAACACTCCTATTACTGGTTAAACTTTTATGTAACATTTGGGTATTGCTATTTTTTGCTTTTTCTCTATGCAGGTTTTCCGAGATTGCTTGCGGTGGTTGATCGAAGGGATTGCCCGGCACACAAAGCCGCCGGTTCTTTGAACCTGGGCAGCGTTAGAGATTTTGTGGGTTGACCTTCCATCTCCGCCCACACTCTCCATTTTGCCACTCCTGGCGGACATGCTCAGTCCACAGTTGAGGCTTATTGTGTCGGTGGGTGTGGTGTGCGTGACGCTGCCCCGACGCAATGACTTGGCGCATGCGCGGTGGGGGCTTTGCCGCGCACACCAGATCCAGGGGACTAACTGGGAGTTCCCTACTATGCTTGTTTCTCGCAGTCAGCTGTCTGCGATTCACTGTGATAGCTGATGGGGGACTTGATATAAATACTGAGCACCCACACCTCCACACCAGCTTTTTTTTTTTTTTTTTTTTTTGCTGGATTGTTATGGCGTGAGGTTGACTCTGTTAAGTAAATTTCATGTCTTTATTACCTACTTTAATGATATTATGCAACACTACCCTCTAGTGGATTTTTAAAGATATGGCTTTTATATGTCTACTAAACCATCACCCTTATGCTCGGATCCATCTGATCCAGGTGATTAATTGGGAGTTACCTACTATCTTTGTTTCTCAGTCAGCTGTCTGCAATTGTTTGTGATAGCTGATGGGAGGAACTTGATATAAATACAGAGCACCCACACCTTCACACCAGCAGGGATGAGCCGAATACCCCCCTGTTCGGTTTGCACCAGAACCTGCGAACAGACAGAATGTTCGTGTGAACTTTAGAACCCTATTAAATACAATGGACTCGAACGTTCGAAATCTAAAGTGCTAATTATAAAGGCTAATATGCCATTTATTGTCCTAAAAAGTGCTTGGGGACCTGGGTCCTGCCCCAGGGGACATGTATCAATGCAAAAAAAGGTTTAAAAAATAGACGTTTTTACGGGAGCGGTGATTTTAATAATGCTTAAAATGAAAAAATAAAAGTGAAATATTCCTTAAAATTTCGTACCTAGGGGGTGTGTATGATATGCATGTAAGTGGCGCATGTTTCCCGTGCTTAGAACTGTCCCTGCACAAAGTGTCATTTTTGAAGGGAAAAAAGTAATTTAAAACTCACTCGCGGCTATTAATGAATTGTCGGCTTTTATCAATACATAGAAAAGTCATTGATAAAAAAATAAAAAAAAGCGTGGGGGTTCCCCCAAATTCAATTACCAGGCCCTTTAGGTCTGGAATGGATATTAAGGGGAACCCCGCTGCAAATTTAAAAAAAAATGGCGTGGGGTTCCCCCTAAATATCCATACCAGGCCCTTGAGATCTGGCATGGATTTTAAGGGGAACTCCACCCCAAATAAAAAAAAAATCCCCCCAAAAATCCATACCAGACCCTTATCCGAGCACGCAACCTGGCCGGCCGCAGGGGAAGAGGGGGGGACGAGAGAGCGGCCCCCCTCCCTCCTGAACCGTACCAGGCCACATGCCCTCAACATGGGGAGGATGTCCCCATGTTGATGGGGACAAGGGCCTCATCCCCACAACCCTTGCCCGGTGGTTGTGGGGGTCTGCGGGTGGGGGGCTTATCGGAATCTGGAAGACCCCTTTAACAAAGGGGACCCCCAGATCCCGCCCCCCCTATGTGAATTGGTAAGGGGTACATTGTACCCCTACCATTTCACGAAGAAAGTGTCAAAAAATGTAAATAAAAACAAACACCTTGAAAAAGTCCTTTATTAAAAAAAAAATAATAATAATAAAAAAAAACATTCCAGCGATGAAATCCAGTGTCCCGCGGCGATCCCGATGTCCAGCGCTGTCCGTCATTGGTTGTGCCTGTAAATTTAAATTTACACAGTGAAGGAAGTTTCCCGCTCAGGCCAATGACGTAGGCGGGGTCCGACATACCGAGGGGGCGGACCTGATGGGGAACTTTGTTCGCTGTGTAATACATGAATAGACCCGCCCCTTCTCTCGTTCCGCATCTGGTCCGCTGAGCGGACCTGATGGGGAACTTTAGAAGGGGCGGGGTCTATACATTTAAAACACAGCGGAGGAAGTTCCCCATCAGGTCCGCACAGGCACAACCAATGACGGACAGCGCTGGACATCGGGATCGCCGCGGGACACTGGATTTCATCGCTGGAATGTTTTGGTTTTTTTTTGTATTTTTTTTTTTTTTTAATAAAGGAATTTTCCAAGGTGTGTGTGTGTTTTTATTAAAATTTTTTGACACTTTCTTCGTGAAATCGTAGGGGTACAATGTACCCCTTACCAATTCACATGGGGGGGGGCGGGATCTGGGGGTCCCCTTTGTTAAAGGGGTCTTCCAGATTCCGATAAGCCCCCCGCCCGCAGACCCCCACAAACACTGGGCAAGGGTTGTGGGGATGAGGCCCTTGTCCCCATCAACATGGGGACATCCTCCCCATGTTGAGGGCATGTGGCCTGGTACGGTTCAGGAGGGAGGGGGGCTGCTCTCTCGTCCCCCCCTTCTTCCCCTGCGGCCGGCCAGGTTGCGTGCTCGGATAAGGGTCTGGTATGGATTTTTGGGGGGACTCCACGCCATTTTTTTTTAAATTTGGGGTGGAGTTCCCCTTAAAATCCATGCCGGATCTCAAGGGCCTGGTATGAATATTTAGGGGGAACCCCACGCCATTTTTTTTTATTTGTGGCGGGGTTCCCCTTAATATCCATTCCAGACCTAAAGGGCCTGGTAATTGAATTTAGGGAACCCCCACGCTTTTTTTTTTTTTTTATCAATGACTTTTCTATGTATTGATAAAAGCCGACAATTCATTAATAGCCGCGAGTGAGTTTTAAATGACTTTTTTCCTTCAAAAATGACACTTTGTGCAGGGACAGTTCTAAGCACGGGAAACGTGCGCCACTTTACATGCCTATCATACACACCCCCCAGGTACTAAATTTAAAGGAATATTTCACTTTTATTGTTTCATTTTAAGCATTATTAAAATCACTGCTCCCGAAAAAACGTCAGTTTTTAAAACTTTTTTTTGCATTGATACATGTCCCCTTGGGCAGGACCCGGGTCCCCAAACACTTTTTAGGACAATAACTTGCATATAAGCCTTTATAATTAGCACTTTAGATTTCTCCCATAGACTTTTCGAATTTGCCGCGAACACCCCAAATTGTTCGTTGTTCGGCGAACGGGCGAACAGGCAATGTTCGAGTCGAACATGAGTTCGACTCGAACTCGAAGCTCATCCCTACACACCAGCACTCCTTGCTGGACTGTCATGGTGTGAGGTTGGCTATATTAACCACTTAACAACCACCTGCCGACAAATAACGTCGACAAGGTGGTTGCTTAACTCTGGGAGGATGTTATATAACGTCCTCCCAGAATCGCGCTCCCGCGCGCTCCCTGGGGCGCGCACACGGGAAACTCCGTGACCGCCGGGTCCAGAGGACCCGGCGGATCACGAATCGCGGTAAATCGCCGCTGATAGCGGCCGTTTACCACGTGATCGCTCCGTCAAATGACGGAGCAATCACTTGTAAACAGACCGGCGTCATTTGATGACGCCGGTTCCTCCCTCCCCTCTCTGTACCGATCGGTACAGTGTGAGAGGGGAGGGGGAGGGAGCGGATGGCAGCAGCAGCACTGTGGGCTGGATCTGTGACAATTGCAGTCACAGATCCAGCCATCCATCCATCCCTGCTCAGCCATCCCTGTGCTATACCCTGCCAATACTCTGCAATACACCCTGCCAATACTCTGCAAAATACCCTGGTGCAATACTCTGCAATACCCTGGTGCAATACTCTGCAATACCCTGGTGCAATACTCTGCAATACCCTGCGAAATACTCTGCAATACCCTGCGAAATACTCTGCAATACCCTGCGAAATACTCTGCAATACCCTGGTGCAATACTCTGCAATACCCTGGTGCAATACTCTGCAATACCCTGGTGCAATACTCTGCAATACCCTGGTGCAATACTCTGCAATACCCTGCACAATACTCTGCAATACCCTGCACAATACTCTGCAATACCCTGCAAAATACTCTGCAATACCCTGCAAAATACTCTGCAATACCCTGCACAATACTCTGCAATACCCTGCACAATTGCACAATACTCTGCAATACCCTGCACAATACTCTGCAATACCCTGCACAATACTCTGCAATACCCTCCACAATACTCTGCAATACCCTCCACAATACCCTGTGCAATACCCTCCACAATACCCTGTGCAATACCCGTGCAATACCCTGCCATACACCGCAATACCCTGCCATACACCGCAATACCCTGCCATAGTCCGCAATACTCTGCAATGCCCTGCAATACTCCGCAATGCCCGGCAATACTCCGCAATGCCCGGCAATACTCCGCAATGCCCGGCAATACTCCGCAATGCCCAGCAATACTCCGTAATGCCCAGCAATACTCCGCAATGCCCGGCAATACTCTGCAATAACCACTTCCCGCCCTCCGGCCGTCATATGACGTCCTTGACTTTGTGCGGGGATATCTGAATGATGGGAGCAGCTACAGGCATCATTCAGATATTAGCTTTTTCAGCCGGCGATTCCCTACACCATAAGAACAATCATAGCGGCTGTTCCGCCGCTTGATCATTCTTACGGGAGGCGAGAGGGGATGTCCCCCCCCCCCGCCGCCCTCCGGTGCTTCTACCGACTCACCGCTACGATCAAAGCCAGGATTGTTGTTTTTTTTTTTTTGTTTTTTTTTCAGGCTTCCCAGCCTAGAGGTGAGATGTGGGGTCTTATTGACACCCCCCCCCCCCATATCTCACTGTAAAGAGGACCTGTCATGCCATATTCCTATTACAAGGGATGTTTACGTTCCTTGTAATAGGTATAAAAGTGATCAAAAAAATGTTTAGGGCGGAAAAACATGTCAAACTAAAATAAATAAAGTAAAATGAAGAATAATTATTATTTTTTTTTTAAAGCGCCCCTGTCCCCGTGAGCTCGCATACAGAAGTGAACGCATACGTAAGTCCCGCCCACATATGAAAACGGTTTTCAAACCACACATGTGAGGTATCTCTGCGAACGTTAGAGCGAGAGCAATCATTTTGGCCCTAGACCTCCTCTGTAACTCAAAACATGTAACCAGAAAAATATTTAAAGCGTCGCCTATGGGGATTTTTTAAGTAGCGAAGTTTGGCGCCATTCCACGAGTGTGTGCAATTTTTAAGGGCGACATGTTAGGTATCTATTTACTCGGTGTAACTTCATCTTTCACATTATGCAAAAACATTGGGCTAACTTTACTGTTTTTTTTTTTTTTTAAGCACAAAACATTTTTTTTCCGTAAAAAACGCGTTAAAAAAATTGCTGCGCAAATATCGTGCGAGATAAAAAGTTGCAACAACCACCATTATATTCTCTAAGGTCTTTGCTAAAAAAACATATATAATGTTTTGGGGTTCTATGTAATTTTCTAGCAAATAAATGATGATTTTTACATGTAGGAGAGAAATGTCAGAATTGGCCTGGGTGCTCCAGAACGCCTGAAGGTGCTCCCTGCATGTTGGGCCTCTGTATGTGGCCACGCTGTGTAAAAGTCTCACACATGTGGTATCGCCATACTCGGGAGTAATAGCAGAATGTGTTTTGGGGTGTAATTTGTGGAATGCATATGCTGTGTGTGAGAAATAACCTGCTAATATGACAATTTTGTGAAAAAAAAAAAAGAGAAAAAAAAAATCTTGATTTTGCAAAGAATTGTGGGAAAAAATGACAACTTCAAAAAACTCACAATGCCTCTTTCTGAATACCTTGGAATGTCTTCTTTCCAAAAAGGGGTCATTTGGGGGGTATTTGTACTTTTCTGGCATGTTAGGGTCTCAAGAATTGAGATAGGCCGTCAGTACTTCAGGTGTGATCAATTTTCAGATATTGGCACCATAGCTTGTGGACTCTATAACTTTCACAAAGACCAAATAATATACACCAATTTGTACTTATTTTTACCAAAGATATGTAGCAGTATAAATTTTGGCCAAAATTTATGAAGAAAAAATAGTAATTTGCAAAATTTTATAACAGAAACGAAAAAAAAATCATTTTTTTACAAAATTTTCAGTCTTTTTTCTCTTATAGCGCAAAAAATAAAAAACCCAACAGTGATTAAATACCACCAAAAGAAAGCTCTATTTGTGTGAAAAAAAGGACAAAAATTTCATATGGGTACAGTGTTGTATGACTGAGTAATTGTCATTCAAAATGTGAGAGCACCGAAAGCTGAAAATTGGTCTGGTTATTAAGGGGGTTTAAGTGCCCAGTGGTCAAGTGGTTAAGTAAGTTACATATCTATATTACCTGTTTTAATGATATTATGCAACACTACCATTTAGTGGATCTCTATAGATATGGCTTTTATATGTTTACTAAACTATCACCCTTATGTTCGGGTACTCCCTAGTTTTGGATTTAGTTATTCAAACGTATTTGTTTATGTTATTGTCTATATGAACAAATAAACAAAAGATATCATTATGTTGATATTAATTTTTTTTTTATTTTTTTTTATCAGATGTTAAAATTAAGGCTAGATTAATCCCAATAGTAATGTCATACCTTTTTCTATTCCTGTAGTAATACAGTGTACTGTTTGACAGCGGACATTATTAGGTCTTTTACGGATCTCATATACTCAGGTACATATACATATATAATCTTTCATTATCCTTTATTAAAAACATTTTTTTAAACATATAAACTATTATTGTAGTAGATCTCTATTTTTTTCTATATAATATATATCATTTAGCCCAATAGGGATACAATCCATTATTTGTATTTATTCTTTTATATTCTTAGGGACCTCTACCCCAGTCCCAGTATATCTCTTCTGGTTGATCCACCGGCTTCTCGATCTTTGGAATAATTTCTCCCTAACGGGATGAACACCTGTTCCTTATAAATGTCCTTCTCAAACCTGCATTAATTGTATATTCTGATACCCACTTCTTGCTTGACTGGCAACCCTATTGACAGAACCCAGCATGCTGTTTATTTATTCAATGCTTTTAAAAAATGCATCCAATGAAATATTCATCATCCTCCTACTACATTTATAATACGTAAGTGAATGATTACATGTATATACATCATATATAAAGAAAACATTTTGTATATATTTGATAATAATGTATGTAATTAACTTTATGTATTCTTATGCTTAGATGAACTAATTGTCCTTCTCTACACACCCCTGAAGAAGTTTACCCCGAAACGTGTCGGGTGTAAAGAAGGTTTTCATGTATTTACCTATATGGTGACAACCTTTGGAACTGTATATTTTAATTTAATATAAAAATTTTTGATAAATATGTATAATTGTGAATAAAAACAATTTTTTACTTCAATATCCCGTATATTTGGAATATGTGTGTGTGTTTTTTTTACCTTTTTTGTCACTTTTTTGGGTGAAATGGTAGGGATACAATGTACCCCGTTACCAATTCACATAGGGGGGCCGGCATCTGGGGGTCCCCTTTGTTAAAGGGGGCTTCCAGTTTCCGATAAGCCCCCCGCCTGCAGACCCCCACAACCACCGGCAAAGGGTTGTGGGGATAAGGCCCTTGTCCCCATCAACATGGGGACATCCTCCCCATGTTGAGGGCATGTAGCCTGGTATGGTTCAGGAGGGGGGGCGCTCTCTCGTCCCCCCCCCTCTTTTCCTGCAGCCTGCCAGGTTGCGTGCTTGGATAAGGGTCTCCACGCCTTTTTTTATTTTTTTTGGTGTGGGGTTCCCCTTAAAATCCATACCAGACCTGAAGGGTCTGGTATGGATTTTGAGGGGGACCCCACGGCATTTTTTTTTAAATTGGCGCTGGGTTCCCCTTAATATCCATACCAGACCTGAGGGGCCTGGTAATGGAATTTGGGGGGGAACCTCCACGCATTTTTTTTAAATTTTGGTTCAGAACCCCTGCCGTTTTCCTCAATGACTTTTATCTGTGTTGCCGGGACCCGACAATTCATTAATAGCCGCGAGTAGTTTTAAATGACTTTTTTTCCTTTAGAAATGACATTTTGTGCAGGGACAGTTCTAAAGACGGGAAACATGTGCTACTTTACAGGCATACTATAGACACCCCCCAGGTACGAAATTTAAAGTAATATTTCACTTTTATTGCTTCATTTTAAGCATTATTAAAATCACTGCTTCCGAAAAAACTGACGTTTTTAAAACTTTTTTTTGCATTGATACATGTCCCCTGGGGCAGGACCCAGGTCCCCAAACACTTTTTATAACAATAATTTGCATATTAACCTTTAAAATTAGAACTTTTGATTTTTCATGTTCGTGTCCCATAGACTTTAACGGTGTTCGCGTGTTCGAACAAATTTATTTGCCTGTTCGCATGTTCGGGTGTTCGGCCCATCCCTATCATAATAACACCCTTTTCACCACGTATACTGTGTTCTGATTTACAATCATAGGAATATGTCCATTATGTTTGTCAGGTAGAATTGGTATATATATATATATATATATATATATATATATATATATATATATCACACAGGGTCCCAATGATTTGCAACATAGAGATGGTGTGATGACTTTATATTATATGAATGTCTTTAGTTGGAGAAATTGTTACAGGAAAAATAGTTCCTTTCTGTGAGGGGGTCTCTTTCTGTGTTTATCTTTTTTCAGAAACAATGGCTGGTCACTGTATACTGTAACAACACAAGTCCATCTAAATATACATAGTGCATTGAACCTCCACCTTTGTGTAAACATCGATCAGGGGTTCTCTTTACACTCTATTCGGGCATTGTGTATTTTTGCTTTGGAAAATCAGTCTTTATTACTGGTTCAAGGATCATCAAATAAATTTAATTTGGCAACCATAAAAATAGTATTTTTCTTGGCTTCAGGTGAGGAGGAAAAATACACACTTATTGTTTTTATAACTAGTTCTGTAAGCAGACTTGTTTAACCACTTCAGCCCCAGAGGATTTGGCTGCCCAATGACCGGGCCATTTTTTGCGATTCGGCACTGCGTCGCTTTAACTGACAATTGCACGGTCGTACGACGTGGCTCCCAAACAAAATTGACGTCCTTTTTTTCCCACAAATAGAGCTTTCTTTTGGTGGTATGTGATCACATCTGTGGTTTTTATTTTTTGCGCTATAAACAAAAAAAGCAATATTTTTAACTTTTTGCTATAATAAATATCCCCAAAAAAGATATAAAAAAAATATTTTTTTCCTCAGTTTAGGACCGATATGTATTCTTCTACATATTTCTGGTAAAAAAATATCGCCATAAGCATATATTGATTGGTTTGCGCAAAAGTTATAGCGTCTACAAAATAGGGGATAGTTTAATGACATTTTTATTGTTATTTTTTTTTTTCTATTATTAGTAATGGCGCCGATCATCGTGACTGGGACATTATGGCGGACACATCATACACTTTTGACGCTATTTTGGGGCCATTGTCATTTATACAGCGATCAGTGCTAAAAAAATGCACTGATTACTGTACATCATCGACACATGACTTATTCATGTGTCGATGATATAATGCATAGGGGGAGAAGCCTATTGATGTTACCAGCAGCTTGATGAGGATATCGTCTTACTGAGCTAAAACTAAGCGCCGTCTGTATTCCTGGTTATGTGAGTTTAACCACACACACAGTTGATCATTGTACTGTGGTGGGGTGGTATTGCGCTATGATTTGTTTCTGTTAATTCCCTGCATATGTCCACATTGATATTGCTGGATCCCGCTGATCACTAAGGAAAGTAAGGGGGAATTCCTTTGAACAAATTCACTGCAATGAGAAAGGTTTCTTTTGGTTGATGCATGCAGGTGGACTGTGTACCTAATAACCTGTTAATTGTTCAAACGCCCACCTGGAGACAAGTATCAAAGTGGAGAAAGTCTTTTAAGGAAAGTTTTGATTGGGACTGTCCTTTAGGCCGGGTTCACACTAGTGCGACACGACAACCGTCCTACTTTGGATCCGACTTTGCCCTGCCACATGAAGCCGACATATGTCCGACTTTCAATGAACGGGGACCTGCGGCCCCCCCACCCCAAAGCACCCTGTCCCCATGTTGATGAGGACAGGGCCTCTTCCCGACAACCCTGGCCATTGGTTGTCGGGATCTGCGGGCGGGGGGCTTTTCGGAATCCGGGAGCCCCCTTTAATAAGGGGGCCCCCAGATCCTGGCCCCCCACCCTATGTGAAGGAGTATGGGGTACATTGTACCCCTACCCATTCACCTGGTGGAAAAAAATGTCAAGAAAAAAAACACAACACAGCTTTTTAAAGTAATTTATTGCACAGCTCCGGGGGTCTCCGGTGTCGTCTCCGCGCTCTATGATTCTTTCTTCCTTCCGCCGGGCCTCCGCTATCTTCTTCCAGCTCTTTTGCTAGCGGGGCCCGGTCTTCTCCATTGCCTTCTTCTTCTCCCGCTCTACGGTTCTTTCTTCCGCCGGGCCTCCGCTATCTTCTTCCAGCTCTTTTGCTAGCGGAGGCCCGGTCTTCCCGTCGTCTCGTCCTGCTCTCCATTGTCCTTCTGCCGGCCCCTCCACTATCTTCTTCCAGCTCTTTTGCTAGTGGAGGGGCCGGTCTGCCCGTCGGCGCCGTCTGCGTCTTCTTCCCTCTTCTCCTCCTCGATGTTGACTCGTCGCTTCCTCCCGCTGTAATACTGGCTGTTGCGGTGCGCGACGATTTATATAGGCTTCTCATGACGTCACAGTCACAAGCTCTGGGTGGCCCCGGAGCATGTGACTGTGACGTCATGGGAGCATGTGACTGTGCAATAAAATACTTTAAAAAGCTGTGTGTTTTTTTTATTGCCATTTTTTTCCACCAGGTGAATGGGTAGGGGTACGCTGTACCCCATACTCATTCACATAGGGTGGGGGGTGGGCATCTGGGGGGCCCATTATTAAAGGGGGCTCCCGGATTCCGATCAGCCCCCCGCCCGCAGACCCCAACAACCAACGACCAGGGTTGTCGGGAAGAGGCCCTGTCCTCATCAACATGGGGACAGGGTGCTTTGGGGTGGGGGGCCGCAGGTTGAGGGAATGCGGCCTGGTACGGTTCAGGAGGGAGGGGGGGCCGCTCTCTCCCCTGCGGCCTGCCAGGTTGCGTGCTCGGATAAGGGTCTGGTTTGGATTTTGGGGGGACCCCCACGCCGTTTTTTCGGTGTAGGGGTTCCCCTTAAAATCCAGACCAGACCCAAGGGCCTGGTATGCTCCTGAAGGGGGAACCCATGCCGGTTTTTTATTTAAAATTTGGCGTGGAGTTCCCCCTCAAGAGCAGCAGAGCACAAGTCGCATGCCAAATTTTGGATCATGCAAGACTGCGGTCCGACTTTGATCCGACTTCAATGATAGTCAATGGGCTGAAGTCGGATCAAAGTCGGACCAAAGTAGTACAGAGAGCATTTTCAAAGTCAGACCGACATGTGTCGGACCAGTTAAGACGGCTCCCATAGGGAAACATTGATTTTCACACGTCATGCGACATGAGCTCCCAATGTCGGAGCGTTTGTCGGACCAGTGTAAACCCGGCCTGAGTCCACATTGCAACATATGTATGCTGCTCAATTTTTGTTTGTATGCACTAGCACTTTATATATGAACACTGTGTAATCAGTATTGAGCATTTTAATTTTACATTATTTGCATATTGTCACGGAGCACTTTTTGCATTGGTGTCATTCATGCATGAGGTGTAAGTTCACTGTCCTAACACAGAAGGTTGGTGTAAGCGCATCATTATATTGTTTTATATTTCACATTGGAGGACACAGAAACCTTTTTGAATGATTGCAGCTATCACTATTTAGTTATCTTTTGTTTGTTACACCCAAGTTTAATATTCATTAGCGCTTTAGTAAATTCCACTGCACCTTCTTGTAAAACTAGCGTTCGTAATGGAGATAGCACATTTGTCACGCTGTAACGAACTGAAAGCACGCAGACTGAAAAGCGCAAATCGTCTCTCCCCAAACTTTTACTAACACGCGGTAACACAAGATCAGCAAAAGCAGCCCATGGGGTGGCGCCGTTGGAATAGAACTTCCCCTTTATACTGCCGTCATACGTGTTGTACGTGACCGCGCTTTACAACAACGAGATTTTGGATTGACAGTGTGTATGCAAGGAAAGCTTGACAAGAATCTCGTCAAGCTTGACAAGAAACCCGTTGAGAAAAACAAAGTTTTTCCCTATTCATCTTTCAGGACAGCCACAATGAGAGACATAGGCTCCACCCTTTCCACAGGAAACACTGCGCCAGCATACATAAATTCTCACTTCCCCTGCCGGCCTTCAGTTGTTAGTGTTTCCTCCGGAGGGGAGACACTGTGCAGGAGCCAGACTAAATCAGTCAGGGGACTGAGGCATTTTCTTACCTGAAAGGAAGCAGGGGCTTCCAGGGTATGGTTGTGGGGTAGTCACCCACCTTCCGTGAGCCACCCAAGCCTGGTCGAGTGCGGCTGAAGGCTGAGGGGGGACCCCTATCGCGTCCATAGGGCCGCAGCAAGGAGGCAATCCGCCCTCCGTGTATAAGGATACATGTCGCATTTTTTGGAACACGCGGACCGGACGACGTGGCAACGTCATTTCCGGCGGAGGGCGGATGCTTCCCCTTTAACCCGCGACTTCCGGTTCCGGGTCGCAGCGCTGATAGGGGCCCAGGCAGAAGCTAGAGAGAGGCCAAATTGCGCACAGGCAGCGTGGGACTCAGCGGAGGCAGCCACCTGCAGTCAGCATGTCGGAAGCAGAGGCTCAAGCGGCACACACTGAAACCACCTCCAGCCTTCCTAAGGTAAGAGTACCCTGGGGTGGGTTCCTCTCTACCTAGAAATACCCCTCCATGCATGGTTCCTGTCCATGGGGGGGTAATCCCGCTGGGTGGTCAGGGGGGGAGGCACTGGTTCCTTACATGATAGAAGGTTCAGCGCACTCCAGGGGTTGTACCTGTTGTCAAAATTTTTACTATTTTTTTTTGTATGGTTTTGTTGTCTTCCTGTATTTTAGAAGGCTACAGAGAAATCGAGATCAACCCATACCTCTAAAAAGAAGTGTGCCTCCTGTAGGGACACGCTAGGGGAGGCATGGGGGAAGGTCCTATGTAAAAGTTGCATTGACACCCTGGTGAAAGAAAGGGATTCAGAGCAGGAGTCTGGACTAGCAGGTTCCGTGAAGGAGCTCTCGTCCACCTTTTCGTCTTTCAAGAGTCTATTTGAAAGATTTCAACTCCCCTCTGTTCTCACTTCCCAGGATACAACCCCCCCACCAGCTCAGGGCTCTGTACCAGCTAATCCTGCCACTGTTTCAAGGGCAGAGGAGGTTTCAGGCCCTTCCGGTGTACAACAGGCACATCCAGATAGTGTCACCTCTGAGTCTCAAGAGGACTCAGATGGAGAAGCCCAGGACAGGGAGTCCAGGAAAACCTCCAGGTATAAGTTGTCCCTGGATGAGGCAGAGGACCTCTTGGGGGCAATTTATACCACCCTCGGTATACAGACCGATAAAAAACCCTTGACCCTCCATGATAAAATGTATATGGGTCTCGGTGAACAGAAGAAAAAAGTCTTCCCAGTACACAAAGTACTGATTGACACTGTCAAAAGGGAATAGCAGGACCCCGAGAGGAAGCCCTTCTTTTCTACATCTCTAAAAAGAAGGTTTCCTTTCTCGGATGACCCAACGTCCATTTGGAATAAGAACCCCAAATTAGACGCCGCCTTCTCCCAGGTCTCTAGGAACACGGACCTAGCGTTCGAGGACATGGGAGCCTTGGCGGACGTCATGGACAAAAGGATAGACTCCCTACTAAAGAAAACATGGGACTCTACTATGGGTAATCTAAAGCCTGAGATGGCCATGACAGTTGTGGCCCGCAACTTGGAGCATTGGCTCCTTAAAATCCAGGAGCACATTGAGGCTTGGACGGCTAAAGAAACAATTCTAGCTTCCTTTCCGACTATCCTGCAAGGAATTGCTTATATAGCGGACGCCTCTGCGGAATCAGTCCGCATGTCAGCCAGGTCGGCAGCCCTGGCCAATTCTGCCAGAAGAGCCCTCTGGCTGAAGACTTGGCCAGGTGACAGTGCCTCCAAGGCTAAGCTGTGTGGGATACCCCTAACGGGAGACCTACTTTTCGGCCCCGGTCTCGATTCTGTTCTGGACCGGACGGCAGATAAAAAGAAGTCCTTTCCCCCTAAGCATAAGGCCCCAGTATTATCAAAAAAGGGGTTTCGTCCGCAGGGTCAGAAGGAGGCTCCCAGGTCTGAAAGACAGAGAAAGACTTGGACCTCTAAAGGCAGAGGCAGAGGTAGAGCGATTTTTCGCCCTCCTCAACAGCCCGGAAAAAAACCCTGACTCTCTAGTCAGGGTGGGAGGAAGACTGGGGATCTTCCTCCCACTATGGGAGACAATTTCCCCCAACCAATTTATTCTGGGGATCATAAGAAGGGGGTACCATTTAGAGTTTGCAAGACCCCCCCCAGAGATATCTTGTCACATCTCTTCCCAAGTGCAGGGAGAAATCCCAAGCCTTGTTGGGAGCTCTGGAAAATCTGGAAAGTCAGAACGTAATACGCAGAGTTCCAGAAGCAGAGGAGGGAAGGGGATTCTATTCTCACATTTTTGTGGTAAAGAAAGCTTCCGGAGGGTTCAGACTAATTCTGAATCTAAAGCCCCTGAACAGATCAATTGTATACAAACAGTTCCGGATGGAGTCGATTTTTTTCTGTCAGGGCCCTCCTCCCCCACGATTGCTTCATGGTGTCCCTGGACCTCAGGGACGCATACCTGCACATCCCAATTGCAGAGAACTCTCAACGTTTTCTACGTCTAGCAGTCAACCTAGACAGAACAGTAGTACACCTACAGTTCCAAGCTCTGCCATTCGGGCTATCCTCATCGCCCCGCATTTTCACCAAGGTTCTGGCGGAACCGTTGGCGTTTCTGCGACTTCAGGGAGTATCCATCATAGCCTACCTGGACGATCTGCTTCTATTCGCAGCATCCCCAGAACAGCTATCCAGAGATCTGGAAAGGACAAAGTGTGTTCTTACGGACCTAGGGTGGCTTCTAAATTTAGAGAAGTCCAGCCTAGTCCCATCACAGAGGATAACGTACCTAGGGTACACTTTGGATTAAACTCTTTTGAGCGTATTCCTCCCAATGGAAAAGATCCTAAAGTTAGACAGGGCAGTGATGTCCCTTCAGAGCAACCTCCAAGTGACAATAAGATATCTGATGTCGACATTGGGTCTGTTGACATCTACCCACCCAGCAGTCCAATGGGCAGGACTGCACTTTCGCCCACTACAGGCCTTCGTTTTGAAGATCTGGGACCACAGTCTAGAAGCTCTCGACCACCTGGTTCAGGTACCTGCTCAGGTAAAGAGATCCCTCTGGTGGTGGAGGAGGGTTTCAAACCTGTCGCAGGGACGTCTGTGGTTTATCCCGGTATCTCGGGTGGTAACCACGGACGCAAGTGGCATAGGCTGGGGGGCACACCTGGGATCCCTTCCAGCACAAGGCACCTGGGAGTTAGAGGAACTAAACAGGTCGTCCAACTGGAAGGAGCTGAGAGCAGTGGGTCTAGTGCTCAAGTTTTTCCAGGAACAACTCCAGGGTCACCACACTCAGGTGAGGTCAGACAACTCTTCGGCCGTAGCCTATTTGAACAAGCAGGGCGGCACAAAGAGCGGAGTCTTTGCGGCCCTAGCAGCAGACATTCTGGGCTGGGCCGAAATCAACACACTCTCACTCTCAGCAATCTTCCTGAGAGGCGAGAGGAACGTCATAGCAGACTTCCTCAGTCGGACACAACTGAGAGAGAGCGAATGGGTCCTCAATCAGGAGGTTTTCCTGCTCTTAACCAGGAGGTGGGGCCCACCAGAGGTGGACCTCTTCACGTCAAAAAGAAACGTGAAAGCCCCCTGTTACTTCTCTCTAAACAGGGGAGAGGGAGAGTTGGGAGTGGACGCATTAACCCAAAGTTGGGAATTCAGAATGTGTTATGCATTCCCACCACCGGTTCTGTTGCCCGCTGTTCTACGGAAGTTTCAGGTAGAAAAAACTTCCCTGATTCTAGTGGCACCACATTGGCCCAAGAGAGCATGGTTCTCAGTTTTCAAACAGTTGGCTGTAGAACCCCCCTTCTTCCTTCCACCTCGAGAGGATCTCCTCTCACAGGGTCCAGTCCTTTGCCCCCAGGTACACAGATGGAGGCTAGTGGCTTGGCTACTGAGGAGGGCATGTTAAAAGCCAAGGGCTTTTCAGAAAAGCTAGTTACCACCCTCCTTAATAGTAGGAAAAAGGAGACTCGCCAGATCTATAGAAGAGTCTGGCTTCGCTTTAACAAGTAGTGTGCGGACTGTTGCTGTTCGGTCCATAATTCCACGTCCATCCTGGAATTCCTTCAATGTGCGGCAGATAAGGGACTTTCCATAGCTACCCTTAAAAGTCAGATTTCAGCACTCAGTGCTTACTTAGAGAAACCTCTGGCCTCCGATCCCTGGGTTGTCAGGTTTTTCAGAGCCCTTTTAAGACTGAGACCAGCTCAGAATCCACCATTTCCCAGTTGGTACCTGTCTTTGGTCTTGCAGACCCTTACGGGCGCTCCCTTCGAACCCTTAGAGGAGTGTCTACTAAGGGATCTAACTTTAAAAACAGCATTTTTGATTGCAGTGACCACTGCTAGGAGGGTCAGTGAATTAGAAGCTCTATCCATTAGACCCCCTTTTTGTATTATTTTTCCGGATCGGGTCGTTTTAAAGACCGATCCGGCATTTTTGCCCAAGGTTACTTCAAAATTCCACAGGAATCAGGAAGTAATCTTCCCTTCTTTTTGTCCAAACCCCTCAGGTGAAGGGGAGTTGAAATTTCACACCTTGGATGTCAGGAGATGCATCCTGCACAATCTGGAACAGACAAGAGTCTTTAGGAAGTCAGACTCTCTGTTTATTTTATTTTCTGGGGCCAGAAAGGGCTACAAGGCATCTCTACGCACTATTGCCAGATGGCTCAGAACAGCCATAGGACAGGCATATTCCTTAGCGGGTAAAGAGGTCCCTACAGGAATAAAGGCACACTCCACCAGAGCTCTGACAGCCTCTCAGGCAGAAAAGGCTGGAGCAACGCCAGAACAAATATGCAAGGCAGCAACTTGGTCCAGCTACGCTACCTTTGTTAAGCATTACAGAGTGGATCTGGTGTCGGCAGGTGAGCAAGCCTTTGGGCGAAAGGTTTTGCAAGCTGTAGTCCCACCCTAGTTGGTAAGTGCTCGTCTATCCTCTCATTGTGGCTGTCCTGAAAGACGAATAGGGAAAATTAGAGTTACGCTTACCGGTAACGTCTTTTCCAGTAGTCTTTCAGGACAGCCCCAGTACCCACCCTAAAATTGGGGGGTCTTACTAAAGACCGGAACGCAGCATGATAGAGATAATAATAATATGCTATTAATGTGTTCTTGTGTCTCCCCAGCTGTCCGGATGTGATCTCAGAAAAACTGAAGGCCGGCAGGGGAAGTGAGAATTTATGTATGCTGGCGCAGTGTTTCCTGTGGAAAGGGAGGAGCCCATGTCTCTCATTGTGGCTGTCCTGAAAGACTACTGGAAAAGACGTTACCGGTAAGCGTAACTCTAATTTTTTTGCGACGAGATTCTCGGCCATGTGTACGAGAGGCTTGAGTGTAAACTATCTGCCCGTACATGGTAGGGGCAGTTAGTTTCACAAAAACAGGAAGACTCAATGAACTACTAGAGCTCAGCTCATAACTAGACATGTGTGGTTTGTTTCGTTCCGAATAAATATTCAGACAAATATTTCATTATTCAGAGATTCGGATATATCTGAATACCCGAATTACAGTATAAACAAAGTTTACCGAATGCTCCAAATAACTAAAAGAAATTCATATGAATTCCCAAAATTCGAATTGAAATTCAAATGGAATTTTACATTGAATTCCAGTCGAATTCAAACTGTAAACATGTTTCTGAAATCAAAGACCGTGTGTGTTATTAGAGTACTATTTGAAAATAATGTTTTAGTTAAAGCGGAGTTCCACCCATAAAATTTACTTTACAGAAATAAACATTATAATCATTCAGCAACAATAATTGGACATTTTTTATTTATTTTTTACTCACCCCTTCTTCACTGTTGCTATGGGAACTCCTGTATTCTGCCTCTTCAGCTCCGCAGTGATTTACGTCATTTCCCTCGGCACCAGTGCTCGCTAGTGCTCCTGGGAGATGTGTGTCATTCTTTCCCAGGAGTCAGTGGGCAGTGCCGAGGGCTCTCATTGATGTGATGTGTGCTTACTGCGCATGTGCGAGAACGTGCGGTGCATGCTGGTTATTCAGCAGCACCGTAAACCCGGAAGTTTATGCTTGTGGGCAAGCAAGATGGGAATGCCCGAGCAGGGGAAATATAAGGTACATTTTTTAATACAATACTAACAAAAGCGGCGCTAGTTACCAGCCTAACGAATGCAACATTAGCATAATATGATAGTGACAGATGGATTAAAAAAAATAAAAAAATCATATATGTAGTTGGAACTCCGGTTTTAGCCAAAGGTTATTTAAAGAGTCATTGTTATCATTTGATGAAGATTTTTCTTTTGTTTGTTCACTTTGCCACATTCGAATCGAAAGAAAAAAAAAAAGTTTGATGCTGCGTACACACGATCATTTTTCCCGTCGGGAAAAATTTCATTTTTTCCTTTGGACGAGAAAAACGATCGTCTGTGGGCTTTTTGTCATTTTTCCAGACGGGAAAAACGGCATTAATAATGACGAGAAAAATTAGAGCACGTTCTAATTTTTCTCGTCGTGATTAATGCCGTTTTTCCCATCGGGAAAAATGACAAAAAGCCCACAGACGGTCGTTTTTCTTGTTAAAAAAAAAATGAAATTTTTCCCAACGGGAAAAATGATCGTGTGTACGCTGCATAATTTTTCTCGTTGTGATTCCCGTCGTTTTTTTCCGCAGCAGTTTTCCCATAGGGAAACACTGCCGGGGAGCCCACACACGGTAGTTTTTTTCGACCAAAAAAAAAATGTAATTTAAAACGGCCGTGTGTGGGGGGAACAAGCTGTTCCTCGTTTTTCACGTCGATTTTCTCGACGGTGTTTCACCGTCAAAAAAAACGATCGTGTGTACGCGGCATTAGATTCGGCCAAATTAAAATTTATCGATTCAAATGTTTTAAATCTAAAAAATCTGTAAATTCGAAGAAAAATTGAAAAACACATAAATTGAATTCCGAATATGAATTCTGAATACGAATGCCCAAATACGAACTGAAGGAATCAACCAAATTTAACAAAACAAAATAACTGCATTAACGAATCTAAATGAAACAAAACAAATTTTTTCGCCATGCACATGTCTACTCTCAACAGCACCCTGGTAGTACATTGATAACTACAAACCGACAGCTCCAAAGACTGTCAAAACTTGTAATTTATTAACTCACATGGATCTGTGAATCAATGTAGCGGCTGTGTGGGCAGAGCCCCACACGGTTGCAATCTTTTTAAATAGTGACAGCAGGTATGAGGAAAAGACCCTGGCTTACTGTCACAGGGAGTGCAGGGATCGGGAGCAGCTGCAGGATCGGGAAAATGTTACATGTTCCACCTTAAAAATGGGTGCAACATGTAACATGTTCCCAAAGGTGAACTTATCCTTTAAAGGGGTTGTAAACCCTCAAGTTTTTTCACCTTAATGCATTCTAAGGTGAAAAACCTCCTGTGATGCAGCAGCCCCCCAGCTCCCCCCTTTTACTTACCTGAACCCGGTCTTTCCAGCGACGGGGACACCAGCTTCAGCCGGTGTCTCTGGTCCTGATTGGATAGATTGACAGCAGCTCAGCCATTGGCTCCCACTGCTGTCAATCAAATCCAATGATGCGGGAGCCAGGGGGCGGAGCCGAGTCCTGCTGTCTGTGTCAATGGACGCAGCAGTAGGACACGGGAGCACGCCCGCACGAGTGCCCCGAGGGAGAGCGACTCTCCAACGGGGCACTCGAGAAAAAGCAAGAGCCAGGAGCGCCGCTGAGGGACCCCAGAAGAGGAGGGTTAGGGCCACTCTGTGCAAAACCAACTGCACAGAGGAGGTAAGTATGACTTTTTTAAAACAAACCTTTACATATCCTTTAATGCTTGCCAATTTAGTTCATACTATTAAATTACAGGCTTGTTTAAAAGGGATAGCACATATAACAATAAAGTTAAAAAGAATTTATGTATGCAAAACAATATGATTTAAATGCTGTCCGAGCAGTCAAAGCAAAACTTCAGGCAAACAGACTAAATACACATTTGAAATGCATGTACTGTGTATGTAAATTATTTTGACTGCCCAAAGTTTTGTAATTAGTTTCAGTTAGTCTTGTGATTTACACAACTCTGCCACACTGTACAGATAAGAAGGTGACAACACTATGGGGGTTATTTACAAAAGGCAAATCCACTTTGCACTACAAGTGCAAACTACAAGTGCAAAGCACACTTAAAATTGCACTGAAAGTGCACTTGGAAGTTCAGTCGCTGTAGATCCGAGGGGGACATGCAAGGAAAATAAAAAACAGCATTTTAGCTTGCACATGATTGGATAATAAAATCAGCAGAGCTTTCCCTCATTTCAGATCTACCCCTCACATTTACAGCGACTGCACTTCCAAGTGCACTTTGCACTTGTAGTTTGCACTTGTAGTGCAAAGTGGATTTGCCTTTCGTAAATAACCCCCTATGTCAGTATGCAAAAAAGATCCCCAAATATAATTGAATTATAGTGGCCCAAAATGGAAAAGTAAAGTCATGTGTAGACAAAAAGTATATATACAAGATATAACCAATTTATTAATACATTTTAAAAACTGACATACAACAACAAAGATGCGTATATTAGCATGTGTATTACAGCTGAGTGATAAATGCTGCGAATCGTGAAACCCCAGCGCGTTTTGAAAAATAAAGATTCCTTCTTCAGGGGGTTAATAGAAAGAAGCAGGGCAATTGTTCTAAAAACAAACAGAGATATGTACTAATAACATACATCTTCAAAAAAGGTGAAAATATATATTGTACATGACTTTGTAATTTTACATTGCAGTATACAGTTGCAATAAAAAGTATGTGAACCCATTGGAATGATATGGATTTCTGCACAAATTGGTCATAAAATGTGATCTGATCTTCATCTAAGTCACAACAATAGACAATCACAGTGTGCTTATACTAATAACACACAAAGAATTAAATGTTACCATGTTTTTATTGAACACACCATGTAAACATTCACAGTGCAGGTTGAAAAAGTATGTGAACCCTTGTATTTAATACCTGGTGGAACCTCCTTTGGCAGCAATAACTTCAACCAAACGTTTCCTGTAGTTGCAGATCAGATGTGCACAACGGTCAGGAGTAATTCTTGACCATTCCACTTTACAGAACTGTTTCAGTTCAGCAATTTTCTTGGGATGTCTGGTGTGAATCGCTTTCTTGAGGTCATACCACAGCATCTAAATCGGGTTGAGGTCAGGACTCTGACTGGGCCACTCCAGAAGGCATATTTTCTTCTGTTTAAGCCATTCTGTTGTTGATTTACTTTTATGCTTTGGGTCGTTGTCCTGTTGCAACACCCATCTTCTGTTGAGCTTCAGCTGGTGGACAGATGGCCTTAAGTTCTCCTGCAAAATGTCTTGATAAACTTGGGAATTCATTATTCCTTCAATGATAGCAATCCGTCCAGGCCCTGATGCAGCAAAGCAGCCCCAAATCATGATGCCCCCACCATACTGCACAGTTGGGATGAGGTTTTGATGTTGGTGTGCTGTGCCTCTTTTTCTCCACACATAGTGTTGTGTGTTTCTTCCAAACAACTCAACTTTGGTTTCATCTGTCCACAGAATATTTTGCCAGTACTACTGTGGAACATCCAGGTGCTCTGGTGCAAACTGTAAACGTGCAGCAATGTTTTTTTTTGGACAGCAGTGGCTTACTCTGTGGTATCCCCCCATGAAATCCATTCTTGTTTAGTGTTTTACATATCGTAGATTCGCTAACATGGATGTTAGCATATGCCAGAGACTTTTGTAAGTCTTTAGCTGACACTCTAGGATTCTTCTTCACCTCATTGAGCAGTCTGTGCTGTGCTCTTGCAGTAATCTTTACAGGACGCCCACTCCTAGGGAGAGTAGCAGCAGTGCTGAACTTTCTCAATTTATAGACAATTTGTCTTACCGTGGACTGATGAACAGCAAGGCTTTTGGAGATACTTTTATAACCCTTTCCGGCTTTACGCAAGTCAACAATTCTTAATCGTAGGTCTTCTGAGAGCTCTTTTGTGCAAGGCATCATTCACATCAGGCAATGCTTCTTGTGAAAAGCAAACCCTGAACTGGTGTGTGTTTTTTAGAGGGCAGAGCAGCTGTAACCAACACCTCCAATCTCATCTCATTGATTGGACTCCAGTTGGCTGACACCTCACTCCAATTAGCTCTTGGAGATCTACACTGTGAATGTTTACATGGTGTGTTCAATAAAAACATGGTAACATAAAATTTTTTGTGTGTTATTAGTTTAAGCAGACTGTGATTGTCTATTGTTGTGACTTAGATGAAGATTAGATCACATTTTATGACCAATTTGTGCAGAAATCCATACCATTCCAAGGGGTTCACATACTTTTTATTGCAACTGTATAAACACACACAGTACACTTACATTGCCTAAGATGGTACAAAGCGTAAGTACACCAGTCAACATAGATTTCAAAAGCTAAATGTGCCATCCATCACCCCACCAGGAGAGCTCATTTGCAGCCAGAGAACCAGATGGAAAGAGGCCAAATACAAGAACCCAATATAGGATAGCAACAAGCCTGTGCTGCAAGGAAATAAGACAAATACGGGAGGCGCATGCGCGAGGCTGACTAGGCAGGTAATGTCCACCTAGCGCTCCGCATCTACCGGGACTTGACAACCGACATAAAACGAGTTGAAGACGCTAACTGTACCGAAACGGTAACCGATAGATAGCTAATACTCTCAGGCTCATAGATATATGATGTATAGTGGGAGAAGATCAAGGCTTAAAACACCAAAGGTCCCTGAAGCGCTGACGAAAGCTGTGACTAAAATGGCAGCAGCCTCTTCTTCCCGCTCCTCATTACCTCATTCACAGAAACTGAGTAAAGCTCAGTCAGCTTATAATATAGAACCTGAACCTGAATTTGACTTTAATTTGAGTCCGAATATCCTACTAAGTACAGCACCAAATTCAGACCTTATTGCCCAATTTGAAAGAGTTTTACAGAGGGCACTACAAAACACCTCAGATTCCATCACAGAGAAACTGACGCGGGAAATCCATGAGGTGGGCAGACGAACATCAGTATTGGAGCAAAGGATGGATGAAATTGATGGAATAACTGCATATAACACAGACGAATTGGAATTATTGAGAGAAGACAATATCTCCCTTCACAACCGTTTAGAAGAATATGAGAACAGAGCCAGAAGGTCTAATCTAAGAATACGTGGTATACCAGAATCTATATTAGACCTCCAACCTACAATTACCACACTCCTTCATGAACTAATTCCTGCAGTTCCTATTGAACGCTTGGAGATGGACAGGGTCCATAGAACACTAGCCCCCCGAAAAGAAGAAGGTCCCCCAAGAGACATTGTTATTAAGCTGCACTACTTCAATACCAAGGAACTACTTCTAGAAGCAGCCCGCAATAAAGATGCTCTGATTTTCCAAGGGCACAAATACCAGGTTTTCCAGGACCTCTCACAGCAAACCCTAACCAAAAGAAAAATGATGAAGTCTCAACTTTTAATTCTTCAACACAATCGCATACCTTATCGTTGGGGCTTCCCATTTGCCCTACGTTTCACATATAAAGGTAACTCCTACACCTGCAAATCAACTGAAGATCTTATCTCCATAATTAAAGAACTTTGTCTATCCATACCTGAAAATACCTCAGAAGGATCCAAGAGAAGAGCTTCCTCAGGTTCTCCCACAGCACAACAAGACCTGTCAGCTCTTCAAGCCCTCTCCAACACTAACAAAAGAAGCCGCTTAGCTGCTCCACAACAAACTGTCGAAGATCAAATGAACTGAGTCTATTCCAATTGGTGATATAAAAAATAAAAAATATTATTATTATCTAGATACTCGGTTAATAACCTGTTATGGTGACCCCTGAGGCAGACTTATCCTCTGTCTCAGCTGGTTTAACTCCTTATTGGGTTCTCCAAAAATTATTCACTTTGCATGTGATAATATTCATAGACTAATAGCTATGGAAGAATTAACTACAACCACATTATACATATATATAGCTGAGTCACAAATCTATGTGATAAAAGAACTGCATGGATTTTGTGAATACACCTCTAATAGTTTACCTGCTAAAGTGTTACCTCCCGTGCGTGAGTCAGAGAAACCCTTCAGTAATTCTCCACTGTCATTATATACATCCCAGTTATTCTAAATGAATTACATAATCTTTATATTATTTCACTGCCTCGCGCATGGGACACTACACTTCTTATCCTACACAGATCCTAATAGGAAACTTAAATGGTTATTGTTTTGTTTAAATTTGCCTTTAAAACTTGTTCAGTACAATAAGTTATATGTTATAAAGTTATACAGGTTGTTCGGTTCTCGTAGACAGCCCACTGCACCTCACAAACGTTCCTTACGTGCCTGGTATAATATACCAGACATCCTTTGGACGAAATAGTACCCATTGTGTGGTAACTGTTGCCACACATTGGATACTAGCTCCAATTCGGAGCTCAACTTAAATACTTAACACATTAATAAACTTCTCTCCATCACATTAATACCAGATTTATTATTTCATTTATTCCCCCCCCCCCCCTCCCAAGAAATAAAATAAAATAAAATTACCCAATACATAACTTATACTTAGCTTTTCATATCCATTTTCTTAGCTTTAAACAATTTAACGTACATTTCTCCTGAACTCTCCAACTACTACCTACACACTATATATATTCTGTTTAAGCTTACTCATTTATTACCATGACTTCTCTAAATGTGCTTACACTAAATGTACAGGGTCTCAATTCCCCTCCTAAAAGAACGAAAGCCTTTCAATTTTTCTCTTCTCTTTCAGCACATATTGTGTGCTTACAAGAGACACATTTTTCTACTCTTTCCTCTCCCAAATTTTGCCATCGTCAATATCCCCAAATTTTCAAAGCCTCAGCCTCAACTAAACAAAGGGGAGTAATGATAGCTTTCCATAACACTACACCATTTACTCTCCAGGCTGAGATTGCAGACCCTGAAGGTCGATACCTAATACTCACAGGTTTATTATTAGATGCCGAAGTAACCATTGTCACATATTATGCCCCGAACAAAAACCCTCTTGCCTTTCTTTCACACCTATTCACTATTGTAGATACACATAAAAAAGGGATGCTTATAATGTGCGGAGACTCAAACCAAGCAATATACCCAATTCTGGATAAATCCCCTACACCTTCCTCAAACCTCCGCCCCACTTACCAAAACCTGCTCAACCAACATACACTACTGGACACTTGGCGTGAACAACATCCTAAAAAACGACAATATACCCACTATTCCCACCCACACAAACAATTCTCTCGAATTGATCATTTATTTACTAATATCAATTCTGCACACCTTTTCTTTTTCATACATCACGGGACACAGAGCGACTTAGTCATTACTAATGGGTTATATAGTTTACCTTCAGGTGCTGGCACTGGCAACTTCCAAACCGGAAGTACCCTCCCCTATATAAGCCCCTCCCATCCGGGAGCACCTCAGTTTTTTGCCAGTGTCTAAGGTGTTGGCCAAAGAGTAACATGTGTTTTCCTGGGCTTGCGTACAGGTTCTTTTACGGGCCTTAGTAAGCTGTTCCGGATCCCACCAAAAAAGCTTCATAGCTAAACGGTCGGTACCCGGGCCTTGCAACAGAAGAGCAAGGTTTTGCCTGTAATGCCTCTCTTAGGAGGGCTGGACCCTGGGATCCAGAGCTCTGGTCATACCCATGACCAAGATGTTTTCTGTGCAGGGTGCTATACAGGTCCAGGGGAGTGGAATCCTTGGGAACCCGGTCCCTGAAGGTTTAATTACAATGCCTGCCGTGATAGGTGAAGTTTGGGCTTCTGTGGACCAAACAAAGTCCTGCGGCGGGGAACAGGTAAGTGGGGGCCCCCAGGAACTTGGTTCTATTGGGGGACCCCCAAGCCTAATTTGTCTTTCTGTCTGTTACCTAACGGTATTCCCGCTAATATCTGTGTATGCCTGTAACTACTGAAAAATGTAAAATTTTAATAGTAGTCAAGAAAAAAAAAAAAAAAAGAGGACCGCGGTACCTGTGTTAAACCACTAGAGGCCGCTGTGGTCCATTTTTTCTTGTCATGTGGATCTTTGGTTTTCTCAAGTCAAAAGATCCAGGCAGTTGGTAAGTTCTCTGTGGGAATCCACTTCCTCTGCCCTGTTGCTGCGCTCATCCACCGCACAGGCCCTCCGGCAAAAAGGGCCCTGGCTCCTAGTCCCTGCTTGGTTTTCGAAAAGGGCGCCAATGGCGCATGGGCGCGCGCGGGCGCGTGCACGCGCCTCCTATGAAAAAAAGGGGCGGGGCGGGTGGATGACGCTCGATGCGCGCCGCGGCGCTTCTGCGCATGTGCAGGCGTTCCAGCATGTATAAAAGACACAGTACAAGTGTCAGCTGGATGCAAACAGAGCTAGCAACAAACAGTGGCACACAGAGGCGGTTGATGCAGGCATCCCCATAGAAAGGCACTTTAGTGGACACCAGCTGGTATATAGCAGCAACTGTGTTAGACTATTACCAGCAAAATTGGTGTATGACGACGGGAATACCTCAGCTTTGGGCTTAAAGGATATGTCGTCCAGACGCTCCGGAAATAAGTCTTCCAGGAAGCCAAAGGGGTCTCCATCGGGCTCTGAGGATATTGGGCATGCTTGTACTGCACCAATCTCCCCTAAGAATTCAGAGGTCAATAGCCGTAGGAACCCCGCAGGAGTGCCTGGGGCTGCGGCTGTCCCCAGTCCACCTGCTCCTGTATATATAACAGAGGAGGTTTTATCCTCAACTCTGGGAGGATTGGAAGAGAGATTAACAGCATTGATCGCTGCTTCCCTGTCACAGGGAAAGCGCGCCCGATCTCCGTCTCCTCCTTCAGAGTGCCTGTTAGTGGAGGAACAGCCCCACACAGAGATCGACCTACCTGAAGGGGATCAGGATGAGGTTGATTCAGTTATGGAGGAATCAACAGTGGAAGAACCTTTCTCAGCATCTCAGGCTGAAAGATTATGGGTTCAGTCTCTGACTAACATGGTCCGATCAGCATTTAAAATGCCTCTGGCGGAACCATCAACCACTACGGTTTCCTCGCTGGGGTCGCTGAAAGCTCCCCAGGCTGTCTCTTCCTTCCCAATCCACCCTTTATTGGAAGGGCTTATTTACCAGGATTGGGAGCATCCTGATAAAATATTTGCTCCCCCCAAGAGATTTCCGGTGATCTATCCCATGGAGGATAAGTTCATAAAAAAATGGAGGGTCCCTACAGTGGACGCAGCCATCTCTTCTGTGAACAAATCACTGACATGTCCAGTAGATAATGTTCCAATGTTCAAAGACCCAATAGATAAAAAATTGGAGTCTTTACTAAAATCTGCTTTCTCTACAGCAAGCATGGTGACACAACCTGCGGTAGCAGCTATTGGGGTCTGCCAAGCGGTGAAAGATCAGTTGAGACAAGTCTTAAGGGACTTACCAGATCAGCAGGCTCTTGCCCTAGCTGACCTGCCTAGAGCCTTGTGTTTTGCGGTGGACGCCATAAAGGATACAATCCAACAGGCCTCCCGCTTTACGCTGTCTGTAGTACATATGCGTAGGCTTCTATGGCTCAAAAACTGGTCTGCTGAAGCTCCCTGTAAGAAATTGCTGGTTAGCTTCCCATTTCATGGAGAACGCTTATTTGGAGAAGATCTGGACAAATATATCCAGAAAATTTCTGCCGGTAAAAGTTCACTCTTACCGGTTAAGAACAAGAGTAGAAGTCCTTCTTTTAAGAGGCCTACTTCTCCAGTCCCTGGCACATCGGCTGTGAAACAGTTCCGACGGCCTCCGCGGTCAAATTCAGGGGGCAGAAATCAGGGACAATCACAGGGTAACAAGAAACCCTGGATCAAGAGAGGTACAAAACCTCCCCCCAAGTCATGAAGCGTTGCCCCCACTCAATCGGGTGGGGGGAAGACTTCAGTTGTTCACAGAGACCTGGCGGGACACCATCAGAGACAGATGGGTGCTCTCCGCAGTAAGTCTGGGATACAAGCTGGAGTTAAAAGACACTCCTCCTGCCCAATTTATGAGGTCAAACGTGCCAAGCGATCCCCAGAAGAGAGGATCCCTCCTTCTGGCACTAGAACAACTATTGCTCCAAGGTGTAATCATGAAGGTTCCCCTGGAAGAAAGCGGATTCGGGTTTTACTCGAACCTTTTTACAGTCCCCAAACCAAATGGGGACGTGAGGCCCATATTAAATCTAAAAGGGCTAAACAAGTTTCTAAATATCAGGACTTTTCGGATGGAGTCGATCCGATCGGTGGCCACCGCCCTACAAGGGCAGGAATGGTTAGCCTCGATCGACATAAGGGATGCTTATCTGCATATTCCCATCTTTCCGGCCCACCAGAAATTTCTACGCTTTGCAGTAGAAGGGCGCCATTTTCAGTTCAGAGCCTTACCTTTCGGTCTGGCCACAGCACCACGAGTGTTCACAAAAATTCTGGCCCCACTATTGGCCAATCTAAGAACACAAGGTGTAACGATAATGGCATATCTAGACGACCTGCTACTAATAGACCACTCAGTGGAAAAGCTGGAAGTAGCTATTCACAAGACAATCAAGTATCTGGAATATCACGGTTGGATTATCAACCGGGACAAGTCAGCTCTAAGACCAGTCAAAAGTCTGGAATACTTAGGGCTAAGGCTGGATTCAAATCAGAGAAAGATTTTCTTACCTCCAGAGAAGGTGTCGTCTTTAAAAGATTTGACCCACTTAGTGGGTACAAAAAGAAAACCATCCATACGCCTGTGCATGAGGCTGCTGGGAAAAATGGTGGCTTCATTCGAAGCAGTACCCTACGGTCAATTCCATTCAAGGAACTTGCAGAGGGCCATACTGTCAGCCTGGAACAAAAAAGTTCAGGCTTTAGACTTACCAATGTCCCTGTCCCCTTCAGTCCGGTTTCTTGGAAGGTGGTCACTACAGATGCCAGCCTCATAGGCTGGGGGGCAGTACTGGAGCAATGGTCTCTCCAGGGCAAGTGGTCAGAAGCAGAGAAGGCCCTGCCCATCAATCTCTTAGAGATACGAGCAGCCCGGTGTGCCCTAGTAGCATGGACATCCAAACTCCAAAGGTCCCCTGTCAGAATTCAATCAGACAATGCCACGGCAGTGGCATATATCAATCACCAGGGTGGCACCAGGAGTCGTGCAGCCCAGAGGGAAGCGAATTGCATCCTGGAATGGGCAGAAAGATATGTCCCAGCCATATCCGCGGTTTTCATCCCAGGAGTGGAAAATTGGAAAGTGCACTTTTTAAGTCGCCAGCAATTATGCCCGGGGGAATGGTCTCTTCATCCCGAGGTTTTCCAGGCAATATTCCAGCGGTGGGGAACACCGGATGTAGATCTGCTAGCATCCAGATTCAACGCAAAGGTGGACAGATTTGTGTCTCGCACAAGGGATCCCCTAGCTTGCGGCTCGGATGCCCTAGTGTTCCCTTGGGATCAGTTCAAGCTGATATATGCATTCCCACCGCCACAATTGTTACTGCGATTAATCCACAGAATCAGGGTAGAAAAGAAACCAGGGATTCTGGTGGCTCCAGCGTGGCCCCGAAGGGCATGGTACGCGGGGATTGTAAAAATGTCAGTGAGGAGTCCTTGGACCCTCCCACATCGTCCGGACCTGCTGTCGCAAGGACCGATATACCACCCTTCCTTACCAGCCCTAGGTTTGACGGCCTGGCTATTGAAGCCCACATTCTGAAAAAGAGAGGGCTCTCTAATCCTGTGGTATCTACCATGATCAATGCCAGGAAGCCGGTATCCAGGCAGATCTATTATAGGATCTGGAAGGCGTACATTACATGGTGTGAGGCCAAGAAATGGCATCCACGTAAGTACGTGATAGGTAGGATTTTGGACTTCCTACAGTGGGCTGTAGATAGGAAGCTGGCCTTGAGTACTATCAAGGGTCAGATTTCGGCCTTGTCAATATTTTTTCAAAGGCCCTTGGCTTCGCATTCACTAGTCAAAGCTTTCATACAAGGAGTGATGCGTATTAGCCCTCCGGTTAGTATTCCCATATGTCCATGGGACTTAAACCTGGTTCTGTCGGTTCTACAGAAACAACCGTTTGAACCATTGCAACACATTTCCTTGGTTCTTCTCACCAGGAAATTGATTTTCTTAGTAGCCATTTGTTCGGCTAAAAGAGTATCGGAATTAGCCGCCTTGTCCTGTAAGGAGCCATATCTGGTTGTCCATAAGGACAGAGTAGTATTACGTCCTCATCCAGCCTTTCTTCCTAAGGTGGTATCGAGGTTTCATTTGAACCAAGATGTGGTTCTTCCTTCTTTTTTCCCCAAACCTAGCTCGGTAGAGGAAAAGTTATTGCATTCTTTGGATGTAGTAAGAGCAGTTAAAGCTTATCTAAAAGCCACTGTCCAGATTCGCAGAACGGATACTTTGTTTATTCTGCCGGAAGGCCCTAGAAAGGGTCAGGCAGCATCAAAATCTACTTTAGCCAAGTGGATTCGACAGGTCATAATACAAGCCTATGGCTTGAGAAAGAGACCGCCTCCATTCAAAGTTAGGGCGCACTCCACAAGAGCAGTTGGAACTTCATGGGCAGTGCATCACCAGGCCTCTCTGGCTCAAGTCTGTAAGGCCGCAACATGGTCTTCAGTACACACGTTTACTAGATTCTACCAGGTAGACGTTAGAAGTCAGGAGGATGTCGCCTTTGGGCGCAGTGTGTTGCAGGCCACAAAAGATCCTCATGCCTGATGGCGCCCAGCTTATGTATCCCTCCCCTCATTTGGCATTGCTTTGGGACGTCCCATTAGTAATGACTAAGTCGCTCTGTGTCCCGTGATGTACGAAAAAGAAAAAGGGATTTTTATAACAGCTTACCTGTAAAATCCTTTTCTTGGAGTACATCACGGGACACAGAGCTCCCACCCCTCTTTTTGGGACACTTATTGCTTTGCTACAAAACTGAGGTGCTCCCGGATGGGAGGGGCTTATATAGGGGAGGGTACTTCCGGCTTGGAAGTTGCCAGTGCCAGCACCTGAAGGTAAACTATATAACCCATTAGTAATGACTAAGTCGCTCTGTGTCCCGTGATGTACTCCAAGAAAAGGATTTTACAGGTAAGCTGTTATAAAAATCCCTTTATCCTTCACTCCCAAATTATTCCATGTACATGGTCAGACCATAATGCTACTATCACTACCTTCTCTTCCCTTGTCCCAAAACCCAACTATCGCTCTTGGACTATAAATGACAATCTTTTAGCCATCCCGACCTATAGACAAACAATTAAAAAAACTATTCAAGAATATTACACGAATAATAAGTCGACAGATATTAATCCTTTGACGCTTTGGGAAGCCCACAAACCAACAATAAGAGGAGTATGCCTCAGTCAAGCAGCTCATCTTAAAAAACAGAATAAAATTATTCAGACAAAATTGGAAGAAACTTTTTACAAAGCTTCAGAGGATTTTCAAACAACTCCTTCCCCCAGTAACAAACTAACCTATGATAAAGCAAAGCTGGAACTAGACATTTTCTTAACGGATTCGGCAGAAAAAATCCTTCGAAAATCTAGACATACATTATATATGAAAGCAAATAAACCCACTACCTTTTTAGCTCTAGCTTTACGTAAAGCAGACCACATTAGAAAACCAATACGACTGCAAATTACAAAAAATAATTTTTCTAGCAATCCACTAAAGATAGTAAATGAATTCCAAAGGAAACTGACAGATTTATACAAAGATACCCATAAAATAGACCAAACAAAACTATCCTCTTTACTTTCTACTATTCAACTGCCCTCATTCAACACTAACCAACTTGAATCCCTTGAAAGACCTATTACAACAGAGGAATTACATTTAGCTATAAATACTTTGAAACTGCATAAGCGTCCTGGCCCAGATGGCTTTTCAGCCACATATTACAAACGATTCTCCACACTACTCTCCCCTCTCCTAACAGAAGCTTTTAATTCTCTCCTCTCAGGACATTTTTTTCGTCCTGAAACCCTTCTAGCCTCTATATCAATGATACCTAAACCGAACTCGGACGACACTTCCTGGTCCAATTATAGACCTATCTCAGTACTAAATTTAGACATCAAATTACTAGCTAAGATCCTTTCAAATAGACTTAACCCCATAATAGGGAAACTCATAAATAAAGACCAAACCGGCTTCATACCATCCAGACACACGGGAGACAATATACGGAGGGCAACCCTTCTTGTACATATGGCACGTACCCGGCGCATCCCTGCCTGCTTCCTCTCAATAGATATCCAGAAAGCATTTGACACTTTATCTTGGGATTATCTAAAATCTATTCTCCAAAAATGGGGTTTCGGAACAAATTTTCTACAATGGCTATTATCACTGTATGATAATCCAAAAGCACATGTTTTATACTCAGGATTTCGATCTGAACCCATAAAAATAGAAAGAGGAACCAGGCAGGGCTGCCCTTTATCCCCACTCCTTTTCGCTTTAGCGATCGAACCCCTTGCACAAATGATTCGTACGAATGTCAATATTAAAGGTCTCGAATTGGGTGGACACCAGCATAAGCTATGTATGTTTGCTGATGACATTTTGATTTTTCTCACGTCTCCCCTAACATCAGCACCTAACCTTATAGATACACTTACTAAATTTAGTATGATCTCCGGCCTAAAAATAAACACCCAAAAATCTAAAGCCCTGAATATCTCACTCCCTCTGGAATTACTTACGGAATTACAAAACTCTCTTCCCTTTACTTGGTCTAACACACATATTACCTACCTAGGTATCTCATTTACAGCTGACCCATCTAATTTATATCAAGCTAATTACCCTCCTTTACTAAAACAACTTACCTCATTGATGAAGAATTGGTCCACATTACCACTGGCATGGATGGGTAGAATAACTGTAGCTAAAATGTCCATATTACCAAAACTTTTATATCTTTTTAGAAACCTTCCAATCCGGGTCCCAGCCTACTTTTTCCGAATCATCCAACGCAAAGTGTTGCAATTTATATGGGGCAAAATTAAACCACGCTTATCACAAAATACCCTTTTTACTCCTCGAACACAGGGAGGTCTAAGCGTACCCAACTTTAGCAAATACTACTATGCTGCCCAACTTGCCCAACTCCCTAAATATCATGCCACTAAGGAGATTCCACTATGGGTTTCGATCGAATCGGCCGATTGTGACCCCCTTTCACTGGCAAATATCCTATGGCTCCCCCCTTCACTCCGGCGAAGAATTTCTAACCCTATTACCAAACATAGTCTGACTATCTGGGACAGGTTCAAATCACGATTTAGATTACAATCCTTACATAACCCTCTTCTTTCCTTCTTACATAACCCTGATTTCTATCCGGCCTGGACCTTCCCATCCTCTTTTTCAACTTGGTCTAAAAAAGAACTAATACGAACACACCAATTTATTGATTCAAATGAAATCATCCCCTTCCCCACACTTAGTGATACCTATGACCTACCTCCAACAGAAACCTTCAGATACTTACAAATTAAGAATTTTATACAGCTAAACAACCCTCAGAATATGTTCACTGATGAACGCACGACATTTGAGCATACCTGCATTACTGACCCACATAAACGAGGCTTGATCTCTGACCTATACAGACAACTACTGCTTCCTATCTCTGAAAACCCTCCACCATACACATCTAAATGGGAATCCGATTTGAATCTCCAACCTGGAAATTTAAATTGGCCACAAATATGGAAAGCAACAAACTCAGCAACACCAAATATTGCTGCCCTAGAAACGAACTACAAGGTTCTCACACGATGGTACTTAGTTCCTGCTAGAATCTCTAAATTCCACCCACAATATCCTGCACAATGCTTTAGAGGTTGCACTGACAAAGGCACACAATTACATATTTGGTGGACCTGTCCCATTGTTCTCACCTTTTGGAAAAAAATATTTGATCTATTATCCACCATGTTTAGCACCACTTTGCAACCAGACCCCACAGTAGCTCTTCTAAATAGTAAACCCCCAAATATTACTAACCGACAATTTAAACTGATGTTATATGTAACTACAGCTGCAAAACAATCAATTGCTTTCGCATGGAAAACTTCCACTTTAAGCATTGTACCGGTTAAACATAGAATTAATCAGGCATTAATTCATGCTAAAACAGAAGCGATCTATTTAGATAAAATTGCCAAATTTGAAGCACTTTGGAGCCCATGGATAAATCACCACCTACCACAGGGCTTTGACCTTGCACTGGTGCTGACTTAATTACAATGCCCTAATCACTATCCAATCCTATTTAGACACATATCCCCCACTCCTGACTCCCTCTGGAGAAATTTCCCACATCCTATCCCTTATTCCCCTGTTACCTTGATCTTGTCGAATTAGAGACCCACAAAATGTATTTCCACTCAATAAAACAATGTATATTTATACCACGGATGATTTAGTTCACTGACCTATCATTAACGACTTTAGTATGACACATAGTTGTCCATTTAGACAGTGACGACCCTCTTTATCTTCAGGACACGCCAAGCCACCTAGCTGGACCTTGGCCCTGATACGATTTAAGTTGACCGCGACTGTCTTTTATTAATATACCCAATTAAACTATTCATCTTCTTTTATGTATTCCTTACGATTAGATATTGATAAATCTGATTACAAATGGTATAAGATAAGCTTTCTTATTACATATTACTCTTTCCCCCCCCCCCCCCCTCCTCCCTTTTTCTTTTTTTCTCTCTTCCCTCTTTTATTATACTGTTTCATTTAATGATTGTTATTACTTATGCATTTATTTTCAATAATGCATTTTCTTTACTCCATATTTATATACAAAATTGTAGAGAAGATAAAAATTCCATCTACACTTATCTACTTAATTTTTAAAATCTTGTATAACATATATGAACTGTATTGTGTAATCTTTAATAAAATATTTGAAAACAGGAAATAAGACAAATACCAATATGGTATGAAGACATCAAAAAAGAGAGAGTAAATTACTTATGTTTCAAATGCAGAGCAAAATGCAGTACCCAAAAATGCTATAGGGATGCAATAAATGCATCCAATATTTTAGTTATAATGCTAAATAATCCCTGTTCATTGAAGTCGGATCCACAGTCGTACGACTGTCGTGTCGTACCAGTGTGAAAGAGACCTAAGTCAATCACTGTTTTATTCCAGTGATATGAGCTAAGAGGAGAGTATAAATAACTTGAGCAACCTTTCAAAAGGGTCTTTACCTTACCTCCTGGGCTTTGACCTAGTGAAGATGCTACAATGGGACAGGCTTTTCTTGGGGCATGGGCCCTGCCAGGACCTTAGCCAAGGCTCACAAAGTCTAAGTTGGCCTGTGTTGGAGCAGGGTCATTGCTAGGTCTACAAAATATCTGGGGCTAGTCCCATCAACATGGGGGATGGTGCTTTGGGGTGGGGGCGCAGGTCGCCCCCTGCCCCAAAGCACCCACCCCCCATGTTGAGGTCATGCGGCCTGGTACGGTTCAGGAGGAAGGGGGGCGCTCTCTCGTCCCCCCTCTTTTCCTGCGGCCTGCCAGGTTGCGTGCTCGGATAAGGGTCTGGTTTGGATTTTGAGGGGGACCCCCACGCCGTTTTTTCGGCTTTGGGGATTCCCCTTAAAATCCATACCAGACCGAAGGGCCTGGTATGCTCCTGGAGGGGGAACCCATGCCGGTTTTTTATTTAAAATTTGGCGTGGTGTTCCCGCTCAGGATTCATACCAAACAGTGCCTGGTATTGGCAGGAATCCACGTCGGATCCCGTTCAATACAGTGTCACGTCACCTTTGCGCTATTGCAGCGAGCGCGAGATGTCGGCACCCTGTCGCCGAGATGTCGACACCCTGTCGCCGAGAATCTCCGCGATGGGATCGCGATGGATATACAATGTCGGCGGCACCTACTGTATATATATATATATATATATATATATATATATATATATTTATAACATTATATAGTATCATTACATCAGGGTCCCCAAAGCCCCCCTCATTACATCAGTATCCCCAGAGAGCTTGCCACGCCACCTGCCACCATATATGGATTGTTACAGAGAGGATAGGGTATATAGAAGAGAGGCTAGTGTATACAGAGAGGCTAGTGTATACAGAAGACATGCTAGGGTATACAGGGAGGCTAGTGTATACAGAGAGGCTGGGTATACAGAGAGGCTGGGTATACAGAGAGGCTAGTGTATACAGAGAGGCTGGGTATACAGAGAGGCTGGGATATACAGAGAGGCTGGGGTATACAGAGAGGCTGGGGTATACAGAGAGGCTGGGTATACAGAGAGGCTAGTGTATACAGAGAGGCTGGGTATACAGAGAGGCTGGGGTATACAGAGAGGCTGGGGTATACAGAGAGGCTGGGTATACAGAGAGGCTAGTGTATACAGAGAGGCTGGGTATACAGAGAGGCTGGGTATGCAGAGAGGCTGGGTATGCAGAGAGGCTGGTGTATATACAGAGAGGTTAGGTATACAGAGAGGCTGGTGTATATACAGAGAGGCTGTTGTATATACAGAGAGGCTGTTGTATATACAGAGAGGCTAGGTATACAGAGAGGCTGGTGTATATACAGAGAGGCTGTGTATACAGAGAGGCTAGTGTATACAGAGAGGCTGGTGTATATACAGAGAGGCTGGTGTATATACAGAGAGGCTAGGTATACAGAGAGGCTGGTGTATCTACATAGAGGCTGGGTATACAGAGAGGCTGGTGTACATACAGAGAGGCTAGGTATACAGAGAGGCTGGTGTATATACAGAGAGGCTGGGTATACAGAGAGGCTGGTGTATATACAGAGAGGCTGGGTATACAGAGAGGCTGGTGTATATACAGAGAGGCTGGGTATACAGAGAGGCTGGTGTATATACAGAGAGGCTGGGTATACAGAGAGGCTGGTGTATATACAGAGAGGCTGGGTATATAGAGAGGCTGGTGTATATACAGAGAGGCTGGGTATATAGAGAGGCTGGTGTATATACAGAGAGGCTGGGTATACAGAGATGCTGGGTATACAGAGAGGCTGGGTATATAGAGAGGCTGGGTATACAGAGAGGCTGGTGTATATACAGAGAGGCTGGGTATATAGAGAGGCTGGGTAGTACAGTTTCCCCCCTCCCCCTCCCCCATGGTCTGCCCTCACCTGCTCAGGACTCTATGATATGGGCAGAGCAAGGAGGAGACTTACTCTCACACACACTGATCTCCTGGCTCTGGCTGTCAATGTCAGTGAAGCCCGGAGTGCAGACTCAGTGAGAGTGCCGCGGCTGTGTGGGCGTGACACTCTCACGGTAGGGCTGGCCCTGGACTTGGGGCTATGGGCCCCAGATTCAGGGCTCCAGCCTCAATAGCCACCCCCTAATGATGCCACTGTGTTGGGGTCTAAATAATCAGGAAGAATGCTACCTGTTTGGAACATCTTCATCTTTATATTCATCTTCAGCTATGCTGAACAATTTTCAAGAGAGCTTAGGCGAAGCTGCAGCCACATGAACATTAAATGGAGGCTCATCTCTTTAAGGTACCTCTGGATGCTTGTATAGGGTCTGAGGATCAATTCCTATTGGGAAACTGCTAGTAAAACATAAGGACCACCAATAGCTGCTCTATTGTCATTGCTGAAGGAATTAGAGCCATCAGTAGCTCATTTTAAAGGATTTACTGCAACTAGGAAAGTGCTACTGAGAAAGCAGGGGCACTCTCTAGCTGTTATTACCGGGAGGCTGCTACAATCACGTTTTCTAGTAAAAGAATATTTGGAACATTTAGCTATTTTTGGTATCCCGTATCTCTCCACAGGGTTATTGTCCAAAAAATGTAATAAATTAATAAATGACTGGTGCCCAACTGTTTATTTACCCAGTTTATTAACTGTTAAATAAGTAGTCTCTTGAGCCACTTGGCATTCATCACACACTGCCCAGGGTTAATAGGGTGCTACATAATATTATTTTTGCATATCATTACATTTTGATCTCATGTGGTGCAGGGGAGTTGCTAAGGTGTCCTGCGGACCCCTTACCTGTTAACCACAATTCAAATTTTGTTCTTCTGTCAAAGTCGCCATTCATTCATTTGGGCAAGCCGTATTTGTTACACCCTCTAGCCACCCTTAAAGGAAGGTTTACCTATGGGAATGATTGGCAGTATGCTAAATATGAAGGCAACTAGGACCTCGGTAGAGGAAAGATTGCTGGGTCATCCAGGATAGTAAATAGGTGGGCTTGGTGGCGTACCTAGAATATTTGAAACCCATCTAAATTTTATTTTCAGTTATAATCTTAATTTTTTTTGAATACTAATAATGATCAGAAACAGTTAAGACAATGACGATTTTCTTTACCTGATTGTTGTACATGTAATCTAGTTGGTTAAAAAAAAAACATTCAAGGAGAAATGAGTGAAGCAGGAAACATGCAGTTATTAACAGTGTGCCAACAAAATAATAATTCATGGGGTTTAATAGCAGTACACTGTGGCAATACATGGGGCTAAGGACAGGTATGTGGAGGTCGTCCTATTGTAATAGATTGCCTCTGGCCCAAAACCAGAATGTATGGTATGTCCTGTTCTGCCTCTGATCCAAATTCAAAGTGATGTGAATGCATGCATGCACAAGAATCACACACTGAGACGGACTTGTTAGTATGGGCTCTCCCTCATCTCTGAGGTTTATTCAAGGTCTCAGCCCCTTATATAAACTAAGTGACATAAGCAATCGTCATCACAAATGTGTGCATATCATTGGTTCATCTGTATATGATCCTCTTCCTGTGACGTCTGTCTTCTCCACGAGACAAGCCACATGCTGCACATTCCTCAGCTCGGCAGCCATGTTTCAATACACGATTGGTTGGGCAGGAAGGAGGGAGGTGAAGGAGTAGGGGAGTGAAAGAGACATCTGTTCCTCGTTTATCTGTTTGTCATATTATGTAAGGGAAAACACTACTGTCTGATTATAAGATTACCAAAACACACACATATATATATATATATATATATATATATATACACAAGAAGGAAAAGAAACAATAAAAATAATAAAGAAAAAAAGAAAATAACAATATTTGAGTGGATAGAAGAGAGAGAGAGATAACAGTCAATTTATTAGCTCCATCACACTATAAACAACTGTGATTAAAAAAAATATGTAAGCATATTGACAATCCTGACAATACATGCTTTACAAATGGGAAATTATACACAATGCGTAGGCAGAAGTCGATTGCTATAATATTCAGGCAGTAAAAGGGCAGTCATTACAATACGCAGGCATCAAACGGTCGACTTGCACAATATGAGAGCAATAAATAGACAATTGTAAAAATATGTGGGCAACAAACTAAAAGTTCCTTCTTCCCCAAGCACCCCCCCCCCCCCTCCACATCCCAGGGAAAAAACTACTGACTTGTTATCTCCCTGTCCCAGTAAATATTTTTCCCCACCTAGCAAAAATCCACCCTCTATCAGCAACAAACCCTTTCCTAGTAAGACTCCCAAAGAACCCCCCCATCTCGACTCAAACACTTACTAGACCTTAGATAGAGTGGCACCCAGAGCAAAGTGAAGGAAAATTCTACTGGCAGTTTGTGTAGTTGAACTACAGTACTAATGGTCTAAATCCGATTGTGAGCTGTGTGTGACTTGCAGTTACAAGTCAGATAAGAATGAAGATGGACAAAAAATAAAGAAAACATCAAGTTTGAGCCCAATTTCAGAGCATCCTCAATGCATTCCAGACTGACATCCAGTTTTTCCAATGTGTAAGATCAGTAAACCTCTGAGAACATCTTTTGAGAGTAAGCTGTTTCATGGTCCAAAGATCTGACACAGGTGCCAAGGAACAAGCAGTGCAGACAAGTTCATGTAGCTATCAGTGGTATTACTGGCCCTTTGTAGAGATCATTATTGAAGTAGAGGAACAAAAAAACTGCAGAGTCTAGTAAAAGAAAAAAAAAATCACTATATATACCCAGGAAAAGTTAAAACACATTTCAAGGCAACACGTCAATCAGTGAACTTTTACATGATTCAGGAATCATTTCCTATGTAATGAAGTTAGTCACTTAAATTTTTCTTTAATTAATTGCTGTCTTGGTTACTTAAGTAAATAAGTTAAGTAATAGTACAATCTCTAGTAGTTTTTGTTAATTGGGCCCCTGCAGATATGTGCCATAATGTACTAGTATGCACTGCATACTAGCACATTATGACAGACTAACCTTACAAACAGAGCCCTCCAGTGCTAAGCTTTCATAGGTTCAGTGCTTCCATCTTTGCCCGCCTTCCTTCTGGATTCTCATATAATTTCAGGCCCGGCGCTGTCTGCATTATGCTGAGCGAACTGCACATGCGCAGTGGCATAATTGCCTGGAGCCAATGTAAATATCGATAAATGGCACAATTTTGGTAGATATTCACAGTACCTACAGGTAAGACTTACTATAAGCTTATCTGTAGAGCAGAATTATTTAGAAAGTTTAATACCACATTAAGACCCTCAAAGGTGCTGCAGCTTCTGGTCACATGGCTTTGTAATTTAAACTGGTAGTAAAGTTTCATTGGACACTTGTACCTATAGTTAAGCTTACAATAAAGCTTACCTGTAGAAACAAGGAATATGTCCTAAACGTATACCGATTAGGAGATATTCAGTGTCTCTGCAGCCGGTGACGTCACCGGCGCATGCGCTCAGAAGAAACGGCATACTCATGTTGTTCCTTCAGAGCACTGCGCCGTGGTCGATGTCATTACGTCTCGGCCATTCAAGAGCCCAAAGCCTGCGAACCCGGAAGAAAGACCACATGAAGATGGAAGCCCTGTCGGTGGTGACAGCACGCCACTGGAGGTCTTCATTTCAAGGTAAGTCTTTCATAATGTGCTAGTATGTGATGCATACTATCACATTATGACTTTACCTTGCAGGGAGAAGATTTTTTTTGTTAACTTTCCTTCCACTTTAAAAAGATCTCTCTCTCTGTATGTGAGACAGGAGGGAGCTCCCTGGTTTGATTGAGAAACACCTGGCATGCATGCTTACAGTACTAAACAGTTGAGGTTCCTAGAACTGTAGATTACAAATAACATGTTGGCACTTTTTTTTTTTTTTTTTTACTGTTGTCCCTCCCTCTGACTGGCATTATTGCACTTTCCTCTAATATGTGACCTGTGGCAGTGGAGCTGTTTGCCCTGGCAAATGGGATGGAGCTTACTGTAGATGGATAAATCAGGGCTTTGCAGTTATTTAATTGTAACACAATACTTTTCTTATGCTTAGGAGACTAGCTCCACTATGGCAGCCAGGAGCTTAAAGAAACCCAGTCACCTCACTTCTCCGACCCTCTTATATTAAACTTTACAGCACTATCCCATTATTCCTTCCTTCATCAGTGGCGCTGCTAAATTACTGGTAATTGAGGGCTATGGGGAAGCATGTGACCTCCCATTATCTAGTGCAATGTCACATTACAGAGGGGGTGACGTCAACACTCGCTTGGGACTTTGCATCAGCAGCATCCGAGGAAGGGGGGGGGGCAGAGGAATAATATGAAGGTGGGTATAGGTAGGTCAGAGGTAGATTTTAAAGAGACCCAGTCACTTTGCCCTAAATGGGGTCTCTTTAAAGCAGTTTTCCGCTCTCTGTCATGTATCCAAACTTACAGCCTGAATGCCACACGGCACCCTTAATTAGCAGCATTTTCTTATTCCTTTTTCTGGCAAGAGTTTTGACTCCCTAGAAAGCAGGGCAATCTAATATGTAAATCACAAAATTTGCAGAGAAAGCCAAGGGGTGTCTTGCCCCCTCCTCCCTTCAACAGCTTCTCATTGAGGAGGCCACTCATTACTTTGAAGAACAGGTAGAGAGTTCTGGAAAGCAAAGCAAGAGGGGGCAGGCAACCCCCCTGCAAAGTTTCTTTGCAGCAGTTTACATTTTTATGTTGGAGACCAGAGTGCCCTAGGTTTTAGAAATCCCAGGATACTCATAATGATAATAAAAAAAGTGTACAAAACCTTCCGCTTGTCGATCCCCTTCTTCAGGATCATCTTATGCAGGGTCTTGTCCAGACGCCTCATGAACTCTGACAGTTTCTCTCCTGTCTTTTGGTAGCAGTGCTCCAGCTGGTAATTGAGCTCAGTGATTTTCTCTGTCCCACCGAACACATTCTGTAGAATGTCCAGATAATCCTGCGCATCATAGTCTGTCTTGCTCATCTTGAGGTTGCGTATGGCCTCTAGAGCAGGCCCCTTTAAACTCTCAGCAATTCTCTGCTTCTTTCTGTGGTCTGGGACTTCCCATTCTTCTAAGGCCTGAGTGGCACCGTCCAACCACTCCTCAAACCCCTCTTCACCCGAAGGTACAGGTTTCCTACCAGAGAATATTCTGAGTTTTCTGTATCCTGACATTTGATAGTCTGTAGGATCCTTCTTACAGTGGGCTACAATCTCCCCCTTCCGGTCTTTTGCTTTTGGGGACTGCGGTGGGGATACCTGTGGAGATGATGGTTTAGGTGTCTGACTCCATCCTCCTGGTATGAGTGGCAGCGCATGTATTAAGCTATAGGTCTGATCATCCATCGCTCTTATACTCGGACTCTTGAAATGTTCTGGGATTTCATTCATCCATGCTATTAGTGCGTGGGTCAGTGTGGAATCCATTCTGACATCCATCACCCATACCTTCTGGTTCGGGGACAGTGACGTTACTAGCCGCTTCACCGCTTCTTCTTGCCAGGTCCCTGGGAGCTCTATGACTACTGCCGCGGCTGAATCTGTGTATGCTGCCTTGCACCACTGTTCTATTTCCAGTGGGTCCATGCTGGTACTTTTGGCACGTTACTTGCTGCAACAGGATCCCGGACTCGAGAGCCCCCACGTGTAGCGCTACCCCCAGTTAAGAGAGCCGCTGGATTTGTTTTGGGCCCTGTGTACAGCACCGCCAACCCCCGACAATCTACTCGACCCACTCTGGCACAGCTAGTCTAGGGATTGTTCTCTTATCACAATCTAACAGTCTATACACATAATCTATTTGTATTTGCAAGGGTAACCTCTTTGCATAAAGACAACACACTGATAGCAACAGATAAATTATAACGTTTCTTTACTTTGGATAAAAGGCATAAGGTTAACACATAACACATATATGTCTGCAGAGCCCTGCAGCAGGAAATATAACGCAGGCGGTTACCCGCCAAGTACAACTATCTCTAACTATGCGCCCTTATGGCGCAGCAACCAAAGTTCTAACTACAGATCAGGCCTGACCCAGATCTAATCTCAGTCTCTAGAAGAACAATTTCTTTGCATGCAACTTGACTGGTGGTGCACAACAGGAATGGTAATTTGTAATCCAAAGGGTAGGAAAATAAAAAGGAGAATGAACCCCTCACAGGAGACTACTCAACTCAGTTCCGCCACTAGTCTCCTGTGGGACAGTAGAATAGAACCCGGAGGGCCAAGGCAGTCTCTAGGCCGAAACAAAGTACAGTCTATATGAATGAGCAGGTGCTCGCTCACCACTCCGGACGCGATCCCAGTCCGGGACTTCCACCTACTGTGTCTCCACACAGAGTATCCGCAACGACCGGGTCTCCGGTCCAACTGATGTCCAAACTCGACAAAGTCAGGTGCCACCCAAGCTCCGCAGTGGGGTGGAAGGCTCTCTGGAAGTTGTGCAAGGCCCTGGCTTCCGGCCCTGCACTGCAGCAGATCCGCACATGAAGACCTGTTGATTGCAGCGCGGTGTCCAAAGAGGCCGAGCTCAGCCTCGCCCTCTTCTTATATAGCCCCTCCCATGAGTCTCTGCGGTTGCTAAATGCACCCTGGGTGTTGAAAGGGGTTCTAGGTAACGTAGTCCCGGGGCCTTAAAGGAGACCCTGCTACATATATATTTATATATATATATATATATATATATATATATATATATATATATATATATATATATAAATAAAAATATTATATTATTATAATATTATTCTAAATAAAAATGATATTTACTAAATTTACAACATTTCTGTTTTCTGTAGGTAAAAAGGTTTTGATGTAAATACAGTTCCTCTTTAAAGCGGAGCTCCGGCGACAAATCATTTTTTTTTTCATAGTCATTCAGACACTTTACTTGTCCTAACATAATTTATGTGTTTTTAATCAGCTGCTGTCCATTTTCGTATGGAAGATGAATTAAAAAAAAACACCTCCCGGCCGTTTCCATCTTGCTTGTGGGCATGTGAAGCAAGCCCACAAGCATTGTTTTCGGGGATGCAGTGAATCCTGAACTCCCAGCATTCACCGCTCGTTCCCACGCATGCTCTGTAGTTTACGGCGAGGAGCGCCGTAAACTACAGGGTTGCCATCACAACGGATGGCGGCATCGGAAGTTCCCGCCCCATTGTGATGGCAATCAAACTGAAATTAAAAAAAAGATTGCGTCACTTCTGCTTTCTAAATCCCGCGATAACTCGAGGCAAGCCTCTGCAATGACTCCTGGGAACAATGACACAAGCTCCCAGGAGACATTGCAGCACTGTGGAAATGACAAAATACCCGCAGAATACCCGCCCATATCTGCAGAATACTAAGACCGGAAACACAGAGGAACACCTGGCAAACACAGGAACTGTAGGAAAAAAAAATGTCAGTTTTTAATAGAATACATTGCTGTAATGTGATTAAGCTACTGTTGTAAAATAGGGTGGAGCTCCACTTTAAATATTAATAGATTATAAAAGAATCATATCTATAAAAAGATGAGTGAGGATTTTTATTATTTAGATTTTACATCCTGTTTGGATTATTTGATGCCACAGAGACTGCTGCAACATGGAACAACTGCATGTATTTCTACAACATTCTAGACTTAAACTGGCAAGCCTGTTTTTCTTGGCAAGCTGTTGAAGTGCTACAGATTTGTTGTTTCATAAGTCCTCTACCATAGCAGATTTGCTGATTAAAATCCGTAACCCATAAATTGACCTGAAATTTGCTTTTGTGTGTTTGTAAATGCTAATCAGAGTGTGTGTGATTCAGAGATTCAAAGAGAAGTGGGTGTGAGTTTTGTGCTTCTGCTAATCCACAACGTGTTCAGTTTATTTTACCTAAGTGGAATACAATTAGTGATGAAATATAGTCCATATTCTATAGATTTGGAGAGGTCCACATTATCTGTGCATGAGACACAGTTCAATTGCCTATCCAGGTATTCCTTCCTTTTTTTTTTTTTTGCATCATCATTCACAACTTTCTAAAGTGCACTGGTCCATGATAACATTATAACACTATAGTAATGATATCATCATCTTAATTTTTTGGAATTTTTACATTTAATTCAGAAAAATGGTAAATACACATACTTCAGAAAACAAATAAGGCATGACATTTAATACATAGAGGTTGATTTACTAAAACCAGAGAGTGCAAAATCTGGTGCAACTCTGCATAGAGACCAATCAGTTTCCATTTTGTTTTGTCAAAGCCTATTCGAAAAAGCTGTAGTTAGAAGCTAATTGGCTAGCATGCACAGTTGCACCACATTTTACACTCACCCCATTGTATATCTGCAATAACAGAAGGGATATTTATGCTTAAAGTGGTTGTAAAGGCAAAAGGTTTTTTATCTTATTGCATTCTCAGCTCCGTGTCTGAATGGACACAGGGAGCTGTGGCTCAGGCTCGGGTGCCCCCATAGCAAGCTGCTTGCTCGGGGGGCACTCAACAGGAGGGAGGGGCCAGGAGCACCAAAGAGGGACCGAGTAGAGCAGGATCCGGGCTGCTCTGTACACAGAGCAGGTAAGTATGACATGATTGTTATTTTTTTTTTAAACGCGACTTTACCATCACTTTAATTCAAAGAGAAAAGGGATTCTAAACCTTGGTATACAAATTGAGTAGTTATCATACATGACAATGTATTACATTTATAATATATTCCAATGTGGAGTATTTTATTTAATTTTTTTACTTTTTCACATATTCACATACAGTAATCACTATTTAATAGTGATTATGGAAATAATGATTATGTGAATATGTGAAAAAGTAAAAAAATTCCACACTATGGAATTTATTTTATATAAAGTTTTTTAGACTGGTAGGCATGGGGGCATGTCATGCCTCATATGTGATAAACACTTGCATTGTTGTTTTGGAAGAACTGCTTGGCAGAAAAGCTAATGAAACCCATTTTGTCCTACTCTAATCCCATTTACTTAAACGGATGTTCAGGACAAATGGCCAAGGCAGATTGCATGATCTGAGCCAAAAGTTAACCCACACAGATTCATCTTTGAAATTTAATGGCGAGCACTATTGCCTTTCAACGCTAGAGTTGTGGCTTTGGTTCACAGTGGGGATCCAGATTATTTTTATTAGGTTCTATCACTACTTATGTGGTATAGAGCCTACCTTGGAGTTTTTTGTTTCTAGTACCTCCAAAAATATGCAGAGAAGAATGATGTGTATGTATTTGATTGTGTAGATGTGACAGGGGCTTTAGATACTAAAATACTTTAGGGATAATGACTTTATGTAAATACCTGTAATTACTCTGAAAGAGCTGTGCAGTATGCTAGTGCTAAAATAGAGGAAAAAAATAGGGGGAAGGGGGGTTGGTTCAGTTTATCAGTATAGGGACTTCTACCATTTGGACTAAACTCAGTGTTACAATGTTTGCTGATAACTTTGGTCTTGATTTGGTCTTGATTGAAACACCAACAAGGTCTTCTTACAGTTGTATAGAATTTATAATAAGAGAACTTGTTAGAATAATGACATTGATGTGTGCTTTCCCCACAAGAATTCAGAATGTGTGATACACACTAATTAGGATTTGCAGACGTCTAGGGAACCCCAGATTAGTTTCTGAACAGTTACCTTTAAATGAAAATCAACGTTTGTTTTAACTGAATATACATTCTGGGTTATAACTGGAAAAGCCTCTTGAATGTAGTTTTACAACAATACTTTCCTAGAAATCTAATCAACATTTGTAGTTCTAAATTACTGTTCACTTAGCTCCATAGTAATAACCAGTTGCCAGTGGAATAATTATTTAATCCGTAAATGCTTACTTTGAGGAAGTAATTTAGTAAAGGAGTAGAAACTATTCACTTTGCAGATGGAATGTTCACAGGCCTGTCTGCCTCTTCCTCACTTCCTTGAAATCAACCCAGTGTCAAAGCCCTGCAGTCCATTCTTTCTCCACTGCAAACTACTATCCAAGTCATGGGCCACACACCAATGACATTCAGCCTCTTCAGCCAGCTAGCATTGAGGCCCAGTCTTTACAGTGGTGAACATGATTATAGTCCCAGTGAGCAGTAAATAATGCTGCTAGTTAGATGGCCAGTCCCTATGTGTTCAGTCTCTGAAAGCAGCAACAGGTAAATAACAGCAGTGTTCACTCTCCAGTTTCGGCATACTGAAACAGAAACAAAGGTCCTGCTGTTCAGATGTCAGCTCACTTCTGGATCTCCCTGGAAAAACTCCAGTCCTCAGCACACAGCCGTAGGCTTGTAGCAGGCTGATGTGCACACAGGAGTAGCAATGTGCACACCTCGGTCTCCTCCAGCCAAAGAGGATATCCCTTGGTATACAGCCTATGAAAGTACACCTCTCTCTAATTGTAGTCCAACTCTCCATTAACTGCCATAGTAAAGCTTATTTTCCAAATGTCATCTCCTTTGATTCAATACTGCCAAACATCAAGCCCCTTGAGCCCCTTTTACTTGTAAGCTCCCAGTGGTGGATGAAGGCAAAGTAGGGTTTACCCACTCAACTGAACTCCAGTGGGAGCACAGAGAGCACTGCAGCACAGTGTCATAAATCACTCTCTGTCCCTATAAGCACCTGGCTACAATGTTATTCCTTTTCATTCTGTAGCTGCAGTATTTTCTGTAAAATTCAAGTATGATGAGAAAGAAGACACCTCTTATGAGATAGGCGATGGCTTTAGGTCACTCAGGATATATTGTACCAGAAAGTATACCCAAAGCACAGGGCTGCCTTCATTTTACAATTGTGTCAAAAAATTAGTCCTCACAAGTATACTCATCTCCAGTAAGAGACGTTTAAGGTGGGCCTTAGGTTACGTGACTTAGGTAGACAGATAATTCGACTGTGGGCAAACTGAATAAATGAGAACTTACCTAGCCAGCCTCCTCATTGAATTACAAATCATCAGAATTAACTGAATTAAGAATCATCAGAAAAGAAGATCGATCCATCTGTCCCCTTTGGGAGCAACCTACCCAGTGTGACACCAGAGAGAAGCTTGATGGGCTAAGTTTTAAAAGGAACTTACATTTTATACACCTTTTTTTCCTAGTTCACCATGCTGGAAATCAAAGTCCTCTCAGAATTGTGCTGGATTACGACACAGATCCATCTAGAAAAAATATCTAGCAAACTAGATATCACACATAGTCCTTTCCCATTCACAAATTGCTTTGGTAGAAACTTGTTTTAAATTGATTCTAAAGGATCTTTTTTAATAACAAACACGTCATACTTACCTGCTCTGCAGTGGGGGCTGGTGCTCAAACCTGGTCCCCTAACTCCTCCACCCACCAACCCACTTGTTGCACGATCGATCACTGCTTTGCTCGGCCGTTGCCGACAAGGCCGCCTGCCTGCCCTGCACTTATCCCATCCATTTTGTGGCTTCAGAAGCTTCCTCCCTGCATCTCCTCCTGAGTCCTGGCGGTCGCTTCTCCTCACAGCCAATCGGGTCTTAGGGCTCCCGCTTCCGGATTGGCCGGGAGGAGAAGCAGGAAGACATTATCGAATATATATTCGCTAATGTCACACAAGTGCGTGGACTCGGGGCAAAGTGCTCTGCACCCCAAGCCCCCCCCCCTTTTGAAGCCAATTAGAGCCTCAGGCTGCAATCATGTGCTTCAAAATAAAAAAAAAATATTTAAATGCATGCGTCCGGTGCCTTGCATGGAGATTAGTGGCCGCCACTACTGCTCTGTGCAAAGCTTTTGCACAGATCAGCCCCAATCGACATCTTCTTGGGCCCTTACGGGCCCTCTGGGCACCTCCCCCCTGCTGAGTGCCCCCACAGCAAGCCGCTTATGTGTCTCCCCAGCCCCGCTCTGTGTGTCCATTAACACAGAATGGGGTTTTGCCCTGGCCCCCACTTCCTTATCACTGGCTGTGATTTGACAGCAGTGAATGGCTCCTGCTAAAGTGTCTGAGCCAATGAGGAGGGAGAGAGCAGGGAGAGCAGATGCCCTTGTGCACATCACTGGTAATTATTGGGGGGGGGGGGGCTCTGCACACAGAAGATTTTTTTACCTCCATGCATAGAATGCATGAAGGTAAAAAACTTTCAGACTTTAGAACCACTATAACATTTGGAGACCTAGTTTGCTGTATCCAAATGACTGTACCAGCAATCAAGAAAGGAAACAAATATGTAAATAAGGGTGCATAATCTGCTGGTACTTACTTAGATTGAAATTAGTTCTTGCTTTTGTATACTGAGTAAAATTTCAACTATATATTCTATCAAGCACCTAATTCTGTCAGCTCTGGCCCCCATTTTCTGTCAGCTCTGTGGTAGTATGTAAACCATCACAGGTAGATATTTCTGCACAACACACAGAGCTATCACCAAAAGCTATTTTGTTGTTATCTAATACTACAATCGCCACACCAACCTTTCTTGAATCTAGGCCATGCATATATTTTACCTTGTTTGTCATATTTTTTTACATGAACGCTGTTTTTTTATCTTTTTTAAAGACTATTTAACAGCTATTTATTTTGATTCTGAACCGTGAGTCTGCAGGGAGTTTTTAATGAGGGATTTAGCATATTGATTAGTTAACTAGCATGTTAAGTGTTGTTTGTGCCTGTTTGTCTAGAAAACATGTTTAGAATGATGGAATTTCATTGCAGTGACTGGTATGTGAATAATTTGCCTTGTAAATCTGGGAAAAGGTGAGGGTTTTTTTTACGGAATCTTTTTCATCAGTTTAATTGTGGGTGCTGCCTTGAAATCACTAATGGCTTGTGGTAAAGAACAAAATGACTAAAGGAACAGCTGTAAATCCTAAGATTTGCAGCTGAAAGAAGAAATGAGAAAAAGTAAACAAGAAAAAAAAAAAAAAAATCCAACTACTTCTATTTACCTAAAAACTGAGGCTGATTTCCTGAAGGATTTGACAATCATAACACAGTAAATTATGTAAATATTCATTTTAATTTTCCAAATATTAGAAGATGAAAACACAAATTTGCTTTTCACATGGTTGGATAATTTTTTTTTAACAGTGTAAGTTTTTATTAAAATCTGCAGAGTAAACAGACAAGTATAAAAGTACAAACAGCATATAGAAACATGCATGAGATTAACCACTTCAGCCCCGGCAGGATTTACCCCCTTAATGACCAGGCCATTTTTTGTGATACGGAACAATCGCATTGAAGTGGTTGTAAACGCACCAAAAAAAACCTGCAACACAAAGGCATAATGAGCTAGTATGCATAGCATACTAGCTCATTATGAAATACTTACCTTAGATCGAAGCTCCCCCCCCCCCCGTACACTACTCCGGCCAGCAACATTGCTCCCAGAGTTATTTCCGGGTATGGCGGGCTCTGGTGCTGTGGTTGGCCAGGGCCGCGATGACGTCACTCCAGTGCATGCGTGCGGGAGCTGCCGGTAATGGCACGTCAGCTGAAGCAATGTCACGAACGAGCCATTGCTTCAGTGCGCATGTGCCGATGATGTTGACACATGCTGATACAGGGGATATCTCCTAAATCGTGCAGGTTTAGGAGATATCCACGGTAGCTACAGGTAAGCCTTATTATAGGCTTATCTGTAGTAAAAAGTGGATTGTAAGGGTCGTGCGACATTGTACCCAAACAAAATTTACACTCTTTTTTTCCCACAAATAGAGCTTTCTTTTGGTGGTATTTGATCACCTCTGCGGTTTTTATTTTTTGTGCTATAAACAAACAAAGAGCGACAATTTTTAAAGAAAAAATATATTTTTTTTACTTTTTGCTATAATACATATTCAAAAGAAAAATATATAAAAAAAATAATTTATTTATCAGTTTAGGACGATACATATTCTTCTACATATTTTGATTGGTTTGCGCAAAAGTTATAGCGTCTACAAAATAGGGGATAGATTTATTGCTTTTTTATTATTATTTTTTTTTCTAGTAATGGCGGCAATCTGTGATTTTTAGCGGGACTGCGACATTGCGGTGGACAGATCGGACACTTTTGACACTTTTTTAGGACCATTGACATTTATACAGCGATCAGTGCTATAAATAGCTACTGATTACTGTGTAAATGTCACTGGCAGAGAAGGGGTTAACACTAGGGTGGCGATCAAGGGGTTAAATGTGTTCCCTAGGTGTGTTCTAACTGTAGGGGGGATAGGCTGCCAGGCACATAAATGAGATCACGGTTCCCGATCACTGGGAACAGTAGATCCCTGTCATGTCCCCTGTCAGAACGGGGAATCGCCTGGTTTACAAAGGCAGTTCCCTGTTCTGCCTCTGTAATAGGCGATCGTGGGTCACCGACGGACACGAAGTCTGCCCAAACCCCTGCGGGCATGCTCCCACAGCGTGCGGTGTGCGCCCACCCCCTATCGCGCCTGTGCAATCCGTCCTACAGCAATGCCGATTTGTGCAGGTGAGCCAAATTAATGGTCCCAGAAGGAACAGACAGGGTTGGAGCAGGATTGGCACAATGTAACAGCATAATGAGATGGAGGCGTGCGTATACATACATATGGGGGGTTAGATTAAAACCAAAGTTACTACGTTGGGTGAGTTGGGTGATGAAGGAAGTCAAGTACATTTGATGTAAAAATAAATAAATAAAATAACATATTGAGTATATTCGATGTTGAATGGCAAATGTTAAGTACATTCAATGTTGAATGTCAAGTACGTTCTATGCTGAATTGAGAGTGAAATTGTCAAGTACATTCAATGTTGGATGGGAAGAGTTTGGTATATTCGATGTTGAGTGGGAAAAAAGCAGGTACGTATGAGTACCTGTCCATAGATATGTATAGGGCAGGCATGTCCAATGTCCGGCCTGCGGGCCAATCGCGGCCCCCGGTCCGGTTTTGAATGGCCCGCCTGGTTATCTAAACCAGCCATCAGAGGTTCTCAGGTGTGCCGCGGGATCAGGGGAGAGAAGGGCTGTCAGATGAGCTTGATCTCCCGATCCCCTGCCGAACTGTACATCGGCACTGTGAGAAGCTCCGTCAGCCTCAAAAGTGAATGTAAAGTGCAGGGTAGTGTGCTGTGCTCTCTGCTTCCCCCTACAGTGCAGTACCTGGCTGAATGAGGAAACAAGGTACTGTGCTAGAAGCTAGATTTGGTTTAAAAGGGCTCTATACATGTGTCTGTGCATGTGAGTGTCTGTCTGTATGTGTGTGTGTGCATGTGTATGTATGTCTGTATGCATGTGTATGCATGTGTGTGCATGTGTGTGTGTGTGTGTGTGTGTGCGTGCATGTGCCTGTGTCTGTGTGTATTTTACTTTTAATAAGGACCCCCCCCCCCATTCCTGTACCATCAGAACTGCTTTTGTAGAGCTTGTTTGTGATAGCAGCCAGGACTGCTGCTTCTCTGAAAAGCAATCCATGCACAGATCACTTTTCAGAGGCATTTAACAGGCGGTAAAGAGGCATTATGTTGCCTCCTCACCACCTGTTTAAAAGCCCGTAAATGCAGCATCACTATACCGCAACCTTGCAATGCACACAGTTGTGGGGTAGTTGCAGTGCAGCCCCAGCCTGGGTATACCTCCAGCTGCAGCCACAGCATGTCTACACCCCCAGCTGCTGCCTCTGCAGCTAAAGGGGGAGAAGTTGGGGGTGGTAAAAACAGCTCAACCATGTGGTTTTACTGCCCCTCCAACATGACATGTGAACAAGCCCTTGGTTCACATTGATGTGGCTGCGTGCTGCGTGTAGGTCAGCCCATTCATTTCAATGGGCTTCCCTACCCACAAAAATGGAGGGAAAGAAGTCCCCGACCTTTTTTTTTTTTTAATTGCACTGCACCAAAAGCACCCCACGTTTTCCAATGCGTGGGGTACCATTAAGAATTAACGGTACCCCTAAAGAGCAGAGCATTCATCTGTGTATCGGGAACGAGCGCAACAAAGGCAAGAGAATTCTTGTTGGGCAGTGTATTAGTGCTCGAACGAACACGCTTAGACCGAATTTTAATGGTTCAAAGAATGTTAGGCAAAATGGTCAGCCCTCACGCATGTTCACTTCATCAAATCTGGCCCTCTGAAAAAAAGTTTGGACACCCCTGGTATAGGGGGATGGATTATAAACAAAGGTGTTTCGTTGGGCCATAATGTGTATGGTGATAGAGGGAGTCAAGTACATTTGATGTAAAATGTTGAGTATATTCGATATTGAATGGCCAATGTTAAAGGGGTTGTAAAGGAAAACGTTTTTTCACCTTAACCACTTAACGACCGCTCACTGTATATATACGTCGGCAGAATGGCACCGACAGGCACAATCACGTAGAGAATACGTGATTGCCTTTGTATAGTTGGGGGGTCCAATCGGACCCCCCTCCTATACAGTGAGCGGTGGCTAAGTGTCCAGGAGCGTTCCAGGATGAGGGGGCAGCCATTCGTTTCTGGCCACCCCCTCGCGATCGCTCCCGGCGAATGGAAATGCCCCCTCTGTCTGTGTCAGACAGAGGGAGCAGGAGGAAGTGATGTCATCTCTGGTGCGGCGCTCACATATACCGAGCGCCGTACAAGAGAAGACATCAGGTCAGTGCACACAACACTACACTGACACCAGGACACATGGGGACATAAATCGCCCCCCCAGGCCCCCCCAGATCACCACCCCAGCCCCCAGTCACAGTGTCACTGATTGCAGTGACCATTTATTTAGTGATCACTGCAATCAGTGACATTTGTGACTGTAAAAGTGTCACCAAAGTTTAGTCTTAGGTCCAGTGTAGCCCCCTAACCCCCCCTAATAAAGGTTTAACCCCCTGATCACCCCCCAGATAACCCCTTCACCGCCTATCACCACTGTCGCTTAGCGATCATTTTCTGATCGCTGTCTTAGCGTCAGTGATGCCGATCGGCAGCCAGTAATTTTTTTTAGGTTCGCCGCAGGTTTTTATAGCGTCAGGTACCCCAATATATTATCTAATAAAGGTTTAACCCCCTTGATCGCCCCCCAGGTAACCCTTTCACCCCCTATCACCACTGTCACTAAGCAAACATTTTTCTAAACGCTGTCTTAGTGTCTGTGATGCAGATCGGTAGCCGGTAATTTTTTTTAGGTTCGCCGCAGGTTTTTATAGCGTCAGGTACCCCAATATATTATCTAATAAAGGTTTAACCCCCTTGATCGCCCCCCAGGTAACCCTTTCACCCCCTATCACCACTGTTGCTAAGCAATTGTTTTTCTAAACGCTGTCTTAGTGTCGGTGATGCAGATCGTAGCCAGTAATTTTTTTTAGGTTCGCCGCATGTTTTTATAGCGTCAGGTACCCCAATATATTAGAATGAAAGGTAGGGGGCGCTAGTTATTAGAATTAAAGTGAAATAACTGTGAACAAACAGTAATTATAACAATCTTATAAACACTAGTGACAGTGCAACATAATGACCGAATTAAGATCTAAAAAGTCCCAATAGTGGAAAAAAAAATTTTTTTGAATGGATATCTCAGTCCAATCCAGAAAAATAAATCATCAAACAAAAACAAACGAATCTTGCTGTGATGATAAATGTAGATCTTCAAGTAAAGTGCATTCCAAATCCTCCACCACACAGAAATAAGGAAAATTATTCAACACCCAAAGTGCTCAGGTTAAGTAGTAGGCTTACCAGAATGTGTAGACTTCTTTATTTAAAAAGAAAGTCACACTCGCTTTGACAGGTTGGTGCCTGTACACATACAATTGGCTGGATGAAAATGTATTCCCTCTCTCCTCCGACAATTAAGGACATGACATGGAATATAAGCAGAAACTTCTCATAGTGCAACCCATTTATTTAAAAATCGAAAATTAAAATAACACAGCCAAATGGCTTCTTACATTATCCTGTGCCTCTCCCGGCACTGGGGCTGCATGCATGTAATGGATACTCCAGGCTCAAGCCACCTCCGCAGCGGCGTGCGTTCCAATGCAGCGTGCAGACAACCAGGATATCCGGGTAGGGCGTGGATACAGAGATCACGTGACTAGGCTCGCCGCCGACGTACGTTTCGTTTGGATTAACGTCTTCAGGGGGCGTGCCTAGTCACCAGCGTCACACGTTTATAAGGACAAAGCGTGGGGAGGGATAATTAAGATGGACAAAGGCCTATACCAATCACGGTGCAGCCACAGTGCCGTGCAAGACAAACACATCCCATTGACAATTAAAAAAAGAGAGAGACAACTGTGTTACCCGCACAGCGGGAACGCAACTATAATACTCTAAAATATTAAAATAAACAAATATATATAAAAAATATATAAAGAAATATATTCTCAATCAAATAATATTGGGGAAAGTTAATAGAGTCATAGACAAATAGAACCCCATAACTTGGCAGCTCCTTTGAAAGAAATGTGAAAATAACATGAAATTTAAATGCATACTCAAAAATATCCACTAGATGGAGTACCATATAAAATATAATTTAACATGCCAATCTTGCACTTTATTAAACCTAAAGAGAAAACTGAGTCCCTAATTAGGTGATTCGTCCAAAATCCCTATGGAGGCACCCTACTCGACACAAGTGCTCCCAACCAATGGGACAAGGCGATGATGTAATCCTAGACAGGTGAATTTTAAATGGTAAATCCATCCATGCATATTAAATTGTATGACATCCCCATACATTGGCAACCAATATGCATACCGTTTATTGGGCAAAAGGGGAGGAAAAAAGAGGGGAGGGAAAGGAATAAGAATCAAGGAGAGAAAATAAACACTACTTCATGCTCACGCAAACGAGAAGAGAAATGACAGAGCAGTGGTACTTCTTAATGTTCAAAATTGATCCGAAAAGCTCACCAATTTTATTCGTTAGATAGAAAGCAATTTAAATCTATTTCTATATTCATACCATCTGGTTGCATACTCTGTAATTTATATAACCATTTTGTTTCATTTTGTGAAATGGCTCGTTTCATGTGTGTCCCTCTCCAGTGACTAGTGATTTTATCAATTCCGAAAAATTTGCATTGGCTGGGATCACTTTGGTGATGACTTGCAAAGTGTCTCGACACGCTGTGATTCGGAAAACTTTTTTTAATATTGGCAAGATGTTCATTAATTCTTACTCTCAGTTGTCTAGTAGTTCGTCCCACATACTGGAGTGAACAGGGACATTCCAGGACGTAGGTTACATGGTCCGAATTACACGTAATCAGAGGTTTGATTTTAAATTTCTCCCTAGTTATATTGGACTGGAAGTGTAATATTTTTTTAGGGTCTCCAGACTTCCTTGTGGTTTTACATGCTTTGCAACGAGTGCAATAGTAAAAACCTGAACCATCCAAAAACGTACCCTGTTTTTTAGGAGGATCTGGTACATTGGGGGCTATACGATTCCTCAAACCTGGGGCCTTCCTATAAATGAATTTAGGTTTGGACGATATGGTGGATACCAGATCTTTGTCTTTAAGGAGAATTGGCCAATATTTTTTGAAAATGGTTTCCACTTGTTTGTACTGCCTGTGGAAGCCTGACACGAAAGCTACTTCACCTCCAAAGTTCTTTTTTAACTTAGTTGTTAATAATGACTTTCTATCCATAGAGGACACCTGGGCCAGCACGTTATCTAGTGTCTCCAATGGATAGCCTTTTTCCAAAAACCTATTTGTCAGCAGGTCGGCCTGGGCAGAAAAATCTTCACTGTTTGCACAGTTGCGCTTGAGCCGCATGTACTGCCCTTTAGGTACAGCTCCTATCCACTGGGGGTGGTGGCAGCTTTTAGTCGGTACAAACCCATTCCGATCTGTTGCTTTGAAATAGGTTTTGGTCACAAACTCGTTGTTTTTCTTGGTGATGGTGAGATCTAGATAATTCACAGTAAAAAGGCTATACTCCGCTGCAAATTTCAACCCATAATCATTTTCGTTCATCTGCATCAAAAAAGCTTTTAGCGTTGACTCTGTGCCTTCCCAAAATAAAATCACATCATCTATATATCTCCGGTAAAAAAGGAGTGACTGATCTTTGTTGTTATAGATAGTTTCATGTTCCCATTTGTTCAGCACTACATTAGCCACGCTTGGGGCATAGCGAGCTCCCATGGCTACACCGCCGGTTTGGTTATAGAACTGGTTGTTGGTCCAAAAAAAGTTGTTGCTCATGGCTAATTCTAAACCTTGAATCAAAAACTGAATCTGAATTTTTTTGATTTTAGATTGTTTCATAAGGGCCCACTTCATTGCTTTGAGTGCATCTGAATGCCTGATATTGGTATACAGCGATTCAATATCTACTGTAACCAATATTGTCGTGGCTGTAGCTTTACATGATTGGAGTGCTATTATTAAGTCCCTACTATCTTTAAGGTAGGAGGGGCTTGAAGAAACTAATGGTTTGAAATAGCCATCTAGATATTCTCCTAACCTAGAAAATAGTGATTCAATTCCACTTATTATTGGTCGCCCCGGAGGGGACTCTTTGTTTTTGTGTATTTTGGGTAGTATATACATTACTGGCACCTTAGGGGCAACGAGCATTAAATAATTAGCTTCCTTTAGATTTAATATTTCTTTATGAAGTCCCATCTCTATCCATATGCGGAGTTCAGCCTTTAAACGTATTGTGGGATTTCCTGTCATTCGTTGGTAGGTGGTGGTATCTTCAAGTAGTCTTTGCATTTCTTTGTAATAATATTCTTTAGTTAGTATCACTAACCCTCCTCCTTTATCCGCAGGCCTCACAATTATTTCTTTGTTGTCTTCTATTGATTTAATTCCATGCCAGATACGTTGATTCGTATTGAATTTTGAGATTTCCATCTCCCGAACTTCATCTTGAACCATGTTCCTAAAGACTTCAATATGGTGATTCATTCCTTTTTTAGGATTGAACACTGATTTATTTTTCAAACCACTATGGAGGTATATGGGGTTTTGATTCTCCATCTCTCCATTTGTGGTTTGTTTTGAAAAATATTTTTTTATATTGAGCTTCCTAATGTGTTTCTCAATATCGACAAATAGTTCAAACTTGTCAACTTGTTTGTCTGGCGCAAATTTTAAACCCTGTTGTAAAACCTCTAATTCCTAAATCACTAGTCACTGGAGAGGGACACACATGAAACGAGCCATTTCACAAAATGAAACAAAATGGTTATATAAATTACAGAGTATGCAACCAGATGGTATGAATATAGAAATAGATTTAAATTGCTTTCTATCTAACTAATAAAATTGGTGAGCTTCTCGGATCAATTTTGAACATTAAGAAGTACCACTGCTCTGTCATTTCTCTTCTCGTTTGCGTGAGCATGAAGTAGTGTTTATTTTCTCTCCTTGATTCTTATTCCTTTCCCTCCCCTCTTTTTTCCTCCCCTTTTGCCCAATAAACGGTATGCATATTGGTTGCCAATGTATGGGGATGTCATACAATTTAATATGCATGGATGGATTTACCATTTAAAATTCACCTGTCTAGGATTACATCATCGCCTTGTCCCATTGGTTGGGAGCACTCGTGTCGAGTAGGGTGCCTCCATAGGGATTTTGGACGAATCACCTAATTAGGGACTCAGTTTTCTCTTTAGGTTTAATAAAGTGCAAGATTGGCATGTTAAATTATATTTTATATGGTACTCCATGTAGTGGATATTTTTGAGTATGCATTTAAATTTCATGTTATTTTCACATTTCATTCAAAGGAGCTGCCAAGTTATGGGGTTCTATTTGTCTATGACTCTATTAACTTTCCCCAATATTATTTGATTGAGAATATATTTCTTTATATATTTTTTTATATATATTTGTTTATTTTAATATTTTAGAGTATTATAGTTGCGTTCCCGCTGTGCGGGTAACACAGTTGTCTCTCTCTTTTTTTAATTGTCAATGGGATGTGTTTGTCTTGCACGGCACTGTGGCTGCACTGTGATTGGTATAGGCCTTTGTCCATCTTAATTATCCCTCCCCACGCTTTGTCCTTATAAACGTGTGACGCTGGTGACTAGGCACGCCCCCTGAAGACGTTAATTCAAACGAAACGTACGTCGGCGGCGAGCCTAGTCACGTGATCTCTGTATCCACGCCCTACCCGGATATCCTGGTTGTCTGCACGCTGCATTGGAACGCACGCCGCTGCGGAGGTGGCTTGAGCCTGGAGTATCCATTACATGCATGCAGCCCCAGTGCCGGGAGAGGCACAGGATAATGTAAGAAGCCATTTGGCTGTGTTATTTTAATTTTCGATTTTTAAATAAATGGGTTGCACTATGAGAAGTTTCTGCTTATATTCCATGTCATGTCCTTAATTGTCGGAGGAGAGAGGGAATACATTTTCATCCAGCCAATTGTATGTGTACAGGCATCAACCTGTCAAAGCGAGTGTGACTTTCTTTTTAAATAAAGAAGTCTACACATTCTGGTAAGCCTACTACTTAACCTGAGCACTTTGGGTGTTGAATAATTTTCCTTATTTCTGTGTGGTGGAGGATTTGGAATGCACTTTACTTGAAGATCTACATTTATCATCACAGCAAGATTCGTTTGTTTTTGTTTGATGATTTATTTTTCTGGATTGGACTGAGATATCCATTCCAAAAAATTTTTTTTTCCACTATTGGGACTTTTTAGATCTTAATTCGGTCATTATGTTGCACTGTCACTAGTGTTTATAAGATTGTTATAATTACTGTTTGTTCACAGTTATTTCACTTTAATTCTAATAACTAGCGCCCCCTACCTTTCATTCTTATACTACCATTCAATAGGAGTTTACACTTCATTGCTTTTAGGGGAGCTGCTTATTTTTATCACATATCATATATAGGGTAGCATTGATTCGTTTTTTGGCGCGGAAGTTTTTTTATTTTTTATTCACTGAAGTTCCAAAGAAATTAGATTTTTTTGGACTAATATATTGTACGCAGCCATGGATGTGTTTGATTTCATGAAAGATCGACACGTCAATTTAGAGGAAATTTTCCAACAAGCCCCTAGTCCCAATATTGATTTAGAAAGGGGTTTTAAACAACTACAATTTGACATGGAAAAACAGATAAGACTGTGGTGGGACGTTGCGTCCTTCGAAATGTACATAGGCAAGAACCTCACTCCAAGAAGATTAAGGTGGGATGTTAGTCCCAATGATGGGATTGACGATTTACAATTGTTAGATGAATGGTACCAGTTTTTCAACGCTTGCGAACAAAAACTAATGCAGTTGATGATTAGAAGGCGAAAAGCAAAAAAAGTGATGCTAGATGTTAAAATAGCAGATCTTAAAGAAAGTATGGAACCATTTAAAATACAAAGTGAATATATGGATAAAGCAAAACTTCTCCAAACCCATTTGTCCAAATACGATGGGGAAATCAAAATGAAAAAACTCAAAAAATATCAAAGGGATATTAAAGATTTTGAAGATAATAAAGTCTATAAATGGCAGGACACGCTTAATGTTGTTAGTTCACCTGACTCAACACCTATTAAAGAGGCAGGAGCTCCACAAATGGTAACTCAACTCAAGACCATCCCTAAAAAAACTAGTACCCCTTCCAAGAGTACGAAGGGTACTAAACCATCCATCAAATCTAATTCTGGCAATTCCAAACCCAACTACTCTACATACAACCCTTATCCCTATCCATTGAATTACCAAGTGGACACATCCAATCGGTATGGTCCCTTGGATATTAGACCAATGGAAACTGCATATCAAGAAACATATCGTCCTTATTTTCCACCAAGACCACCGAGAGGAGGGTTTAGAGGAAATTTTAGGGGACGTCCAGCCCCGTACCAGAATCAGTACCAGGGGGAATGGAGGGGATGGAAGGAGCCCTATCGGATTCCTCCCAGATCCCCACAGCATTCAAAAGAACATGGAGAAAGAGAGGAAGAAGAGGAAGAGGCAGAACGAAAAAGAAAAAGAATCAACTAAATGAAGGAATATTTAATTTGGCAGGAGTTCAATTTTCCGAACAGGAATTAGAGGTTTTACAACAGGGTTTAAAATTTGCGCCAGACAAACAAGTCGACAAGTTTGAACTATTTGTCGATATTGAGAAACACATTAGGAAGCTCAATATAAAAAAATATTTTTCAAAACAAACCACAAATGGAGAGATGGAGAATCAAAACCCCATATACCTCCATAGTGGTTTGAAAAATAAATCGGTGTTCAATCCTAAAAAAGGAATGAATCACCATATTGAAGTCTTTAGGAACATGGTTCAAGATGAAGTTCGGGAGATGGAAATCTCAAAATTCAATACGAATCAACGTATCTGGCATGGAATTAAATCAATAGAAGACAACAAAGAAATAATTGTGAGGCCTGCGGATAAAGGAGGAGGGTTAGTGATACTAACTAAAGAATATTATTACAAAGAAATGCAAAGACTACTTGAAGATACCACCACCTACCAACGAATGACAGGAAATCCCACAATACGTTTAAAGGCTGAACTCCGCATATGGATAGAGATGGGACTTCATAAAGAAATATTAAATCTAAAGGAAGCTAATTATTTAATGCTCGTTGCCCCTAAGGTGCCAGTAATGTATATACTACCCAAAATACACAAAAACAAAGAGTCCCCTCCGGGGCGACCAATAATAAGTGGAATTGAATCACTATTTTCTAGGTTAGGAGAATATCTAGATGGCTATTTCAAACCATTAGTTTATTCAAGCCCCTCCTACCTTAAAGATAGTAGGGACTTAATAATAGCACTCCAATCATGTAAAGCTACAGCCACGACAATATTGGTTACAGTAGATATAGAATCGCTGTATACCAATATCAGGCATTCAGATGCACTCAAAGCAATGAAGTGGGCCCTTATGAAACAATCTAAAATCAAAAAAATTCAGATTCAGTTTTTGATTCAAGGTTTAGAATTAGCCATGAGCAACAACTTTTTTTGGGCCAACAACCAGTTCTATAACCAAACCGGCGGTGTAGCCATGGGAGCTCGCTATGCCCCAAGCGTGGCTAATGTTGTGCTGAACAAATGGGAACATGAAACTATCTATAACAACAAAGATCAGTCACTCCTTTTTTACCGGAGATATATAGATGATGTGATTTTATTTTGGGAAGGCACAGAGTCAACGCTAAAAGCTTTTTTGATGCAGATGAACGAAAATGATTATGGGTTGAAATTTGCAGCGGAGTATAGCCTTTTTACTGTGAATTATCTAGATCTCACCATCACCAAGAAAAACAACGAGTTTGTGACCAAAACCTATTTCAAAGCAACAGATCGGAATGGGTTTGTACCGACTAAAAGCTGCCACCACCCCCAGTGGATAGGAGCTGTACCTAAAGGGCAGTACATGCGGCTCAAGCGCAACTGTGCAAACAGTGAAGATTTTTCTGCCCAGGCCGACCTGCTGACAAATAGGTTTTTGGAAAAAGGCTATCCATTGGAGACACTAGATAACGTGCTGGCCCAGGTGTCCTCTATGGATAGAAAGTCATTATTAACAACTAAGTTAAAAAAAAACTTTGGAGGTGAAGTAGCTTTCGTGTCAGGCTTCCACAGGCAGTACAAACAAGTGGAAACCATTTTCAAAAAATATTGGCCAATTCTCCTTAAAGACAAAGATCTGGTATCCACCATATCGTCCAAACCTAAATTCATTTATAGGAAGGCCCCAGGTTTGAGGAATCGTATAGCCCCCAATGTACCAGATCCTCCTAAAAAACAGGGTACGTTTTTGGATGGTTCAGGTTTTTACTATTGCACTCGTTGCAAAGCATGTAAAACCACAAGGAAGTCTGGAGACCCTAAAAATATATTACACTTCCAGTCCAATATAACTAGGGAGAAATTTAAAATCAAACCTCTGATTACGTGTAATTCGGACCATGTAACCTACGTCCTGGAATGTCCCTGTTCACTCCAGTATGTGGGACGAACTACTAGACAACTGAGAGTAAGAATTAATGAACATCTTGCCAATATTAAAAAAAAGTTTTCCGAATCACAGCGTGTCGAGACACTTTGCAAGTCATCACCAAAGTGATCCCAGCCAATGCAAATTTTTCGGAATTGATAAAATCACTAGTCACTGGAAAGGGACACACATGAAACGAGCCATTTCACAAAATGAAACAAAATGGTTATATAAATTACAGAGTATGCAACCAGATGGTATGAATATAGAAATAGATTTAAATTGCTTTCTATCTAACAAATAAAATTGGTGAGCTTTTCGGATCAATTTTGAACATTAAAAAGTACCACTGCTCTGTCATTTCTCTTCTCGTTTGCGTGAGCATGAAGTAGTGTTTATTTTCTCTCCTTGATTCTTATTCCTTTCCCTCCCCTCTTTTTTCCTCCCCTTTTGCCCAATAAACGGTATGCATATTGGTTGCCAATGTATGGGGATGTCATACAATTTAATATGCATGGATGGATTTACCATTTAAAATTCACCTGTCTAGGATTACATCATCGCCTTGTCCCATTGGTTGGGAGCACTCGTGTCGAGTAGGGTGCCTCCATAGGGATTTTGGACGAATCACCTAATTAGGGACTCAGTTTTCTCTTTAGGTTTAATAAAGTGCAAGATTGGCATGTTAAATTATATTTTATATGGTACTCCATGTAGTGGATATTTTTGAGTATGCATTTAAATTTCATGTTATTTTCACATTTCATTCAAAGGAGCTGCCAAGTTATGGGGTTCTATTTGTCTATGACTCTATTAACTTTCCCCAATATTATTTGATTGAGAATATATTTCTTTATATATTTTTTTATATATATTTGTTTATTTTAATATTTTAGAGTATTATAGTTGCGTTCCCGCTGTGCGGGTAACACAGTTGTCTCTCTCTTTTTTTTAATTGTCAATGGGATGTGTTTGTCTTGCACGGCACTGTGGCTGCACTGTGATTGGTATAGGCCTTTGTCCATCTTAATTATCCCTCCCCACGCTTTGTCCTTATAAACGTGTGACGCTGGTGACTAGGCACGCCCCCTGAAGACGTTAATCCAAACGAAACGTACGTCGGCGGCGAGCCTAGTCACGTGATCTCTGTATCCACGCCCTACCCGGATATCCTGGTTGTCTGCACGCTGCATTGGAACGCACGCCGCTGCGGAGGTGGCTTGAGCCTGGAGTATCCATTACATGCATGCAGCCCCAGTGCCGGGAGAGGCACAGGATAATGTAAGAATTCATTTGGCTGTGTTATTTTAATTTTCGATTTTTAAATAAATGGGTTGCACTATGAGAAGTTTCTGCTTATATTCCATGTCATGTCCTTAATTGTCGGAGGAGAGAGGGAATACATTTTCATCCAGCCAATTGTATGTGTACAGGCACCAACCTGTCAAAGCGAGTGTGACTTTCTTTTTAAATAAAGAAGTCTACACATTCTGGTAAGCCTACTACTTAACCTGAGCACTTTGGGTGTTGAATAATTTTCCTTATTTCTGTGTGGTGGAGGATTTGGAATGCACTTTACTTGAAGATCTACATTTATCATCACAGCAAGATTCGTTTGTTTTTGTTTGATGATTTATTTTTCTGGATTGGACTGAGATATCCATTCCAAAAAAAATTTTTTTTCCACTATTGGGACTTTTTAGATCTTAATTCGGTCATTATGTTGCACTGTCACTAGTGTTTATAAGATTGTTATAATTACTGTTTGTTCACAGTTATTTCACTTTAATTCTAATAACTAGCGCCCCCTACCTTTCATTCTTATACTACCATTCAATAGGAGTTTACACTTCATTGCTTTTAGGGGAGCTGCTTATTTTTATCACATATCATATATAGGGTAGCATTGATTAGTTTTTTGGCGCGGACGTTTTTTTATTTCTTACCCCAATATATTATCTAATAAAGGTTTAACCCCCTTGATCGCCCCCCAGGTAACCCTTTCACCCCCTATCACCACTGTCACTAAGCGATCGTTTTTCTAAACGCTGTCTTAGTGTCTGTGATGCAGATCGGTAGCCGGTAATTTTTTTTAGGTTCGCCGCAGGTTTTTATAGCGTCAGGTACCCCAATATATTATCTAATAAAGGTTTAACCCCCTTGATCGCCCCCCAGGTAACCCTTTCACCCCCTATCACCACTGTCGCTAAGCAATTGTTTTTCTAAACGCTGTCTTAGTGTCGGTGATGCAGATCGTAGCCAGTAATTTTTTTTAGGTTCGCCGCATGTTTTTATAGCGTCAGGTACCCCAATATATTATCTAATAAAGGTTTAACCCCCTTGATCGCCCCCCAGGTAACCCTTTCACCCCCTATCACCACTGTCACTAAGCGATCGTTTTTCTAAACGCTGTCTTAGTGTCTGTGATGCAGATCGGTAGCCGGTAATTTTTTTTAGGTTCGCCGCAGGTTTTTATAGCGTCAGGTACCCCAATATATTATCTAATAAAGGTTTCACCCCCTTGATCGCCCCCCAGGTAACCCTTTCACCCCCTATCACCACTGTCGCTAAGCAATTGTTTTTCTAAACGCTGTCTTAGTGTCGGTGATGCAGATCGGTAGCCAGTAATTTTTTTTAGGTTCGCCGCATGTTTTTATAGCGTCAGGTACCCCAATATATTATCTAATAAAGGTTTAACCCCCTTGATCGCCCCCAGGTAACCCTTTCACCCCCATCACCACTGTCGCTAAGCGATCGTTTTTCTAAACGCTGTCTTAGTGTCGGTGATGCAGATCGGTAGCTGGTAATTTTTTTTAGGTTCGCCGCAGGTTTTTATAGCGTCAGGTACCCCCATATATTATCTAATAAAGGTTTTAACCCCCTGATTGCCCCTAGTTAACCCTTTCACCAGTGATCACCATATAAGTGTTACGGGTGACGCTGGTTAGTTAGTTTGCTTTTTATAGTGTCAGGACACCCGCCGTGTATATAACCCAATAAAGGTTTAACCCCCTGATCGCCCGGCGGGTGATATCAATTAGGTTTTAGCGTCAGAGAGGGTCTGAGTCACACCCCAGGCAGCGTCAGGTTAGTGCCAGTAACGCTAACACCCACGCGTGAAGCATACACCCCCCTTAGTGGTATAGTATCTGAACAGATCAATATCTGATCTGATCAGATCTATACTAGCGTCCCCAGCAGTTTAGGGTTCCCATAAACGCAGTGTTAGCGGGATCAGCCCAGATACCTGCTAGCACCTGCGTTTTGCCCCTCCGTCCAGCCCAGGCCACCCAAGTGCAGTATCGATCGATCACTGTCACTTACAAAACAAAAACACACATAACTGCAGCGTTCGCAGAGACAGGCCTGATCCCTGCGACTCCAGTGCTGTAGGAGGTGATTTCACCACCACAGTTAAAAAAAAAAAGCAAATATGCCGAAGCATTGGGGCAGCAGGGGCGGAGGAGCGATTTTGCTCCTAATGCCGCGTACATACGGTCGAAATTCCGACAGAGGCTTGCCCGTGGAAAAGTCCGACCATGTGTGTGCGGCATAACTTTTTTGCGGGAGGATGCCCCCATGCTTCGGCATATATAAATGGTGCGTGTATGCCCATCATTGGAAGTGGGTGGATGAAGGGCAGTATTCTAATGGTGGGCATACCCACCGATCAATCTCTTTTTTCGTTCAGCCAACTGGCTGCATGAAATAAAAAGATTACAATACATGTCCAACAAGGACCAGCAACGTACTGGTATGTTGCTGGACTTTGAATGTTTATACCAGAATGATGCCTGCGGGTTTAGGTATCATCTTGGTATCATTCTTTTCAGCCTGCGGCCGGCTTTCATGTAAAAGCAATCCTAGCGGCTAATTAGCCTCTGGACTGCTTTTACAAGCAGTGGGAGGGAATGCCCCCCCCCCGGATATAAAAAGCGCCATTGGGAAATTGGGAAAGCATTTTATCACACTGATCTTGGTGTGGTCAGATGCTTTGAGGGCAGAGGAAAAATCTAGGGTCTAGAAGACCCCAGTTTTTTCAAAAAAAGAGTACCTGTCACTACCTATTGCTATCATAGGGGATATATACATTCCCTGAGATAACAATAAAAATGATTAAAAAAAAAATACTTGGAAGGAACAATTTAAAAATAAAATAAAAAAGCAAAATTAATAATAAAAAAAAATAAAAAAATAAAAAAAGCACCCCTGTCCTGCCCTGCTCTTGCCCAATGGCGAACGCAAGCGTCGGTCTGGCGTCATATGTAAACAGCAATTGCACCATGCATGTGAGGTATCACCGCGAAGGTCAGATCGAGGGCAATCATTTTAGCAGTAGACCTCTTCTGTAAATCTACTGGGGTAACCTGTAAAGGCTTTTAAAGGCTTTTAAAAATGTATGTAGTTTGTCGCCAATGCGCGTTTGTGCAAAATTTTAAAGCATGTCGTGTTTGTTATCTATGTACTCGGCCTAAGATCATCTTTTTTATTTCATCAAACATTTGGGCAATATAGTGTGTTTTAGTGCATTAAAATTAAAAAAGTGTATTTTTTAACCCAAAAAATGCGTTTGAAAAATCGCTGCGCAAATACTGTGTAGAAAAAAAAAATGCAACACCCACCATTTTAATCTGTAGGGCCTTTGCTTTAAAAATATATATAATGTTTGGGGGTTCAACATAATTTTCTTGCAAAAAAATTTTTTTTTTCATGTAAACAAAAAGTGTCAAAAAGGGCTTTGTCTTCAAGTGGTTAGAAGAGTGGATGTAAGCTTCCTAATGTTGTGTATAAAATGCCAGAACAGTTCAAAACCCCCCCAAATGACCCCATTTTGGAAAGTAGACACCCCAAGCTATATACTGAGAGGCATGTCGAGTCCATGGAATATTTTATATGTTGACACAAGTTGCGGAAAAACGACAATTTATTTTATTTTTTTTTGCACAAAGTTGTCACTAAATGATATATTGCTCAAACATGCCATGGGCATATGTGGAATTACACCCCAAAATACATTCAGTTGCTTCTCCTGAGTACGGGGATACCACATGTGTGAGACTTTTTGGGAGCCTAGCCACGTACGGGACCCCAAAAACCAAGCACCGCCTTCAGGCTTTCTAAGGGTGTAAATTTTTGATTTCACTTCTCACTGCCTATCACAGTTTCGGAGGCCATGGAATGCCCAGATAGCACAAAACCCCCCCAAATGACCCCATTTTGGAAAGTAGACACCCCAAGCTATTTGCTGAGAGGTATTGTGAGTATTTTGCAGATCTCGCTTTTTGTCACAAAGTTTTGAAAATTGAAAAAAAAAATATATATATATATATATTTTCTTTCTTCATTTTCAAAAACAAATGAGAGCTGTAAAATACTCGCCATTCCTCTCAGCAAATAGCTTGGGGTGTCTATATTCCAAAATGGGGTCATTTGGGGGGGTTTTGTGCGATTTTGGCATTTTATGGCCTTCGAAACTGTGATAGGTAGTGAGGAGTGAAATCAAAAATTTGTGCCTAGAAATCCTGAAGGCGGTGCTTGGTTTTCGGGGTCCTGTACGCGGCTAGGCTCCTTAAAAGTCCCACACATGTGGTATCCCCGTACTCAGGAGAAGCAGAAAAATGTATTTTGGGGTGTAATTCCACATATAACCATGGCATGTGTGAGCAATATATCATTTAGTGACAACTTTTTGTAATTTTTTTTTTTTTTTGTCATTATTCAATCACTTGGGACAAAAAAAAATATATTCAATGGGCTCAACAGGCCTCTCAGCAATTTCCTTGGGGTGTCTACTTTCTAAAATGGGGTCATTTGGGGGGGTTTTGTGCTATTTTGGCATTTTATGGCCTTCGAAACTGTGATAGGTAGTGAGGAGTGAAATCAAAAATTTGCGCCCTTAGAAATCCTGAAGGCGGTGCTTGGTTTCCGGGGTCCCGTACGCGGCTAGGCTCCCAAAAAGTCCCACACATGTGGTATCCCCGTACTCAGGAGAAGCAGCAAAATGTATTTTGGGGTGAAATCCCACATATAACCATGGCATGTGTGAGCAATATATCATTTAGTGACAACTTTTTGTAATTTTTTTTTTTTTTTTGTCATTATTCAATCACTTGGGACAAAAAAATAAAAAATTCAATGGGCTCAACATGCCTCTCAGCAATTTCCTTGGGGTGTCTACTTTCCAAAATGGGGTCATTTGGGGGGGTTTTGTACTGCCCTGTCATTTTAGCACCTCAAGAAATGAGATAGGCAGTCATAAATTTAAAGCTGTGTAAATTTCAGAAAATGTACCCTAGTTTGTAAACTCTATAACTTTTGCGCAAACCAATAAATATACGCTTATTGACATTTTTTTTACTAAAAACATGTGGCTGAATACATTTTGGCCTAAATGTATGACTACAATTGAGTTTATTCGATTTTTCTTATAACAAAAATTAGAAAATATCATTTTTTTTCAAAATTTTCGGTCTTTTTCCGTTTATATCGCAAAAAATAAAAATCGCAGAGGCAATCAAATACCATTAAAAGAAAGCTCTATTTGTGGGAAGAAAAGGACGCAAATTTCGTTTGGGTACAACATTGCATGTCCGCACAATTTACAGTTAAAGCAGCGCAGTGCAAAATTCTGAATTCACCTCTGGTCCTTTAGCTACCAAATGGTCCGGGGCTTAAGTGGTAATGCATCCTATGCATTAAGGTGAAAAACATCCGTCAATACCGCCCCCCCCCCCCCCCGAGCCCCCGTTTTACTTACCTGAGCCATCGAAAGTCCCGCGCTCGGCCCGACATCCTCCTCGCCATTCAGCCTGCCCGTTGATTGGCTACAGTGGATGGATTGAAAGCAGCGCAGCCATTGGCTGGCGCTGCTGGCAATCACATCCAATGACGTGGCGCGCCAGGGGGCGGGGCCGAGTGATACAGTGAGCGTCAATAGCCGCTGGCTGTATCACTGGAGCGCGCCCGCAATCACTCACCACCATGCTCGCTCTCCTCGCATATAGGTGGTGAGTTATTGCGGGGAGGAGCCAAGACAGCTGCCTAGGGACGCCAGAAGATGTGGATCGGGGCCACTCTGTGCAAAACGAGCTGCACAGTGGAGGTAAGTATAACATGTTTGTTATTTTTTATTTTATTTTTTTCTTTACAAACCCTTTAAGTACATTCAGTGTTTAATGGAAATTGTTCAGTACATTCGATGTTGAATGTCAAGTACATTCGATACTGAATGGAGAGTGGATTTGTCAAGTACATTCGATGTTGAATGGAAAATGTTTGGTGCATTCGATGTTGAATGGGAAAAGTCAAGTACATTCGATGTTGGATGAAAATTGTTAAGTACATTCCATGTTGAATGTCAAGTTCGTTTGATGCTGAGTGAAGCTGAGTGAAGAAAGGAATTGTTCACAGTATTGTGAGTTGTATCTGTCCAGGTGTGTTTGGCAAATGCAAGTGAATGTTAATGATGTATGATGATATCATGTCAGTTCTAGAGTATGGTGTTGATTTCTATTTCCTCGTCCAGGGCATATATCCAGGGCCGTCGGAACAGGACAGGCAAACCAAGCAACTGCTTGGGCCCCCCAGCAGAGCGGCCCCCCCTCCCAAGATTGGTGGCCCCCCCACCCGCGATTGGCGGCCCCCCACCCACGATCGGCACCCCCCCGTGATCGGCGTCAATGTCCCGCGTTAGAACCCCCCTTCTGAATTAAAAAACAAAAACAAAAATCAGTAGCACCCCCCCCGCTTGGGGGCCCCAAATTCTTAATCTGCTTGGGGCCCCCAAATTCCTTCAAACAACCCTGCATATATCCAGTATGTTTCCCTTTGACAGAGACATTGAAATCTCTCTGCCTCGGGGAAACTGGCAGGGATGGATTCAATGACCCATACTTTGATGCCTGGTGGATTTTTGATGGTATTCTGTTGGGGAACGCTATGTTCATTTTGCCGGTTTCAATGAACCTGCGGTGTTCCCTGAAAGATTTGCCTAAGGTGCGTATCATTCAGCCTACATAATGCAGGCCACAGGGACAGGACAAGCAGTAGACTACATATTCGGTGGAGCATGTGTAGAATTATTTTATTTTGTATACTTTCCCTTTTACTATGAATTATTTTTGTCCATGGTGCACAAAACTGCATGTGAGGCATAGAGGTTTTCGGCACTGGTACATCCCGATGATGGAAAATAATTTGAGTGATGGGGATATATGTTTAGTGTTTTTGCGTTTACTCTGTGCTATTTCCCTTTTATGTTGGGGGCTTTTCTGAGAATTTTGGATTTGTTGGTATGCTATCTTTCAGGTGAGGATCTTGTAGTAGCATAGGCCAGTGCTTGTTTACTATGTGTTCCATGTTTCTGTGTTTGTTGTGGAACTGGGTGGTGAAGCGGATTACTTTGATGCATTTTTATTTCAGTCAGCTGGAGTGTCTGGGTTTATATATGTGGTATATGCTTTTATCGATTAGTTGGTATGGGTACCCTTTTTCTAGGAATTTTTGTTTGAGGGTTTTGCTTTGAATCTGGTAGTCAGATTGTTTTGTGCAGTTGTGTCTGAGACGATAAAATTGTCCCTTAGGAATATTATTGAGCCAGCGAGGATGGTGGCAGCTGTTATAGTGTAAGGAGGAATTTCCTGCGGTTGGTTTGCTGTAATTCTTGGCATACATGTGGCCATTTTAATGGTATAGGTCTAGGTCCAGGAATGCTATGTGTGTGTTGTCTTGTACTGAGAAAGATTAGGTATGACACCATGATACATCAAGGACAAATCCTCTCTGAGGAAATTATAAGCCTAGCTGACCAACTACCGAACAGATGGCTCACCACCCTAAAGAAAAATACCAAATATCTAGAAGATAAACTCATCAAAATAAAGTTGGAAAAAATTCAGACGTGACAGAGATGACTACTATAACAATAACATCTTCTCTTGGAAACACAGCAACCAAAGAATAATACCTTCACTTCTAGACATCAATCCCACCCTGAGTAATAGCCACCTCCCAGATCCCATACCCACCCGCTAATAATAAATCAGTAATAGCTACCTCCCAGCTTCCATACTCACCTGCTACTAATAAACCTCAAATCTCCAAGAACTTACCACAGAAAGGAAAAATTCTACCCACATCTAGGGCCCAAAACCACTTAATTCAGAACAACAGACCCCCATTGACAAACGGAATAATACCTCCATCCCAAATCCTAACTCCAACCGCTACCCCAGTAAAATGGGCACCACCCATCCTCAAGAAGTATCACCACCAACATCTACTTCCCACCCAAAAACCATGAGCCTCCATACCTCCCAGAGAACCACACGCCGCAAACCAGAAACTTACACCAAGGACACAGCAGAAAGCCTCACCTCCCTACCGACCAGTGAACTCATGGAGACCCTGCAGGAGAGGGACGATCTGTCCAAACATAATCAAAGAGACTTTTTACACAATGCAAAGGATAAACCCCTTAAGCTCAACAGTGAATATAACAAGCATACTATTCTGCACATACAGACAGATTTTACTGTTGTGGGTTTAATAACACTTTAAGGAGTCTTGATTTTGCCATGTGTAGCATTCCTTACCCCCTATTTTTGGGCTTTTAGCAAACCTCCAGGGGTCAGGTGGGTTGATATTTAATTTCAGGGTTGGATTCTTAACATGTAGCGGGGACAAGAACAAATGTGTGCCAGTCTCTTTTGGACAGCTACTGTATTAGAGTTTAGTCAGACCAAAAATCTCTAGGGAGAGAGAGTGTTAGGGCATAGGACTCAAGAAGGAACAATGTGCAGACTGTAGCACATGAACCCTCTGGATAATCCACCACACTTACTGCAGCATTCAAGCATTTAGCTTGCTTTTCTGAAAAGTTTAGATTCCAGCTTCACTATTATCGGGAAGCCTCTGGCAAGGCAGTGCAAGCATGGTAGATCTCTAAACTTTGGCCTAGCTTCCTCTAAAAGCACATGCCTCATAAACAACAGCACACGCATCCTCAACAGGAAGAGTGTGGCAGGCAGACAAGTTTCCAAATGGTTCCTCCAAATACAGTGCCTTGAAAAAGTAATCATAGTGCTTGAAATTTTCCACATTTTGTCATGTTAAAACCAAAAAAGTAAATGTATTTTATTGGGATTTTATGTGACAGACCAACACAAAGTGGCACATAATTGTGAAGTGGAAGGAAATTGATAATTGGTTTTCAATTTTTTTAAACACAAATAAATGGCCGTGCATTTGTATTCAGCCCCCCTTTGTAGATCATTACAAAGTAATCATTACTTTGTAGAACCACCTTTTGCTGCAATTACAGCTGCAAGACTTTTTGGGGATGTCTCTACCAGCTTTGCACATCTAGAGAGTGAAATTTTTGCCCATTCTTCTTTGCAAAATAGCTCAAGCTCTGTCAGATTGGATGGAAAGCATCTGTGAACAGCAATTTTGAAGTCTTGCCACAGATTCTCAATTTGGACTTTGACTGGGCCATTCTAACACATTAATATGCTTTGATCTAAACCATTCCTTTGTAGCTCTGGCTGTATGTTTAGGGTCGTTGTCCTGCTGGAAGGTGAGCATCCACCCCAGTCTCAAGTCTTTTGCAGACTCTAATGAGTTTTCTTCAAAGATTGCCCTGAATTTGGCTCCATCCATCTTTTCATCAACTCTGACCAGCTTCCCTGCTGAAGAAAAGCATCACCACAACATGATGCTGCCACCACCATGTTTCACGGTGGTGATGGTGTGTTCAGGGTGATGTGCAGTGTTAGTTTTCCGCCACACATAGCGTTTTACTTTTAGGCCAAAAAGTTAAATTCGGTCTCATCTGATCAGAGCAACTTCTTCCACATGTTTGCTGTGTCCCCCACGTGGCTTCTAGCAAACTGCAAATGGGACTTTTTGTGGCTTTCTTTCAACAATGGCTTTCTTCTTGCCACTCTTCAATAAAGGCCAGGTTTGTGGAGTGCACGACTAATAGAAAAACAGATTCTCCCACCTGAGCTGTGGATCTCTGCAGCTCCTCCAGAGTTACCATGGGCCTCTTGGCTGCTTCTCTGATTAATGTTCTCCTTGCCCGGCCTGTCAGTTTAGGTGGACGGCCACGTCTTGGTAGGTTTGCAGTTGTGCCATACACTTTTCATTTTCGGATACTGGAGTGCTCCGTGAGATGTTCAAAGCTTGGGATCTTTTTTTATAACCTAACCCTGCTTTAAACTTCTTCACAACTTTATCCCTGACCTGCTGGTGTGTTCCTTGAAAACAGAAAAAAACAGAAAAAAAGGCGCCACTTAGTAAAAACTGTTTCACTTTAATAATACAATAGTATTAAAGCACTCACTCGTAAGTTGACTGTATGAAGCACATAGATGATCAGGTCTGTGGTCGTATTCCGCTAGCTAGCAGTCTCAGTGTGGGATGTCCTCCTCGTTTGCTGTATTAGAAGCCGGGATAATATCCATGGTGGATGTTGCCGGAGGATCTTCTCAGAAAACCAAAGGGAGGGCTGGACCGCAAACAGGAAGTTCAGTTTGAGACGCATGCTTGTCGGTCCTGATGTCATCCCGCTGAACGTAGCATTGCGTCTCAAACTGAACTTCCTGTTTGCGGTCCAGCCCTCCCTTTGGTTTTCTGAGAAGATCCTCCGGCAACATCCACCATGGATATTATCCCGGCTTCTAATACAGCAAACGAGGAGGACATCCCACACTGAGACTGCTAGCTAGCGGAATACGACCACAGACCTGATCATCTATGTGCTTCATACAGTCAACTTACGAGTGAGTGCTTTAATACTATTGTATTATTAAAGTGAAACAGTTTTTACTAAGTGGCGCCTTTTTTTCTGTTTTTTTCTGTTTTCATATGTTTGGAGTCTGGCTTCAGCTCCCTCAGCAAGGCTGCCCGGTTACCTTCCTGGACTGTTTTCACTCACACCTGAGCTCTTCGCATAGCTCATAGGACATTTTAGGTACATGTATATATGTATTGTCTTCTGATACATTTTAAGCGCCATTATTGTGATTTAATTTTGAATGACTATTTGGTGTGTTCCTTGGCCTTCATGATGCTATTTGTTCACTAAGGTTCTCCGAACCTTTGAGGGCTTCACAGAACAGGACAGCTGTATTTATACTGAGATAAATACTTATACTTATTTATACTGAGATTAAACTACACACAGGTGGACTCTATTTACTAATTAGGTGACTTTTGAAGGCATTTGGTTCCACTAGATTTTATTCAGGGGTTATCAGAGTAAAGGGGGCTGAATACGAATGCACACCACACTTTTCACATACTTATTTGTAAAAAAGGTTAAAAACCAATGATGATTTTCCTTCCACTTCACAATTATGTGCCACTTTGTGTTGGTCTATCACATAAAATCCCAATAAAATACATTTAAGTTTTTGGTTGTTACATGACAAAATGTGAAAAATGTCAAGGGGTATGAATACATTTTCAAGACACTGTATGTATACCCTTCTCCATTATGCACTACTGGCAATAAACCTAGTGGTTGGCCATAGAGATAAAAAGTTGCATAACCCAGCCTATTGGATCTTCCCACACGATTGACAGGCACACTCCCCAGCAGCAGACAGTAGTGCACAAAAACCTTAAATCGTAGCTCCACCCAAAGGGACTTGTCAAAAACCGTTTCTTTGTTTTTTGCAACACTACACTAGAAATATTGTAATAAAATGTATAATTTTTAAATAAATTGTTGTACTCTGATGCCTATAAAGTCCATGGTCTTTTAAAGCTCTATATATCTGAATTGTATTTGTTTTAATTGTATTTTAGTTGACTAAAATCACCAGTACATTTTAGTTGACTAAAATCAAATAGGTTTAATTAAAATGCATTATTTAACATGTCTCTAAAATTGCCAAACTCATTATATACTCCTGGAGTAAAAATGTAATAACATGTTATTATTTATGGTATTAAGGTTTGAACATACACTACAGACATAGACAGACATTAGCCGTTGTGATAAATAACATCTTTATAACTTAAAACAAGTGTCATAAACAAATAAAAATATTGCTTTGTGACAAACAGATGTGCAACTTTAAAATATATATATAAAAAAAATGTAAATTCTATTGGCTGTAATACCATTGCACATATTACCTGAATATATTACCAACATTAAATATTAAGAAAAAAAATAAGAAAAGCCCTTTTCTTTTTTTTTTTTCTTTTAGCAGCTTACTAGATGCCCCCAACTTATTCTTGTGGTAGTGCAAAAGTGCAATACATGTTTAAACTTTAATGTACTAATATTATATAGGCTAAGGATGGAATTGTGTTGCCGATTTAGAAAAGACCAGCAGAGGGTGCCAAAGATTGAATGAGTGTAATGTGTGGAACTGCATAGGAAAGGGAAAGGATTGATGGGAGCCTGCATCTCTCAGCCAATACAGATTGCTGATAGAGTCAGGGGGCTGGGGCTTTAACAGACAGATGAAGCACCGAGGAAAACAGAAGTACAGGTGGGTAAACGTCCCTCCCTCACATTTTTGTTCCATTTCGTTCGTTGAAAAAAATTGGAATTGATTTTCGTCATAGTTTTCGTCAATTGACTTTTTATCAATTTGAATTGCATTTTAGTTTTCATCACTGAAAGCATGCAGCTGACAAAACTATGACAAAAATATTTTTGTCGAATAAATTAACACTGTCTGTAGCCCAGCAACACTAATTTAGAATAGGGACACTATTGCTTATGGCAGGGTCTATACAGCTAGATTTTTTTTTTATTTTTCTGTCAAAGAATGTTATTCCTAGTGAGAGATAAACTTTTAATGGAAAAAAGTGACTTGTGCATTCTTAGTATGGTATAATTTCCCAGGTTAGTGAGGAATTTTTAAATGTTCTGTCACCTTGTGTTATTCTCTGTACTTTTTAGGGAATGCTAATAAGAAAATCCCTTTCATTTCTTAGTATGTGTAACTGTGCATGAAATTACTCACACGCTGGGTGAATTTTCAATACTGTAAGAATGGTTAGAAAGTACTCATTTTATTTTAGCTCAGAGCTGACTATGCCTAAGTCATGCATGTCTTTGACCGAAATACCTTATTTTCTGCTCTCTTGTTCTCTCTAGGTTGATAGAGCTTCTTCCGTATGTAAAAATAAACAACTACTGGGGTATGGCAAGCAAGTGCCTTGCATACAGTAAAGCCGCGGCTGATCCTTTTGTTTATTCCCTTCTCCGTCAGCAGTACAAGAAAGTCCTACTCAATATTGTCAACAGGATACTGAAGAGAGAACTGTATCCTTCATCTGGCTACAACAGCTCTTTGGACACTGAAAATGACTATTGCTTGCACAGAACAAGCTAGAAAGCCTCCCGACGTCTCTAACACAGCTCTGGACAAAGTTTCAGCACTTTGGGCATTAAAGCCCCTCTTTTGCTGGAGTAATGTCAAAATAAGGTCTCCTTGCAAAGAAAAGACTTAAAGTATACCTAAACCCAAGAAAAAATGTTTTTTATATTTCAGCTTACCGGTCCTTAGGTGAAGTAACTGCAGTGGTTTTGTTTTTCAGGTTACATAGAGTACGTTCACCACAAGTACAGAACATGCCTAAAATGATATAAGTCTGATCATGCTAAGTGTCACATCCCATAACCATTCACAATTAGATAAGATTAGGGACTTTTTAGACACTTCACACAAATTATTTTTAAAAAAATAATTCAAATTTATTGATCATAAAAAAATAATTAAAACTATCATATAAAATCAACAGCTGATCATCCACAAAAGTTTATTTACAGAGACCTTTCTAACACCTATGGGTGATAATAACCACATGTGAATAGATAAACCCTACTAAATCTTTATCAGGGGGAGATGATGCTCGATCTGGAAATTGTTGGTCCCTATTAGGTGCTTATTATAATTTATGCCCCTTTTCTACTATGCCCCTTTCATATAGAAATCGATATATATTCCTATGTTGTAAATTGGGCTTGGGTTGTCTTTCTGGTTCCCATTTAGTGGTAAGTTCTATGTAGTATTGAAATTGTATTCTAGTCTATTTTGCTCTATTGACTAATATAAAGTAATATTTATGGCATTCTGTACAGGAAAGTCCTCTGAGGACCCGTAGCACCCCCTGGCCAAACACTCCTTCGTGGGATTGTGCTTCATTGACACATTGGGGCTGATTTACTAAAACTGGAGAGTGCAAAATCTGGTGCGGCTGTGCATGGTAGACAATCAGCTTCTAACTTCAGCTTGTTTAATTAACCACTTCCTTACTGGGCACTTAAGCCCCCCTCCTGCCCAGACCAATTTTCAGCTTTCAGCGCTGACACACTTTGAATGACAATTGCGCAGTCATACAATGCTGTACCCAAATTAAATTTTTATCATTTTTTTTTTTACACAAAGAGAGCTTTCTTTTGGTGGTATTTAATCACTGCTGGAGTTTTTATTTTTTGCTAAACAAACAAAAAAAGATGGAAAATTAAAAAAAAAAAAAAATCACGTTTTATAGTTTGTTATAAAATTTTGCAAACAGGTAATTTTTCTCCTTCATTGATATGCGCTGATGAGGTGGCACTGGTGGGCACTGATAGGCTGCACTGATGGGCACTGATAGGCACAGATAAGGCGGCACTGATAGGCACAGATAAGGCGGCACTGATGGGGACAGATAAGGTGGTACTGATGGACACAGATAAGGCGGCACTGATGGCCACTGATAAGATGGCACTGATGGGCACTAATGGGTGGCACTGATGGGCACTGATAGGTGTTACTGATAGGTACCACTGATAGATGGCAGTGATGGGCACTGATAGGTGGCACTGTTAGGCTGACAGCTGATGTCATTGGCTGACAGCTGATGACGTGGTAAGGGGTCTCCGATCTGTGATCAGCGAGTCTCATTGACTCGCTGATCACAGAGCGTGCCACACGCACCCTACAGGGGGCGTGCAGGCCGCTCGAGCACAGGAGGACATCCATGGACGCCCTCCCGGCAAATTAGGTCTGCGCTGTAGCCGTCTTTAGGCTATATCGCGGATCTGAAGTAGTTAAGCTTTGACAAAACAAACAAAAAAAAACTAGAAGCGGATTGGCTACCATGCACAGCTGCACCAGATTTTTGCACTCTCCAATTTTAGTAAATCAACCCTTTGGGACATTCAGCTGTATCTTACCGTGGACTATGTGTACGGTATATACTGTAAGTACCACATAATGTCATGATAACCATTGCTTTTCAATTTCTGTATGAGAATATTATTATATTTCTGTATTCACATTCCAGATTGATCATCATCTATTCCTGATGAAGATTTTTTGAAAAATTTAAACAAGTTGGGGTTTATCTATTCACACATGGTTATTATCACCCATGGATTACGTATTATGATAGACTTGGGCCTCATCCAAAAAGATGCAGACAAATATATTTGGTAAATAATGGGGGAAGTTCCCAGTATCCTACAATGACGGACTATAACAGCCTCCTCTCTGTGGCCATTTTAGATCGTCATTGTAGGATCCTGGGGACTTTCCCCGGTATTTTCCGTACCTATTATATTTGTCTGTATCACCCATGCATGTTAGGATAGTCTCTGTAAATATACCTTTGTGGATGATCAGCTGTTGATTTTGTATAATGGTCTTATTGAATTTGTTTTATCATTAAATTTTTATTTTTTATAATTTTTTTATGTGCAGTGCCTAATAAGTCCCTAATCTTATCTAATTGTGCAATTACAAAAAAATACCTTTTGCTCCTGCCAGAACCTGTGCACTGAACTGAAATCTAACACAATATGATAAGCCTTTTCAGTTCTCTTTTGTGGACTATAGAATTCTCCTTTTGTTAAGGCCGATAGGAGAGTATTTGCAGTACAAATCAGGAGAGCGGACCTATGGTGGCAACATTGCTTCATCCTAGATACAGAGTGAGTATTGTCACATAGCTCCCAACTGTCCCTGATTTTGAGGGACAGTCCCTGATTTGGAGCAATGTCTCTCTGTACCTCTTTTCTCCTCATTTGTCCCTCATTTTGGTCTGATCTATATAGTTGTATTTAAAATGCACTTTTTATCTTTCAAAAAGTGTTTCCCAGTGCTAAACCTTTCATCCAAATTCTAAATGCAGCCATTATGCTGCATTTGTAAATTTTACAAGCCAATATAAGAGAATATTAGTGGTAAAAAAAGCCCTTGTGGATGTAATTAGCCTGGTTATTTCTCCTTTAAGGGGGCATGGCAGGGGGCATGTCATATGCCTCCATACGTTTGGTAGTAGGTGTCCCTCATTCCCATCTCAAAATGTTGGGAGGTGTGTTGTCATCCTATGACAGGAAGTGTGTAACTCACAAGATCACTGTAAAAATAAGTAAGAGCTGCACTCATGCCGCGTACACACAATCAGATTTCCTGTCGGAAAAACCTTGGATTTTTCCGACGGAATTTTGCTCAAACTTGGCTTGCATACACACGGTCACACAAACCCTGTCGGAAATTCTGACTGTCAAGAACGCGGTGACGTACAAGACATACGACGAGCCGAGATCTATGAAGTTCAATAGGCAGTTTGGCTCTTCTGCTTGATTCTGAGCATGCATGTTTTTTTGCGCATCGGAATTGCATACAGACGAACTTATTTTCCGCTAGGAATTTTTTCCATCGGAAAAATAGAGAACCTGCTCTCAAACTTTTGCTGGCGGAAATTCCGGCAGAAAAAGTCCAATGGAGCATACACACGGTCGGAATTTCCATTCAAAAGCTCACATTAGACTTTTTCCGACGGGAAAACCGATCGTGTGTATGCGTCATCAGCCTCTGATTAGTTGTGGAATGAAGAACACCAGTACACAGGCAAGAGTTTCTGTAAACCTTTGAAGTTCAATCCAAACAAGAAGATGGCCGGCAATATGGTAATATCTTCAATGATAATTCCTTTATTTGCTCACACAATAATCCAGTCCAAAAAAAAAATATTTTTTGGAAAAATATAGGGCAAAAGCATGAAAAAAAGTGAATGCAGTCACCACATTAAAGGACTGGTAAGCTGCAATATATTATTTTTTTGTTCTTGAGTTTAGACACACAGTAATACATACCTGCCCCACTGCAGAATACCGTTGATCTTCACTCTTTTAAAGAACTAAAGCTTAATGAAGAGTCTTCAGCATCCAATACACTTTCAGAAGGGTCAGGTGCATAGTCCCCCTGGGCACTGCGGTTTGCCTGCTACATCAGTACAGTGTCCTGTTGTGACATAGGGGCCAATGAATCAAACCTCTGGCCAATCAAGTGCAGTGGGAAACAGAGCATCCAACAGTTTCAGAATTTTGCCAATTTATTTGTAATTTTTTTTTTAACAAGCTTTTGCTTTTAAAGTGAGCAAAGATCAGCTGTGGGACAGGTAAGTATTAAGTCTTTTCTTTACAAAGAGACCTTATTTTGAAGTTTTTATAAGACTGACAGAGTCCCATTAAAGTGCTCAAAGAGGTAGGTAGGGAAGACACCTTTTGTTTTTTTATATATATATATTAAGAATATATAGCGTATTTTTTAAAGGGTGATATTAAACTTCACCTCTTTACATCCTTAGAATCCATGTCATAACTTCTTCCCAATTTTCATGTCAAGCAAGGATTAAGAAGAGTTTCACATTGATGTTGTGAGATGGTGAATGACAGTTGAGTAGGTCACAACTAATGCTGGCCACACAAGTTACTATCACCATTAAGTTCAATAGCAATTTTGCTCCTTGCAATAGTTCTAAACAGATATTTTTTTGTGTCACGTTATTTTTAATCTGTTTAATAGAAATGAAATATATCTTTATTGCATAGTGTAATTATCTGAATTTGTCTTAATATTAGCCTCTTGAAATCCTCTGTACAGCAGCACTCTCACTGGGAGAGTGAGGAGCAGCACTAAGAGCCAATCAGAGGTCCTGCATACATGTGCTGATGGGAGAAAAGTGAATGATGCCTCATTATTATGCTGCTACTTTTTGTTATTTAATAAGAAGACCTGAGATATGTTCTTGACCTTGCTTTGCCACTGCTGTAATGAGTGAGAGACTGGCTGTGGTGTCTGGCAAGGGTGCCTGGATCCCAAGACTGGCAGCACAGAATTACAAATGCTTTATATTGTCAAACTTGTAATATTTCAGCTTTAATATTCCATTTAAAAATGATTTATCCCATACTGTTTTGAAAACATAACATACCAATGGCACCAAAAGTTTTCTGCGCCCAATACAATTCTGTAGGATGTTGGCGTTACAAAATCTTGGCTAACTTACATTTCATCTGATCTAATCTAATCTGTTCAGAAAATGGTTGGATTCGATTTGTTGAAAGCCTAAAACCTTAACATACTGAAATTAAAGCAATATTAAACCCAAAACCAAAAATGTAACTTCTAGGTAAGTCCTCTATAATTGTATATAATGGTGAATATGTTCCAGTGTTGGTTCTGCTACAGATTAGGGTAAAACCACAATGGACAGAGGTACATGGAGTATGGTTTTCATAACTACACTATATTACCAAAAGTATTGGGACACCTGCCTTTATACGCACAAGAACTTTAATGGCACCCTTGTCTTAGTCCGTAGGGTTCAATATTGAGTTGGCCCACCCTTTGCAGCTATAACAGCTTCATCTCTTCTGGGAAGGCTGTCCACAAGGTTTAGGAGTGTGTCTATGGGAATGTTTGACCATTCTTCCAGAAGTGCATTTGTGAGGTCAGGCACTGATATGATCGAGAAGGCCTGGCTTGCAGTCTCCTCTCTAATTCATTCCAAAGGTGTTCTATTGGGTTGAGGTCAGGAGAGTGCAGGCCAGTCAAGTTGCTTCGCCCCAAACTCGCTCATCCATGTCTTTATGGACCTTGCTTTGTGCACTGGTCCTAATAATTTGGTGGAGGGGGGATTACCTTAGTTTCGGTGAAGAGAGCTCTTAAGGCATCAGCATACCAAGACTTTTTTTTTTCATTCTCCCAACTTTGTGGGAACAGTTTGGGGATGGCCCCTTTCTGTTCCTCAATGACTGTGCATCAGTGCACAAAGCAAGGTCTATAAAGACATGGATAAGTGAGTTTGGGGTGGAGGAACTTGACTGGCCTGCACAGAGTCCTGACCTCAACCCAATAGAACACATTTGGGATGAATTAGAGCGGAGACTGAGAGCCAGGCCTTCTCATCCTACATCAGTGCGTGACCTCACAAATGTGCTTCTGGAAGAATGGTCAAACAATCCCATAGACACACTCCTAAACCTTGTGGACAATTTTTTCAGAAGAGTTGAAGCTGTTATAGCAGCAAAAGGTGGACCAACTCAATATTGAGCAGCATCCATTACACTGTACGGCTAAAGTTGATGCCAAAACTATGAGCATTAAATATAAAGTTTCCCCCTACCCCCAAAAACACCCCACACACACATACACACTCTTGCAGGTGTAACAGCCTCCACTCTTCTGGGAAGGTTTTCAACAAGACTTTGCAGTGCAACCATAAGAATTGTCACCATTTAGGCAAAAGAGCATTTGTGTGGTTATGTACTGATGTTGGATGAGAAGACCTGGCTTGCAGTCAGCATTCCAATTCTTCCCAAAGGTGTTCGATAGGGTTAAGGTCAGTGTTTTCTGTAAGCCACTTGGGTTCCTTCACACCAATCTCGTCCAACCATGCCTTTACGGAGATGGCTTTGTGCACAGGGATGACAGGGATGACAATCATACAAAAAAGGGCCTTCTCCAAATTGTAAACACAAGGTTGTAAGTGCCCAATAGTCTAAAATGTCTTTGTATACTGTAACATTAACAGGTGTCCACATACATTTGGCCATGTCATGTAGGTGTGATGGTCAGGCAATATAGTGTATATAGGCCAGTCACAAACAGAGCCAAAAGGCTAATTTCAGGTGATAACTTCTAATGGTGACATTGAAGACCTCAGGTCTTCTCAACTACATCTAATAGACACTCCAGTCATGCTGCTGAGGGGTGGGGCTTAGTGCAGGGGACAGGATTCCTCATGGAGATTTGGAAAGCAGTTTAAGAGCTATGAAATTGTTTAAACTATTTAGGAATTCTACTCGGACAAACAAGGTGAACATACTGTTCTATGTGTAACTATGTAAAATACAACGTAAAAACATTACCTGTGGAAAAGACCTCCGGCCAGTAAATGGAAAAGAGACAACAAATTTTGAATTGCTAGTACTTTATTTATAAAAATAAGAGGGTTCTATGAACACTGGTGTCTCCATGTGTACTGTATATTATTATTATGGATTTACAGATACATGTTTCTTAGAAAAGAGTATATTATTTTTGCTAAACATAGTAGTTCATAGGCTGCAGAATACTACGGTGTCCTTTGGATTTCTTTGTGCAGCTTATTTATTAATGAGTAGATATAGAAGAAATTTGATACCTCAGGCTTTCACAGTATTCGTACATCCTGGCTTTCTGTATTTGTACAAATAGACTCCAAAGAAAGGTTCATTCCTCATAAAAACCCAGTTAAATTGAATGTATTGTCATTTCATTTTGTTGTGTTTAGTATTATATTTGTACTTTTTTGGAATTTGTGTATACTAGTCATTATAGAAATTTTGTATTTTAAATCAAAATTACGATTTGGTATATATAGGTCTTATTTTGCACTAACCTATTACCGGTATATTGTAAAGGGAAAGACACTTTTGGGAGAAAGACAATGGTGCTGCGCACCCCGAATAATATACAAGGGAAGTTTTCTCCCACTGGGGGTTTTCTCGGCAGCAAAGATTGGACAAAATTGGATGAATGGAGATGGTAAAATTAAGATTTATTGGTGACAACCATGACAAATAGACATTTGATGGCTAAAATATGAGCTCTGGTATGTGAGGCTAAAAAAATCAATACATATGGTTCAAACACAATGTATCACACAACATTATATGTGTATTGCAATGCTGGTAGGTACAATAATCCTTGACGTGTTTCAACCCTTCAGGGTCTTCTTCAGAAGTTAAGTTTGCTGTAGGAGGATTGCATTGAATAAATGAATTTGTGATTTAAAGACATATTACTAACATTAATGAGCGTTCCAATACATATTTAATAATCACGCTGTATTGAAAAAGATATCATGACCAGAGGTCCTCAAAAATGTCTTCACATGATCCCAAAAACACAGTCCACCGATTAATGGAGGCATCCCACCCGTCCGAGCGGACCATCTCCATTCATCCAATTTTGTCCAGTCTTTGCTGCCGAGAAAACCCCCAGTGGGGGAAACTTCCCTTGTATGTTACCGGTATATTAACCCATCGGATCTCAATTTCCTAATTTAGGATGGGGCAGTTAAAAAAGCAGCTTTGTAAGTGGTATTTTTGCTCGTGCTAAGCTGTACAAGCCCTTAAAGAAACCATTTCACATATACACACAAAAGTAAAACACCACTAAAACATTAATGCTATATCTGCAGAAATGGATTTATGAAAGCTCTCAGTTTAAGCAAAGGTCCTACAAAGTGTAAAGCTGGAAATATTGGTAAAATGCAGGCACCAATCACCTGTGTTAATTCCTGTGTGCCTTGGAAGGACCCTGGATCCCAGGTTCAGACTATATACAGGGCCTTGACTTTTTTCCAAATTGACACTGGACATCATGCTCCACTGGTGCTAAGCCTTACACAAACCATTTAACAGTCCAGTGCAAGATCCCCTACTTGCCAATGACGACTGTGCATTGGACTGGAAAAGTACATGTGTGTCCATGTATACAGATAGTAAAAGGGATAGCAAATCTTTAAGGTACCCGTATGATACTATATACTGTATATAACAATAAATCAACTTGTATTAGTGTCACATTAAAAATATCTTCATTGCTCACAACAACAGTAATACCACATGTACTACCAAGGATTTCCCCCCTCCAGCACCCATTAGCTAGCCATCTTGTTATTGATACATTCTCTCTTATAGTCATAAGACTCAACATATAGTATAGATTTCAAGTATGTCAATATGGCGGTGGAATGAGCTCTCCCAACACGTAATTCTGCTTTTTCAGGAGTGTAGTTATGACTACTTCTGCAATAAACATAAAGAAGATACATAACTGCTACAAGGCTTTATAAATACATATTTCACTGTTATCACAATTTTCGTACTATATTTATTACATACTTTGATGGCTGTAATCTGTACCAGAGTATGGTCACTAAAAGATACCCCTTGCTCGTGGTCTGTCATGACACCATTACCTAACTAACATCAGTTAGGTTTCCAGTCCGTCCCCCAATGCTTTGCTATTGAACATGGTTCAGTTGACTAGCCATTAACTGTGATACACTGAAAAATTAAACCAACCACACATTTATCATCTGTATCTCCTATAATGACCCAAGTATTCAATATCAACTTGCCGATGGCGCACTGTAGCTTTACTGCTATAGTACGGGCCGGCTGTGCAGAATCATGTATATATAGTATCTTTTACAAGTAAAAAATGTGCGAATGCGCGCCGTTGGTACGCCAGCCGTTTTGTGATTAGTCAGCAAACAACCTGATCAGCAGGTGACGGCCAATTGATGACTGCCGGCACCCGCTGATTGGCAAGGAGGAAGACAGGACAGAGTTATTTCTATATAAAATGTGTCAAAGGTGCCAGTTAGTGTCAGATTGCCCGCCATACTATCGCAGTCCCACTATAAGTCCCTGATTGCCACCATTACTAGTATAAAAAACAAATAAACAAATAAAAATTCCAGTATATATACCATATTTTGTAGACACTATAACTTTTGTGCAAACCAATCAATATACGCTTATTGGGATTTTTTTACCAAAAATATGTAGCAGAATACATATTGGCCTAAATTTTTGAGAAAATTAGATTTTTTTAATGTTTTTATTGGGTATGTTTTATAGCAGAATGTAAAAAATATTGTTTTTTTCCCCAAAAAAATTGTTTATAGTGCAAAGAAGAAGAAAAACCAGTGGTGATTAAATACCACTTAAAGAAGGTTCTATTTGTGGGAAAAAAATTATATACATTTAACAGATTTATTTTTTTGCACAATTTCTTACCTCTCCTTCTTCTAGTATTTAGCTTTCTATTTGATAAATCAAAAACTCCTGAAAACCACAGGTGCAAATGTGCACAAATAAACACTCGAAAAACGCTTGAAGAAGCTCAACTGAAAACCTAGAATTAAATATTAAAAGCTATTTACCATATGTTCTGCCTCTTAGTGAGAACACATGAAGCTATTCCCATAGACACGGTGGACCTCATGTTGTCTTATCTGTATGTTAGTCCTATGTATTGGCTTTCATTTCTTACAGCCACCAATCATCAAGATTAACCTCCCTGGCGGTATGATTCTGTCTGATTTTAGGTGCTGAAAGCGGTACAATTATTTTGCATGGAAATTTGGCGTTTTATATTGTAGGCCTGTAATTCTTAGGAATAACTCACTTAAATCTGTCCAAACAAGAGTCTAGTAGACATCCCGGGTATGATAAAGTTTGAAACACAAAATCATAAATTATATTATAATAAATAACTATAAATAATTATAACAAATAATAATATAAAAATGATTCAATAATGTAATCAAATCAAAAACACTGAAATTTGCTCAGTTGCAGAATTGTCGCTGTCATTACTTTCAGTGTTTGATGACGAGTTTCCACACAAATCGCTATCGCTCAATTCTAATTTATTATCGCTGTTTTCTAGCTGGTCTAAAACCACTTTTGACATAAAGGGACACTTTTTGGTTCCTATGGACAATCTCCAAATTTCAGGCAGAAAAGAACTGTATTTATAATATAAAAGTGCATGCAGGGCACTGGACAGACCACTAGGGACAAAGGGGATGTGTAATTTTTTCATACAGTACTGTAATCTGTAAGATTACAGTATATTGTATGTGTATTGTGTTTTGACTTTTTTGAATTTGGTGCCGATCTCTGCCCCCGTGCGCCGCAACTTCGCAGGTAACGGAGCTTGGCGGCACTGTGTGTGAATCGAACGAGGAGACAGCTCGCACACACTGCGGGGAGACATCGCAGGATCCAGGGTACAAGGTAAGTAACTCTCCCTTGATACTGCGATGCAGCCCGAGTGTGGCTCTGGGTTACCGCTTATGGTACTGAAATTCCACCCCGAGCCCGACTCGGGAATACCGCTAGGGAGGTTAAAGATTAAAACTGTGTTTGTAACATGCAACAATAAAAAACACTTTACACCTCTCCAGGTTGGTCCACTTCTCTCTAACCCCACAGACACAGGTGCTGGTCCAGCTCATACCTCAGAACATGAGCATCTAGCACAGGGCTTGACAAATTTGCTTGGAATCTAGGAGCCAGCTAAAAAAGTTAGGAGCCAGGAACGCGGCCCGTCCCGCCGAGCTCGCGTGCAGAAGCGAACGCATACGTGAGTAGCGCCCGCATATGAAAGCGGTGTTCAAACCACACGTGAGGTATCGCCGTGATCGGTAGATCAAGAGCAATAATTCTAGCCCTAGACCTCCTCTGTAACTCAAAACATGCAACCTGTAGAATTTTTTAAACGTCGCCTATGGAGATTTTAAAGGGTAAAAGTTAGTCGCCATTCCACGAGCGGACGCAATTTTGAAGTGTGACATGTTGGGTATCAATTTACTCAGCGTAACATTATCTTTCACAATATTAAAAAAAATTGGGCTAACTTTACTGTTGTCTTATTTTTTTATTAAAAAAAAGTGTATTTTTTCCCAAAAAAGTGCGCTTGTAAGACCGCTGCGCAAATACGGTGTGACAGAAAGTATTGCAACAACCGCCATTTTATTCTCTAGGGTGTTAGAATAAAAAATATATATAATGTTTGGGGGTTCTAATTAGAGGGAAGGAGATGGCAGTGAAAACAGACAGGGAAACTCCATTAGCATTGCTGTTTGTCTTGTCATACCAACGGCCACCACAAGATGGCGCTAGATCACAGAAGGAAGCATAGGCCTGCAGAAGGCCACAAAGCCGCGGCCTCAATTACCAGCCGGCGCGGCCCGACGCGATCCCGCGGCGCGGAGGGGGGGGGCACGGAGAGACAGGATTCCCCAGCTGTGCTGCCCCAGGCGCCAGGTCGCTAATTCTAGTCGCAATGGCGACTTGGCGCCCGGGGTTTGTCGAGCCCTGATCTAGCATATGGATGACCACTGTTGTTGCTAAGAGCCATAGGTTTATTTAAAAAAAAAAAAAAAATCCAAATAACACACAGTAAGACTCCATTCACACAGGGGCCTTTTCTGAAGACGGAGCGACTGCAGTAGTGTGCATTAAGACGGCTCCATTCACTTACATTGATTTTCTCATGCAGCGCGACTTAAAGGCGACTTGGGGTGACTTGGGGTGACTTGAAGTCGGATCCAAAGTCGTCCCTGTGTGAATGGGCTCTTAGAGCAAGTGTTGACATGTTTCCCACTAATGGACCCTTAATTATAATGTGTGGTCATCCATCTGCTAATTGAACCCTATGGTGATCATCCTTGTCCTATCATAACTACTGTCTTTGTAGGATGAGTTTGAATCTAATCATTGGCTGTGGGAAAATAACAGGAATCTTTGCATTGTTTTTGAACAGCAAAGTTTAAAATGTATGCTCCCTTTGAGAACCCACAGAAGCACAAGGGAATAATATTTAATAAATATTGCTTGCAAAGTTGATTAATTACCTGTTCTGTTTTGCACAGTGGAATTAATTAGACAGGTGGAATTGGCTTGTAAATTGTTCCCAATGCTTAAAAAAATTAGAATTTTAAGTAGCTGTCAGAACAGAAATATGATATTTGTCATTGCTGACTTTGTATAAAACAGAGCACCAGGGAAGGTGAGTTTTAGTGGGTTTAGGAAAGTCACCTTTAAGCGAACCTGTAACTTTGACCTAATACTTTTTGAACCCCATGGTGATCATCCTTGTCCTATCTTAATTACTGAGTAAGTCACTGACCTTAAATAAGAAAGAAGATTAGGAATGTCAGAGTTAGGCCATAACTCCTTATCTGCACATTTGTTTCAACCCAGTGACTCAAGGTATTGAAGCAACAGAATCAGCATGACAACCAGGACACAAGAACTTCACAGCCTTAGTGAGATCGCTATTTTGTGCTGAAGAGATTGGCCAAATATCTTTAATCGACATTGACGTGTGCACATGATAGGAACATATTAAAGTGACTGAGAATTAAAATATGCATTATTATTAACAGTAACAAATAAGTGCCTAATTTTAAGCAAGTTCTACCATTTAGACCCAATAAGAATTTCCATTTCCTGGCGAAAATGGAGGGTGGGGCAACAGGATTTTCTTGGTACCAGATGAGACATTACAATCAATTAAAATCACAATATTTTATTACCATATATACTCAAGTATAAGCCGACCCGAAAATAAGCAGAGGCACCTAATTTTACCACAAAAAATGGGAAAACGTATTGACTCGAGTATAAGCCTAGGGTGTCCATCTGCATGCCTCACTGTGCCTCACTGTGTCCATGTGCATGCCTCACTGTGTCCATGCCTCACTGTGCCCATGCCTCACTGTGTCCATGACTAGACTGACGTTTAACATTGGAGTCTATGGAAGGGGTGCCCGGTTTTGAAAAATCGGTGCTCCCCGGCCGTAGGTCTCCTAGACAAAAAACTTTGCACACTTGTAGTGGGACTATATGTGTAGTGGGACTATATGTGTGCCAAGTCTGGGGTTCAGGGGACCTACGGCCGAGCCAGTACCAGGTCCCCAAAGTCCGGGAGATCAGGCACAAAAAAGGTGACTCGGGTATAAGCCGAGGGGGGCATTTTCAGCACAAAAAAATGTGCTGAAAAACTCAGCTTATACTCGAGTATATATGGTACAAATTGCTGGACATTACCAAATATCTAATAAAAAACTAAAATTAACCCTCTATATAGCTGTACTACATCCACACAGTACAAAAATACTTGCACTAAGGATGCTAGTCCAAGGAAAAAATGTGCATGTGGATAGTCAGTCTCAACATGTTTCGTGGTACACTGCTTCTTCGGAAGAAAATTTGAGGGAGTTGAGTATAACAGTGAAAAATATATGTAACATAATACCAATAACAATAGTTAATGTGCATTTAATAGAAAAATAGATACAAATGCTGGGACATGATCAACACTTACCCCATAAGCCCAGTGATGTCTGTACCAAGAAAATCCTGTTGCCCCACCGTCCATTTTCTCCAAACTATGAAATTTTAGGATCTGGGTACCGTTACACCTAACTTTACATACCCATTGTCCCCAAGCCTTTAATTAAATTTACAAGAATTTCCATTTCATGTAATTGAATAATGAAAAATAGAATCCCAATGGCTGCAATGGCCTATAAAAGTTGTGGAAATAAAAGTCTGGTACTTTTTTTTATTACTAGAAATTTTCAATGTATGTTATATTTTTGTGCTAAATTGTGCAAAAGTTTTATCCAACAATTTTATTTCCCACAAATATAAAATAAATAGGAAATAAAACACAAAAAAATAAACTATAAAACAAATAAAAAGCGTAAAAAAAAAAAGCCAAGAAGACGGCAAGTCGCAGTCTATCATTTGCATACATTGTAAAAGTTGTAGCAGAAATAATGTTGGGGAAATCTTGTAGAAAATGTTTGTGGTGGTTAAATACTACATTTTTTTTCTGTCCCACAGCTAGGTTACTCCACTATCAAATAGCTTTTCTTTTGGACAATTTCATAAATGATGCCTACATTCATTATTTTACCAAAATATTGACTCAAAGTAGATATTACTTTATCTAGGTGGGTTTATAAATAAAAGGTATTATAGGAACTGTAACAGCAGTGTAGGATGTCTCTCGTGGAGGAGTAAAAATATATAAATCTGTTTAGATTGGAATATTTTGTGCCAAAAGAATTTTAATAAATGTTATCACAAGAACCTTACAACTCCAGTCCAGTAATGTGTTTGATATGTAACCATTAGGGATTGGGGTACAATTGATACCAACTATTATTTTTAAGATATTGTAACTGACGTTTTTGTGATGATGACTGTCCCATAATTTCTGTAAAATAAAAATGTTTATCAGAGTGTTTTACATATTTTGTCTTTTTTACCGTTATTGCAAAATGACAAAAAAAAAAATAATCACAAATCAAGTTTATGGAAATGGTACAAAGGTACATAGATTGTTTAGGTAACTTTGGAACTAGCCCAACCTTTAGGCTCTGTTCACATCTAGGCGTTGCTATTTTACAGGTGGTTTTCAGGTGGTTTTTCAGGCGTTTTTTCGGGCGTTTTTGACGTGTTTTTGTACAGGCATTTTGAAGTTGACAAGTCACCAATGAAAAGCAGTAAAACGCCTGTAATCTGCCAAAAAAGAAGCTCATGTACTTTTTTGAGTGACAGACACAAAATTGTTTAAGGCGACAGAACGCACAGATGTGAACAGGGACCTGTCTTGTGGGGCATTTGTAGAGCTGAGGCTAAAGCCTAGTACACATGGCCGAGAATCTCGTCAGGAAAAAAAACGTTGTTTTTCCTGACGAGATTCTTGACAAGAATCTTGTGCCGGCTGAGTGTACACATGTACGATTCAAAAGAACCGCCATTCTTTTGAATGGCACGAACGCAGTGACGTCATCGAATACGACGAGCAAGCGCTCGTCACATTCGATGCCGTCGCCGCCATCTTACTTCACCCTACCTATGCCTTGGAAGCTACCACGCATGCGTCAAAGTCATTTCGAGCAAGTGCGGGTTTCCATGGAGGCAGGTAAGTATACACACGCTCGGGCAGGATCTCTATTTTTCTCGTTGAGATTCTGGGCAGATTTCCCAATGAGAAACCTGAAAGCCTCGTACACAGGCACGGTTTTCTCGGCAAGAAAGCTCTCCCAGCAGTTTTCTTGTAATTTCTTGCCCAGAAAACCGGCCGTGTGTACGAGGCTTTAGAGCAGAAAATTGCCCAAAAATGCCTAGATGTGAACGGAGCCTTAAGTTGATAGGGGTGCAGCAGTGGTCACTATATATAAATAAGTAGCCATATGTTGGCCTTCCTAACATAAGTTGATAATCACTTGATGTTGCCATTTGTGGCTGGACTGGGCAAAATTCCTATATCTGTGGGTGACCTCTAAAGCACTGTAAACATGATCGGATTTCCTATGGATTCTAATCCGATGGATTTTTCCATCGGAAATCCGATGAAGCTGACTTCCATCAGTCTTGCCTACACACCATCAGTCAAAAATCCGACAGTCCCAAACACCGTGACGTAAATCACTCCGACAAGCCGAGAAAAATGAAGTTCAATGCCTCTGAGCATGCGTCGACTTGATTCTGAGCATGCGTGGGTTTTTTGTCCGATGGAGTTCCACACAGACGATCGGAATTTGCTATCGGTTTTTTCCCATCGGATAAATTTAAAACATGTTCTATCTTTTCTCACCGATGGAAAAAAGACCGATGGGGCCCATACACGATCGGTTGGTCCGATGAGAAAAGTCCATCGGACTGTTTTCATCGGTAAAACCGATCGTGTGTACACGACATAAGGGGTTTATCCACCGTGAATGGAAACAATTGATTCGGCTGATCAGAAGACCTGTCCTGTGGACTGCCATTTTCCCAGATAAACCAACAATGTCTTCCTGCTGCCTGCTCCACCCCCTCTCATTTAACTAAAACCAATTGAAGCACTCCAGAGCGATTTTGACCAAGGTTTGCACTAAAAGGCAGCCAAATTGACGAATGTATGATCGACCTCCCTAAAAGGTCTACCAGCAGATTTACAATTACTGCCTTCATGCTTTGTTCCCCACTTTTCATGCTTTGTTCCCTATTTTAGGACTCCATCATGTTGCAGATGATTCTGTTGTTTTCTGGCAAATAACCAGTAAAAAAGCAAAAAATAATGAAAAGTCAGAGATTTAACGTAGCTTGTGATGGAAAAACACCCACTGTGTACAAACCTTTGTCTGAAGCTAATCTAGCCAAAAGTTACAGAGAAACTTTAATCTCAGAAAAACAGAAACAGATGATAATTTTCAACAGTGCTACACTTATATCAATAATATACCGTTTTTTATGCCAATGCAAACATCAAGAGTCTGACTCTTTGGCCTAGGTTACATTGGTTTCAGGAGAAGACACTTGATGAGTGGTTTGTAGGCTTCAGGATGGCTCACTAAGCCCAGATTCAAGCTGAGCTATGGGAATGAAGCCGTGCGAGTTCAGCTGAACTCGCACGATTTCACTCCCGCATGTCAGTCCCGATTTCGGACGCGATTTCAGAGACATCTGTATAGGTTTCTTCACAGATGTCAAAGTAAATCGCAACCTGAAATCGCAAAAGTAGTACAGAACATTTTTGAAATCGGTGTAGCGTCGCAAATTCAGCAATTGCCGCCGATTTGACATGCGATTTGACTTGTCAAAATGCATGTCAAATCGTACCAATGTGAACCAGGGCTAAATGCTACCTTTGTTCCTGTAATTAAAAGAGAAGTATGTTTTTTTTTTTTTGCTTACATCTATTCTATGTGAGCTTCTGATATCAATAAATCCTTCCAGCCCCCTCAGAATCAGTGGCGTAGCGTGGGGGGCAGGGGGCGGTCGCCTCGGGTGCAAAATTTAGAGGGGCGCAGTGGCAGGTGGCAGGTTACCTGCAGCTCTTCTCCTGCGCTGTGCAGTCTAGTAGACTGTGAGCTCTTCCGCTTCGCTATGAGGAAGAAGTTGCAGTGCAGTCCCGGCTTAGGCTCTAGCGGTGACACTGACACAGCAGTGAGTAAATGAACACTGAAGACCATCCATGATGATTATAGGGATTGTGACCGTGCAGAGATTGGGGGGAAGGAGGAGGGCAGGCGACTCATGAGGCATTCTCTCTATTACACGCCACTCCCCACACACGAGGTCCAGGATCCTGGCTCGTGCGACATGCTTTCCGTCCACTTAGCCCGCCCCACAGCCCAGACTTCCGACCACCGCCGCTTCTCCTGAGTCCTGCCTGTGCCTGTGCCTGTCAGTGTGCCCCGCTGTTTCTCGACAGGACACCGACACTCTGACCACCCCAGGACTGGAGGAAACCGGGGCCAGGAAGAAGAGGATGAGGCATCATCCACACAGACAGAAGCCCCTCCTTACCGGCAGCTGCACGGACATTGCGGGTGCTGCTCTACAGAGGAAAGCTCTGTATGGGATGATAGCAGCCGGAGGGTGGCTGGGGCTGAGCTCTGAACTGGAATCTGTGGGAAAGAGAGCTTTGTATTTGGGGGGGAGAGATGTACACATTGCACCCCGCTCAACCCTGCATGCCGCACACAGCGCACCCCCCTCAACCCTGAAAGCCACACATGGTGCATCCACCTCAACCCTGCACGCAACACACAGCGCACTCCCCTCAACCCTGTAAGGCCCACACAGCGCACCCCCTCAACCCTGCAATCCACACACAGCACACCCCCTCATCCCTGCAAGTCACACACAGCGCACCCCCCTCATCCCTGCAAGCCACACACAGTACACCCCCCTCAACCCTGCAAGCCACACACAGCGCACCCCCCTCAACCCTGCAAGCCTCACACAATGTACCCCCTCAACCCTGCATGCCACACACAGCGCACCCCCTCAACCCTGCATGCCACACACAGCACACCCCCCAACCCTGCACGCCACACACAGCGCACCCCCCTCAACCCTGCATGCCACACACAGCACACCCCCTCAACCCTGCATGCCACACACAGCGCACCCCCCTCAACCCTGCATGCTGCACACAGCACACCCCCTCAAACCTTCCCTACGTTCACAGCACACCTCTAAACCCTGCATTCAGTACACAGCACAACTCTCAACCCTGCACTCCATACACAGTGCACCTCTGAACCCTTTATTACGTTCAAAGCGCATCCCTCAGCCTTGAACTCAATACACAGCGCACCACTCAACCCTCATGGCTAATAATTAGTTCTAGTTCTTCTTTTCTGTCTATTGGTGGGTCCTGTCACTTCCGCTGTCTGTGGTGTGCAGGCAGTGAGATGATGTGCTGTAACCTTAAGCAACCAATCAGTGAGCCGTAATGATGTGCTGCTATGTCTAGCAACCAATTGGGGAGCATTAATAATGTGCAGTAACCTCTAGGAACCAGTGAGTGGTAATGATGTTCAGTAACCTTCAGCAACCAATCAGTAAACAGTAATGATCTGCTGTAATCTCTAGCAAGCAATCAGTGAGCAAAAATATTTTGCAGTGACCTCTAGCAACCAATCAGTTTGTAGTAATGATGTACAGTAACCTCTAGCAAACAATGGGTAAGCGGTAATTATGTGCAGTATCATCCAGCAACCAATCAGTGAGCAATAATAATGTGTGTAGTGGACAGTGTAGGAATCAGGTGGGTCAGTATAGGGGTTAGTGTAGTGGTCAGTATAGGAATCAGGTAGGTCAGTGTAGTGGTCAGTATAGCAATCAGATAGGTCAGTTTAGTGGTCAGTGTAGGAATCAGGTAGGTTAGTATAGTGGTCAAGTAGGTCAGTGTAGGAATCAGGTTGGTCAGTACTACTGTACAAGCTATAGGGACTCAGAGTGCTAAAAATTTGCGGTTTAGGGGGCACAAATCTCTTGCCCTGCCCCGGGCGCTGACAACCCACGCTACGCCACTGCTCAGAAGTGTCCCCATTCTGTTAAAATCGAGCTAAATACCTGTGGGAGGTTCTACAGACTTTCATACAGCATCATCCCGACAATGGCCTGGATATGAAGTCTTGATCCATCCCCTTTCCTGTCATTTTGCTTGATTTATGTCCTCTCTCCTCTCTCCTCTCTCTGCTCGTTCCTGAGACTTCACAGAGCGTAGCTGCTCCCCCCTCCCTTCTCACTCCTCCCTCCTCCCCCTCCCTTCTCCTCTTCAGCCTGTTCTGTTCTTCAGAGGAATCCAGCAGAGATAACAGCCCTTCAGTGACTGTAAGGTAGAAGTCACTGATAGTGCTTTGTATGAGAATCTACACTATAAATTTCTATCTATCAGGGTCAAAATATATTTTTTTAAAGACGAATACACTTTTGGAATTTACAGCACACAGGAATTCCATGCATGATGCCGCGTACACACGATCATTTTTCTCGTCGGGAAAAATGAAATTTTTTCCTTTGGACGAGAAAAACGATCGTCTGTGGGCTTTTTGCCATTTTTCCAGACGGGAAAAACGGCATTAATCACGATGAGAAAAATTAGAACATGTTCTAATTTTTCTCGTCGTTTTTCCTGACATTTCTTCCGCGGCAGTGTTTCCCATAGGGAAACACTGCCGCGGAGCCCATAGACGATCGTTTTTCTCGTCATTTTAAAAAATGACGAGAAAAATGACCATGTGTGGGGAACAAGCTGTTCCCTCGTTTAAAATGTCATTATTCACGGCGGTTTTTAAACCGCCGTGAATAATGATCGTGTGTACGCGGCATCACTGGTATAGTAAAATTAAATGAAATCAGAGCTAACATTGTGAATCAATTTTTATGAGACAATGAAACTTTCCATTCACATCTCCATCACACAGAGCTACTCAGACATATGGACAGATCCCCATAATTTGTGTATTACCTAGCACCCCTATAGCAATAATGTGTCCTTCATTGTAAATAGAGTATTGCAGGATTACATCCCCCTTACATTTGTATTGCTGTATTAGGCCGGGTTCACACTGGTGCGATGCGGGAATCCTGCGAATCCACTGCGGGTTCATGCATCGCACCCGACTCGCACAGCAGTTCACACTGCCATATGCAAACTGCTGGGGAGTGTCAATACATTGTTAATGACACCCCCATTTCAGCTCGCATATCGCACTGCGAACTGTCAGTTCGGACATGAATCGGATCGCATAGGTGTGAACACCCATGTGACCTAATTCTGGTGCGGACCAAAAAAACGGTCCTTTGCGAGTTTAGTCCAAATGCGATTTCAGCCATACAATCTGTATGGCTGAAATCGCATCGCATGTGATTTTCAGTGCTGTGTGAATCGCATACGTTTTGCACCACGCAGCAGTGTGAACCGGCCCTTACACTGCATATTCATGCAGCTGCACAAATATAGAAGTATTTGGCCATGTTGATGTGCCCTGGAATGGAGAGGTGTTCCATGCAGTTGCCTGTTGTAGGCTGACAGGTGCACAGATCTTCATACATATTCTTGTGTGTACATCTGCCTAGGATGGGATAGACAGGTGTTTGGTGTAACCATCTTTTAACCACTTGCCCACTACCCGATAGCAGTTTTACTGCTACAGAGCAGTCACGCTGCGCATGATCACGTAAATATACATGATCCTATGATTCCGGGTATCGGTCACGAGTGCACGCTACCGGTGACTCACTCCCACTGTGCTGCTTGATGCTGTGCTGCTTGATGTAAGCCGGCACCCACTGAATGTTCAGTATGCAGGCGTAACAGCAGTCTGTCTATGTAAAAAAAGGCAGATTGCCATTCTGTCAGTAAGGAAGGCATGGATCCTGTGTCTCTGCAAAGCAGGAACACAGATCTATGCCTTCCCTAAGTAAAAGCACCTCCCCACTACACTAAAACACTGGCTAGGTGCACAGTTAACCCTTTGACCGCCCCTGATGTTAAACCCTTCCCAGCCACTGCCATTGGTCCCCAAAAAAGTGTCAGTGTCCAGATTGGCTACATTGCCAGTAAAAAATTAAAATAAAATTCTAAACATGTATCCCATAGTTTGTAGACACTATAGTTTTTGCATTATACACACATATAGTGTGGTGACTGGCATTTTTCTGCATTGTAAGAATGCCTGTTGCCACTAGCACACACAGAAAACCAATTTTTTTTTATATTTGCCCTTTTTGAACTAAAATGCAGCCTCTGTAGTTGTGATAAAATGCAAACATGTTGCATTTTATGTAAATATTGGTCAAAAAATCACGCGCACCCTGACTAATTGCACCACCTCTGCGCCCACATGGAAATGTAAATGTGTAAACCTAAAAGGAGTCACAGTCACAGTGGTGTTGGTGGAAGAAATTTTGATTCAAGTTAATTAGAAGATTATTTTGTCACTTTGGAGTTTAAACACTTAGAAACGCAAAAAAAACTTTTTCTGGACTTGTTTTCTTTATTTTTCGGAATGTGTTTCACAAACTATTTTTGATGACCACCTATGAACGTTATATACACTTTATTGTTTATATTTAGTAAGATATATTGTGCACCTTCACGTAGTGTTGCTTTGATATTTTACATGTTGCATTTTATCTCAGCATATAGGAAGGTGCCACATGTTACTTTAAGACCCCTTTCACACTGAGGAGCTTTACAGGCACTATAGCGCTAAAAATAGAGCCTGTAAAGTGACTCACTTGTCACTCCAATGTGAAAGCCTGAGTGCTTTCACACTAGAGCTGTGCATGGCAGGTCGTAAAAAAAAAAGTCCTGCAAGCAGCTTCTAAAATCTTCTAAAATTAAAATAAATGGGCAGCGCCGCCGAAGCGCCGCTGCAGTGGTGCTTTGCGGGCACTTTTTACCCCTTTTCAACCACTAGCGGGGGTTAAAAGTGCCCCGCTAGCAGCCGAAAAGCGCTGCTAAAACAACGGTAAAAAAAATAGGGGCTAAAGCAGCGGCGCTTTACCGCTAGTGCCCGGTGTGGCTCAGCATGAAAGTGCCCTAATTGCTTTGTGACTGTCTCATGCAGGAGTACGGCAACAAAGCGGCGTTCCTATGCTGGATCACATACTAGATACACGATCTAGCACTTCCAGGTGGGGGCCACGCATGTGCGTTGCCACCTCGCCGGCTGATCAGAAGGTCCTGGGCCAATTATTGACCTCTGGAACTCACTGATCAGCAAAGAGGGTGACAAGGCAGAGCTCTGTGAAAGTAAAGAATGCAGAGCTCTGTCCTGTCAGCAGGGATGTGCTGGTTTTTGTTTCCATGCAAATATACAGTGTGCATATCAAGGCATTGTCTGTGTAAGCAATGAGCAGGTCTAAGCTGTATCTCTGTGTACACTGTGTATGTGAGGAGGAAGAGCTCTGAGTGCCTGTGTGTGTGTGTGTGTGTGTGTGACGTGACAGAATAAGAGCAGCAGAGCAAAGAGTGTCCACAGAAGGAAGGAGGGGGGCGGGAGGGGGGAACGAGGGAGCTCTCAAGATTCCTGAGAAGTCCGTGAAACTTTTATCTCATATTCTCAGCAGTAGATTAGAGGCACAGTGTTTACATCTGGCCAAACAGTCAGCTTCTGTTTCCTATCTGAGTTCCTATTACTATGGAAACAGAACCATGTGACCAATGTGCTTGTTCACAGCACAGCCACGTCTCTTAGGGGAGGGGGGACAGAGGCAGGGTGTGTGTTGGTGTGTTGGTGGAGATGTTTACACCCCCTGAGAACTTTTCAAACTGAAAATGGACCGTTTTTGCCAGCTGAAAGAAAGTTCATGTGCATATGCTGTAAAAACTAAAAGAGGGAGGAAAAAAGACTAGCTGATTAGTGGTGGACGAACATCTGCCGGGAATGTTCGCGAACCGCAGGTTCGCGGTGGGCCCCATTGATTTTAATGGCAGGCGAACATTAAAAACCTCCAGGTCATATTTGCAGCCACAAAATACTTACTAGCTGTGCACACATAGTCCCACAACATGGAGAATGACATACCAGAAGTATTAAGCAAATTTGAGATCGACAACGACAAGCATTCTTTTTTTATCTGCAAAATTTTGTCAATTCAGGAGCGCATGAAGGCCATGGAAGAGACGCAAGGCCAGGCTATGAAGGGGGTGCAGGAGATGATACTGCTATTGGAAAAGTTGCCATCATTTTTTTTTGTTATAAGTTATTGTAGCGGGTATCCCAAATTTAGGGGTGACCGTCACCTGAGCAATAGTTGGCTGGGGTCTTTTAATTGTTTGCCTTGCTGCTGCTTCACCTGGCGTGCAGTTCCCCTTAGGTGCATAAGTGGTGCTGACACTTGTACCCGGGGTTGAACCACAGGTGATGGAGTGGCTATTGGGTGTCCTCTCTCGGCAGCTGTGCAGTGGGCATGGTCTACCCGCTGTGCATGCCAGAAGAGGGTACAAAAGGGGCAGATGCCATTGTTCTGGGTGCGATTACCCGGGGACCTGTACCCGGAGGAGTGTATCCCCTCGAGGGGGGATACGAGCATTGACTGTGGGGTCTCGGCCGGGCACCTTCAGCCCGAGGCTGCAGAGTTCCAGGTAGGCCCAGTACCTTTATCTGGGTCTACCAAGCCATAAAGGAAACCCAGGGAGCCCAGGTGAGGGCGACCGCTCTGACTAAGAGGAAGCCAGGGGAGGATCGGTCCCATAACAGGAGCCGAGTGATAGGCCATGTACACACGACCGGTTTTCTCAGCAAAAAAGCTCTCCCAACAGTTTTCTTGTCTTTTTTTGTCGAGAAAACCGTTTGTGTGTATGCTTTCTCGTCGAGAAAACTGTCCAAAATCTCGACGAGAAAAAAGACGAACTGCTGTCTTTTTTCTCGTCGGAGTCTCATTTTTTCTCGGCGTGATTCTTGTCAGACTGTGTTTGGACGAGAAAACCGTTCATGTGTATGCTTTTCCGAGTCTTCAAAAACCGCGCATGGTCAGACTCAATATGAGACGGGAGCGCACCTTCTTGTAAAACAAGCGTTTTGAATGGAGATAGCACATTCGTCACGCGTTACCAATTTTAGCCACGTTTAAATGCTGCACATTTTAATCTTCTTTAGTAGTGATGAGCCGAACACCCCCGGGTTCGGTTCGCACCAGAACCCGCGAACGGACCGAAAGTTCGAACGAACATTAGAACCCTATTAAATACAATGGATGCGAACGTTCGAATTCTAAAGTGCTAATTATAACAACTATTATGCATGTTATTGTCCTAAAAAGGGTTTGGGAACCCGGGTTCTGCACCAGGGGACATGTATCAATGCAAAAAGAAGTTTTAAAAACGGTCGTTTTTCGGGAGCAGTCATTTTAATGATGCATAAAGTGAAAAAAAAAAAGTCAAATATTCCTTTAAATATCGTACCTGGGGGGTGTCTAAAGTATGCCTGTGAAGTGCCACGTGTTTCCCGTGTTTAGAACTGTCCCTGCACAAAATGACACTTCTAAAGGAAAAAAAAGCCATTTAAAACTGCTTGCGGCTTTAATGTAATGTCTGGTCCCGGTAATATGGATGAAATTCTTTAAGAAAAATGGCATAGCTACCCCATGACCCCCCCCCCCCTACCCCAGCCCATTACCAGCCCCTTTGGGTCTTGTATGGATATTAAGGGGAACCCCGCACATAAAATAAAAAAGGCCCTATATACTCTGAACAGCCCTATACAGGCGGTGCATACAAGACAGGGACTGTAGGTTTGTTCTTATGTAGAATCTGTTTGTAATTTTGAACAGGTACATTGTTGAAGTGTAGCTCCAGACCAAAAATCTATTTTTAAACTTTTTGGAAAACATAGGTAAGGGTTATCACCCCTGTAACATTTGTTTTGCTGTCTGTGCCCCTGTTCAGAACATTTCACCTCACTTTCCGTCCCAATGACAACTGTTTTTGAAATGTGGTGTTTTTCTTGAAACAAGGATTGCTGATAAAGCATCAGTACAGAGGAGACACCTTTCTCCCATATTTATTCTTACAGGAGAGAATTTTCCTTCCTAGTGGTAGATTTCCTCTCACTTCCTGTTGTCTTCTTGCGTTTGCAAGTAGGAGTCGTTTGTAAGTTGGATGTTTGAAAGTAGGGACCTGCCGTATATACTCTGCAGAAATAGGCCCCTTAGTTGTTGGTGTTGGCACAACACTGTAAGCACTCACAGTTACTCTTGGTTGGTGCTGGAACGCCCTGCTGTCAACTATTATATCAGGAATTTTAATTACATATAATTGTTGAACAGTGGTAGTAAAAATTGGGCCTTTGATGGTGGTGCTGGTGCCACAACACTGTAAGCCCTGACAGTTACTCTTGGTGGGTGCAGCAATGGGCCCTGCTGTGAATTATTAGATCAAGAATTGTAATTACATGCCCCTGTTGAACAGGGGCTGAAAAATTGGGCCTTAGGCACTGGTGGCACAACACTGCAACCCCTCACAGATACTGTACTTGGAGCACAGCAATGAGCCCTGTTGCAAAGTATTGCTTCAAAAATTGTAATGACACGCCCCTGTTAAACAGGGGCTGAAAAATTGGGCCTTAGGCACTGGTGGCACAACACTGCAACTCCTCACAGATACTGTACTTGGAGCACAGCAATGAGCCCTGTTGCAAAGTATTGCTTCAAAAATTGTAATGACACGCCCCTGTTAAACAGGGGCTGAAAAATTGGGCCTTAGGCACTGGTGGCACAACACTGCAACTCCTCACAGATACTGTACTTGGAGCACAGCAATGAGCCCTGTTGCAAAGTATTGCTTCAAAAATTGTAATTACACGCCCCTGTTAAACAGGGGCTGAAAAATTGGGCGTTAGGCACTGGTGGCGGCACCCATAAACAAAAATGATCTTACAAGCTATCATCATCAATCGTATCATTGAGGACTCGGAGGAGGAGGATAGCCAGTCAACATAACAGCACAGGCACTCAGCATCAGCATCAGTCTTGAAGGGATGTGACATGTTAAAATCAATTAGTCTGTTATATCAGCATCAGGTGTGTGGTAGCTGGTGGTGATCCAAGACTGGTTCATCTTGATGAAAGTCAGTCGATCAACCGAGTCGGTGGACAGGCGCACCCTGTGATCCGTGACAAATCCTCCAGCAGCACTGAATGTGCGTTCCGAAAGAACGCTGGATGCAGGACAGGCCAGTAGCTCAATTGCATACTGTGCAAGCTCTGGCCAGTGATCCATCCTCAAGACCCAGTAAGCCAGAGGATTTTCGGTGGGGAAGGTGTCCAAGTCTGACCTTGCCCCTAGATATTCCTGCACCATGTTTATCAGACGCTGGCGATGGTTGCTGGAACCGATCATACTTTGGGGCTGCGGACTAAAGAATTGTCTGAACGCATCGGTCAGACGGCCACCTTCCCCACCGCTCCTTCTTTGACTGGCCGAAGCCTCAGCAACTCGTTGTCCAGGACCAGGAGTTTGCAACCTCCCAGTCTCTGGGAACGCGTTGCACAGACCTTTCTGCAAGGCCTCCCGGAGTTGTCTCATCCTCTGCTCCCTCTGCGACGGTAACATAAGGTCCGCAACCTTACCCTTGTACCGTGGATCAAGGAGAGTGGCCAGCCAGTAATGGTCCCTCTCCTTGATCCGAAGAATACGAGGATCCTTCCGCAGACTTTGCAGGATCAGGGAGGCCATGCAGCGTAGGTTTGCTGAGGCATTCGCTCCGGAGTCCTCTGGGTCACTAAGGACGACATGATCCGCAGCCACCTCCTCCCAGCCACGTACAAGTCCACTGGTTTCTTGGGACTGTAAATCATCCCTAAAAGACTGCTGCTGATGATGCTGAGTGCCAGCCTCCACCTCCATGCTGACACAATCCTCCTCCTCCTCCTCCTCCTCCTCCTCCTCCTCTTCCTGTGCGATGGGTGGGACAGAAGGAACACTGTCTGGGTAAAGGGGGCCTTGAGAGGCAAGGAAGTCCTCCTCTTCCTGCCTCTGTTCTGCCTCAAGTGCCCTGTCCATTATTCCACGCAGCGTGTGCTCCAACAGGTGGACAAGAGGTACAGTGTCACTGATGCATGCACTGTCACTGCTCACCATCCTCGTGGCCTCCTCAAATGGTGCCAGGACAGTGCATGCATCCCTGATCAAGCCCCACTGGCGTGGAGAAAAAAAACCAAGCTCCCCTGACCCTGTCCTGGTGCCGTAGTCGCACAGGTACTCATTGATGGCCCTCTGCTGCGTGTGCAGCCGCTGCAGCATGGCCAACGTTGAGTTCCACCTGGTGGGCATGTCACATATAAGGCGGTTCTTGGGCAGGTTCAACTCCTTTTGCAGCTCAGCCAGGCGAGCACTGGCATTATAAGATCTGCGGAAATGCACACAGACTTTCCTGGCCTGCCTCAGGACATCCTGTAAGCCCGGGTACCTGCCCAAGAAGCGCTGCACCACCAGGTTAAGGACGTGAGCCACACAGGGCACATGGGTCAGTTGTCCCTGTCGGAGGGCGGAGAGGAGGTTGGTGCCATTGTCGCAAACCACCATTCCTGGCTTAAGCTGGCGTGGCGTCAACCACCTCTCGGCCTGGCCCTGCAGAGCAGACAGGACCTCTGCCCCAGTGTGGCTTCTGTCCCCCAAACACACCAGCGCAAGCACGGCATGGCATCTTTTTGCCTGCGTACTTGCGTAGCCCCGTGAACGGCTACGGAGCACCGCTGGTTCATAGGACAAACCACAGGAAGAGGCCATGGAGGAAGAAGAAGAGGAGGGGGTGGAGGAGAGAGGTGTGTCACAACCAGTAGTAGCATTTTGGAGGCGTGGCGGTGGGACAACCTCCAACACTACTGCACCTTGTCCTGAATTCTTCCCAGCTGCCAAAAGAGTGACCCAATGGGCCGTGAAAGAAAGGTAACGTCCCTGTCCATGCCTGCTGGACCATGAGTCAGCGGTAATATGCACCTTACCGCTGACCGCCCTGTCCAGCGAGGCCAAGACATTGCCTTCCACATGCCGGTAGAGAGCCGGAATAGCCTTCCGTGAGAAAAAGTGGCGTTTGGGAACCTGCCACTGAGGAACCGCACATTGCACAAACTCACGGAAGGGGGCCGAGTCTACCAACTGAAAAGGCAGCAGTTGAAGCGCTAGCAATTTAGCCAAGCTAGCATTCAACCGCTGGGCATGTGGATGGCTGGGAGTGAACTTCTTTCGACGGTCCAGCAGCTGGGGCAGGGAAATTTGCCTGCTAGAATCGGACGTCGGTGTACTGCTAGCAGAGTGGGCGCAAGTACTTGGCTGTGACACACCTAATTCTACACCTTCATTCCTCTCAGTGCATGTTTCAGAGAGGACTGAAGTTATAGTGGGGTTGGAGATCCCAGCTGATGCGGTGCAAGGAGAGGTCCGCTTTGTTCTTTGGTGTGGGTCTTTGAGGTAGGCTTGCCAACGAGCTGCATGGCAGGTCAACATATGTCTGGTCAGGCATGTGGTACCCAAGCGGCTGATGTTTTGGCCACGCGATATACGCTTGAGACATATGTTGCAAACAGCAGCTGTGCGATCTGATGCACTAGCCTCAAAAAAGGCCCACACCAAAGAACTTTTTGAATGACGGGCAGAGGCAACGCCCTGCACAGGCGGAGCTCTGCGGTGTGATTCCGTCGGTGTACTGCCCTTACGCTGGCCACCAAAGGGCATCCTGCCTCGTTGGAGATGTGCCTCCTCCTCATCCTCCTCCTCCTCCTCTCTCCTATTAGGCACCCACGTGGAGTCAGTGACCTCATCATCCCCTCCCTCCTCATCACTGGAGCCAATCTGGCAGTATGCTGCAGCTGCTGGAACATGACTGCCAGATTGGTGTCCTTCTTGAGCATCCCCTCTGTCTGCTCTCACGCTACTGCCTTCCTCTAGCTGGGTTTCATCATCAGACCCTTCGAAACGCTGGGCATCCTCCTGGAGCATGTACCCAACACTGTGCTGAAACAGTTCGGGGGACTCCTCAGGAGGAGGACATGGTGGGTCTAGGGAAGGAGTGACTGATGATTTGTCTGACATTGATACCAGGGAAGACGACGCTTTGGCAGCTGCTTTTCAAGTACCCTGAGCCTGGGTGAGAGAGGATGAGGAGGAGGAGGAGGGCTTGGTCATCCACTCTACCAAGTCTTCGGCATGATGTGGCTCAACATGTCCAGCTGCCGAAAAGAAGGACAAGCGTGTCCCATGGCCATGTGCTGATGACAATGCACCGCGTCCACGACCAGCACTGTTGCCCCCAGACACAGAGCCTGCTTGCCCTCTTTTATTGCCTCCTGACTGTCTGCCTCTCCTTGTTTGCCTTCCAGACATTCTAATAGATGGCCTGCAGGGAGATGGGAAAAAAGCAATAAGGGCTACCTTCAGGTGTCCTTCTCTGTCCCTTGAAACAAGGACTTTCACAGTGAAAGAAACTGACACTCTCCCTACCTACAGTTTTCTGTCCCTAGAAAAAAATTTTTTTTTAAGCACAATATAGCACAAGGACAATTCACTCACTGTCCTTACAGGTCCCTGGAAACAAGGACTTGCAGAGTGAAAGAAAAAAAACACTCTCCCTACCTACAGTTTTCTGTCCCTAGAAAAAATGTTTTTTTTAATCACAATATAGCACAAGAACAATTCACTCACTGTCCTTACAGGTCCCTGGAAACAAGGACTTGCAGAGTGAAAGAAAAAAAACACTCTCCCTACCTACAGTTTTCTGTCCCTAGAAAAAATGTTTTTTTTAATCACAATATAGCACAAGGACAATTCACTCACTGTCCTTACAGGTCCCTGGAAACAAGGACTTGCAGAGTGAAAGAAAAAAAACACTCTCCCTACCTACAGTTTTCTGTCCCTAGAATAAATGTTTTTTTTAAGCACAATATAGCACAAGGACAATTCACTCACTGTCCTTACAGGTCCCTGGAAACAAGGACTTGCAGAGTGAAAGAAAAAAAACACTCTCCCTACCTACAGTTTTCTGTCCCTAGAAAAAATGTTTTTTTTAATCACAATATAGCACAAGGACAATTCACTCACTGTCCTTACAGGTCCCTGGAAACAAGGACTTGCAGAGTGAAAGAAAAAAAACACTCTCCCTACCTACAGTTTTCTGTCCCTAGAAAAAATGTTTTTTTTTAATCACAATATAGCACAAGGACAATTCACTCACTGTCCTTACAGGTCCCTGGAAACAAGGACTTGCAGAGTGAAAGAAAAAAAACACTCTCCCTACCTACAGTTTTCTGTCCCTAGAATAAATGTTTTTTTTAAGCACAATATAGCACAAGGACAATTCACTCACTGTCCTTACAGGTCCCTGGAAACAAGGACTTGCAGAGTGAAAGAAAAAAAACACTCTCCCTACCTACAGTTTTCTGTCCCTAGAAAAAATGTTTTTTTTAATCACAATATAGCACAAGAACAATTCACTCACTGTCCTTACAGGTCCCTGGAAACAAGGACTTGCAGAGTGAAAGAAAAAAAACACTCTCCCTACCTACAGTTTTCTGTCCCTAGAAAAAATGTTTTTTTTAATCACAATATAGCACAAGGACAATTCACTCACTGTCCTTACAGGTCCCTGGAAACAAGGACTTGCAGAGTGAAATAAACTGACACTCTCCCTACCTACAGTTTTCTGTCCCTAGAATAAATGTTTTTTTTAAGCACAATATAGCACAAGGAGAATTCACTCACTGTCCTTCCAGGTCCCTGGAAACAAGGACTTGCAGAGTGAAAGAAAAAAAACACTCTCCCTACCTACAGTTTTCTGTCCCTAGAAAAAATGTTTTTTTTAATCACAATATAGCACAAGGACAATTCACTCACTGTCCTTACAGGTCCCTGGAAACAAGGACTTGCAGAGTGAAATAAACTGACACTCTCCCTACCTACAGTTTTCTGTCCCTAGAATAAATGTTTTTTTTAAGCACAATATAGCACAAGGACAATTCACTCACTGTCCTTACAGGTCCTTGGAAACAAGGACTTGCAGAGTGAAAGAAAAAAAACACTCTCCCTACCTACAGTTTTCTGTCCCTAGAAAAAATGTTTTTTTTAATCACAATATAGTACAAGGACAATTCACTCACTGTCCTTACAGGTCCCTGGAAACAAGGACTTGCAGAGTGAAAGAAAAAAAACACTCTCCCTACCTACAGTTTTCTGTCCCTAGAAAAAATGTTTTTTTTAATCACAATATAGCACAAGGACAATTCACTCACTGTCCTTCCAGGTCCCTGGAAACAAGGACTTGCAGAGTGAAATAAACTGACACTCTCCCTACCTACAGTTTTCTGTCCCTAGAATAAATGTTTTTTTTTAAGCACAATATAGCACAAGGACAATTCACTCACTGTCCTTACAGGTCCCTGGAAACAAGGACTTGCAGAGTGAAAGAAAAAAAACACTCTCCCTACCTACAGTTTTCTGTCCCTAGAAAAAATGTTTTTTTTAATCACAATATAGCACAAGGACAATTCACTCACTGTCCTTCCAGGTCCCTGGAAACAAGGACTTGCAGAGTGAAATAAACTGACACTCTCCCTACCTACAGTTTTCTGTCCCTAGAATAAATGTTTTTTTTAAGCACACTATAGCACAAGCACAAAACACACTGACACTCTCCCTACCTATCCTTCTCTTTCCCTAAACTAAAGGAATCCAGGTTAAGCAAGAAAGAAATAACAGTCACTGTCCCTGCCTATGCTGCTCTATCCCTGCTCCGGAACACACTACACTAGGCCGCCGTGCTGGCGGCCTTTTATAGTGTGGGGCGTGTACTAAACACCCTCAGCAATAATTGGCCACAGGCATCCTGCCTGTGGCCAATCATTGCTCTCCTCGCTGCCGGCGCTGTGATTGGCCAAGCATGCGGGGTCACAGTGCATGCTTGGCCAATCACAGCGCCTGGATGACACTGCGATGGCGTAGTGCATTGTGGGCCGTTCGCGTCACTCGAATTTGGCGCGAACGGCCCAAATCGTTCGATCTTCGTCGAACGATCGAACAGCCGATGTTCGAGTCGAACGTATGTTCGACTCGAACACGAAGCTCATCCCTATTCTTTAGAATACTACAATGATGATGTGCAATTTTGATCTTTTTTGGCTGCAGATATTCACGCATATTTAGGACTAATTTTTACCAACATTTCTGAATGCAGATCTCATGAATATGTTATTTAAGTTGATCGAGCAAGATTTTTTATTTTTTTTTAATTAGTATGTTTTTATTCAGATATGCATTTTAAAATCTTCTTTAATTTCTAGTGTTCTCCTTTTTTTTTTTATCCGGTGTAAATTTGACATAAATAGTATTAAATGATCCTCTTTTTTTTGTTCTGCAAGGCGTTTTTTGTGTGTTATCTGTGGCATTTAAACTCTAGCTTTGGAGTTTTAGAAAATTACCTGCCTACTCACCAGCTAAATATGTAGCTTTAACAAAAACACATAGGCAAGTATTAACTGGAACACAAAAAAACATTTATTCTGGTATACAAAATAATAATAACCAAACTAGAAGGCAGCGCTGGAGAGCCTGCTGCAATTTGTGCGACTGTGTGGACACCAAAATTGGAACCTTGAGAAGCACATATACATTACTGAGCACAATCTGGTCTTGGACTCCCAGAGGTCAGGAACAGCAGCAGGTTAGATACATGTCCCAAGCCTGGGGAACTACAACAGGCTGCCTTCTGTCCGACCACATTGCAGCAAGGGAATCACTTCCTGGTCTTCTTGCTCCGCTTCCCTGCAGCCTTCTGGGTAGGCTTGCCTGCAGCCTTCTCTGCAGCCTTCTCTGCAGCCTTCCTTGTCCGCCTGGCTGGAGGCTGTGCCTCAGGAGGTGTACTCATGTCAGGAGGAGGAGGTGGAGCTGGAGAAGAAGGAGGTGGAGCTGGAGAAGAAGGAGGTGGAGGAGAAGAGGAAGGAGGAGGTTGTGAAGTTGGAGGTGGAGGTGGAGAAGAAGAAGGTGGAGGAGAATAGGAAGGTGCAGGAGGATGGCCGTGGCCACAGATAACAGTGCTCTCTGTGAGTCTGCCCCTCAACCCCTTATTTAAAAGGGTCATGAGCAGGGACTCACAAAGTAGCCTCTGTTCATTTTGCGTCTGGGCCATTTTCATGCCCACCAATGCCGCATAGCCCTCATCAGGGGTTGGGGGCTGCTGGAGGGTGGCATGGGCCTCTTTAATGAGGGCCAGTGCTGCCACACTCACAGCCCTATCCCTCCTGCCACTTCTTGGTGGCATGCGGATTGGTGGCACCTGACACCTTGTCCTACTACTTGGACCAGCCACCTCCTCTCTGCCACTTGGACCAGGCACCTCCTCTCTGCCACTAAGCCCAGCCTCCTCCTGCCTGACATTTTCCGCCCTCTCATCTTGGCTGACCTCCTCCTGTGTAAAAAAGGGACATATTTTAGATTTTGTTTTCATCAATCACACACAGGGGATTCGTTTGTAAAGGCAAATCCACTTTGCAATACAAGTGCAAACTACAAGTGCACTTGTAATTGCTTGGAAAGTGGACTTGGAAGTGCAGTCGCTGGAGATCTGAGGGGGACATGCAAGGCAAAGCAAAAGCATAAATTTAGCTTAAACATGATTGGAGATTAAAATCAGCAGAGCTTCCCCTCATTTCCGTTCTCCCCCTCTGATTTACAGCTCCTTTACTTCCAAATTCTTTTTTGGTGAAATTTTAAGTGCTCTTTGCACTTGTAGTTTGCACTTGTAGTGCAAAGTGGATTAGCTATTCTTAAAGCAGCCCCACAATGTTCAGATCATTGCCTGTTGCAAATCCTTCAAAATGTGTGTGTATAATACTCTCATTATGCCCCCATCATTTTCCTATCTCCTCCCCCACTTTTTTGCCCACTAATGTCTATTGCTATGTCAATCCCTTTTTCTTGATTGCCTACCTTTTTACCCATCTTAATGTCTATTTTACATCATTCACTTTTGACAAAGAAATGTCAAAAAATACTATACCTGGCTCCAGACGGACAGATCTGGGTCCTCATCCAAGATGGAAGGCTCCTCCTGATCCTGGGAAGGAACATCTTGGCTGGAGGGAAGACTGGAGGGAAGGCTGGAGGGAAGGCTGGACAGTGATTCCCTTGCTGTAATGTGGTCATTCAGAAAGGCCAACCTGTCGTAGTACCACAAATGTGGGACATATACCTCCCCTGCTGCTGCTCCTGACCTCTGAGATGCCAGGACCCGATTGCGCGCAGTCCTATATGTGCCTCTCAAGGTCCCAATTTTGGTGTCAAGCTGCTCAATGGTTGCATGGGGCACCCTGGTCTGCACAAATGGGAGCAGGCTCTCCAGCGCTGCTCTCCGAACCCCTTTTTTTTATGCTGTGGATTTTTGGTCTCCCACAGAGCGGGCAGCTCCCTTAATCTGTCAATGAATTCCGATAGAAATTATTTTTCCCCAAACGCATTCATTGTTTCTGCAAGACAAAACACCAGACATAATTAAAAATGTCAATCACACTCTAAACTAGTGAAATCTTTATGCCCATATATGCCTCTCCAATCTCTATGCAGTATAGGCCACTGATGTACCAATTAGGAAATGATACCTTCGGTCTAACGTTCGGCGCTCTAAACTCCTTCTGCCGCACACAGAACGTAGGTACGTCACATGTGTGTGTTAGCTTTATATACGCTACGCATGCGTGACACACGTCGCCCGCCCATGACGGTCTTTTCTCGATGTTTCTCCGCCCCTTCTCTTTCGGCGCACAGGCGACATGGCGGAGTCACAGCAGGTGTCTGTGAATTCAGAGAATTCCAATGAGGAGACAAGCCCAGAGCGGGAAACGTCACAAACAAGGAGGCGCTACAAGGCATCTAATATGTCCTTTGAGGAGATGGCGGAAATGGTGGCCATATTGAACAATTCTGATTATGATGCAAAGCATGGGCCGTATTCCCACCCTAATCTTCGGAAGGACAAAATTATGAAGAAAGTAGTGAAAAGTCTAAAGAAGAATTTCGGTGTGAAAAGATCCAAGGAGCAGCTCAGAAAGAGGTGGTCTGACCTCAAACTGAGGGAGCTGGAGCAGTTAAGGAGCATTAACAGAATGCTTAAAAAAAGTAAGTACTTCTCCTGTGTCCCTATTGTTGTATTTCACAACTTGCATGTTGCTCCCTGTTGTTGTTTTTTCTTAATTAACACTCTTAAATGACATCTTCTACAATTTAGTGGGTACAGTAATCGGTCGATATAGACACATCGTTTGCACACTACAGTACATACGATGATTTGTCAATATCCGTTCTTTTTTATTTCCAAAAATAAATGTATGTTTAAAATCACTAAATGTTATGACATTGTTGTCTAGATGATGTGTTTGAAAGTAGAATGAAATGCAAACTTGAATCAATATAAAGGAGAGGACACTCAGCAGTTGTTTACACATCTGCACTCACAGGAGCACTATAGTGTGGGCCGCCATAAGAACCTTTTTAGGGTGCCAACCACAGGTGCTTCAGTGGGTACTGGGGGGGGGGGGCCCATGTGATAAAATTGTCACCAAAAGGTCTGTTTTTTAGCTTTGTATAGTTCTCGAATCTGGTCTTCATCTTGGAACTGGGCCTAAACAGACAAGTGTAACCCACCTGCAAGCAATGTTTCATATTCCTAGTTATGACTTCATATATGTGTGTGTTAAGTGTTCCATTTGTTTGAATCTCATAGGGGAGAGAAGACTGGGAGGACACCACTCCTCGGAGCCCAGGAAGCCCACACCTTCTAAAGAACCCCAACCTCCCCAACAAGCCCAACCTGAGAATGTGGAGGATGTCGAATTAGATAAAGGAGAGGTGGAGGAAGGAGAAGTCGAGGAAGGAGAGGTGGAGGAGGTGGTGGAACTTGTCACTACAACAGGTCAGTATCTGTCACCCCAGCTTCAGGTTTATGAGATGTAGGCCTGGAGATTGTTATATTTTTATTTTTATTTTAGGGGATGAAGATGTTGCTAAAAGTCCACGATTCTCCAGGGATAGTGCACAAAGACTCATACAACAAGTAATGGATTGTAGTACTCAACTGGACTTCATTAAAAAAGGATTCAGGATCTGGAGAATACATTTAAGGACATCATAGATGTGTTGGGGAGAATAGACTAAAAAAAAACTTTTGATCTCAAGTTTGTGTTCACTTTTGTAGCACTTTGTTGCACAAACAAATTTAGAAGATGCACAGAGTGGGTCAACATGTGCTATCTGCCATCACGGGATCTCCATGTACGTGTTTTGGGGGTGCAACCTCTTCCTCACAACTCAAGTAGGAGAAAGGAAGAAGGGGTTGCCCCCCCAAAACATGTTGAATGATCCCCCATGATGGCGGGTAGCACATGTTGACGAGAGGGATGAGGAAGTAACTAACCTAGTTTTCCCCCCCTAAAAATGTGTGCATCTTCTAAATTTGTCAGGTTCAGGGGTGACAACACTCCATTTTTGAGGAAGGGCAGATAGACAGTTTTGGGGACAAAACGTTTAACATTGTTGTATTTGGAGGAATGTTGAGGAGATTTTTTCTAAGTTCATTAGCAGCAAAATTTGCCATGTTAGGTGAAAAGGCAAAAATGGGTTTCTAAAATGTTCTGACACCAAAAATGTATACCTAACCATATGTGTGATGGAGTAAAATACAAAAAAATACAAAAAATTTCATTTTTTTTTTAAACCACTCTAACCTTGTTGGGATTCAGTTTTGTTGTTAGCAGTGAAATGTTTGTTGTTTACTAAGGAAAATACACTTGGCACTACAAGTACACTTAGAATAAGTAGAAAACACCTCAAATATAAACAAAGCAACTAATTAAACTAATTGAAAGTTGATATTTTTTAGTTTTTAGTTTTTTTACGGCAAAATTATAATTCGGACAGATTCTCTGGCATTGGAATGGCCCCCCTACCCATGAAATAATCAACATATTTCTGCCTGATTGCACGGGCACTTTGGGGGGGCAAGCCAGCACAGACAGGTTCCAGGCCCGGCAGGGCATTGTCCGCAGCAAGTCCTGGCTCGGGCCCAACTGTGGCCATATATGTAGGAGATTTCTTCCTCAAAAAATTGTGCAGTAGACAACAACAAAACACAATATAGTTCAATTTGTACTCCGCAAGATTAATAGGAGTCAGAAAAAGACGGAACCAGCTGGCCATTATCCCGAAGGCATTCTCCACAACTTTTCGGGCTCTGGCCAGCCGGTAGTTGAAGACCCTCCTCTCCGGGGTGAGGGTCCTCTGGGGGAAAGGCCTCATGAGATGCAGACCCAGGCCAAAGGCTTCATCAGCCAAAAACACAAAGGGGAGTCCTTCCACATTCCCTGCATCCGGTGGCAATGCAAGGTCATCACTCTGTAGACGAAGGGCAAACTCCGTCTGGGCGAAGGCTCCCCCATCCGACATCCGGCCATTCTTCCCCACATACACATAGAGGAATTCATACTGTGCTGACACCACCGCCATCAGCACAATACTATGAAACCCCTTGTAGTTGTAAAAAAAAGAGCCAGAACGGGGTGGTGGCACGATGCGGACGTGCTTTCCGTCAATGGCTCCTCCGCAGTTGGGGAAGTCCCACCGCCTGGCAAACTCCAATGCCACAGTCTGGGGAATCAAACAAGAAAAAAATTAAGGACTTTTGCTAATAACTTTGCAAGCAGATTAGACAAAAACATTCGTGGCCAACATAAGTATAACATTTTGGTTAAGGATTAGTAAAAAAAGAGAACCAAATTCACAATTTGCACATTGCTCACCCCCCTCTGATGGCCCATTTATTTTCTTTGGGGGGGGCTAGATATGTTTGGGACCCCACAAATTTCACAATCAGGAAATTTAATTAAGAATTGGAGGGGGGGGGGGTGCTACAAGGGATCTGAAAAATACATTGCTAACAGACTAGGCTAGATGTGTTTGGGCCCAGGAGAGCATGCTGGAGAGGTAAGTAAAGGTAAAAATGCATGTAGGCCCAAAAATGACTTAAAAAAGGACAGCATGCATGGGGACAAAGGGGACATTCTCAGCATATTACAATCATGCTAATTAGGGAAGGATGAAAGAAATACAATACATCATCATGCATTAAATACAGAGAATGTGATATTATTTACGAAAACTTACCCTCATATAGTCATCCTGCAGGACTTGGATGATAGCAGAACAGGTCTCTGGGATTATGACGCCCAGAGCCTGGGGGGAGATGCCTGTGGTGAACTTCAGGTCCTGCAGACTTCTCCCTGTCGCCAGGTAGCGCAACGTGGCGATGAGCCTCTGCTCAGCACTGATGGCTTCCCGCATAACAGTGTCCTGCCTGGTAATATAGGGGGACACCAAAGCCAACAGATGCTGAAATACGGGGTCAGACATCCGCAGAAAATTCCTGTAGTCCTCAGGATTATTCTCCATGATCTCCCGCAGTAGAGGCATGTGAGAGAATTGGTCGCACTGGAGCAACCAATTCTTGGTCCATGAACTCCTCCTCACCCTGTTCATAGACTCGTCTTGGTCCAATACAAGAAGACCAACAGACACACAAAGTCGGTGCACAACACGATCTCTACGATGAGAACGTATCCGCAACATGGCTAAGAAACGGTCGTCTGAACAGAACGAACTAAGCAGAACGCACTGAAGAACAGCAAGGCCTATGAAGAACGACCTGAAAATCAGAAACGAGTGGACAAGAACGCACTGAAAAACAGATACGACCTGACTACTCGCCCTGAAAGACAAGATACGAACCCACAAGCACCAACTGAACCGCAGAAAACCAACTGAAAGCACGAAGTCTGAAAAGCGCGAATCGTCTCTTCCCAAACTTTAACTAACACGCGGCAACAAGAGATTAGCAAAAGCAGCCCAAGGGAGGACGCCATGAAAATGGAACTTCCCCTTTATACTGCTGTCGTACGTGTTGTACATCACGGCGTGTTTAGACTGACAAGATTTTGAAATGACAGTGTGTATGCAAGCAAAGCTTCACAAGAATCTCGTAAAACTTGACAAGAAAATCGACAAGAAAAACGACGTTTGTTTTACGACGAGAAATTCGGCCGTGTGTACGAGGCTATAAAGATTGCTGTCTCGGGAGAGGCCTGGTGACCTGTCGGAGGGAAGGATTCTTTGCTCCGCAGACTGCCTTTGCGGAGTGCTGCTAGCCTGCTACCTAAGGCGGGATCTCCTTGACTTTGTCTTTGGAGGGGACTAAGACACTATTCGAGCTACATGCCGGCTGCTAGTGCCATTGGGTGACTATCCGGGTGAGCTGTACCCACTCGGGACTGAGTGACGATGAAGCCAAGAGTGTGCCTGAATCAGTTCTATCTGCTAACCCCTTTCTCTTTTCAACTCTCCGGTTACTGAAGCATAAAAGCAAAATAAACTTGTGTTGGAGTTGAAGCGTGGTGTGGACATTGGCCTTCTTTGGGAAAGGTAAAGACTTGCCACTAAACTCTAGAGGGGAGAACCAGTGGAAAGAAGCAACTCTCTGCGGGACCCAAAAATATGACACTGCTCAACCTCTTCAAACAGAAGGGGTACGGGCATATAGTACGGTGTGCTTTTTTTCTACAAGTGAGCCAAAGGTAGAAAAAAAGGTCCGTGTGCTACATTATATAAATCGTTTAGACAGTTATGCATATACATGGTCTACTGGTCACACGTGTTGAATTCCTCAGAGATCCATGCCTCATTAATTTTTATAAATGCGAGGTAGTCAACACTGTCGTGAGCTAGGCGAGTGCGCTTATCGGTCACGATCCCCCCTGCTGCGCTGAACGTCCTTTCGGACAGGACACTGAACGAGGGGCAAGCCAACAGTTCCATTGCAAATTGTGCAAGCTCTGGCCAGAGGTCAAGCCTGCCCACCCAGTAGTCCAGGGGTTCATCACTTCTCAGAGAGTCCACATCGGCCGTTAACCCGATGTAGTCGGACACCTGCCGGTCTAGGCGTTACCTGATGCTGGATCCGGATGACACATGTCGATGGGTCGGCTGAAAGAATGCTCATATCAGAAGTGACCAACACATCTTCAAACCGCCCTCTTCTTGCAGGCGCTGTTGGTTTGGTACCCGCAACTGTTTCTCTGGGAGTGGAAATTCCTCTGCCAGTGCACGCAAAAGCAGAATGCAGCATTTCTCTAAGCAAGGCCTGGAAGTGCTCCATTCTGACAGCCCTCTGTGATGGTGGTAACATTTCCGTCATTTTTTGTTTGTACCGGGGTCCAAGTACGTTGCCACCCAGTAATGGTCCTTGCCCTTTATGCTTTTTATACGGGGGTCCCTCTTAAAACACTGGAGCATGAGGGTCCCCATTTGCACTAAACTGGAAGCGGTGTGGTGGCCTGGCTCCTGCTCATCATCCAGGATAATGTCATCCTCGTTCTCCTCCCCCCATTCACGGACAACAACAGGGATCCCAGAAAGGTTTAAAGCATGCTCTTCTTGCTCCTCCTCATCCGCCCCGGCATCATCCTCCTCTGACTCCTCTTCAGACGCCTGTTGTTGACTTGTCTCAGATAGATTCATCCAGCATTGTGACTTCCTCATCTTCCTGCTCCTGCTCCTCGACAGCTTGATCAATGACACGACGCAATGCACGCTCCATAAAGAAGGCGTAAGGTACGATGTCACTGATGGCACCATGGCTGCGACTGACCAGTTTGGTGATCTCATCAAATGGCCGCAAAAGTCTGCATGCGTCGCGCATGAGCAGCCACTGACGCGGTGAACAAAATCCAAGCTCCCCAGAACCTGTTCTGGCGCAGAGTTCGTACAGGTAGTCGTTAACTGCACGTTTCTGCTGGAGCAGCCTATCAAGCATATACAAGGTTGAGTTCCATCGCGTCAGGCAGTCACAAATAAGACGTCTGACCGGCAGATTGTGTCACCGCTGAATGTCAGCAAGGCGAGCCATAGCCGTGTAAGATCTTCTGAAATGGGCCGAGATTTTCCTTGTCTGCCGCAAGACATCCTGGACCCCAGGGTATTTGACAACGAATCGCTGCACGACCAAGTTCAAGACGTGTGCCATGCATGGCACGTGTGTAATTTTGCCCTGTTTCAACGCGCTCAGCAGATTGGCACAGTTGTCGCACACCACTTTACCAACTGTCAAATTGAGCGGTGTTAGCCACTGATCTACCTGTGAACGCAAAGCTGAAAGGAGTGCAGGGCCAGTGTGGCTCTTGGCTTCCAGGCACAACAGACGCAGCACAGCATGGCAACGTCTCACCTGGCATGTCGAATAGGTTCTGGGAATCTTAAGCGGTGCAGCGGAAGAGACGGTAGCAGCGGAAAAGGAGGAGTCAGCCGAGGAGGACAGGGAGGATGGAGTAGGAGAAGAATAGGCAGGCCTGCATGCAATCCGTGGCGGTAAAACCAAATCTACACGGGTGCCACGGGTTACATGCCTGACGGCCGTCAGAAGGTTCACCCAGTGGGCAGTAAAAGTAATATACCTTCCCTGCCAGTGTTTGCTAGACCACGTGTCTGTGGTCAGATGTATCTTGGCACCGACATTGTGTGCCAGAGATACATTCACTTGCCGCTGAACATGGCCATATAGCTCTGGGATGCCCTTCTGGGAGAAATATTTCCTTCCTGGGACCTTCCATTGTGGTGTTCCAATGGCCACAAATTTTGGAAAGGCCTCCGAGTCCACCAGCTTATATGGCAGTAGTTGGTGGGATATCAGTTCTGACAAGCCAGCGGTCAACCGTTGGGCAAGAGGTTTATCCAGCATCATCATTCTTTTACGCTCGAACATTTGGCCCACGGAAGCCTGCCTTTTTCCAGAAAAACTTGGGGATGGGATGATGGAAGGTGGAGTGGAGGACAATTGTGAGGAGAGAGGAGAAGGAGAAGTAGAAGAGGCTGGACGGTGAGAGCCTGGAGTGTGGCTTTGTGGGTTCTGATGGCGTTGCTCCCACTGGGCTCAGTGATGGGAGTTCATGTGCCTTCTTAAGGCAGTCATCCCTAGGTGAGTGTTGGGCTTACCGCGACTTATGCGTTGACTGCAAAGGCTGCAGATGGCAACAATATTGTCAGCAGCGGACACGTTAAAAAAAGCTCACACTGCGGAGCCATGTGCCGGCGTCCTGGGAGCGCCAGATGTGACCGTACATGGTTGATGGCTCGCTCTGAGTCCTAATACATTAGCAGTCTGGTTTGTCCCTCCTGTGCAATGTAAGTTCCACCTGCCTCTCCTCCCTATCTGCTGGTCCATCTCTCCCTCTGAACTCCCCTCCTGGTCATCTCTTGTGGGCACCCACCTGACGTCCATAGACACGTCATCATCGACATCACCTTCCCCACCACTAACATTAGAGATCTCGGAGTAGGCAGCAACTGCGGGGACCAACCTCCTTGGGCTGATCTGGGTACTGTCGTCAGACTGCTGAGTGGCGGTTGTTGCTACCTCCTCTTCCTGATCCAATGTCAAGAATGCCTGCACATCGGAAATGTCTTGTGATGGATCGGAAAATAATTCCTGTGACTCAAGCGGAGGGTATATGGTGGTGGAGGTGTTGGTGGTAGTGTCTTTGGGGGTGCACACAGCAGAGAGTGAAGAGGGTGCAGATAGAGAGGATGAGGAGGGTGCAGAAGAGTAAGGCTGAGTGAGCCACTCAACCAAGTCTGGTGCGTCCTTTGACGTAATCGAACGTGCTTTCTGCAACTTCCCACTTTGGCTCCGGCCTGGCACTCCTGCCCTACCCCTACCACCCCTGCGGAAGGGCCTGCCTCTTCCTGTCATTTTTTTAAATGACCCTGTGACAAAAGTCTCTAGAGAAGTGCAGTATATGTGGAAGAAGGTATATAACACCCCGCTTCAATCTGTCGTTTTGGGGGGCCACTGGTCTATCACACCAGTAATAATACTTTTTTATAATTGCGTTTGTCACTCTTTGTAGTATCGCTGCAGAACCGCTCAGCAGTCACAATGCTGCACAGTAGAAATGCACTATAATATGCTTTCTATATTTGAAAGTATTTTATGCGTGTATTACACCCCTATTTACTGCACACCAAATAGTACACCTATACCAGTCCTTAAAAGAACTTTTGTGGAGCTTTATTGGTTAGCGATTTTAGTCGCTAGTCTGTGCCTGCGACACACAGCAGCAACTTCTACCTACACTGACAAAAGAGCTGCAGAACCGCTCAGAAGCTGCACAGTAGAAATGCACTATACTATGCTTTCTATATTTGAAAGTATTTTATGCGTGTATTACACCCCTATATACTGCACACCAAATAGTACACCTATACCAGTCCTTAAAAGAACTTTTGTGGAGCTTTATTGGTTAGCGATTTTAGTCGCTAGTCTGTGCCTGCGACACACAGCAGCAACTTCTCCCTACACTGACAAAAGAGCTGCAGAACCGCTCAGAAGCTGCACAGTAGAAATGCACTATACTATGCTTTCTATATATGAAAGTATTTTATGCGTGTATTACACCCCTATATACTGCACACCAAATAGTACACCTATACCAGTCCTTAAAAGAACTTTTGTGGAGCTTTATTGGTTAGCGATTTTAGTCGCTAGTCTGTGCCTGCGACACACAGCAGCAACTTCTCCCTACACTGACAAAAGAGCTGCAGAACCGCTCAGAAGCTGCACAGTAGAAATGCACTATAATATGCTTTCTATATTTGAAAGTAAATTATAAGTGTATTGCACCCCTATATACTGTACACCTATACCAGTCCTTAAAATGACTTTTGTGGACCTAATAGCTAGTGATTAGTAGAGTCTGTCCCTGCTAGTACACACACAGCAACCTCCCTACACTGACTAAAGACAGCTGCAGAACCGCTCAGCACTGCAGTCCCAATGCTGCACAATTGAAATGAACTATAATATGCTTTCTATATTTGAAAGTATATTATAAGTGTATTACACCCCTATATACTGCTGCACACCAAACAATAGTATACCTATACCAGTCCTTAAAAGGACTTTTGTGGACCTAATACAGTAGCTAGGAGGATTACAGTCTGTCCCTGCTCCACACAGCAACCTCTCCCTACTCTGACAAAAGACAGAATGTAAAATGGCAGCCAGATCAGGTCTGTTTATAAGGTAGGGGGTATGTCCATCTGCTGAAATGTCTCAATTGGCTGTCCTGTACCACATGATGGATGTGTCATGGGTCAAAGTTCTCCACAATGTAAAAGAATATGGCGGCCGCGAACAGCGCCATATGTCCACCGGTTTGGCGAATAGCGAACGCGCAAAGTTCATCGCAAACCGACCGCGGGGTGAACCACAAGGCCATCGCTATAGCTGATATGTGACTAATGTGATATGTACTAGTTATTTAACCCATCCCATACTTATCCTTTAAGGCAAGTAAAGTAGTAGGCACATGGGTAAATAATAATTGTATGCTTCTCCTTGCTTCAAAAAAACATTGTTTGTACCATTTACCACCCCGATTTGTGACAAAAATCCCAGTGGAATTGTATTAAATTGCCCTCCAAGCTCCCTTTAAATGCCCATTGAGCATGCATGTAGCATCTAACAGGTATTTGAAGACCAGGCTGCTAAAAGTGATCGCACAACCTTGGGGAAAGCTTTGCAAACACATGAACAAACCATAAAAGCAAAAAAAGTGCTGGAACCCAAAACGGGCTATTTTTGTTTTAATGCCCCCCCCCCCCCCCCCAGTAAGAAAAATACAGTTTAGACCAGCCTTTCTCAACCTTTTCAACACAGAGGAACCCTTGAAATAGTTCTCTGGTCTCGGGGAACCCCTGCTAAAAATTAGAAATCTACAATTCATGATACCTTAGTGTGATGGTCAGTGGGAAGGATGGTCCTTACACTTGTGGTCATTGGGAAGAATTACCTCCTTACAGATAGCTAAAAAGATCAATGGTGTCAGTAGGAAATTATCTGAGAGGCAGAAATTTCCCAATGCTGAAGGAACCCCTAGCAACCTCTGGAGGAACCCTAGGGTTCCACGGAACCCTGGTTGAGAATCACTGGTTTAGACTGCAATGCTTACTTTCAATCTGAAGCTGAAGATACATTAGCATGATGGCCAACAGAGAGTGTCACCAATGTCATCATTTCAGCACCGCTCTGCATCATTGAGGACTGGGAGAAGAATGAGGAGGAACCTTCGGCATCATAAGACTAGGCTGAAGACTTGTGTAGCGGGGTGTTCCCCTTTAATGCAGAGAGACAAGAAGTTCCAGGGGAGAGGTGAGTCGGGAGGAAGTAAAGAGACATTATGGAAGTGAAAGCAGAGGAGAGAGAGACTACATCTCCCAGTACATCTTGCAGCACCCAGGGTGCATTGCTCCAGAACAGAGACTGCTGGGGCAGACTTTATAAAGGGGAGGCGGAGTTTTGGTCGGCCTCTTTGGACTCCCCTCTCCTAGCAAGAGGATGTCTGTGCTGAACTGCTGTGTGCACAAGGCCTGAAGCCCGGGCCGTGTGCTCCTTTCCAAAGAGCCCTCTGCCAGCCTAGCAGAGCCTTAGAGACATCTAATCCTCCTTGCTGCAGTACACCAGAAGGATTGAAGACTTGGATGTCGGTGGATTCCTGTTCCTAGACGAATCGATGGAGGAAACGGACTTGGACTTGTCCAGGTGGTGAGAGCTGTTTAAAGACAGATCCTTTATCTTTACTATTCGTTGGGATTACAAAGTTGTTCTTCAAGTGCACCACCGAGAGATTGCTAGCGAATATTGTTTCACTGAACTTCCATTTAGATCAGTCAGGCCTGACTGCATAGGTAGACATTGCTGGGTGTTAGTCTACCCATGAGGGGAAGTAGCTGTAAAAGGGCAGCGCTAGAGTTGCATAGCAATACTTTATTATTCTGATTACTCTGTTTATCTTTATTACTGTTTATTGCAGGGATCTGCAACTTGTTATACTGTTGTTTATTACTTGCCCATTAGCCTCAGTAAAATATCTGGGTAAAGTACATTTGGTGTCAGTTCCGCTTACTTTAATAGGAGTTTTAAAGTATATTCTGTGTATGTTTGTTATAGGACTGCGTCACCAACAGTTGCGATCACGCGGTCCTATCTCTCTATCACCAGCTGTGCCACGGGAGGTTAGAGCCGATTGCCGGGGGTTGACAGCGGTGCACTGCAGGGCCCAAATCAATATCAGCGGCTCTCTTAACTGGGGGTAGCGCTATACTTGTAAAAAAGGCCAATAAAAAAATCAAAAAATACTGCTGGGGGGCAGCGGGGAGAGCAGTGGGGGGGAGGGGCAGGAGTGGTGAGCCCGGAGTTGTGCTTTATTGCTTCCATCTTTTTGAGATGCACTGGTAATGTTTTGAGTATCAATGCCCATATGAACAATACTTTTATTGGTGACGAAAACATCACTGATTCTCAAGACTGATGCATTTGGTTCTGTCATCATGACACAACAAGCAAAAATGTAAAAAAAATTGGATCAACTTTGGGCTTCAGGTAAGTTTTTTATTTTACTAAATGTTTGCAGCGTGGACCCCAAATATGCCCTACAGAATTGTCCCAGGTTCTATTCCCAAGTGGGTACATGGCAACCAGGCACACAGCAACCCCACAGTCTCGCGACACAAGGTTTAATGCTCTTTGAACTTGGATGTAGGGGAGCTTTGGAATACTCCAGAATATAGTGCATAAGATATTCAGAGGACTCTCTCTTTCTCTCTTACTCTTTCTCTCTCTATTCAGGGGCATACGCCCCCCTCCTTGCAGAGAATAAAAACACCATCCCTACTGGGACTTCCCACAGGGCACATCCCATTTTGACAGCACTGGCACAACCATTTTACACGAGGAGTTAAATAACAGGCAGTCACTAGAATCCCACTTCCAGGCCTCTACTCACTGTGTCCCCAGATACCTGGATTGATCCTGCCCAATATTGGCTAGACACTGTGACACTCCAGGCCAGTTCCTCAATGCACCCCCCTTCTTGGTTCTGAACTGCTTCCAGGAACATAGGCCCACCAGCTCTAGCATAGCTGGGACCTCATGGATTCTCTGTAGGCTTTCAGTTGACTTGCCTAGAAGCACAACAGCCCTTCCAGTCTGGAATCTCTTCCTCTAGAATAGGAATCCTGCTGCTCCAGGCCTCAGACTATTTAAGGACTCGCACTCCACCCACTGGGCGCACCTCCCATGGGATTGGCTAGAGTCCCATATATATTTAGGCTCAGGGTATACCTCTTCAGCCCACTGCATTCTAGAACCTACTAGAAGTCATGGAGAAGTAGTGGAGCCTGACGCCTGTGAGACTCAGAACAGACAAAAACAATCTGCTTCACTGGCTACAGAGGAGCCAAAAAGACTAAATGTACCTCAATATCACTAGCAACCTAATCTAGGAGGGTGCTTCATGTTTTCTAAATTCGATTTCTTATTTCATCTGCAACACAAAGCTTCTTTTCACCGTAATTTACAGTGAGAATATTCAGTTCAGGTTATAGCTAGCGCTACAGTTTAGTCAACAGGCCCGCAATTTTATAAAACACTTTAATTTGCATCTTAACAATGCTTTAGGGGAACAGAGTTTGGTAATATTGTAACTGTCTGCAATGCTTTGGCACCAAATAGAAACTTGTGTAAATTATAAAAACTTTAGTATATGAAATTTCTGTGTTTGTTCAGTTGAATGAAAATTGCAACGTAATAGACACTTTTAACTGAAGGAAAAAAAATAACACATTTTGATCAAATGAAATACTTTTTGCTGTATCCTAGCAAAAAAAAAGTGCTGTAACAGAAAGTAATATATTTTAACGGTCCACCATATGTTTAGCTGTTCTTGTTTTTCTTTTAACATTCACTCCCCATACTCAGTAAAGGCTCTCAGCATTCCTGCATGAATGGTTTCTGTTCTGCTGTCTGCTACATTACTCTGACATACAGACATACAGAAACTCCCTGAACTGGAAACATGTAGATTAGAATTACTTAGATAAAGCATAGACACCTTGGGATTGATTTATTAACAACAAATAGGCTGTGCACTTTGCAAGGGAAATTGCGCTCTGCAAGGAAATTTTCCTCTATGCTTAGTGAAGGCAATGTAATTTCACTTTGCAAAGAATACCCAATCATAAGCAAAGACAATAAAAAACAGCATTTTTGCTGGCAAATGTTTGGATGATGGAAGCCAACAGAGCTTCATCTCAATCAGTATGCTCTGGGGATAAATTCCTTGCAAACTGCCCTTTCTCTTGTAAAGTGAAAGGCCTTTTTGCTTTTAGTAAATATATAAGTTGTAGCTGGTGGTTGCCAACATCCCCAAATTTCTAGAGAAAAAGGTGAAACCCTCATAGGTGGGACTTTAAATGGCACAAAAAAAAGATAGGTAAATAATTTGTCTTGAAATTAAATCTAAAATTTGAACTTACAAATTTTATTCACATCATAGAGAATAAAAGACACATTACACACTATTAAAAAAGGGGAGAATGGCTATTTTCTATAGGAGATACACTGAGATTGTCCCCAAGCAGAACACTCCAAATGATGAACACACATACTATTTGCCTTTAATAAATCAACCCCATTGTTTTTATAGGTGTAGGACTCAATTGACCAGATTTGTTCATTATCAGCCGTTGATAAAAACAAAGGAATTATACATGACTGTACTATAATCATTACTATACATGACTGTAACAACTAAATTACATATCAACTGTATTATTTTTGACTAGACTTGGGCACTTTATAACATATATATATATATATAAAGGTATGTATGTATAAAGGTAAATATAGTCATGTATTAGAAAATCATTAAAACCAGGTTAAAACATCAACAGTGATAACCCAAACTGCTGTGTGAGCATACCCACCCCCTAGGCAAAACTAGGGAGCCTCCAAAGTATTAACACTTAATACAGCATAATATACATTGTCACCAAATGTTGATTATAAAGAGGGGGCTATGGCTGTAGAGGGGTACGTAGCCTCACGCTAGATGAAAAGAGCTGTGCTCAAAATGTTTCGTGTTGACGAATAACGCTTCTTCTGGAGCATGAAGGGTTAATTACAGTTTTAAACCCTGTTCAGGATAAAAAACACAGACAGTTTAATAATTCCTTGGGCACTTCTTAAAGCAGAAATTCACTCTCTAAATTAAAGCGGAACTTCACCCAAAAGTGGAAGTTCTACTTTTCTGCCTCCCCCCTCCTCTACAGCTTTTGATACATACACTTTTTTTAGGCCTAGGCAATCTAAGTGGAAGCGGAAGTCCCCCCCCCCCTTGCCTTTCGTTCGCAGCCTTTTATGACTTGTCATAGGTCCCAGAAGGGTGCGGGTCCACTCACACAATGCATGCATTCCCCACAAGGAGTCACAGCCAGCTCCCCACACAAAAGATACCGGCACCGGGGACACAGAGGCTGGTGAAGAGCTGGCCTGGGTGAGGGTGGTGCTGCTGGATTCTTGGACAGGTACGTGTCCTTTTATTTAAAGTCAGTCGCTACAGACTTTTCATTTTTTGTTCCTAGGGTGAAGATCCTCTTTGACATTGACTATGTTTAATCCTTATGCTTCTAGCATTAGTAAATAGAAAAGAAAGTAAAATATTTTTTTTTGTACATATTTTTAGTTACCGTACTTTCTGGTTTACAGACCTAAGCAAATAATGTCATACATCCCAGGAGTCTTCAGGAGGGGAGGCAGGGATTTTTCTGCTAAGTGGAGAAATTGTATGTATGGTGGGACTTTAAATATATCTCCAATGATTATAATCACAACTAATAAAAAAAAAAAACTCCTTAAAAAATATTACAACTTTATTTGCATGTTTAAAAACATATAATAAAAGTACACAATTTCTAATTAGATGCCAATTCTACCACTACAGGTAGTGAAAGAACATACGTTTAAAATACTCAGAGATCATATATTGTAGGTCAATGTGTTTTGGTTAATGATTGGATTTCACATAGACAGAGTAATCACTAAAATGATATAAAAAAATACATGTCAAATTGACAATATTATAACAATGGATATCATTCAAAAATCAATAGTCCCTTTACAGATTGGATCTCCCTCCTCCTCCCATACCAGGTACCTGTGATCACCCTTTCACTTTTTTCACCTCCCCTTCCCCTACTGTTTTCCCAGTTACATGGTGTGTCGGGTCGGACCGTTCCCATGGTTCCTCACCCGCACATCCCTTCTCCCCTCACTTCACTACCCCCTCACATTATACTCACTTAGTTATCATATTTTTCACATAGCCTTCTGTCACACCACTCTTTCACATCCCATTCCAATCTGTTCACTCCCACTCACCCAGCCACAAGTAGTCCCACGCACAGTCATTTATTTCCTTTACACACACTAGGAGGGCTCACTGCACCCGGATCTGCCTTGCCGGCTGTGGTGGACGCCGCAGCCGAGCATGCCCCCTCAGCTCCCGCCACTGGATTTCGTGGGTGGATCATGATCCCTGCTACTGTGCCCAATAGTGCACACTCAATGTAAGTGATACTCGTTCAATATTGGCATGGGTGCTACTCTGCACCCTATCCCTATATTGATATAAGCTAGCTTACTCAGCTATCCATTCTCTCATTGCAGAAACATCATATGTCTGCTCCGGAAGAGCGGCTATAAGCCACGAAACGCGTTGAGCTACCTGACGTTGTGTAACTCCCTTACACGCTTACCATATCATGTGCCTTTTTAACCCCAATTTTCAGGGATCAGTAAGATTTTAGACCATGCAGACAATATATTCCCAAAATGTATATCCAATCATGAACTATGGTGGACCCTCCAATTTATACTTCTTATATTGTGTATAAACATGTTGCCACCCGACATTACCGTGTTGGGACCTGGTATCAACCAGTGCCAATGTTTTCAAACATGCTGCCTCCTGACATTAGAGAAACCAAAAAAAAAAGTCTTTCAGCGCTAAAAAACTGGCAGAAGTATTAGAACATAATGTCATATAGAAACTATTCTTAAAAATCTGTCTCCCAGTGCAGCTGGCAACTTCCGGGAAAAGTAAACACTGAACAATAAATGACAATCCAGCGCTCAATGGGAGCAGTGAAAGCAGAACTATAACTAATGTTTGAATAAAATATGAATTATTTTAATTGGATACACGCCAAAAATTGATAAAAAATGTATGTGGATAAAATCAATGTGATTCAAAACCCTCAGAAGAAACTCATAGTCATTGTAATGAAGCATAAAAAACACATGAAATACAATACCGCCAACCAAGGGGTTAAAATCAGCAAGTGTGCTCCGTGACTTGATGTTGTGAAGTTGTTTCGGTTCAGTACTGGGATGTATTGGCCGTCAAGGAGGTGGAGGGATTAGCCGCTCTCACGATGCAGCCTGTGGCTGGATAGCAAGCACCGGAGCTATGGAATCCAGGGAAAGATGTAACAATCCGTTCGAAGCCCCGTGTCACGATCAGACCAGCTGATCGAATGGGCTGGATGGTAATGAAACAGACGGCGCTCTGGAAAACGCGCCCTACGTCTGATGGCCGGAACTAAGGACCGATGCTGGAGCGGAGAGGGTACACACACCGGGCGGTATGTAAGCTCTGTGTTGCCGTGGAAACCTTTAGCTTACATGTTTTGCGCGCATGCGCTTTGTCAAAGCCAAGGGATCCACCGGCAATAAGCGGCTTTTTAGAGCATGGGAACAGGAAGGGGAGTGAACGACAGCTCTTGTGAGTTTAACCCCTTGTGCACAACTAGCACTATACGTGTACAAACCCTTGTTTTAATAGCATAAGAACACATGAATGTCGGTGAGATAGAGACTGCAATATAAAATTTTAATGAATATAAAATAGAAATAAATAATAATAAATATAAAACTAAAAATATATGTTATTAGAATACTTCAATACTGAATGGATAAATGATCTGAAAAATAAAAAATGAAAAAGATAGAATTGGAATAAAAATATATGTAATGGTAAAAAACATGATAAAAATGCTCAAAATTTGTGTATTATATATATGTGTATTAGACAAATACACTCATATATTATTGTCATGACAAAATTAATGTCAATGAAAAAATTATATATATATATATATATATATATATATATATATATATATATAGGAAAAATTACCATATTTAAAATTTAGAAAAAGAAGGGAAAGAATACAAATGAAATCACTTGTTGTGTGTATAATGCAAATGAATAAATATGTGTATCTTGTTTTATAACAAGGGGAAAGGAAGACTCATCTAAAAGGCCTACATCTAAATACCACTGTTTGTGTAGATGTATGTGCCACCATATTTCTGGCATGCTGCATCCCATTGCATGCTAATAATAAACTAAAATTAATTATAATCTGAAAATAATCTAAAGGAAAATGACACGAAAATCAACCCAATAATTAGATGGATGGGCCCTCATTCCCTTCTGTATATGAAATCATATTATGAAAATAGATGAAAATAAGCTTATGATACATGGGTAGTGTGCACAAAATGCCACATCTATGGGTGTGCACAACATTGTGTGAAAACTCTCATACCCATGTAAAAAAAAAAAAACCTCAAAAGCCTAAAAAACTAAAAAATGAAGAAACTATCGGATCACACTGAGGACATCAATTTCCTCATTCAGGCCCTCAGGCGTGAGGGAACCTAACAGATATATCCAAAAGGTCTCCCTACGGCAAAGGAGGGAGAACCTTTCATTATCCGTCAGGGTACCCTTGGAAATAGCCTCAATCGCAAAGATCTGCATCTGTCCAAAATCCTTGTTGTGCATATGGCGAAATTTACGTGGGACACTATGTTTGATGCAACCCTTCTTGGTCAACCTGCGATGCTCGCCTATTCTAACACGTAGAGCACGTATTGTGCGGCCCACATAAAGAAGGCCGCAAGAGCAACGCAGAACATAAACCACGAATTCGGTAGAACAAGTAATGAATTGTTTGATTTTGAAAATCTTTCCTTTGTTATTGACTGAACAACCGTTGGGAATCGAATGGCAAGTAAGGCAACCTCTTTTCCGACATTGAAATATTCCGGTCCTATTATCAAAATAGGTTCTGATGTCGATTGGAGGTCTACTTTTTGGTATAATAAGTTTGCTGGGAGCAATGATATTCTTTACTGTACGTGAACGTCTAAACGTGACCCGTGGTTTAGGTGGGAGGGTAGGAGCCAAAATATGATCCAGTTTCAAAATGTTGTAATGTTTATATATTATTTCAGAAATGGCTTTATGTTTAGTGTTAAATGTTGATACGAATCTGGCCGTATTCATCATATCTTCAGATTTTTCGTTTTTGTTGTTATTTTTATTTTTAATTGAGTGTGTTTGATTAGACGAAAAGGCGTGTGCCACAAGATCTTTCGGATACGCCTTTTCCTCAACTTTATTTTGCATATTTTTACCCTGCACCACGTAATCCTCAGTTTTTGTACAGTTCCTACGTAATCTGTTGAATTGACCATTCGGAATGTTTTTTTTCCATGTTGGATGGTGGCAACTGTTGTAATGAAGGTACGAGTTCCCTGATGTAGGCTTGATATGATTGTTAGTAATAATAGTATGATGAGGTGTATAATAAAGGCCTTCAATACACCGCTCAGCGCCTCGGACTCGCACAATTGCAAAAAAATCTAGTAGTAGGTAACCGACACTAGAAATGGATAACACACAAATAGTAAAAGTGATACCATACACGAATTTCTCTGATAACTCAAAGAATTTCTAAAGGGAGCAGCCGTTCAAAAATTTAAGATATTAAAAAGATAGTATAAACATAAAACAGTGAATCTGTGTCAGAAATATACTAGAAACAGCGCTGATGTTGGTGTGATTCAGGTGGCCAACTCCACCTCCAAAGTATTAAACAGTTTATGGCAGATGAAACAAGAATGCAGAGTGTCCAATAATGTTCATTGGTGGTCCTAGATACAAACAGCATGCACCTTCACCGTAAAATCTGATCCACCCAGTGGGAACACACTCCCCCTCAGGGGTTTAAACTCACCAGAGCAAAGCTCAAACAATGCCTTGAACAGGGGAGTAAATCGGAACCTTTTCAGCATTCAGCATCAGCCAAGGAGATGTTTGATCAGTGGGGATTCCCAAAAGGAATACACAAACAGAGGAAAGCAAAAATAGCGTAACTCCGTTTAATAGGTAAAATTCCCCACACATCACATAGCCCCTTATTACATTAAACGTACATTAATCAAACATAACAGAGCAAAGAGTCATCATATCACCACATCGCCGTCCGTCCGTAAGACAATCGATACTCGAACGAATATCCAGGAACTGTTCTTACTTCCGGGTTTAGCTGGCGTGGAGCGCATACATCACTTCCGGTAGCGTCGTGTAGGTCACGCCCTGACGCGTTTCGTCATATCCTGACTTCAACAGAGGGTCGTGCCTACACGACGCAAGTGACCATTTAAATAGACACTCCCTCCGCCCTCCATACCAATCAGCGCCGTCAAAGACCGGCAATAGGTGCACATTGCAGTGACCATGGCAGCAGCTGATATTATACTACAATTGGAGCGGAGGGTCAATGGTCATCAAATTGATGTATTAAAGAGGCACAGTCTTAAACAAATCAATGTCTCTCAATGGGGCACAATGAATACATAAATTTAAATTTAAATTTAAAACGCAATCATTTAAAAATGCAGAGGTAAAACAAACAGCAATCTACATAAAATAAATATTACTGCACACTTTAAATACAGAACACGGTCATCATTTCAAATGATAAACATTCTGAATATGTACAGTAACCATATACACCCTCCAAGATACTACACTCATATGTATTATGATAGTAGTTAAAATATATAAAAAAATTCTATATATATATAAAATAATATAAAATACTAAAAAATCCAGGACTAAAACTACAAACATATTTAATAGTCACTAATAAAGCAGTTTATATCAAGGTCTATATTCAGTCCTTTCGGCGAAAGAGTATCCACCGAAAAAATCCATTGGGTCTCTTTCCTTGACAGATCCCTAACTAGATTAGAGCCCCTCCATGGGGGTTTCAAATGATCTATTCCCCAAAATTTAAGGCCACTCGGGTCCTGATTGTGACATATTTTAAAATGCAGTGACACATTGTGGTCTTTAAAACCAAGCTTGATATTTGCAATGTGCTCTGCTATTCTAACCTTTAGCTGACGTTTGGTGCGGCCTATATACATAAGGTTGCATGGGCACTGGAGGGCATATACAACATAGGAAGTATTGCATGTAATAAATTCATCAATGGTGAATTCTTTATTGTTTGAGGTAGAGATGAAGTTTTCCACAGCCCTCAACGGCCGATCGACCTCTCTACACGCCCTACATCTCCTACACGCAAAAAACCCATTCCTGTCCCAAAAAGTTGAAGGTCTAGTAGGTGGATCTAAAACTTTTCTAACAATTTTGTCGGCAAAACTGCGTGCCCTTCTATAAATAAAACCTGGTTTGTGTGGAAGGACCGCAGATAATACTTTATCCATAAGAAGAACATGCCAGTGGGAGGAAAAAATCTCCTCCACCTCTTTATATTGGGAATGAAACCCAGAGATAAAGTTCCACTCCCGTCCAGTATCTGGCTGGCGGACCGGCATGTCCCTAAGAAAGTCCTCCCTAGGTCGTGCAGCCAATTCCTTAATTATATAGTCTAGTGATTCCCCAAAATAGCCCCTTTCAATAAATTTCGCCTTTATAATCTCTGCTTGTATAAGAAAGTCAGAGTTCGCAGAGCAGTTCCTTTTTACTCTCGTAAGTTGACCTCTAGGGATATTTTGAAGCCACATTGGATGGTGGCCACTGCTCATGGGTAGGTAACTATTCGCATCTGTGGGCTTAAAAAAGACCTTTGTCCCCAGTTTATTGTCATATTTAAAAATATGCAAATCTAAAAACTGGATATCAGTAGTACTCACAGCACTAGTCAATTTAATGTTGTTAGAATTCAAATTGAGTTCATTTAAAAATGTCTGTAAGGTATCCAGAGTGCCACTCCAAATAAAGAACAGGTCATCAATATACCTTTTATAAAATAAAAGATATGGGAGAGTCTTAGAAAAAATATTTTTATCCTCCCACTCTGCCATAAAGAGGTTAGCAATGCTTGGTGCAAAGCTAGCCCCCATGGCAACGCCCCTACATTGCGAATAAAAGTCACCATTATACCAAAAAAAGTTATGTCCAAGGCAAAAATCCAGGGAGTTCCTCAAAAACACTTTTTTATTATGCGTGATATCTTCACGTTTGCATAGGGCCCAATTAAGGGCCAACAGTGCATCATCGTGTTGGATGATGGTGTACAAGGACGCCACATCAGCGGTTACCAAGTACACCTGATCATTTCCTGTTAGATCAATATGTTGCAACATCTGTAATAGACTCTTAGTATCCTTAAGAAAAGCACGGGTAGCTCCCACACTCTCTTGCAGATATAGATCAAGATATTGCCCCATACGGGATGTGATTGAACCTATCCCATTAACAATGGGTCTTCCTGGAGGGCTCTGAATATCCTTATGGATCTTGGGGAGGGTATAGATAGTGGGGATCCTACTACTACTAGGGACCAGGAATTTCTTCTCTCGGTTATTCAATACCCCAGTAGAGTACCCCATTTCAACCAAACACTCTAAATCCTTCCCATATTGAATGGAGGGATCTTTATCCAATTTAGTGTAGGTATTACTATCACTTAACATATCCATGAGTTGTTTATGGTAAAAATCTTTATTTAGAATTACCACACCTCCCCCCTTATCGGCAGGTCTTATCACTAGACTTTTTTTCTCTTCAAGCATTGATATCCCATCCAGTATATGCCTTGGATTAACATTCTTTTTAGGGATCAAATCATTCAAATCTCTAATCACAAGTCCCTTAAAAACCTCAATTTGATGATTAGCTCCATTAAAAGGATTGAATAAAGATTTATTCCGTAATCCACTATCCAATGCAACTGATGAGATACCCGATGTGGGTTGAGAATTTTTATTGAGAAAATATTTCTTCACATTGACCTTGCGTATATATTTATGGATGTCTATAAAGACATCAAATTTATTAATAGACCTTTTCAGGCCGCATTTCAGACCTAAATGGAGAATATTAGTCTCTTTGTGTGTCAGAACTGTATCACTTAAATTAAAGATACCCCCTACTCTTGATCTCTCCTTCTTTTTCTGGACTTTTCGTCCTGCTCTACATCCTCTCGATCTTCTCCCCTCTGATAGGGGTAATATGGGGGATCCCTCTGCCAATAGAGGGGTTCCCTCCACTGGGGATCTCTGTAGCTTTGTACTTGCTGGGAATGTGATGGAGGACGTCCCCTGCGTTGGGGGAGCCCCCGACCTCGTTTGTGCCACCCCCTCCCCCTCCCTAAAAAAGGACGAGGAGATTGGTGATTACTTCTAGCCTCATTTTCCCATATTGGTTCAAACCTATTCTGAACTGGAACTGTATAATAGTTATTATTAGGTGGATATTGGACAGCGTTATTATGTCCATCTCTAGCTGGACCCCCTCTAGAATGATCAGCATAATTTCTTACAGGGGTAGAGTGATCCCTTGGAGCCCGTGGGGGCAAGTCATTCCTCCTGGTTTCACTTATACCTGATGTACTAGGAACAGATGGCCTAGTCTCAGGAATGTCAGCATGTGTATTCTCTCTATTTTCATTAGGCTTAACTTGTTGCCACGAATAAACACAGTTAGACCGGAAGTCACCCAAGTCCCTATGAAATTTCTTAGTTTTCTTTTTCTGAGTGTCCTTATCCACTTTTTCAAGTTTCTTTTTAATCCTGGTATTAAAATCAACTAGTTGCTGAGAATCTTTAATTGGATCAAGTTGAAGTTTTAATTCATTAATCCTAGATTCAAGTTTAGACATTTTTTTCTTTTTACGTTTAAGGATGAGATCCTGTAACCTAAAACCCATAGTATTAAAGAACTCATACCACTCACTCATGGATTCTGGGTCATCCAGGCCGTCCTGTGGGACTACCTCCCATCTCAGACTCCTTATAATTATCCTCTCCTTAATATACTGCTCAAGTGTACAAATGTCCCACCATGTGCGGACTTGCTTCTCTAGGACATTCCCCAGAGCAGTCATTGCCCCATTCAAATTAGTTAGCGCAGTAGTTTGCTCATTAATCGCAAAAATATTGCCAATGTCTATAGTCCTACTACTCAAAAATTGCAAGGCGTCCATAGCTGCCGAGAAGAAAAAAACAACAAAATAGTGGGATGAGGTGTATAATAAAGGCCTTCAATACACCGCTCAGCGCCTCGGACTCGCACAATTGCAAAAAAATCTAGTAGTAGGTAACCGACACTAGAAATGGATAACACACAAATAGTAAAAGTGATACCATACACGAATTTCTCTGATAACTCAAAGAATTTCTAAAGGGAGCAGCCGTTTAAAAATTTAAGATATTAAAAAGATAGTATAAACATAAAACAGTGAATCTGTGTCAGAAATATACTAGAAACAGCGCTGATGTTGGTGTGATTCAGGTGGCCAACTCCACCTCCAAAGTATTAAACAGTTTATGGCAGATGAAACAAGAATGCAGAGTGTCCAATAATGTTCATTGGTGGTCCTAGATACAAACAGCATGCACCTTCACCGTAAAATCTGATCCACCCAGTGGGAACACACTCCCCCTCAGGGGTTTAAACTCACCAGAGCAAAGCTCAAACAATGCCTTGAACAGGGGAGTAAATCGGAACCTTTTCAGCATTCAGCATCAGCCAAGGAGATGTTTGATCAGTGGGGATTCCCAAAAGGAATACACAAACAGAGGAAAGCAAAAATAGCGTAACTCCGTTTAATAGGTAAAATTCCCCACACATCACATAGCCCCTTATTACATTAAACGTACATTAATCAAACATAACAGAGCAAAGAGTCATCATATCACCACATCGCCGTCCGTCCGTAAGACAATCGATACTCGAACGAATATCCAGGAACTGTTCTTACTTCCGGGTTTAGCTGGCGTGGAGCGCATACATCACTTCCGGTAGTGATGTATGCGCTCCACGCCAGCTAAACCCGGAAGTAAGAACAGTTCCTGGATATTCGTTCGAGTATCGATTGTCTTACGGACGGACGGCGATGTGGTGATATGATGACTCTTTGCTCTGTTATGTTTGATTAATGTACGTTTAATGTAATAAGGGGCTATGTGATGTGTGGGGAATTTTACCTATTAAATGGAGTTACGCTATTTTTGCTTTCCTCTGTTTGTGTATTCCTTTTGGGAATCCCCACTGATCAAACATCTCCTTGGCTGATGCTGAATGCTGAAAAGGTTCCGATTTACTCCCCTGTTCAAGGCATTGTTTGAGCTTTGCTCTGGTGAGTTTAAACCCCTGAGGGGGAGTGTGTTCCCACTGGGTGGATCAGATTTTACGGTGAAGGTGCATGCTGTTTGTATCTAGGACCACCAATGAACATTATTGGACACTCTGCATTCTTGTTTCATCTGCCATAAACTGTTTAATACTTTGGAGGTGGAGTTGGCCACCTGAATCACACCAACATCAGCGCTGTTTCTAGTATATTTCTGACACAGATTCACTGTTTTATGTTTATACTATCTTTTTAATATCTTAAATTTTTAAACGGCTGCTCCCTTTAGAAATTCTTTGAGTTATCAGAGAAATTTGTGTATGGTATCACTTTTACTATTTGTGTGTTATCCATTTCTAGTGTCGGTTACCTACTACTAGATTTTTTCGCAATTGTGCGAGTCCGAGGCGCTGAGCGGTGTATTGAAGGCCTTTATTATACACCTCATCCCACTATTTTGTTGTTTTTTTCTTCTCGGCAGCTATGGACGCCTTGCAATTTTTGAGTAGTAGGACTATAGACATTGGCAATATTTTTGCGATTAATGAGCAAACTACTGCGCTAACTAATTTGAATGGGGCAATGACTGCTCTGGGGAATGTCCTAGAGAAGCAAGTCCGCACATGGTGGGACATTTGTACACTTGAGCAGTATATTAAGGAGAGGATAATTATAAGGAGTCTGAGATGGGAGGTAGTCCCACAGGACGGCCTGGATGACCCAGAATCCATGAGTGAGTGGTATGAGTTCTTTAATACTATGGGTTTTAGGTTACAGGATCTCATCCTTTAACGTAAAAAGAAAAAAATGTCTAAACTTGAATCTAGGATTAATGAATTAAAACTTCAACTTGATCCAATTAAAGATTCTCAGCAACTAGTTGATTTTAATACCAGGATTAAAAAGAAACTTGAAAAAGTGGATAAGGACACTCAGAAAAAGAAAACTAAGAAATTTCATAGGGACTTGGGTGACTTCCGGTCTAACTGTGTTTATTCGTGGCAACAAGTTAAGCCTAATGAAAATAGAGAGAATACACATGCTGACATTCCTGAGACTAGGCCATCTGTTCCTAGTACATCAGGTATAAGTGAAACCAGGAGGAATGACTTGCCCCCACGGGCTCCAAGGGATCACTCTACCCCTGTAAGAAATTATGCTGATCATTCTAGAGGGGGTCCAGCTAGAGATGGACATAATAACGCTGTCCAATATCCACCTAATAATAACTATTATACAGTTCCAGTTCAGAATAGGTTTGAACCAATATGGGAAAATGAGGCTAGAAGTAATCACCAATCTCCTCGTCCTTTTTTAGGGAGGGGGAGGGGGTGGCACAAACGAGGTCGGGGGCTCCCCCAACGCAGGGGACGTCCTCCATCACATTCCCAGCAAGTACAAAGCTACAGAGATCCCCAGTGGAGGGAACCCCTCTATTGGCAGAGGGATCCCCCATATTACCCCTATCAGAGGGGAGAAGATCGAGAGGATGTAGAGCAGGACGAAAAGTCCAGAAAAAGAAGGAGAGATCAAGAGTAGGGGGTATCTTTAATTTAAGTGATACAGTTCTGACACACAAAGAGACTAATATTCTCCATTTAGGTCTGAAATGCGGCCTGAAAAGGTCTATTAATAAATTTGATGTCTTTATAGACATCCATAAATATATACGCAAGGTCAATGTGAAGAAATATTTTCTCAATAAAAATTCTCAACCCACATCGGGTATCTCATCAGTTGCATTGGATAGTGGATTACGGAATAAATCTTTATTCAATCCTTTTAATGGAGCTAATCATCAAATTGAGGTTTTTAAGGGACTTGTGATTAGAGATTTGAATGATTTGATCCCTAAAAAGAATGTTAATCCAAGGCATATACTGGATGGGATATCAATGCTTGAAGAGAAAAAAAGTCTAGTGATAAGACCTGCCGATAAGGGGGGAGGTGTGGTAATTCTAAATAAAGATTTTTACCATAAACAACTCATGGATATGTTAAGTGATAGTAATACCTACACTAAATTGGATAAAGATCCCTCCATTCAATATGGGAAGGATTTAGAGTGTTTGGTTGAAATGGGGTACTCTACTGGGGTATTGAATAACCGAGAGAAGAAATTCCTGGTCCCTAGTAGTAGTAGGATCCCCACTATCTATACCCTCCCCAAGATCCATAAGGATATTCAGAGCCCTCCAGGGAGACCCATTGTTAATGGGATAGGATCAATCACATCCCGTATGGGGCAATATCTTGATCTATATCTGCAAGAGAGTGTGGGAGCTACCCGTGCTTTTCTTAAGGATACTAAGAGTCTATTACAGATGTTGCAACATATTGATCTAACAGGAAATGATCAGGTGTACTTGGTAACCGCTGATGTGGCGTCCTTGTACACCATCATCCAACACGATGATGCACTGTTGGCCCTTAATTGGGCCCTATGCAAACGTGAAGATATCACGCATAATAAAAAAGTGTTTTTGAGGAACTCCCTGGATTTTTGCCTTGGACATAACTTTTTTTGGTATAATGGTGACTTTTATTCGCAATGTAGGGGCGTTGCCATGGGGGCTAGCTTTGCACCAAGCATTGCTAACCTCTTTATGGCAGAGTGGGAGGATAAAAATATTTTTTCTAAGACTCTCCCATATCTTTTATTTTATAAAAGGTATATTGATGACCTGTTCTTTATTTGGAGTGGCACTCTGGATACCTTACAGACATTTTTAAATGAACTCAATTTGAATTCTAACAACATTAAATTGACTAGTGCTGTGAGTACTACTGATATCCAGTTTTTAGATTTGCATATTTTTAAATATGACAATAAACTGGGGACAAAGGTCTTTTTTAAGCCCACAGATGCGAATAGTTACCTACCCATGAGCAGTGGCCACCATCCAATGTGGCTTCAAAATATCCCTAGAGGTCAACTTACGAGAGTAAAAAGGAACTGCTCTGCGAACTCTGACTTTCTTATACAAGCAGAGATTATAAAGGCGAAATTTATTGAAAGGGGCTATTTTGGGGAATCACTAGACTATATAATTAAGGAATTGGCTGCACGACCTAGGGAGGACTTTCTTAGGGACATGCCGGTCCGCCAGCCAGATACTGGACGGGAGTGGAACTTTATCTCTGGGTTTCATTCCCAATATAAAGAGGTGGAGGAGATTTTTTCCTCCCACTGGCATGTTCTTCTTATGGATAAAGTATTATCTGCGGTCCTTCCACACAAACCAGGTTTTATTTATAGAAGGGCACGCAGTTTTGCCGACAAAATTGTTAGAAAAGTTTTAGATCCACCTACTAGACCTTCAACTTTTTGGGACAGGAATGGGTTTTTTGCGTGTAGGAGATGTAGGGCGTGTAGAGAGGTCGATCGGCCGTTGAGGGCTGTGGAAAACTTCATCTCTACCTCAAACAATAAAGAATTCACCATTGATGAATTTATTACATGCAATACTTCCTATGTTGTATATGCCCTCCAGTGCCCATGCAACCTTATGTATATAGGCCGCACCAAACGTCAGCTAAAGGTTAGAATAGCAGAGCACATTGCAAATATCAAGCTTGGTTTTAAAGACCACAATGTGTCACTGCATTTTAAAATATGTCACAATCAGGACCCGAGTGGCCTTAAATTTTGGGGAATAGATCATTTGAAACCCCCATGGAGGGGCTCTAATCTAGTTAGGGATCTGTCAAGGAAAGAGACCCAATGGATTTTTTCGGTGGATACTCTTTCGCCGAAAGGACTGAATATAGACCTTGATATAAACTGCTTTATTAGTGACTATTAAATATGTTTGTAGTTTTAGTCCTGGATTTTTTAGTATTTTATATTATTTTATATATATATAGAATTTTTTTATATATTTTAACTACTATCATAATACATATGAGTGTAGTATCTTGGAGGGTGTATATGGTTACTGTACATATTCAGAATGTTTATCATTTGAAATGATGACCGTGTTCTGTATTTGAAGTGTGCAGTAATATTTATTTTATGTAGATTGCTGTTTGTTTTACCTCTGCATTTTTAAATGATTGCGTTTTAAATTTAAATTTAAATTTATGTATTCATTGTGCCCCATTGAGAGACATTGATTTGTTTAAGACTGTGCCTCTTTAATACATCAATTTGATGACCATTGACCCTCCGCTCCAATTGTAGTATAATATCAGCTGCTGCCATGGTCACTGCAATGTGCACCTATTGCCGGTCTTTGACGGCGCTGATTGGTATGGAGGGCGGAGGGAGTGTCTATTTAAATGGTCACTTGCGTCGTGTAGGCACGCCCTCTGTTGAAGTCAGGATATGACGAAACGCGTCAGGGCGTGACCTACACGACGCTACCGGAAGTGATGTATGCGCTCCACGCCAGCTAAACCCGGAAGTAAGAACAGTTCCTGGATATTCGTTCGAGTATCGATTGTCTTACGGACGGACGGCGATGTGGTGATATGATGACTCTTTGCTCTGTTATGTTTGATTAATGTACGTTTAATGTAATAAGGGGCTATGTGATGTGTGGGGAATTTTACCTATTAAACGGAGTTACGCTATTTTTGCTTTCCTCTGTTTGTGTATTCCTTTTGGGAATCCCCACTGATCAAACATCTCCTTGGCTGATGCTGAATGCTGAAAAGGTTCCGATTTACTCCCCTGTTCAAGGCATTGTTTGAGCTTTGCTCTGGTGAGTTTAAACCCCTGAGGGGGAGTGTGTTCCCACTGGGTGGATCAGATTTTACGGTGAAGGTGCATGCTGTTTGTATCTAGGACCACCAATGAACATTATTGGACACTCTGCATTCTTGTTTCATCTGCCATAAACTGTTTAATACTTTGGAGGTGGAGTTGGCCACCTGAATCACACCAACATCAGCGCTGTTTCTAGTATATTTCTGACACAGATTCACTGTTTTATGTTTATACTATCTTTTTAGTAATAATAGTATGTTCATCATGGGACAAGACCAGATCAAGAAAGACTAATTGAGTCTGGTCTATCTCATGTGTAAAGGTCAATCCCAACTGATTATCCTTACAATAGGCAACAAATGTAGCAAAGAGATCAGGACCACCACTCCAAATCAACAACACATCGTCAATATAACGACCATAAAAGACGATATGTTGGATGAAGGGGTTATCCATCCAAATTTAAGTTCTTCCCAATATCCCATGGTCAAGTTAGCGTATCCTGGAGCAAAATTTGCTCCCATTGCCGTGCCCTTGCACTGTAAGTAAAATTGATCTAAAAATGTAAAGTAATTGGGACGTAGACAAAAATCAATACTGGCAAGCAAAAAGCTACATTGTTTTGAATTCATATCACAGTTTTTCGACAAAAAATATTGTACTGCGGTAATCCCGACCTCATGTGGTATTGACGTGTATAATGAGGTCACATCTAATGACGCCCACATATATTCATCATGCCAAGAATATCCCTTAAGGGTGTCAATAACATAGCTAGAAACTTTAATGTAAGAAGCTAATTGACACACCATGGGATGTAAAAGGTGGTCTATGTAGACAGACAAACCACTAGTAAAGCTATTTGTGCTGGCCACGATGGGTCTCCCTGGCGGATCGACCAGGGACTTGTGCACCTTAGGGAGATGGTAAAAATAGGGAGTGCTACATACTTTGAGGAGCAGGAAGCATTTTTCTTTGATGTTTAATATACCCTCTCTATGGGCTGCCTCTACCAAACTAACCAATTCCTGTTGGTACTGTGGAAGGGGATCAGAAGGAAGTCTAAGATAGGTGTGCCTATCGGATAGTAGACGATGTGCCTCACGGAGGTAATCCGATCTATTTTGTACCACCAGACTTCCGCCTTTGTCGCCCTGTTTCACTATGATGTCTTTATTAATGGTTAAATCTTTGAGGGCTTGCCGTTCAGCTGTGCTCAGATTGCAAGGTTTACCACTTTGTGGGGTGTCGCATAGTTCTATAAAATCCTTATAGACTGCTTGGTAAAATGTCTCAATATGCGGTCCCTTGGAATTTGTTGGGTTAAAAATAGATGGGGGTTTAAAACTGGTGTGTATGATTTCTGGGTCTTGAAAGGGTCCCTGTGTCTGACTTTCTATATTTCCCTCTGCCCACAAGTCTTCTAAAACTTGTAGAATATCGTTTTGGGAATTAGAACTTATATCGCTATCTGTAGTTTCAGGTAATGGGTTTTTGGACTTATTAATGAGAGGGCCAAGTTTGGCATAATGTCGTTTTAAGGTGAGAGACCGAATGAATTTGTTTAGATCTTTAAATAAGCCAAACTTATTGGGTCCTATAGACGGGGAAAAACTCAAACCTTTTTTGAGTAGGATGGTTTCTACTGTTGTTAATTCATAAGTGGATAAGTTGAATATTTTTATAGTACTGTCCCCTATAAAAGATCTATCCTCTCCTTTTTGTTCGACTTTGGATTTTCTTCCTCCTCTTCTACCTCGTCTAGTTTTCGTTTTGGCTGCAACACTCCCTTTGGAGATTTGTCTAAAAAAGATTCATCCACTGATGATGTATATGTATTGCCAGCTGATGTAATAATTGATGTCACTAATGTCTCATTTGTCTTAGGCCGAGCACCCTCTTTCATATAATTATCCAGGTCTATGGCTAAAGGGCTGTATCTATTTGATAATGGTATCATGGCGTCGATTTGGCATTGTCTGCGATGAACCATCGTAGACTGGGCAGCCGGGACCAGATGTTGGCCCCTCTCTATAAACTGTAGACTGGGCCATATCACCATGATACCCATGGGAACGTTTGTTACCTTGTTTTGGTGGTTTATTTTTCTTTTTGTCTCTACTATTGTTTCTATTTGTATTCCTACCTCCTCCTTTTTTATTATTATAATTATTGTTTACTTGTCCTCTATTATTGGGTACAGAATGATTCGAATGGGTTCCAATATTTTGTTCAGATGGGTTGTCAGTGGCCACAACCTCCGGCCTTGAGCGTTTCCACTCAAAAACCTGGCCAGATTTGTAATCCATAACATCTCTTTCCAATTTTTTTGTTTTTATGGAAATCATAAAATCCTCGTCCTTTTTAACGTTGCTATCCTGTACCTCCAACCACTTCGAAAATAAACAAGATGAGCTAAATTCTTCAATGGCTTGTTGTTTGTCAACAACTTGTTGTACTGCCATTTTGAGTTTTCTTTCTCTTTATTGGATTTTTGGCGTGTATCCAATTAAAAGAATTCATATTTTATTCAAACATTAGTTATAGTTCTGCTTTCACTGCTCCCATTGAGCGCTGGATTGTCGTTTATTGCCTCCTGACATTACCGTGTTGGGAACTTGTGTCAATCAGTGTGCAATTTTCTGTGTATATTGAATTCATGTACTTTAACATGTATTTATGCTTCATTAAATATTTTTTTATCCACTGATTTGTTCTCTTTGTCACCATGAGCTTCATTTAAAGTCCCACCCCCTCCTTGCTGCACTTTCGCTGCTTATCCTGTTGCGTTATTGCTGCCCCTTTTTTCATAATGACAGGGATGGAGGTGCTTGGCCCTACCCCGCCATGACCTAATTTAAAGTCCCAATTCTCCCTTCTCCCCCCCCCCCCCAATTTAATGTATACAATTAGGGATGGAAGCTCATGGTGACATCCAAGTTTTTATCCTCATTTAATAGCTCTGCGCTTAGGAATCATGGTCCTTATTATTTCCCCTGAATAGTTGTATACTTTTGTACTACATATATTTTTTTACTTTATGGTATATCATATTATCATTTTTACTAGTTGTTATCTTTCAATTGTATAATTCTCCATTTTGTGTGTGTGGCCTCAGTGGGGATACTGTGATCTGCCCAGCCTTTCAGGTCGGGAGCTGCGATGCGCACTGTGGGTGTTCCTCTTCCCGCTCCCCCCTTTTGATTGGCGGCCTGGATTGTGGACGCGCTGTCACTGCGCATCGACGTCACAACAGCACAACAGGGTGTGCTGCGTCTATATGACGCTGTGTCGCCGGCGAGCTATTCCTCCTCACTGAGTCCGAGTGTGGGTGCCTGGAGCTGACCGCCGGGTACACCACTACCGGATAATTGGCTCCACCGCCCGTCCATGGTTGTGACGTTGGGGACTGGCCGGCGGGGGCGCCTGGCTATGGGTGGCCTGCCTGGCTGGGTCGGGACTGTTCCAAGCCCTCCCACATGTCCCTTTACAGATTGGATGTCCCTCCTCCTCCCATACCAGGTACCTGTGTTCACCCTTTCACTTTTTTCACTTTTTTGCTTCCCCTTTTTTTCAATAGATTATATAAGACATATCAAATATACAATATAATTCATAGAACCTATACTCATCCAAGGAAGAGAGAGAGAGAAAAAAGAAGACCTCCATGATTAAGGTAAAATGCCAATAAATATAAGTACTTTAAATGATATTGTAATCTTCTTAAATATGGGCATGAGACATTCACCACGAATTGAGCAAGGAACATATACTGATCCTGACAAACCTCACTTGCCCGTGATGAGACCCATTATGGAAGATATGACGTGTATATAAGACAGACTTGTATAAAAAAGATATGGCCAGGAAAATAATTATCAGCATTATAATAATAATATAATAATAATCATTCCTCCTACCTCAATATATATCTCCCAAAGTAGGTGGTACCTCCCAGAGGCCGCCCCATCCCCTGGGATGGAATGAAAGAAGGCAAGCCCAGGTGATGTGGGAGGGCTCCTTGTTCACCTTGACCTAAAGCCACAAAAGAGGTCCAATGAGGGCCTCCAATGGATAGGATGATGTGGGAGGGCACCTTCTTCACTTTAACCTAAAGCCACAAAAGAGGTCCAATGAGGGCCTCCAATAGATAGGAGGAGGGGATGAAAGGCGAGACCGGGGGTCACCTTAGATGGAACCCCAATAGGTGGGCTTCCGAAAGTGACGCGAATACACGGACTGGCTTCATATCTGGTTGCCAACCAGGGATGGAGCTATCTGGCGCTGCTTGTGTTCTGGAGGGGCTCCATCCATAGTTAGCGGCCGGATGTGATGCCCGACCTTGTATCCGTGTCACTCTCAGAAGACTGCCTATTGCCGATTCCATCCAAGGTGACTCCTGACACAGCCTTTAGTAACTGCCTCCTATCCAATGGAGGTCCTCATTGAACTTCTTTTGTGTTTTTAGTGAAAGTGAAGGAGGAGCCTTCCCACATCACCTGGCTAATGTTCTTTCATTGGTCTCAGCCCTGGGGATGTGAGCGACCACTGAGATATACACCTACTTTGGGAGATATACTGTATATTGAGTTGGGAGGAATGTTGATACTGTGACGTCATATTTTGTACACCATTAATGCATACTTGACGATTTAAAATTTTGATGGTGAGTTTCTTTTGGGGTTACTCTGCTACTTGGAACATTTACTGTGAGCTGATGTCTTACTTTGGATTTTCATTATTCCTTAGCCACTGATACTTATTTCCCTGGCCATTTTTAATACAACTTTTATGGGCTTTGATTTTTTAAATGCCTGCTCTTCATGTGGTATCCCTATTTTGAGGTAAGCTTGTACTTGTCTTCCCATTGTATATTTTTGATTGTCAGGATTAATATACCTTCCTTGCTCAATTGGAAGGTACTTACATATATTGGCATTTTACCTTTACCTCATGGCGGTCTTTTTTTTTTTTTTCCTCTGTCTTCCGTTGTCTTCTCACGTTATGAGCATTGCATTTAGTGCATGTTGACATTGCATTGCTGTCTGTTTTCCCATTTTTTGCATCGCAGTGTGTTGTACTGCACTTAAGACCCTTTCACACTGGGGCGGCAGGTCCATTAGCGGTAAAGCACTGCTAGTTTTAGTCAGCACTTTACTGCTGTTTAAGCAACACTTTTCGGCCGCTAGCAGGGCGCTTTTGACCCCCAAGAAGGGGTTAACAAGGGGTTAAAAGCACCCATGTTGCGGCACTTCGGAAGTGCTTTTCAGGCGATTTGGAAACGCTGTCCATTCATTTCAATGGGCAGGGGAGGTGTAGGCGCGCTGTATACAGCGCGCCTACATGGTCCCAAAGATGCTGCTTGCAGGACTTTTTTTCACGTCCCACAAACGCACTGCCCCAGAGTGAAAGCACTGTGGCTTTCACACTGGGGAGGCATGAGAGGCAGTTTTCAGGTGCTTTACAGGCACTATTTTTAGTGCTAAAAGGCCGGAAAACTGCCTCAGTGTGAAAGGGGTCTTAATGCAGCTTATCTAATTTACGCCCAGTTGACATCAATGCAGCACTTTGGTGTAAATTAGGCACAAAGGCTGTTCACTGTGCAAGGGAATTTTCAAATATTAAGGGCTCTCTCTTTAAGAATGTGAACATTCTTTTTTACAGCTGTCCTCTTTGTACAGTATGAAATGATTTTACTTCAGCCAGAGACCATCTTCTGCTGTGGCATGTATAATGCATGCGATTATTTGGACAAAGAATAACGTGTTCTCTGATCCACTTGCCAGCTCATATTTTGTTCCCTTGGTTTAATCTGGATGTGTTAAATGGCTCTGTGTGCAGGCAGTCAGCAGGAGACGAAACCCCTCAGTCTTCATTAAGAGACAGACTTAGCTGCCAAAGCACACATGAAGGTCTAACAAGCTGGAGCACGTTCTCTGCCAAGACTAAATTCACCAGCAATATATACAGCATCTAAAGCTACCTATGTACAGATAACAGAAGCTTGAAGAGACGGACAATTTTAAGACCATTTTTTATTTATCTGAGAAACTGAATTTGTAAAAACAATCTCACCAAAAAATAAATAAATCTGTAGAGTCTGAGTTTTTTAGTTTAAGATAATGGAATAATTGTATGCAATACACATGTGCACTTTCTGTACCTGGAAGCATTGTGTCAAATTGTCTGGCGCCACTGCATGCATATTTTGTGAAAGTACGAATGTTTCTGGCAGAGAATCTATTCACTGTTTATGAAATGATTCTTCATATGAAAGATCATTTACAAGTCTGTCTTATATCCACGGGAAGCCTAAGATCTTTAATTGGCTAAACTCTACACCAAACAGTATGTCAGGGTCACCTGTGGCCAGGTGACAGATGCACACCGTAGGGGGACAGGAGTGCACCGCGAGGTAGTGAACCCTATGGCTGGCTTCTGTGGATAGGAAACTGGGTGGTTGTGGAAAGCGGGACCAGAGGAGCACAACCGGGATCCCAACGGAAGCGAGAGCCAAGATTCCCCAGGGCGCGGAGTCTAAGACCCAGCTGGTCTTCTCCAGGGCCTCTAGTGGTGAGGATGTTACGCTGCAGGCTGGGACCAGGTCGCGGCCCCTGGAGTTTCCTAGCTCACGCCCCGTAGGATAAGGGGAAGCAGCAACACACGATAGAGAGAACCGAATAACAAGCCGAAGGTCAGGGGCCACAAGCAGACAAGGATAACGAAGAACGAGCCGAAGGTCAAGGGTCACGAGCAGACAGGGATGGTCGGGGACAAGCCAATAACGTAACAGAGAGACAGACGTAGCACACGGCAGGCAGGAACCCAAACACACAATGCCTAACAAACACGTTGATCAGCAAAGCAGGCTTGCAGTGCACAGGTTAATATAGTGTTCAGTGATAGGGCCTGGGGTGGAGTCAGGCTGGGAGGAGATTATAAAGGAAGCCAGGTGAAGGAGGTCTGGTCTCTAGATGAACACATGAGGAGGAAGGTAAGATGGCAGACAGACATTAATGCATATCCATGACAGTACCCTCCCTCTTACGAGGCCTCCCCCTTCCCCGCCTGGGCCCAGGTTTAGAGGGAAACTTCAGATGAAACTCCTTTAACAGACGAGGTGCAAAGACCTCAGATGCAGTGATCCAAGACCTCTCCTCAGGACCAAACCCTTTCCAATGAACGAGGTACTGAAGAACGCCTTTACAGAGTCGGGAGTCCAGAATTTGACTGATCTCGTACTCCTGATTATCCTCCGAGACAGGCGCCACGGTAGGAAGAGGACGAGAGAATTTATTGAGGACTAAAGGCTTTAGAAGAGCAACATGAAAGGAGTTAGTGATTTTAAGGCTCTTAGGAATCTGGAGTTTGAAACAAACCGGATTCAGTTTAGCAGTTACCGTGTATGGACCGATGAATCGTGGAGCAAACTTCAGAGAAGGAACTCGGAGCTTGATGTTCCTGGTAGAGAGCCAGACTTTGTCCCCTGGCTGAAGAGAAGGCGGTTTACGCCTGCGGCGGTCGGCAAAGCCTTTGAATTTTTCAGCAGCTGCCCGGAGGGAATCATGAACGTGACCCCAAACGGAATTGAGAGACTCCTGAACCGAAGCCAAAGCTGGAATGTCTGGAGAACAGATCATAGGAAGAGGAAGTTGAGGGTGTTTTCCATAAACTGTGAAAAAGGGTGTCTTCTGCGAACTGGTATTCACATGATTGTTATGGGAGAATTCTGCCCACGGGAGTAGAGAGGACCAATCGTCATGGTGAGAAGACACAAAGGTGCGAAGAAAGACCTCTAACTCCTGATTAACCCTCTCAGTCTGTCCATTGGATTGGGGATGGTAAGAAGAAGAAAAATCCAAGACAATATTGAGGGATTTGCAAAAGGCTCTCCAAAAACGAGACGTGAATTGGACTCCCCTGTCGGAAACAATATGAGAAGGGACCCCATGTAGGCGGAGAATTTCTCGAATGAAAATGGGAACCAAGGCAGGGGCAGAAGGAAGACCAGGAAGAGGAACAAAATGAGCCATCTTGGAGAATCGATCGATTACCACCCAAATGACTGTATTATTCTCAGACAGTGGGAGATCGGTGATAAAATCCATGGCAATATGGGCCCAGGGTTCCTTAGGAATAGGCAAGGGCATGAGGAGACCAGCAGGAGCTTGTGTGGAGGATTTGGACTGAGCACAGACATGACAAGCTTTAACGTAGTCTTTGACGTCTGAGCGGAGATTAGGCCACCAGTAGTGACGACTGATGAGTAGGAAGGATCGGAGGAATCCAGAATGCCCTGCCACCTTGGAATCATGTCCCCAACGAAGGATCTTAGCTCTTAGCTCAGTGGGGACAAAGGTCTTACCAGGCGGAATTTTAGACTTCAGGATGGTAGAGTGGGCAACAATGCATGAGGTGGGAATGATCGGCTCAGGTTCAGGGGCGGACTCCTCGTCCAAAGTGTCAAATGACCTAGAGAGCGCATCAGCCCGACCGTTGCAGGAACCAGGTTTGTAGGTAATCGTGAAATTAAAACGGGCAAAGAAGAGACTCCACCTGGCCTGTCTAGGATTCAGACGTTTAGCATTCTGTAGATACTGTAAATTCTTGTGATCGGTAAAGATCGTTATGGAGTGAGGGGAACCCTCCAAGAGATGACGCCACTCCTCTAACGCCAATTTAATTGCGAGAAGTTCCCGATCACCGATGGCATAATTCCTCTCTGCCTGAGAAAATTTTTTGGAGAAGAACGCACATGGTTGGCGTCTCTTCTCAAAGATTTGAAGAAGCACAGCTCCCACCCCCATTGAGGAAGCGTCCACTTCAATAAAAAATGCATTCCCAGGATTTGGTCTCCTCAAGAGGGGGCCAGAAACAAAGGCCTGTTTCAGGTTGTGAAATGCAGAGACAGCTTCGGGAGGCCAGTCTCTGGCATTCACACCCTTCTTGGTCAAAGCGATAATAGGCGCGGCAATGGAAGAGTAATTCCTTATGAACTGCCTATAATAATTAGTGAAGCCAAGAAAGCGCTGTGTGGCCTTGAGGCTAGCAGGAAGAGGCCAGTTGGTGATAGCCAAGACCTTCCCAGGGTCCATACGAAGCCCCGAACATGAGACAAAGCACCCCAAAAACAGGACCTCAGAACATTCAAAGGAACATTTCTCCAGCTTGGCATAGAGATTGTTCTCTCTAAGACGTTGAAGTACAGTGCGGACATGGTTTCTGTGGACGAGCAGATTTTCAGAAAAGATCAGAATGTCATCCAGATAGATGACAACAAACTGGTACAGCAGATCTCTGAAGATTTCATTGACAAAGTTTTGAAACACGGCTGGAGCATTACACAGACCAAAAGGCATCACCAGATATTCGTAATGCCCGTCTCTAGTGTTAAATGCAGTCTTCCATTCGTCACCCTCCCGTATTCGAATGAGATTGTACGCGCCTCTGAGATCCAACTTGGTGAAAATGGAGGCACCCTTCAACCTATCGAATAGCTCAGATATTAAGGGTAAGGGGTATCGATTTTTAATAGTAACCGCATTTAAACCCCGATAATCGATGCAGGGTCTTAAGGTACCATCCTTTTTGGCAACAAAAAAGAACCCTGCCCCTGCAGGCGATGAGGATTTCCGGATGAACCCTCTCTCCAGATTCTCTGCTACATACTCCGACATGGCCTGGGTCTCTGGGATGGACAGAGGGTAGGTACGACCCCTGGGTAGAGTTGCTCCGGGGACAAGATCAATAGCACAGTCAAAAGACCTGTGGGGAGGAAGCACCTCAGCTGATTTTTTACAGAACACATCCCGGTAATCGCTGTATGCGGCGGGAAGATCAGAAGAAACAGAAGTGGCAGCAACCGGAAGACTCTCCTTGGGGGTCACCTTGAGAAGACACGACGAGAAACATGAGGAACCCCAGGCCAGGATCTGCCCAGAGACCCAGTCCACATGTGGAGAGTGGAGCTGTAGCCAAGGGAGGCCCAATACAACTGGGGTAGAGGCCTTGGGTAGAATAAGAAAGGATATCCACTCCTGGTGGAGAATCCCTACCGACATCCTAATGGGTAGCGTCTGGAAGCGAATAGGGCCCCCTGGGAGAACAGTGCCATCAATTGCCGAGACTACCAATGGGGTAGTGAGAGGTGAAAGGGTAAGCTTCATAGAAGAAGCAGTTCTCCAATCCATGAAATTGCCAGCAGCCCCGGAATCCAGGTATGCAAGGGTTGACTGAGGAGAAGTGCCTACATGAAGGGACACCGGCAAGAGCAGGCGAGAAGGTGATGTTTCTGGGTCCAATACTCCACCTTCCAAATGTATTAGACCCGAGCGTTTCCCGGACGAAGCGAGCAGGAGTCACGAAAATGACCCTTGCCCCCACAATAGAGGCACAAGCCCAGAGTTCTGCGCCTAGCACGTTCTTCGGGGGTTAGTCTGGTCCGGCCCAGCTGCATAGGTTCTTCAGCAGGTAGAGGATGCTCCACGGAATGAAGGGAGGGGAGCTCAGACTGGCTAGGACCCAGAGAGTGCTGGCGTCTTTTTTCTAAGGACCTCTCTTGAAAACGAATGTCGATCTGGTTGCATAATGAAATTACATCGTCCAGACCGACGGGAATGGCTCTTCCCGCTAATTCGTCTTTCACTCGGTCAGAGAGGCCATGTAAAAAGGTAGCGACCAGGGCCTCATTATTCCAGCTCAATTCAGCTGTGTGGATACGGAACTGAAGAGCATATTGCCCCACTGAACTAGATTCTTGGCGAAGACGTAAGACAGCACTAGCCGCTGAAGAAGCCCGAGCCGGCTCTTCGAAGATATTACGAAAGAGCTTCAAGAATTCGGACAGACTGGAAACCACCGGATCGTTCCTCTCCCACAGGGGGGCAGCCCAGGCCAAAGCTTCACCGGAGAGGAGGGAAATGATATAGGCTACCTTAGCCCGGTCAGATAGGAAGCTTTGAGGCTGAAGCTCAAAATGAATAGTGCATTGGCTGAGAAACCCCCTGCAGGCCTTGGAGTCCCCAGAGAAACGGAACGGAGCTGGCAATCTTAGTGAGTGTGAGGCTGCGTCTGGTGCGATAGGTACAGCCGCTGGTTGTACTTGGGGTTGCGGATTCGGGGTTCCCAAGGAGACCTGAAGCTGCTCGAATCGAGAAGCCAGATCCTGGAGGAATCGCATCACCTGGGTCTGATTTGATTCCTGGGTCTCAAGTCTGCGAACTATGCCCTGCAATGGATCATCCGCGGGAAGCGGGATGTCAGCCGGGTTCATGGCTGATCAAACTGTCAGGGTCACCTGTGGCCAGGTGACAGATGCACACCGTAGGGGGACAGGAGTGCACCGCGAGGTAGTGAACCCTATGGCTGGCTTCTGTGGATAGGAAACTGGGTGGTTGTGGAAAGCGGGACCAGAGGAGCACAACCGGGATCCCAACGGAAGCGAGAGCCAAGATTCCCCAGGGCGCGGAGTCTAAGACCCAGCTGGTCTTCTCCAGGGCCTCTAGTGGTGAGGATGTTACGCTGCAGGCTGGGACCAGGTCGCGGCCCCTGGAGTTTCCTAGCTCACGCCCCGTAGGATAAGGGGAAGCAGCAACACACGATAGAGAGAACCGAATAACAAGCCGAAGGTCAGGGGCCACAAGCAGACAAGGATAACGAAGAACGAGCCGAAGGTCAAGGGTCACGAGCAGACAGGGATGGTCGGGGACAAGCCAATAACGTAACAGAGAGACAGACGTAGCACACGGCAGGCAGGAACCCAAACACACAATGCCTAACAAACACGTTGATCAGCAAAGCAGGCTTGCAGTGCACAGGTTAATATAGTGTTCAGTGATAGGGCCTGGGGTGGAGTCAGGCTGGGAGGAGATTATAAAGGAAGCCAGGTGAAGGAGGTCTGGTCTCTAGATGAACACATGAGGAGGAAGGTAAGATGGCAGACAGACATTAATGCATATCCATGACACAGTATATTTAGAACTAAATTTCGAGTTCTTAAAACTTAAAAATGATCCCTTGCAGTGGAGCTGTGCTCATGTTGCAAGGTGTAACGGGTGGGCCCGTGGAACCCAGAAGTTCTTAGAAAGTATGAGCCAGAAAATAATGGACATTGAGAATATGTCTTGGATTGCTTTAAAATGGGTCTGTAATATTAATCCACAATATTCCCCAGGATACCTGTAAAGGACTATTTACTGGTTGTTTGATTCTGAACTCAACAGATTAATTGAGAGATGCTGATGTGTTCAACTTCAACCACCTGTCTGCCTGTGTAATGTAAATTAAATCCAGACTAGCTTTCAAAGACCTTTTCATTGTTGTTTGTGATGATGTGGATTGGAGCTGGTAGACAGTCTGGCTGCCTATTATGGTATGTTTAAGTGTCTTGCTGTGAGGAAAGGGGGGGGGGGGGGGGAATCACTCCAGCAACATCTCCTGCTAAGACTGTCTACTGAAGGAGAAGTTTGAACACACCTGACCTGTATCACCATTGTCATTGGACAGTTTAACCCGCCCTGTTTCCCAAGGATAGGAGGGAAGTGTTTTGAAGAGAAGTGTGTTACCATGTGCTTGTAATAAAGATTCATTCCCTGTTTTGGAACTTCAACACAGAGCTTTGTCTCGTTTGTGCGGGGAGAAATATTTGTATGGGGTCTTATTCGGCTGGTTGGAGTGTCTGGTAGCTTCTGTGTGTTCGGGAATGGAATATATTTAAACAACGTTAACCCCTGTCGTTACACAAGGGTTTGCTGGTTATTTAGGTCTAGGGAGCATGAAAAAGAAATTCACTTAAATGATCCTCTGTGCCATTAGACCAGTACCCAAAACATCTTCTACTCTATTCTCCAGCGGTCTAAGGTTCTGACATCATCAAGACCAATATAAGGTCCAAAGCTCTGCATTAAACATGAGAATGATGAGGGACAGTCCCTCCCCCAGAGCATAGGGGAGTGACATCTACTGGGGGATCAGGTGAGGAAAATGCTTTTAGGGCCTGTTTACACTTGCTTCAAAACATGGCTTCAGACACGCTTTTTTAAAGCTCCCTAAACTCCAGTCAAAGCTCCTGTCACTAAATAAAATTAGCTTACAGTCCTGTTTACACCTTTCTTTTGCTTCGCTTTGCTTAAAAAATTATACCCCATGTCCCTTTAGTGGTGCTTCAAAGCTTCTTCAAAGCCTTCATAGAAGTCTCTCACTCTCACTTGTAGCACCTGCAGATTTTGAGAGGCTTTAATTCAGCTTTATTTTCGCTTCGTCTTGGTGGTATTGCTGGTATGAGATATCAATACACACACAGGGCATCTGCCAAGCTCCATAAAAGATTTAAAAAAGCACCACTGAACATCATCGAAGCATCACCGAAGCAACGCAGAGGCATCAAAAACATAAAAAAGCATGTTGAAGTGGTAGGCGCTTTAATGTGTGTTGAAGTCGAGCCTTGGGGCTCACTTATGCCTCGTACACACGACCGGTTTTCCCGTTGGAAAAAAAAACAATGGTTTTCCCAACGGCATTCCAGCCAAGCTTGTCTTGCATACACACGCTCAGGCAAAAGTCCGGTGAACTTTTGACTGCCAAGAACGCGGTGACGTAAAAGACTACGGCGAGCCGACAAAATTAAGTTCTATGCTTCCGAGCATGCGTCGAATTGTTTCTGAGCATGCACGTTTTTTTTCCCCGTCGGAAATGCATACAGACGACCAGTTTTCCCGCCAGGATTTTTTCCTGATGGGAAAAAAGAGATCTGCCTATCACACACGACCGGGATCCCCAATAGGAAAAGATCTGTCCGAAATCCAGAGGGGAAAACCGAGAGCCTGCTCTCTACTTTTCCCCCCGTACAGACGATCGGTTTTCCCGTTGGGAAAACTCAGATGAGAGCTTTTCCTCGGGAATCCCGACCCTGTGTTTGCTCCATCTGAGTTTTTCCCCACTGGGAAACTGCCAAAAATGGCCGTTTTCTGCTACACACGGGCAGGTTTTCTGACGGGAAAAAGTCAGTCGGGAAACCCGTCGGGAAAAAAGAGCTGGTTCTCTTCTTTTAGCCAGCCAATCTTGGCAGTTTTCCCGTCGGAAAAACTGCGAGGGAACATACACACAGCCGGGATTCCCGGTCAAAGGCTCTCCTCGCAGTTTTCCCGTCGGGAAACCCGGTCATGTGTACGGGGCAATCCTGCTCTCTTTTTTTGTCTGGCAGTTTTCCTGTTGGAAAAAACTGCGATGGAGCATACACACGGCCAGGATTCCCGGCCAAAAGCTCTCATCGCAGTTTTTCAGACGGGAAAACCGGTCGTGTGTACGAGGCTTTACACTTGCTTCGGCTTCAACACACATAAAATAAAACTACCAATTCAAAATGCTTTTATGATGTGTTTTTGATGCTTCGGTGGTGTTTCGATGAATCCTTGGTGGTGATTTGATGAAGCTTTGATGATGCTTCTATGAAGTGTAGCGGGGTGTTCCCCTTTAATGCAGAGAGACAAGAAGTTCCAGGTGAGAGGTGAGTCGGGAGGAAGTAAAGAGACATTATGGAAGTGAAAGCAGAGGAGAGAGAGACTACATCTCCCAGTACATCTTGCAGCACCCAGGGTGCATTGCTCCAGAACAGAGACTGCTGGGGCAGACTTTATAAAGGGGAGGCGGAGTTTTGGTCGGCCTCTTTGGACCCCCCCTCTCCTAGCAAGAGGATGTCTGTGCTGAACTGCTGTGGGCACAAGGCCTGAAGCCCGGGCCGTGTGCTCCTTTCCAAAGAGCCCTCTGCCAGCCTAGCAGAGCCTTAGAGACATCTAATCCTCCTTGCTGCAGTACACCAGAAGGATTGAAGACTTGGATGTCGGTGGATTCCTGTTCCTAGACGAATCGATGGAGGAAACGGACTTGGACTTGTCCAGGTGGTGAGAGCTGTTTAAAGACAGATACTTTATCTTTACTATTCGTTGGGATTACAAAGTTGTTCTTCAAGTGCACCACCGAGAGATTGCTAGCAAATATTGTTTCACTGAACTTCCATTTAGATCAGTCAGGCCTGACTGCATAGGTAGACATTGCTGGGTGTTAGTCTACCCATGAGGGGAAGTAGCTGTAAAAGGGCAGCGCTAGAGTTGCATAGCAATACTTAATTATTCTGATTACTCTGTTTATCTTTATTACTGTTTATTGCAGGGATCTGCAACTTGTTATACTGTTGTTTATTAGACTTGTGCACAACGGAAAAATTCGTTCCGTTTCGGTTCGTTTCTTTCCGGTCCTGTTGATTCGTAATCATTCGTAATTTTGCTAGACGGGATTTTTCGTGTTCGGACTCATTCGTATTTTTGCAAGCGACATTTTTCGTTGAATTTTTTGTTGCTTTATAATTCGTACTTTCGGTAGAGTACGTTGTTTTTCGTTGATTCTGGACACAACTCCTACTTTCGTAACTTTTTTTGGGTTCGTACTTTCGGTAGAGTACGTTGTTTTTCGTTGATTCTGGACACAACTCCTACTTTCGTAACTTTTTTTGGGTTCGTTGATTCGTAATTTTCCGTGTCTCTCTCACAACGACGCTGCCTATTATGCCTAATGTGCTTCGAATGGATTTGTACTTTTCTAAATACATAGCGGTTATTTGTAACGATTCGAAATCTCGTATTTTACTTTCGTTTTTTACATGCGGCTATAGCCTCCGCCCCTGTACACCATTTTGAGAGGGTTCAGCACGGTGAGGGAGAAGCAGAGAGCAGAGCAGAGTGTTATTGTGCTTCGAATGGATTCGAAATCTCGTATTTTACTTTCGTTTTTTACATGCGGCTATAACCTCCGCCCCTGTACACCATTTTGAGAGGGAGTTCAGCACGGTGTGGGAGAAGCAGAGAGCAGAGCAGAGTGAGTGTTATTGTGCTTCGTATGGATTCGTACATTCGTAACTTTTTCATAACGAATTATGCCGAAGACATTCGGGCATTCGCTATTTGCGGTATAATTTATTTCGGATTCGGTCTTATTCGTAATTGCTTTGTTCGGAAATTCGAATGCTTCCGAATGTCCGAAAGTTGCTAAATTCGGACGAATTTCAATTCGTTACGAAACGAATTGCACAAGCCTATTGTTTATTACTTGCCCATTAGCCTCAGTAAAATATCTGGGTAAAGTACATTTGGTGTCAGTTCCGCTTACTTTAATAGGAGTTTTAAAGTATATTCTGTGTATGTTTGTTATAGGACTGCGTCACCAACAGTTGCGGTCACGCGGTCCTATCCCTCTATCACCAGCTGTGCCACGGGAGGTTAGAGCCGATTGCCAGGGGTTGACAGCAGTGCACTACAGGGCCCAAATTAATATCAGCGGCTCTCTTAACTGGGGGTAGCGCTACACGTGGGGGCTCGAGTCCGGGATCCTTGTACGTTGCACGCTGCAATCAAGCCGGTCAGAAGTACCAGCATGGACCCGCTGGCAATGTCACAGTGGTGCGCAGCGATTGGCGCTGATCCAACCGCGGCGGTAGTCATTGTACTCCCGGGGGAAAGATGGAAGGAAGAGGAGATAAAACAGCTCGTATTGTTACTGTCTCCGAGCCACAAAGCATGGGTGATGGATTTTAGGCCAGATCCAGTGATCTCGTTTACATACGCACTGGTAGAATGGAAAAACGAAATCCCAGAGCATTTTAAAAGTCAGAGTATACAAGCCATAGATAATCAGATCTATCACTTGATACATACGCTGCCAGTGAAGGAAGAATGGTTTCAGACACCAAAGCCATCACTCCCACAATTATCTCCACCACTATCCCCTAAAGCAGAAAAGCTTAAGGAACTATTAAGCCCGGGATCACCGCTGGCCGCTATAGGGCCTGAATTGTTGAATGCTCTAGGAGACCTTGTAATTAAGTGCCAGAAAAGCAGTACGGTGCATGTGGAGGCCGGTTACCGGAAGCTTAGCACCTTCTCAGGGAAGCTCCCCGTCCCTGCGGGGGAGGAAGATTTTGACACTTGGGTGGAACAGGCATTGCAGGCAGTAGAAGCATGGGAGGTGCCTGAGGCACAGAAGAGACAGCGAGTCTTAGAAAGTCTGAAAGGTGCAGCGGCAGAAACGGTGAAGAGCTTCCGGTTTGGAAATGAAAACTGTACAGCTCAAGATTGCCTGGCCATGCTGCAGGAAGAGTTTGGTCAGCTGGAGAAGGTGTCAGAGATGATTTATCAAATTGAACACACTCTCCAGCAGCCGAATGAGAAACTGTCAGAATATGTTAGAAGGCTGAACAGGCAGTTATGCAAGATTGTACTGAAGAAGGGAATGCTGCCCAAAGATGCAGATGAAGCACGCATGAAGCAGATCATGAGGGGAGCGCGGCGCTCAGACCCGGTCTGGCTGCACATGAAAACCTCAGGAGGAGGAATGTCACTAACCTACTCTGATCTAATAAAAATTATTAGGGACGAAGAGGCGCTGGAGGAAGATCAGCAGGTGGCCAAGGCGAATGTCACACCTGTACCAGTGTTGGTCCATTCGGTCAAGAGCCCAAAAAGAGATGCGGAGGTTGACACTCTGAAATCGCAAATGGCCCAAGTGTTGGAGATGCTGACCTCTTTGATGGAGAAAGATCAGAGAAGACGAGAGAAACCAAGCCCAAGAAAGGAGTTGTTCCCGAACACCTCAGCACCGGCCTCCCTACAGGACCGAGAAGAGGTGATTTGCTATAACTGCGGAGGGAGTGGCCACTTTGCTAACGTATGCTCCAGCCCAAAGAAGAAGAGAACAGATAATTGCAAGCCGGCGGGAAACTCCAAAGGGCCCCGGTGAAGGAGTCAACCGGGTGCCCATCATCTTCAGTGCGCTCCAAACTAAAAAAAAAGGCCAAGAATGGAGGAGACAAAACTCCTAGGAGGAGGTATAGTACACCCCCACCAAGATGTACCCCAGAGGGAGGGGGCAAGACCCCTCAGTGGAAGTACAGCACCCCAAAGAAGGAACATCCACCTAAAAGGAACAATAACATCCCTCAGCGGGTTTGTGCCCCCATTGAGAGGGAGAAAGTCAATGCATGCCAGGCTCAGGAAAAATTAAAGTCCAAAAGGAGCAGGGCAAGGGTCGAAAGCAAAAAAAAAGAGGTGACCCCAGTCCGGCCATACCCAAAGGAACTGGTGGGCCCGTCTCCTACTGTGCCCATTCAAGTGGAAGGAGTCTATACTAAAGCTCTTTTGGACACCGGAGCACAGGTGACTTTACTATACCGGGACTTCTATGATAGGCACTTGAGTCATCTGCCTATCCAGAAGATAGAAGAGCTGGAGATATGGGGACTTGGAACCCAGAGTTTCCCTTATGATGGGTACCTGCCCATAAAGATGACTTTCGACCCATCCGTGGCTGGGAAGGCTGAAGTGTTTGACACCCTGGCAGTTGTGTGTCCCCGGCCGCCTGGAGCCAGCAAGATTTCCCTGATCATTGGGACAAACACGGATCTAATCAGGAGACTCCTGACCCCTCTAGTGAAAGAGAGAAACCATTCAGCCACCAAAATCCATCCCATGCTAAAGACGGCCTACCAACGACTGGTCTTAGAGCAGAAGACCCCGGGAGAGGGGATAGGGAAGGTGTGGAGACTTGGCAGAGAAGGAGTAGTGCTACAGCCCGGAGAAGTAACCTGTCTTAGGGCCACTGTGAAGCTTTCGTGGGAACAACCTGGCCCCTTTGTCATGCTGGAATCAGACCCAAGGGAAGAGTCCTCAGGCCTGGAAGTGATACCAGAAGTGATTCCGTTCAAGGCCCTGAAGAAGGCCCATGGCAGAGTTCCGGTGAGTGTTAGGAACACTACGGGAGGACCCATGGAGATCCCTGCCAGAGTGTTGCTTGGTCAGGTGAGCCCTGCTGCCCCGGTCACTTGGTCCGAAGTCAAGGGGACGGGTGACGGAGGAGATGTTTGGGAGAAACTGTCCGTGGAAAACCCGAACCTACCCAGGGCTTGGAAAGAAAGAGCCAAGGCCCAGCTGACCAGGTGGGAGAAGATCTTTTCCGAAGATGAATTCGATGTGGGGTGTGCAAGAAGTGCCACCCATCGGATCCGCCTCCAAGAAGATAAGCCCTTCCGAGAGAGGGTCAGGCGGGTCCCCCTGGCAGATCTGGAGGATCTGAGGGAACAACTTGTAGAACGAAAGAAGACTGGTGTGATCCGGGAGTCTAGAAGTCTCTATGCCTCCCCAATCGTGGTGGTCAGAAAGAAGAATGGGTCGTTGAGGCTTTGTATCGATTACAGGACTCTCAACAGGAGAACCATCCCTGACCAATACACCACGCCAAGGATAGAAGATGCCCTACAAAGTTTGTCTGGAGCCAAATGGTTCAGTGTGATGGACCTCAAGAGTGGGTACTATCAAATCCCTATGCACCCAGAAGACAGGGAGAAGACAGCCTTCATAACCCCGGTGGGATTCTTCGAATTCAATAGGATGCCTCAGGGTCTGTCTGGAGCTCCTGCTACCTTTCAACGCCTTATGGAGAAGACTGTTGGAGACATGAATCTTATAGAAGTCCTTGTGTACTTGGACGATGTCATTGTCTTTGGAAGAACCTTGGAAGAACATGAAGCCAGATTGGAGAAAGTATTGAGAAGACTCAGCGAAGAGGGACTTAAGCTTTCCCCCGAGAAGTGTCGGTTCTACCAGTCTTCTGTGAACTATCTGGGGCACATAGTGTCTGAAGAAGGGGTGGCCACAGATCCTGAGAAGTTGGAAGCAGTCACTTCCTGGCCACGACCCACCACAGTAACAGAGCTCAGATCCTTCCTGGGGTTCTGCTCCTATTATAGGAGGTTTGTGGAGGGGTTTGCTCGGATTGCCCGCCCGTTGAATGAATTGCTAAAGGCAGAAGGGGAAGAGGATGACTCAGGGCCCAGGAGGCCTGGTGAGTCAGTTCAAGATCAGTGGAACCCAAGGTGTGAAGAGGCCTTTCATGCTCTGAAGAGGAGCTTAACCACTGCCCCAGTCCTGGCCTACGCCGACCCTACCAGACCTTATGAATTACATGTGGATGCCAGCCATGAGGGTCTAGGTGGTGTACTCTACCAAGAACATGAAGGACAACTGCGACCAGTGGCCTATGTGAGCAGGAGCCTGACCCCCTCAGAAAAGAATTACCCCACTCATAAGCTGGAATTCCTGGCCCTCAAATGGGCGGTAGTAGACAAGCTAAAAGACTACTTGTATGGGGCAGAGTTTACTGTGAAGACAGACAACAACCCCCTGACCTACCTCTTCACCACCGCGAAACTAGATGCCACCGGACACAGGTGGTTGGCCGCATTGTCTGGATTCAACTTCAGTCTGAAGTACAGACCAGGAGCCGGAAATAGGGATGCAGATGCCCTGTCCCGGAGGTCTCATGCCACGACAAATGACTGGGAAGATTGGACCCAAGTGGCACCGGACGGGGTGCGGGCCCTTTGTCAAGGGGCTGAATTCCAAGCCAGAGGAGGCTCCAGAGCAGAAGAAATAGGGGTTACCATGGTAGGAGTCCCCAAACACTATTGTGGGGTAACTCAACTGGAGGAAGACAACCTACCGAGACTGTCCAAGAAGGAGTTGAGGTGTGACCAATTGGAAGACCCCATGGGGAGATTGGTCCTCGAAGCCCTGGAGAATCAGGATCCCAACAAATTCCTACATCACCCCTCAAAGGAGGCTCGCCTGTTGAGGAAGGAATTGGACAGGCTACAGGTACATCAGGGAGTGGTCTACCGAAGGGGCCCCTCTGATGACTCAGAAGATAAGTGGCAGTTATTTCTTCCAGAGAAGCACCGAGAGACTGTACTAATTGCCCTGCATGACCATCATGGTCACCTAGGGGCAGAAAGAACCTTCCAGCTTGTCAGAAATCGGTTCTATTGGCCCTGCATGAGGGCAGAAGTAGAGGAGTATTGCCATTCCTGTGCACGATGCATTCAGAGAAAGACCCTACCCCATCAAGCTGCCCCAATGGGCCACTTACAGAGTCAAGGCCCAATGGATCTGGTATGCATTGACTTTCTCTGCCTCGAACCCGACCTGAGTGGATTGGGGAATGTTCTGGTAATAACCGACCATTTCACCCGCTATGCTCAAGCTTTCCCAACCAAAGACCAGAAGGCATCCACCGTGGCCAAGATACTTATGGAGAAGTATTTTGTCCATTACGGACTACCACAGAGACTCCACTCAGATCAAGGAAGGGACTTTGAGAGTCGGTTGATCCGAAGACTTTTGGATTCATTAGGAATAAAGAAGACCAGAACCACGCCTTACCACCCACAAGGAGATGCTCAGCCGGAGAGATTTAACCGGACCCTGCTCAACATGTTGGGAACCTTAGAAACAGAGAAGAAGCAACACTGGAGTCAGCACATATCAGCCCTAGTACATGCCTATAACTGTACCACAAGTGACGCCACTGGCTACTCCCCTTATCGACTTATGTTTGGGAGAGAAGCAAGGCTACCTGTGGACCTGGCCTTTGGCACTTCTATAGACAATACCTCAGCTACATCCCACAAGGGATACGTGGACAGACTTAGACGTAGCTTGCAGGTGGCCTATGAACAAGCCCAGGCGGCTTCGGATCAAAGGGGGGCCCGCAACAAGAGAAATTTTGATCTGAAGGTTCGAGTGCAAGATCTGCAGCCCGGGGACCGAGTACTGCTACGCAATCTGGGGGTCCCTGGAAAACACAAGCTTGCCGACAGGTGGAGATCTGAGCCCTATGTTGTCTGTAGGAAGTTGCCCGGTTTGCCTGTCTACAAACTAAAGCCAGAAGGAAAGGTGGGTCCACTGAAGACGTGGCATCGGAACCACCTGCTCCCACTTGCTGAGGCAGTCAGAATACCTCCCGTGAGAGACTCCCCTGAACCGGCCTCTATCCTGGATATTCCTAGGCCGAACACTCGGTCCCAGACCTCTCGAGCCAAAGATGGGGAGGCCTCCCAATTGAGTACAGAAGAAGGTGGAGAACTGGACTGGCTGTGGCCTCCCTCGACTCTGGGAACGTCCGCCATAGATCTCCCAAATGGAGGGGATACCCCAGATGCAACGCTGAATCCGGAGGCTACTGAATTCATACCCTTCAGTCCCTCAGCTGATTACTGGGAAGATGTTCCTGACACTTGCGCAGAGGAGGACTCTAGAGATTCCATACGTCAGTCGACTTCTGAATCAGAGGTTCCAGAACCAGCAATGTTACCTGAACTTACTCCTGAAGAAGAGCCTGTGGTGCCAGAGTCAGAAGCACCAAGAGAGCAGAGGGCTCGCAGAGTCATCAGGCCTCCCAAGAAACTAACTTACCCCCAAATGGGGACGAGCTCAGAGGACTCTGTTGTAACGGCTAGGAGAAGTGTTGAACAACCTGATCCTTCCACCGTCCATTTGGTGGAGGGCAACCCCAGCTCACTCTCTGGCACAGTTAGGCAGGCCACTCATGGTAGTGTGACCTGTGGGCAAGAGAGTTCCATCCCAAAGTTTTGGTGGGAATTCCCTATGCCAACATCATGCTCGACATTGTCCAAAATGGTAAACAGTATTTGTTGAAGTTTATCTTTGGGGACCAAAGAGTTCAAGTGGGGGGAGTGTGTAGTGGGGTGTTCCCCTTTAATGCAGAGAGACAAGAAGTTCCAGGTGAGAGGTGAGTCGGGAGGAAGTAAAGAGACATTATGGAAGTGAAAGCAGAGGAGAGAGAGACTACATCTCCCAGTACATCTTGCAGCACCCAGGGTGCATTGCTCCAGAACAGAGACTGCTGGGGCAGACTTTATAAAGGGGAGGCGGAGTTTTGGTCGGCCTCTTTGGACCCCCCTTCTCCTAGCAAGAGGATGTCTGTGCTGAACTGCTGTGGGCACAAGGCCTGAAGCCCGGGCCGTGTGCTCCTTTCCAAAGAGCCCTCTGCCAGCCTAGCAGAGCCTTAGAGACATCTAATCCTCCTTGCTGCAGTACACCAGAAGGATTGAAGACTTGGATGTCGGTGGATTCCTGTTCCTAGACGAATCGATGGAGGAAACGGACTTGGACTTGTCCAGGTGGTGAGAGCTGTTTAAAGACAGATACTTTATCTTTACTATTCGTTGGGATTACAAAGTTGTTCTTCAAGTGCACCACCGAGAGATTGCTAGCAAATATTGTTTCACTGAACTTCCATTTAGATCAGTCAGGCCTGACTGCATAGGTAGACATTGCTGGGTGTTAGTCTACCCATGAGGGGAAGTAGCTGTAAAAGGGCAGCGCTAGAGTTGCATAGCAATACTTTATTATTCTGATTACTCTGTTTATCTTTATTACTGTTTATTGCAGGGATCTGCAACTTGTTATACTGTTGTTTATTACTTGCCCATTAGCCTCAGTAAAATATCTGGGTAAAGTACATTTGGTGTCAGTTCCGCTTACTTTAATAGGAGTTTTAAAGTATATTCTGTGTATGTTTGTTATAGGACTGTGTCACGAACAGTTGCGGTCACGCGGTCCTATCCCTCTATCACCAGCTGTGCCACGGGAGGTTAGAGCCGATTGCCAGGGGTTGACAGCAGTGCACTACAGGGCCCAAATTAATATCAGCGGCCCTCTTAACTGGGGGTAGCGCTACAGAAGCTTTGGTGAAGCTTTATTGATGCTTCGGTAAAACTCTTTTGAAGCTTTGTTGAAGCTTGGCAGATGTCCTGTGTGTGTAGCCCTGTACACACGATCGGTTTGACCGAGGAAAACAGTCCGATGGACTGTTTTAATCGGACAAACCGATCGTGTATGGGACCCATCGGTCTTTTTTCCATCGGTTTTAAAAAATAGAACATGTTTTAAATTTTTCCGATGGATCAGAAACCGATAGCAAATTCCGATCGTCTATGGGCAAGTCCATTGGATAAAAAACCCACGCATGCTCAGAATCAAGTCGACGCATGCTCAGAAGCATTAAACTTCATTTTTCTCGGCTCATCGGAGTGTTTTACGTCACCGCGTTTGGAACGGTCGCTTTAACTGATGGTGTGTAGGCAAGACTGATGGAAGTCAGCTTCATCGGATTTCCGATGGACAAAACCATCGGATTAGAATCCATAGGATATCCGATCGTGTGTACAAGGCTTGTGTGTGGATATCTCATACCTGCAATTTCTCCAAAACAAAGCAAAGCTAAAGCTGAATTAATGCCTCTCAAAAGCTGCAGGTGCTTCAAGCGAGCTTTGCCATAGACTTCTATGGAGGCTTTAAAGATGCTTTGAAGCACCACTAAAGCGACATGGGGTATAATTTTTGAAGCAAAGCAAAGCAAAAACAAGGTGTAAACAGGACTGTAAGCTAACCATTATATTTAGTGACAGGGGCTTTGACTAGCATTCAGAGAGCTTTAATAAAGCCTGTTTAAAGCCTTGTTTTGAAGCAAGTGTAAACTAGCCCTTACTCTCCTCTAAATTAAGCAAACAGGTAACTTAGGGCTAGTTTACACTTGCTTCAGAGCTTCGGACAAGCGTTGTTAAAGCTCTCTGAATGCCAGTCAAAGCTTCTGTCACTAAATAAAATGGTTAGCTTACAGTCCTGTTTACACCTTGCTTTTGCTTGGTGCTTCAATGAGGCTTTGAAGAGGCTTTGGTGGGGCTTCAATGAGGCTTTGGTGTAGCTTTGATGGGGCTTCGGTGGGGAATCAGTGAGGCTTCAGTGGGCTTCAATGAGGCTTCGGTGGGGCTTCAAGCGAGCTTTGCCACAGATTTCTATGGAGGCTTTGAAGATGCTTTGAAGCACCACTAAAGCTACAAGGGGTATAATTTTTGAAGCAAAGCCAAAACAAAGCAAAAGCAGGTGTAAACAGGACTGTAAGCTAACCAATTTATTTAGTGACAGCGTTCAGAGTGCTTTAACAAAGCCTATCCTAAGCCTTGTTTTGAACTAAGTGTAAACTAGCTGTTAATGTGTGTAATGTGTGAAGCCGAAGCAAGTGTAAATGAGCCCTTACAGCGCAGGCATAGTCTTATTGCAAGGGAGAATTTTCATATTTCTTGGAGTTGGGCTTTAAGGATCACAAATTAATTGGTTGTTATATTTTGTTCATGAAGACAGTCAAAGTATTTGAGTATAGGGATGAGCTTAAGGTTTAGTCTAAGCACAATGTTCTTAATGCCTTAACATTTACCCATCCGGCAGAAGCTGAGCATCATGTACAGTGGGGAGAACAAGTATTTGATACACTGCCGATTTTGCAGGTTTTCCTACTTACAAAACATGTAGTGGTCTGTAATTTTTATCATAGGTACTCTTTAACTGTGAGAGACGGAATCTAAAACAAAAATCCAGAAAATCACATTGTATGATTTTTAAGTAATTAATTAGCATTTTATTGCATGACATAAGTATTTGATACATCAGAAAAGCAGAACTTAATATTTTATACAGAAACCTTTGTTTGCAATTACAGAGATCATACGTTTCCTGTAGTTCTTGTCCAGGTTTGCACACACTGCAGCAAGGATTTTGTCCCACTCCTCCATACAGAGCTTCTCCAGATCCTTCAGGTTTCGGGGCTGTCGCTGGGCAATACGGACTTTCATCTCCCTCCAAAGATTTTCTATTGGGTTCAGGTCTGGAGACTGGCTAGGCCACTCCAAAACCTAGAGATGCTTCTTACGTAGCCTCTCCTTAGTTACCCTGGCTGTGTATTTCGGGTCGTTGTCATGATGGAAGACCTAGCCACGACACATCTTCAATGCTCTTACTGAGGGAAGGAGGTTGTTGGCCAAGATCTCGCGATACATGGCCCCATCCATCCTCCCCTCAATACGGTGCAGTCATCCTGTCCCCTTTGCATAAAAGCATCCCCAAAGAAGGATGTTTCCACCTCCATGCTTCACGGTTGGGATGGTGTTCTTGGAGTTGTACTCATCCATCTTCTTCCTCCAAACACGGCGAGTGGAGTTTAGACCAAAAAGCTCTATTTTTGTCTCATCAGACCACATGACCTTCTCCCATTCCTCCTCTGAATCATCCAGATGGTCATTGGCAAACTTCAGATGGGCCTGGACATGCGCTGACTTGAGCAGAGGGACCTTGCGTGCGCTGCAGGATTTTAATCCATGACGGCTTAGTGTGTTACTAATGGTTTTCTTTGAGACTGTGGTCCCAGCTCTCTTCTGGTCATTGACCAGGTTCTGCCGTGTAGTTCTGGGCTGATTCCTCCCCTTCCTCATGATCAATGATGCCCCACGAGGTGAGATCTTGCATGGAGCCCCAGACCGAGGGAGATTGACCGTCATCTTGAACTTCTTCCATTTTCTAATAATTGTGCCAACAGTTGTTGCCTTCTCACCAAGCTGCTTGCCTATTGTGGGGGGGGCTCCTTAAAGAAAAAATAACAGGTCTGTGAGAGCCGGAATTCTTACTGGTTGGTAGGTGATCAAATACTTATGTCATGCAATAAAATGCAAATGAATTATTTAAAAAACATACAATGTGATTTTCTGGATTTTTGATTTAGATTCCGTCTTTCACAGTTGAAGAGTACAAAATAAGGAAAAAAGTTGCGCTACTAAGTGAATCAAGTGACAAAAGTGGCTGCCAGCATCAGCAATCAGACATATTGCAAAAGGAAGAAAGTAAAAAATAAAAAAATGCAGCTCCTAAAGTGACAAGGTCCGGAAGATATGAAACCGGGCATAAAGTAAGTGAAAGTGTATGACCCAGTGAGGTCCAAAGGGATATTAACCAAACATAGATACGTGAATAATGTGATATAACATATGTATAGTAACCCTTCAATATATAACACAATGTGCATAAAACAAAAAAACAAA